>JAPQWV010000045.1:5917500-6517500 GCA_027422505.1 Craterostigma plantagineum
ACTTTAAGACTTGGTGTTGGTCCCGATTTGCACCAAACAAGGAATCAAAGAGGCTTAGATGGGATGAAAAGGGAGAGGTTCTCACCTTCAAGTGTGTGTATTGTGTGAAAAGTAGGGTTAGCCTTTTGATCTTTGATTACTTTGAAAATAGTGCTGGAAATACCTTATATACCACATTAACCCTAGGTATATTAAGGCCCAAACACTAAAGATTAACTAATTACAATCTAGTCCAAAGCCCAAGCTAAAAGGATAATTACAAAAGATAACCCAAGACTTAAACTATTGACACAATCTATTAAATATCCTAACAATCTCCCCCTTTGTGTCAATTGTTGGGAGTCTTGGATCTTGGGCGTTGTGATGGTGGATTAGCGAGTGTTGTTTCGCGAAGTCCTAGCTTGAACTCGAAGGCGCGGAGATTCCTTCGAAGCACAATTCGATCAGCTATAGCGTCAATGAACTTCGCGAACTTGGATCGGCAGTGTGGGTCTTCTTCCGAAAGGATGCGGCAAATTCTCATGAGCTTGTCTTGGATGATGGTGAGTGTTCCATCCGAGAACTTTGCCACTTCGGAGCAGCGTAGTAGCCTCATCTTTCCCTTTAGTTCGAGTAGGCGACCGCCGGATCATCTCCGTCGATCACATCACCCTCTCGATAGTCGTCCGTGTTCTTGAAAGATGGACGAGTCAGGTTCACCTTCTTCAGGTTGTGCTCCACCGCCATCTGCAGATCGTGGGAGGCGAAGTATCTCACTTGTCAGAGCATGTGTCGCTTGAGAGCCACGTAACCCATAGTGACCGGTTCAGCCCGTACGAGATGTCCAGAACTTCTGAGGACGAGTCTGAACTGCTTCATGGATTCCAGCATGCTGTACAGATCACCCAGGCGCAGAAATTTGAAGTCCGCCTCGCTTACTTCACAGTAGCTCTCATCTTGCCTCATCACCGTGAACACTGGATAGTGGACACGTCCTTTCGACTCCTGGCGAATGTTAGTGACTTTGCAGATGGGAGCCCGATTCATCTCAAGAGCGAAGTTTTCCTCATCGGACAGCGTCCGCTTTGTGCACTTGTGGCAAAGAAGGCTCCATTGGTAGAGCTTCTTCTTCCCCTCGCTCCAGTTTTGGACATTCATCAGCTCGTATTCATCGAAGACCGTGATGATCCGCTCCTTACGCCGCCAGATCCTCTTCTTGATCTCTTCTTGGAATGGTGCGGTGATCTTCTTGTTTTCCCATGGTGCTTCCGGTATATCCGCCGTCGGCACATCCGGTTGAGCAGCAGGAGCCTCAGCTTGCTGCGCTTGAAATTGTAGGATGTTCTCGAGCTCGGCGGGTTCGGCGTCGTACTCCTCTCCGTTCTCGTTGTCTGCAGTGTTGATCAGCGTAAGCGAAGCTTCCTTTAGCAGACGTCGAGCATTTTCCACCAACTTTCTGGCTGCTACTGCATCGGCGGGTGTGTACAGCCATTCATCGTTAAAGATGTAGGCCTCGATCTCGTTCTGCGCGCAGTAGAAGTCCTCGGAAGCCACGTTGGAGTCGGTATTGAGAGGAGTATGGCTGTGCAATGGCGAGGGTGTTGCGTCGGAGGAGTTTGTGGATTGTGGGGATGGTTGTGGTGGAGATTCTGGTGGTTCGGTTGAGGTGATGGTTTTTGCGAGGATGATTTGGGTGTCGGGTGGTGTAGATGTGGTGGTGGCCTCTAACGTCGATGTGACAGTTAGAGTTTCGGAGACGGTGGTAGGTGGTGGTGGGGGTGATTTGGCTAGTGACTCGGGGTTAATAGGATGGAATTTTTGGCTGGTGGGGTGTGAGGTTTCTGTTGCGGGCGTCGTTTCAGATGCAGAGGAGGAAGGCGGCGTCGATTGCACGAGTCCTTGAGATTTTGAGCCTTGCTGCCTATTCTCCCCCTCGCGTCGATCTTGATCATCGTCTTGATCGTCGCGTCTGATCCCGCTAGACTCGCCTTGAGCGCGGCAAGTCATTGGTTGAGTCACGATGGCCTTCATTCGTTGTTCCTCCTCGTCGAGTTCCGTCATTGATTCGAATCGGGCTCTGAGGATGTAGAAGAGCTCCTTTGCTGAAATGGAGGAGAGAACAGCTTCTGCGTCCATATTGTTGCGGTGGTGGTGGCGTCTCCGGGGCCACACCTTTGCCTTTGTCGATGGTGGACGCATCGAGTCGCGCGTAGACTTTATCGAGGATGGACGCCTCAAGAGTCTTTGCAAACTCTTGAAGACGAGCCTCTAGCGCGGTCTCGGAGACAAAATGTGGTAAGTTTAACAAGTTGGAATCACGAAGAAATCCAACTGACACCGAATCGGAGAAGATAGCCGATCGGCCGCCCGTTTGCACAGGACGGGAAAAGACGGGGTCACTAAGACTTCCCGTTTGCATCTCGATGAGACAGACTCAAACGTATGATGGCCTAGGCTCACGGTTGTTGTGATGTTGGCCGTGCTAGGTCTTCCGCTCTCAGTCACAGAGACATCACCGAGCGTTCCGACAGAATCGCGAAGACTCTGTAGTGCAGTAAAAGGTGTATGTGTCCTAGAAACATATGAAATTATGGAAGTGAGGGCACTAGACTCGATGTGATTGAAGAGGATGCAGTCTGAGGCGAAGGACTGCTTGTTTCAACATCGACTATCTCCAAGTGGAATGTCGATGGCATACGTAGCTCCTCGTGGAATGAAATATCTTCCTGTAGAGAGGAAGATAAGTGGATTGGTGGGGTCGTTTGCGTGGTTGAGCCAAATGCCACGTCTTCTACTCGGGAGGTGAACACATCACCTCCTGTACCTATGGGTTGGGCTCGGCTTGTCTGTGACTGAGGAGGTCGATCGTGTTTCTGTTTTGATCGACGCTCCGTGGGGCGGCTTACGTCATCCTCTCGCGACCGTTTTTCGGTATGCGGGTGGAAGAGGATGCGGCGCGACTCGATGACTTTTTAGAAGTGGTTGTTGGGTTTTGGCTAGTCCCGGGGTTAGGAGCAGTGGGGTTGGTCTGCTCCGTAGGGACAATGGATAGGGGACGGGGACTCTCGCAAAATGAAGCGGTGGAGGCGCGGTATCCTCGAACATGCGGGTTTGTTGGGTCGGCATAGGCGAGGACTTCGTCTGGGATGATCATGGCGTGTCGATCTTTCGCCGTAGTATTTTTCTTGGCGAACTTCTCGACAACGGGAATTATGAAGTGCTCACTCGCCGGGCGGATGCGGATGTTGGTGGAGAACAGGCGGAAGTGTTTGATGATCGCTGGGAGCCACCGCATGTAAGGGACGAAGCGGTTTTTGACTCCCTTGGCGACTTCCCGATCGCGACGTTGGACCATGGAGATGAGATCCATCCAGATGATCTCGGTGTAGTTGTACTTGCGGTTGTGTGCGATGCCGGTTAGGATGGTGAGGATTTGGTGGTTCCCGCGGTCCTGACCAGCATGCTTCCCTGACATGCATTTGTTCAGCAGTAGGTACAGCGTTCGCCAGGGTTGAGGTAGATTGCGTGTGGTGACTTCACTGAGGACAAGTGGGCCCTTCTTCTTCTTGTTTTCAGGTTGATAGCCCAATCTATCGATGTCTTCAATGAGTTGTTCGTGCGTCGGTAGTGGATCGTAGGGTGAGTAGACAGGGAGTTGGAGTACTTCTTGGACAATCTTGCGGGTGAGGACTACTGTTTCTTGATCGATTTCGGCGGACATTGCTGAAGCGAGGTGGTGGGGTCCAGCAATGTGTGCCAGAACTGCTGGAGGTAGACTTGCGCTTCTGGCTCGCCATGAGTGAGGGCGTGTCGGAGGGGATGCCCTTTGAGGATCTCTATGATGATGGGAGCATCGCACCGGAAGTTGTCCAAGTCCACCATGTGGTTGTTTGGTACCAAGGCAGCCCATCGACTTGTTGGGAAGACCTGCTCGATTGGTGGAACAAACGTCAGTGTATTTAGCTCGATGCGAGCGACGTCCCTTTGAATTGCTGCGGCCTCAAGTGCTTCAAGTGCTTCTCGGTTTGTGTTAGTCATAGCTGTGCTTGACAGAAATTGTAGCATGATTAGTACGGACTAACTTGCGAGAATATGGATATAGGTAAGATATGGGTAAAACAATAAAATGAAGTATAGAAGTGCCCAAAATCGTAAAGATAATAGTAAAATTAAAATTAAAGCTAACTAAGAGTCCCCTTTTTTTTTTAATACTTAGAAAATTTTCAGGATTGAAGGTGTTCGTGTGATATGAGAAAATTTTGGTACATGAGCAAGCCGAAAAAAATTTTTCGCATGTAATGGAAATTTCGCTGATTATCACACATAGACAAGTCGAGAGAAATTTTCGCAGATAGAGTAAAATTTCGCATGTATGGAAATTTTCGCACGTTAAGGAAATTTCGCATTCAGAGTAAATTTTCGCATGTAGTGGGAAATTCGCAAGTATGGAAATTTTCGCACGTTAAGGAAATTTCGCATTCAGAGTAAATTTTGGCATGCAGTGGGAAATTTCGCAAGTTATCCAAAAAAAAAAAATTCGCGGTTAACATATTTTCTCAAAAGGTATTAAATTTTCGCAAGTAGAGAAATTTTTCAAGCTATCCAAAAATTTTCGTAAGTTTTGAATTTTTCTCAAGTGATAGAAAGTTTCGCGGAGTGATAAAGCTTTGAAGAAAATCTGCTCAAGTGATAAAATTTCTCGGGTTGAAGTTTTTGGGTCATTGTAGTTGCGAAATAGTGAAGATGCGAAAAGATGTAGTATGAAGTGAGGTGTATGAAAATTTCGCGGGGCATGGCTCACTGTAGCAGCAAAAGTTTGAACGTAAGAAAAAGGATTTTCTCGAATGAAAACTTTCACGGGACTTCACACACTGTAGCAGCGAAATTTTGACGCAAGAAAATTCTCGGATGAAAGTTTTCGCGGGACCTTAGTCAGTGTAACAGCGAATATTTTAACGCAAGAAATTTCTCGGATAAAAGCTTTGGCAGGACCTTAGTCACTGTAGCAGCGAAAATTTTTAACGCAAGAAATTTCTCGGATAAAAATCTTCGCGGGACCTCACTCACTAGCAGCGAAAATCTAACGTTTAAAGCATTTTTTCTGAAAATTTTCTCGGTGAAGAACACTGTGCGAAAACGTACGAAACGACGCTATGTTTGTTTTTTGCCTTAGACCCACTCAAATCTTAACCAAAATGCAATAAACTGGACTCAATCGACTCGAAATTGGATGGGCAATACATATTTGGGGGTTTTAAACACCAAAATCCTAACATGCGTCTGAATTAAATCCGAGAAAAATTAATTTTAAACCTAAAAATTTTAACAGAAGGGGCAGAAAACAGAGTAAAACGAACAGGAATTGATTTATTTGTGATGTATTCATACCGAAAAGCTGATTTTGACGACGGAGTACGCAGAAAAACGGATTTTGAAGGCAGATTTGAGGAAGACGACGACGCGAGAGGTTGAGAAATTTTCGAAGATTAGGGTGCGAAATTTTTGAATTTTTCTCGGGAATTTGTAGGATTGTGAAAAACGTTAAATGTTTTGGGGTTTTGTGACTGTTCATGTGAGATTTTGAGTTAATGGGCCGAAATTCGTGGGCTTGGTCAAAATTGGGTCCTGAGCCGATTTTCGCGGGCTTGGTCAAAATTGGGTCCTATTGGTCCAATTTGAACCCGTTTGACCAAAAATTAAACATTCAACCCAAAAATCAATTGGTCCAATTTTGACTCCGTTTGACCAAGATTTAAAATTTCAACCCAATTTTTTTTTTTTTTAAATAGGCAAAAACAGAAACCCCCCTTAAGAGACATAATTCAGAAGACACATAGAAAATGGAGTAAAGTGAAAAGACATATGTACACTTTATCAAAGTTCATGTAAGGTCGATTGATCACAACTGAAGATTCAACATTCCCAACATAGTCACAAGGTGTTGGAATCGTTTGACATCCAACGGTTTTGTGAAAATGTCGGCTAGTTGATCTTCGGTAGTGACGTAGTGCAATTCAATCGTCCCTTGTTCGACATGTTCTTTGATGAAGTGGTGACGAATATCTATGTGTTTCGTTCTCGAGTGATGTACCGGATTACTCGTCATCGCAATCGCACTCTTCGAGTCACAATAAATGGGAATTTTATCAACATGAAAATTAAAATCTCGTAGTTGGGTTCTCATCCACAAAAGTTGTGAGCAACAACTAGCGGCGGCCACATATTCTGCCTCCGTCGACGAAGTTGAGACACAGTTTTGTTTTCGAGAAGACCAACTCACGAGTTTACCGCCCAAGAAGTGTGCAGCTCCAGAGGTGTTTTTCGATCCATCTTGCATCCTGCGTAATCCGAGTCAGAGAATCCAACCAGTTTGAAGTCCGATCGAGTGGGGTACCACAAACCCAGATTGGGTATTCCTTTGAGATAGCGGAGAATTCTTTTGACAGCAGTGAGATGGGATTCCTTAGGTGTAGCTTGAAAACGAGCGCAGATTCCTGTCGAGAGAACGATATTCGGTCGGCTAGCAGTGAGGTACAGAAGAGAGCCTATTATCCCACGATAGATGGTTTGGTCAACGGGAGCACCAGATGGGTCCACGTCGGGTCGGCCAGAGGGTGACATAGGTGTAGCAGCAGTCTTAGCATCCTTCATTCCATATTTCTCGAGGATGTCATGGATGTATTTGGACTGGTTGATGAAGATTCCGTCGGGGAGTTGCTTTACTTGAAGACCAAGAAAGAAATTCAGCTCGCCCATCATACTCATTTCGAATTTCTCTTTCATCAATTCTGCGAACTCTTCACACAGTTGTGGTTTAGTCGATCCAAAAATGATGTCATCGACATAAATTTGTACAATCATGATGTCCGGGCCACTCCGCTTGGTGAAGAGAGTTGTATCCAGAGATCCTTTCTTGAATCCAGATTGAACAAGGAAGTCTGAAAGGACGTCATACCAAGCTCGGGGAGCCTGTTTCAGTCCGTAGAGAGCCTTGTAGAGTAGATATACGTGATGAGGAAACTCTTCGCTCAAGAACCCTTCAGGTTGATCAACGTACACTTATTCTTTGAGAAATCCATTCAGAAATGCAGTCTTTACGTCCATTTGGTAGACTTTGAAGTTCTTGTGAGCAGCAAAGGCAAGAAAGATTCTTATCGCTTCGATCCTGGCAACGGAGGTGAAGGTTTCATCATAGTCGATGCCTTCTTGTTGATTGTACCCTTTAGCCACAAGTCTTGCTTTATTGCGGATGACAACACCTTGTTCTTGAAGATCCACTTCGTGCCGATAATGGATCTGTTGCGAGGGCGTGGTACGAGTTCCCAAACTTGTAGACGTTCGAACTGATTTATTTCCTCCTGCATTGCAATCAGCCAATCAGGATCATTAAGAGCTTCAGCTACTCGAGATGGTTCGGCTTGACTGAGATAGCAAGCGAACAAACTTTCATTCATCGTTGCCGAACGCGTCGAAACATCGGATGTGGGATCCCCAATAATCTGATCCGTGGGATGAGAGCGAGCCCACAGTGGTAGATTAGTCTGTGAGGAGCTAGCCGTATTTGTGTCGAGTGGAGGCTCATTAGATTGGGGTCCGGCGTCCGACGAGGAGATCTCAACCGTAGTAGATTGAGAGGGATCGGTATCAGGATCAGCAACGTTCCCATGGTTGGGTAAAATGTCGTCTTCGTTGAGATTGAGATTATCCAAGTTTGGAGGGACGACATCATTGCCGATATTTGGTGGTGTAAGTGGGGTGGTTGCAGCGGTAGGTTGAGTGGTGGTGACTGGTGTCTTGGGGACTGGATAGAAGTACTCGAAAAGCAGATCGAGATCCAGTTCGCCAGTGTTTCCTTCAGATGAGGAAGTTCCCGTCGATGAAAGTTGACCTTTTGTCAACGACTGTAGAAGACCTGGTTCTGGTCGGATATGAGCAGAAGCCATGAGTTCGCCTTCGCTTTCATCTAAGGTGACGTTTGTACTTTCTATGACTGATCGTTTCTCTTTAAGATAAACTCTGTATGCCTTCGAGTTCAGAGAATATCCAACAAAGAGGCCTTCAAGTGCTTTAGGATCGAGCTTCCCAAGATGTTGGCGAACATTGGCAACAAAACATCGACAACCGAAGATCCTTAGATACGATATATCCGGGATACGACGGTTATTCAGCATCTCATATGGTGTGCGGTTGAATCTCTTGTGGATAGAGGCCCGGTTCTGCGTGTAGCAAGCCGTTTGAATAGCTTCGCCCCAAAGAGAATGAGGAAGACCGGATTGGATGAGGAGAGTCCTAGCAGCTTCAACTAGGGTCCTATTCTTGCGTTCGACGACACCATTTTGTTGCGGTGTCTTCACAGCTGAGAACTGCTGGGTGATACCCTGAGTAGCATAGAAGTCACTGAGCTCGCGGGTGGCTGAGTCCAACGCGGCACGCATTTCGAAGGGTATTAGACCTCGGTGGACGTGGTTCTTTGACTACGAGGATGGGCCAGGTACTCGTATATGGGTGGGCTGGGATCCTTCTGTACTACGTGTCAGTGTCGTCGCGAAATCTCGTCAAGCCCTGCATTGCCATGTGGAACAGCTTGATACGCAGGAAACGACATTTATCTCGTTTGTGTATGGGAACTCTCGACGGGAGGATAGAGTGGACCTATGGGCTGAGCTGACTCAGTTTTCAGCTTTACGTGTTGAGGATGCATGGCTGGTGGCGGGGGACTTCAACACTATATTGCATGCGGGGGAGGGGCGTGGGGGTGCACCACAAGAGCGGGATATTTCCGAATTTCAGGCATGTCTCCTACAAGCCGACCTCCTAACGCTACCATCAACGGGCCAAGAATTCACATGGTACAACCAACAGCGGGGTCTTGCGGGCATTTGGAGGAAATTGGACCGCATGCTTGGTAACCCACAGTGGTTCGCTCAGTGGCCGGATGCATGTGTTCGATGTGACCTTCCCGCCACATCGGACCATTCTCCGTTGTCATTAGGGGTGTTGCCGTCTAGATTGGGTGCCGCGAGTTTTCGTTTCGAAAACTTTCTTACTAAGGAGGAGGGTTTCTTAGATCATGTTAAAGGGGTTTGGAATATTCGCTTGTCGGGTTTTCCTATGTTTATGCTGGTCCAGAGGCTGAAGCTGCTGAAGCCTATCTTCAGGCGAATGCGACGCGCCAAAGGGGATCTTGCAGCAAATGTCGCGGACGCCTTATGTTTTTTGGGGATCGCACAGGATTTTGCAGCGCGATACCCCCTTGAGGTGATGTTTCATGATCTCGAGCGGCACTGTCGTCACCTCTATGCTAGGGCTGTTGAGGTGGAACATACAGCCCTATCCCAGCGGGCGAAGCTTGCTTGGCTCAAGGATGGCGATCAGTGCTCATCCTTTTTCTTCAGAAAGGTGGCGGTTCGGCGGGCGACCAATCATATTATTGCGCTGGAAAGCTCGGCTGGCGACCTCCTCCATTCTCCTGAGGCGGTGGAAGGGGAATTGCTTGGATTTTATGAGAGCTTACTTGGTCAGTCTGCGAGAGCGACTAAGGTGGAACGGGCTGAGGTGCAGGAGGCTGTTACACGCACGCTCTCCCCAACTGTGTCTCTAGACATGGTCCGACCAGTTGACGATATGGAGGTCAAGCTCGCGCTATTCTCTATGGGGATGAAAAAGCGCCGGGGCCGGATGGGTATACGGCTGCTTTCTTCAAAGCGGCTTGGGGATTGTGGGCCCTGATGTGACACGTGCCACTCAGGATTTCTTTGCTACGGGTCGCCTACTCAAGGGGCTAAATAGTACGCTTATTACGCTTATTCCTAAGTGCGCCTCACCACGGCGCTCTACAGATTTTCGACCGATATCGTGCTGTAATGTCCTGTACAAGATCATCTCGAAGGTGTTGGCCAACCGGTTAAAGCTAGTGCTGGGAGGGCTGGTCCACCCTTCGCAGACGGCATTTATTCCTGGGAGACGCATTACGGATAACATACTTCTAGCGCAGGAGCTTTGCCTTGGGTATGCGAGCAAAGGTCGACCACGCGCGCTATGCTGAAGGTCGATCTGGCAAAGGCCTACGACAAGGTGGAATGGAGTTTCTTATTGGCAACTCTTCAGGCGATGGGATTCCACCCCAGATATATTGAGTGGATTAGGTGCTGCTTGACGACGCCTACTTTCTCCCTTAATCTGAATGGGCGACCAACGGGATTCTTTGCTGGCAAGCGAGGTCTTCGACAGGGGGATCCTATCTCCCCTTATCTATTCACTCTTGTCATGGAGGTGCTTCACGGCCTTGTGGAAAGGCATATTCAGGCGGAACCTCGATTTCGCTATCACTGGCGTTGCGAGACTACGTCTCTTCCTATGTTGGTCTTCGCGGATGACCTTCTTCTCTTCTGTCACGCCGATGCTATTTCTGTTGGGGTGCTGAAGGGAGCTTTGATGAGTTTCTCTCAGCTGTCTGGGTTATACCCTAACCCTGATAAGAGCGAGCTGTATCTCTCTCACCGGACGGAGGGCCTCAAGGTACAGCTACAGTCTATTATGGGATTTCGTGAGGGTCGTCTACCTGTACGCTATCTGGGGGTCCCGCTAATTGCCTCACGTCTGACGATCAGTGATTGTGCGCCTCTACTGCAGCGTGTGGATTCTCGGCTGGGATCGTGGCTGAATCAGTCACTGTCTTACGCGTGCAGGGTACAGCTGATCAAATCGGTACTTCAGGCATTGCACGTCTACTGGTCAGGTGTTTTCTTGCTGCCCAAGGGTATCATCCGAGCCCTAGAAGCGAGATTCCGGAGATTCTTGTGGGGTGGGTCTTCGGCAAAGGTCGCATGGGGTGACGTCTGTCTACCGGTTGCTGAAGGAGGCCTGGGTCTTCGCTCGCTAGCCACGGATAACTGCGTTCTTCTTGTTCAACAACTTTGGAGGGTAATCAATCGGACAGCAGACTCGATCTGGGTGGAGTGGTTGCACCGTACACGACTACATAACCGATCCCTGTGGACCATCACCATTTCGGCTAACACTGCATGGAGCTGGAGGAAACTGATGAAGTTACGACAGGTGATTTTACCTTTCCTTACCTTTTCGATTGGGAATGGTGCATCATTTCTTCTTTGGGAGGACCCATGGCTGCGGTCTGCCCCTCTTTTGGATCGCTACCCTAGAGGCCCGCTTGCGATGGGACTGCCGGTAGGGACACGCCTTAGCACGGTCATTGATGCGCATGGTTGGAACTGGCCGGGACGCTCGACGATGGAGTACATTGATTTTAGCCCACATCTTCCACCGGTCCACCCTAGTAGGCGCGACACCATTTCTTGGAGGGCTGCACCGGATGGCCAGCCCACAGCACGATTGATTAGGGAAGCGGTGCGCATACGCGGGTCTATTGTCCCCTGGGCAACCTTGTTTGGGGGACCCTTGAAGATTCCTCGTCATGAGGTCATCTTGTGGTTGGCAATCCGTGATCGGCTATCGACTAGAGATAAGCCTTGGGTGGCCCAACGTGCTGGTACCTCTGCTTGTGTTCTCTGTGACGCGTTGCACGTGGAGACGGTTCAGCATCTCTTTTTTGACTGTGGGTTCTCACGCGACTGTGCCCGGGCTTTGCGGCGGAAGATCAGGTGGTCATGGCCATATCGAGATTGGCGAAATGGTGTACAGTGGGCTGCATCACGCTGGCGTGGGCATCATCTCTTACGGGTTGCTTATCGCCACGTTCTCGCGTCTTTGGTGTATCATATCTGGCAAGCACGGAACAAGCGATGGAAGGAGGGGATCATCACGACTCCGGATAGGCTGGTTGCGGTTGTTCTTGACGTGGTGTGCATGCGACTACTTGGGACCTCACCCAAGTTTGACCTTCAGAGGGCAGCTATACGACGATTTTGGCGTGTAGCGTGGTAGATCATTTGGTTAGTCTGTCATTTGATTTGATTTGTTATTTCTTGCTGTTTCTCCAGTAGTATGTTACTGGGTCGCACGTGAGGGGTTACACTCTCACTCATCTGTACATTCATTCATTTATATATATAAAAACGGAACTTACTCCAAAAAAAAAAATTCTAAGAAAATATTCCTAATTCTAATTTAAACTAACGGAATTTTTATAGTTTTGATGATTTGATAAAAGAGACAAAACACAAATAATAAAATAAACGCAAATAAAATAGGTGAGGATAGAGCAGTTAACGACGACGTGAATAAGACACATGCTCGGCACAAATTACTCCTACGTCTTCATGCAATATAATCTATCTAATCAACATGAATTATAGTCAAGGTAGAATTTCCTAACATACGTGCTACTCGTTTGTCCCGCAGTAGCAACCCTACGTAAATAGCGAACCAATCAACTATATATCTATATGACTGTAGTTCCTATACGTGCATTCCATCTTTATGAAATTCTCCGAGTTTAGACGCTTTCGGCGCCTAAGGTCTCAGAAACCACACATACGAAACCGAATTCCATCTCTGATCGGTTTTACGTAGTGATATTCAATGTTTTGTTCTAATCGGTCTAATCACTTAGTCCGTCTCATAAACCAATCAAATATCATACGCATGTAGGCCAATCACACGTACGCATATGAAGCTCAAACAAAGAATACATAACTTAACTCATATGATTAAATAAGAAAATAATAGCATTAATACGTAGTCATAATTCGGTCTCACACGGCCTCAATCACAAAAGGAATTAGCCTAGCATATTAATATACGAAAACGACAAAGAATCAGAAGAAAACATTGTCGAAAACGAAATATTAAAAGGTAAGAAATTCGTCCTTTTTCGGTGCTCGACTTGTCTCGCTCTTGCCCGTCGTTCGTCTCTGATTTCAGCTGTCAATCTCCTCTTTTTATTTTCAGCCCCAAGGTTCAGCCGTCGCTCCCTGATTTTTTCGCTCCTATTATTCGCTGCCTCTTTTATTTAGAAATAATCTTAGCCGACTTAAGCAACCAAGTCCGATCTTTTCTCATATTCGAATATTTATTTGGCTAAATTGGTTGCTTTCTATTTCCTTGTATATGTCACGTGGCATATCATACTGAACCTTTGACTTATTCTTCAAGCCTCTCCTTGCTCTTCACGTTAAATAGCTGCCAAAAATAAAGAAAAATCTGGTAAATTGCAGGTTGCCCCAAACTTTATAAAAGATTGCAAGAAAATCCCTAAGGTTCAAATTGTTCCAAAACTGCCCTTAGTTTCCCTTTATCGATCTCGTTTGCTCGGAATCTATCATAAATAAGTCAAAACATAAATATAGGATATTCGAGGGAATTTTTGGTAAGTAATGATCGGAAAATGCACTTTTATGGGTAAAGAAATTATGTAAAATCCTAACTTATCACTCTCCAACCTCGTATTCCATTTCCCCGTCGATGTTGATCAATGTAGCTCTTCTGTCGGTCCTGGGCCGCTTTTAGTCGGTTCTTGTCTATTTTAATCTTTTCCACCGTATCTTGAATCAAATCTGGCTCTTCTAATACCTGTTCTCCTTCCATATCCCAACAAATTGGGTTTTACATTTTCGACCGTATAATGCTTCGTACAGTGCCATCCCAATACTTGAATAGTACTGATTATTATACGCAAATTCCATTAGTGCTATATAATAATCCCACGATCCTTTGAATTCAAATTACGCACGCTCGAAGCATGTCCTCCAATGTCTGTATCGTTCTTTCTGACTGATCGTCTGTTTGTGGATGAAACGCCGTACTAAAATGCAATTTAGTTCCGAGCGCTTCCTGTAAACTTCCCCAAAATCTGGAAGTAAATCGGGGATCACGATCAGACACGATAGAGATGGGTACTCCGTGAAGTCGAACTATCTCATTTACGTATCTTTTTGCCAAATATTCTATCGTAGAACCCCATCGAAATGGCAGAAAGTGAGCCGACTTCGTAAGTCTGTCAACAATTACCAAAACGGCGTCATTTTTCTTAGCCGTTGGAGGAAGTCCATAAAGGAAATCCACCGCTATTCGCTCCCATTTCCAAACTGGTATGGGTAAAGGATGTAATTTACCCACGGGCGCTTATGTTCAGCTTTAACTTGCTGACACGTTAGACATTTTAACACATATTCGGCAACATCCTCCTTCATTCTTTGCCATCAATAATAGGACTTGAGGTTTCGATACATTTTTGTACTGCCCGGATGCATAGTATAAGGGGCAGTGTGTGCTTCTTCCATGATTTTCGGCCGTAAGTTGTCAACATCGGGAACACATATGCGGCCGTTTTATCGTCAAAATTCCATTCTTGTCTATGACAAAAGACTTCCCCAATCCTTGTTTCACCTTTTCGGCGATACTAGCCAACTTCTCATCTTTAAAACTTTATTTGTTTAATTCGATCGATCATAATAGGTCGAACTACAATTGAGAAGATAGTACCGGTGTCGTCTACCCTCATTTCCGTATTCATCTTCCTAAGATCAATCAGACTTGATAAAGAACATATTGATATATAAGAGACAGTACCATACGATTTGCGACTCAAAGCATCAGCAACGACGTTGCCCTTTCCAGGATGATATTCTATAGTACAGTCGTAATCCTTCAATAATTCAATCCATCGCGTCTGTCTCATGTTTAATTTCTTTTGGCTCAACAGATATTTCAAACTCTTATGATTTGTAAATATCTGAAATGTTGCTCCGTATAGATAGTGTCGCTATATCTTTAATGCAAACACTACAGCTGCTAATTCTAAATCATGAGTTGGGTAAGATATCTCGTACGATTTTAGCTGTCGAAATGCGTATGCCACTACTTTTCCATGTTGCATTAGCACGCACCCCAATCCTTGATACGACGCATCGCTAAACCCTCTGCTCCCGATGGAATAGTCAGTACTGGAGCCGTAGTCAATCGTTCTTTTAGTTCTTCAAAACTTCTTTGGCATTCTTCAGTCCATTTAAATACAGTGCCTTTTCGTAATAACTTCGTAATTGGGGCTGCTATAAGTGAGAAATTCTCTACGAATCGTCGATAATATCCTTCCAATCCCAGGAAGCTCCGTACTTCTCCTATGTTTTTGGGGCTTTCCCATTTGATTACTGCTTCAATTTTACTGAAATCGATTTGAATACCTTTAGCAGAAACTACGTGCCCCAGAAATACTACTTGATCTAGCCAAAATTCGCACTTTTCGCATATAACTTCTTTTCTCGTAATGTCTGGAGTACAATTCCCAAATGTTGTTCGTGCTCTTCTTTTGACTTGGAATATACCAGAATATCGTCGATAAAGACGATCACAAACTGGTCTAAGTAGGGTCGGAAGACATCGTTCATCAATCCATAAAGACTGCAGGAGCATTCGTTAATCCGAAGGGCATAACTAAAAATTCATAATGCCGATATCTTGTCCTAGAAGCCGTCTTTGGGATATCACCTTCTGCAATCTTCTATTGATGCTATCCTGATCTCAAATCGATTTTCAAAAAGACCATAGAACCTTGCAATTGGTCGAATAAATCATCGATTCGAGGTAACGGGTATTTATTTTTCACCGTTACTTTATTCAATTGTCGGTAGTCTGAGTGTCCCATGTTTCTTTTTGACGAAAAGAACGGGTGCTCCCCAAGGCGATACGCTCGGTCGTATATAGCCTTTATCTAATAACTCCTTTAGTTGTACCTTCAGCTCGTTCAGTTCAATTGGCGCCATTCGATATGGTGGAATAGAAATTGGCGCCGTGCCTGATTGAAGTTCAATAGTGAACTCCGTATCCCGATCGGGTGGTAATCCTGGTAACTCTTCGGGAAAAACATCCGAATATTCCTTGAATATCAGAATATCTTCTATCTTTAATCCGCTTAAACGCATATCTATAATATAGGCCACATACCCTTCGCATCCTTGGCTAATCATCTTAGATGCTTCTAAGCTTGATATCTGATATATTGTCCGTATATTCTTTTCTCCTTTGAATACTATATTTGTTTGATTCAAAGGAGTCAATTCAATTTCCTTTCTGAAAAAATCAAGCTTTGCCCGATATCTTGAGAACCAGTCCATGCCTAATATTACGTCAAAAACCATTAAAGGAATAACGAACAGGGTTGCTCCCATTTCTATCCCTTCATTGACAATTTTGCATTCTGGGTATACTTTGTTTACTATAACTATTTCCCGTTGGAAGTCGAACGTACAACTCATCCTCGAGGGGTTCGGGTTTATCAGGTAATAATGATGCAAATGTTCGTGAAATTAGTGAATGAGTAGCACCTGGATCGAATAAAACATATGCATCAATATTACATAGACAATTTACCCGTAATTACGTGTGACCCTTAACCCTTTTTTTTGAAGGTAGGGAAAGTTCGTGTTGTTTAGCCCAACTAACATCCCGGACCTCCCCACAAGTCATAGTGAAAATCCTAGCTTGTGCTGGCGGCCTAAAAGCTTGGCCTCCTGAGCCTCCTCTTCCAGAACTTGTGCTAAACGATCCTCGACACCTTCCTCTTCCGCGATTTGCATAAGTTCCACTGACTCTAGATTGGTCGACTGTGGGTTCTGCTCGCAACGTTGGGCAGTTTCTAGAGTCCGGGTTGCCCAGATAGTTGATTAAACAACACATCATACTCGCGTATGGACCTGTTTCCCTGTCTGAGTTATAAGAATTCCTTTTCTTTTTGATCTTTGTAGACTTCAGGCATATAAGCATCGTTAAACTCCCTCAAAAAATCTTCCCAGGTCAGCACTGGAGGTTGGGTCATACTATCGGGGACTGTCTCCCACATTCATATGCGTGTCCCTATAAGAGTGAGACTGCATAATCGAACTTTTCTTCTGGGGTGCATTGCATCATATTGAACACCCTTTCTATTCTTTTAAGCCATGTCTATTCTTCTGCAGGGTCAGTCGTGCCCGTAAAATCCACATCACCCATTGTCAGGGGGTTTTGTGTTCATGCTGTCTAAATGTATGTGCTGAGTGAGATTCAGGTACGGCCGTTCTTCCTCCTCCCTCTATAGTAGGTTCATCGTGTTCTATGGGCATCAGTTTACCTATTTCCCTTTGCCTATATATACAAAAGAAGTTTAAGTGCAATCCATGTCATGCACATACTATGCAAATGTCTACAAAACCTAAAGCCTAGGCTCTGATACCACTACATGTAGCGCCCCGTTTCCTATTACCTTTTCACGCATCTTTAAAATATTGACATAAAATTTTTCGCGATTTCCATAACTATTTCCTTTAACAAAAACGAGTACGTACATCTGGTCTAATTCCTTTCACAATAATGTACGTATAGGTACATATCACACGAGTCAAAAAATGTTATAGCCTGTACTATTTCTAATCTATATGCTAACGATGAACAGAGGGGGACAGGAGGAGAGCGTAGCCGGCCAATCCTGAATCCATGCTTTGTATGAGGACGCAATTTTGCTAATTATTTACAACTGTGAAGACAACTATTCAGAGTATGATCTCAACATGTTAATCAATAACGTACGGATAATAAAATAATCAATAATCTATCCATTTCCGTAAATACCATAGTCATTTTAAATCACGTAATCATCGTTCACATAACCGTCATTCATAAGATCCGTAGATCACATGCCATTCTGTATGTCCATTTATATTGATACTCCCGTTATAGACTAGCTAGACTGTACTGTACGCCCAGTCGGCGCCCATGCATGGGCCTCTGTAACCATTCCGTAATCCCCCAATTTGTAGGGATACATATGTGCCTGTACAGGACTCTGTAAAATCCCTCGATTTGTGGGGACGTACGCCGTAGCACCCGTATCATACCATCGGTAGTCGTAGCAGTCATAACGATTTCTCTCTTCAGTTTTTGCTTCTTTCTTTATGTCGGTTCTTGCGGATGACTCACTCACGATCTCGAAAGCCGTATCAACAGCATGTAGAACCAACAATAATTGATGTTCGGGATCGTCTGTGACTTTTGCATTAAGCTCCTCAACAGATGGCTCCAAGGCTGCCACTCTATGTTCCAACTCGGTCACCTTTGGTCTAAGTGCCGTATAGCCAACTTTTTTGTTGCTCTTCATGAGAGGATGCTTTTTCCTCCATGTCTTAAGTATGGGCGGGTCTGAAGATTAGTGTAGGATAGTCTCTTTATCTTCGCGGAACCTTGCGCTCTGATACCAAAATGTCACGGGGCCAAACAACTTAGAAGTTTTTGCTCTAAGTTTGGGCTGCACGGGGCAGCTACGGAAACTGCCCCTAGGTGAACAGCCTTCTTCAGGACTTCACACCTTGTTTAACTGAAGAACTTAGTGGTTCGGGTTAGCTTTGAACTCACATCAACGAGACTCAAATAAACACAAAACACAGCAATTTACAGGAGACAACACTCCCAACCCATTCTTTTATTTCTTAGAACGGGGCCCCAAGAATGGGGAAGTACAAGCACTCAACACTCGCACAAAACAAGTCACTCACACACTAGGTAGCTACTTGTACAAACTAATATTTTTGCCAAAGGTCGTGGTGCCAAAGGAATGGCACTTGCTCTTTATATAGATCTTCGTCCAAGGCATCTCAAAGGACTGAAATTCTTTGCCTTCAAATCGCCCAATGCAAGAGTTGGGCGCCCAAGAGTTCGCCCACTACATGATCATCTTTTTTCTGACAAAATAGGGTCATGGCAGGGACATTTGATCTTCCCAATAATGCCTTGACTTGCTTTCCTGGCTTGGCAGGGTGTCAGGAACGTTTGGGCTCCTTGGTCAGTGCTTTGGCTCGCTTTTTTGGCACAATAGGGGCTTGTCAGGGTCTTTTGGCCATTCTGGACAATCGCTGGCCTATTTCAGTCACAATGGGCTTGGCTGGTCAATCCTGTCAAAGGTTAGTGGAATGCTGACGTGGCAATGGGATCTTGCCAAAGCCACGCTAGCCAGTCGCCCGATGCCGCTCTGTCGCGACTAAGTGCCGCACGTTGTCGCCTAATGCCGCATGCACGTTGCCGCGCGGTGCCTGCCTTGCACGCGTGCGCCAGCCACCCATGCTGACACCAATATCCCGCAATCAAACCAAGTGCCACGATGGGCCGCGCGTGATGCTGCGCGTGAAGTTTGATGGCGCGCGCTCTGCCTTGTTCCGCACGCCGACAAGCCCATGTTCCGCACGCCAACCATTCCTTCTTGCCATCACCAGTCGGTTATGCTCCGGCCTCTGCTGACCCGCGGTCAACGGTCAACATCGATCAACATTGTGACAGGAGGCATATCCCATTGAAAGATAAATAGTAGTACATGTTAATTATCGCTAAAGGTTAGTAAGACCTTTTCGCCAACTCTAGCGCAAAGAAACATATTCCATTTATGTGACTATGTTTTTGTTTTTAGGTATTCTATCTCTGAGTCTTCTCGGGTCCTTTTCTTATGCAATGCTCGGAGCACATCCACGTAGTTAGTCAACTTAGCATGTCCGTACACAAACCCATTTGTTAGATT
Source organism: Craterostigma plantagineum (assembly GCA_027422505.1). Taxonomy (NCBI): domain Eukaryota; kingdom Viridiplantae; phylum Streptophyta; class Magnoliopsida; order Lamiales; family Linderniaceae; genus Craterostigma; species Craterostigma plantagineum. The sequence continues at coordinate 5,936,933 of JAPQWV010000045.1, forward strand.
TTGGACTCGTCAACGAAAAATTCCACAGTCGAATATCTAGCGATTTTGATTTTACTCAACTAGATAGGTTGGACATGCTGTCACAATGTTGATAGTTGTTGAGCGTTGACCCGAAGCATGACCAGCTAGTAATGGCGAGTGGGAATCAACAATATATGTGGTGAAAATTGTGAGAGTTGAGGCAACTTAGTCGAGCATGTTGGATATGGCCGCACTTGGACTTGGCCCATTGGCATAGTTGGCGCGCGCTTCATCGAGGATCAGAGCACTTGGTTGGATTGTGGGATTTTGGTGTCAGCACTAATGCCTGGCGCGCGCGGTATGGGTGCTCGGCAGCAGCCCCCGACACTTTCTGCGTGCGCAACGCAGGCACCGCGCGGAACTGTGCGCGACATTGGGCGTTAGTGCGCGACACTTGGTCGCGACAATGAGGTAGCGGGCAATTGACATGTGTTGCTTTGACATGATCTCACTACCACATCAGCATTCCACTAACATTTGATAGGATTGACCACGCCAAGCCCATCATGACTGGAAAAGGCTAGCGATTGGCCACGACCCTAACAAGACCCCGTCGTGCCAGAAAAGTGAAATGTAGCACTGGCCAAGGAGGCCAAACGTCTTGACGCCCTACCAAGCCAGGAAAGTAAGCCAAGGCACTGTTGCGAAGCTCAAACGTCCCTGCTATGGGCCCTGACCCATCGGAAAAAAAAAGCGTGTAGTGGCCGAACTCATTGGCGCCCAACTCTTCCATGGGCGATTTGAAGGCCAGAAACTTTAGTCACTCGAGTTGCCTTGGCCGACATCTAGATAAAGATCAAGAGCCACTCACTTGGCACCAAGACCTTTTGTTGAAAATAGTGAGTGCTGTAGAAAGTATGCAAGTAGATATTTAGTGTGTGAGCAACTTGTTTGTGCAAGTGTTGAGTGCTAGTTCTTCCCCATCATGGGGCCTCATTCTAAAGTAAAAAAATAGTGGGTTGAGAGGATTGCCTCTTGCCCTGTTTCCTGTTTATTTGATTCTCGTTTATGTGAGTTCAAACCTAATTAAAACCACTTCATCTTCAGTAACAAGGAGTTAAGTCTTGAAGCAGGCCATTCTCTTACACGCAGTTTCCGCAATTGCTCTATTCAGCCCAAACTTAAGAGCGAAAAATTCTAAGTTATTTGAGTAAGTGAGATTTTGGTATCTGGCGCAAGGTTCGGTGAAGGGAAAGAGACGATCCGGCACCAATCTTCAGACCCGCCCGTACTTAAGACATGGAGGACGAAGCATCCTTTCATTAGACAATAGAAACTCTTCGAGTTGGATATACAACACTTAGACCAAAGGTTACCCAGTTGGAACGCAAGATGGTAGTCTTCGAGCAGACCGTCGAGGACCTCAAAGCAAAAGTCCCAGACGATCTTGAAGAACAATTTTTTTCATTGTGACATGCTGTTGATACGTGTGCCAAGATCGTGAATGATTTCTCCGCAAGATCTAATAGAAAGATAGAAGCCTTAGTCCAGGCTATCGAGACCCTGACTCAGCGGCTCGATGAGGAGATTAACTCAAGCGTAGCCCATCGTGCGGACGTAGACCATGAGATGAAGGTATTACGTTCTATGATACAGGTGATGAGACCGATAGCGGCTCGCAGCCGAAGTTACCGCAACCCGGCACATAATATGGCGCATGAGATGCTAAAGAGTTGGCAAATCACCTCGACGACGTGAATGATTATTTTGAGGCAGCCGCAACCCCCAAACAGGAGCAAGTCACGATGGCTACGAGATTCCAAGTAATGATGCAAAACTATGGTGGCGCACGAGAAAGAGGGAGGAACTGAAGGCCGAGCTAAGGCCCATTTTCGGATACAACATAGTGCGTGGCATGCTCACGACGCGTTGAGTAAATTTACAGGTCTATTCATGAGTATGTGCAGAAGTTCCATTTTCTTAAGATGAATGTGAATGACATGTTGGAGCCGGACAAAGTATAATTTCATTGATGTCTGACCACGTGGGCATAAACGGAGCTTGCCAGGCAAAAAAATGCAAGATCTGCAGACGGCCTTTGTAGAGGTCGAACGGCTGCGAGATATTCCACGCTGCCAACCTGCGGTTGAGCCTATGAAGCAGGCGCCAGCTAGATTTGACAAGCATAAAAGCAGGAAGTGCGAATGGATAAAAAGTGGGCCAGTGGCGGCCTAAACCGACCCAGGGCCAAGGGGACCAATAGCTGTCCGGTAAGGCACCTGCCACAGGCCTAAACCGACCCAGGGCCAAGGGGACCAATAGCTGTCCGGTAAGGCACCTGCCACAGGCTAGAAGAAAATTTCATGTCACCCATGTAGCGGTGGTACGAATGTCCGCGAAAGTCGACTACATATGCGGTCGCAGCCCAATGCGAGGAGAAGCCACTCCTTCTAGCTCTACATTTGAGACCCCACAAGCTAACTGAATACAAATTTGGGTTGCACTCCAAGAGGGACGTTTGGGTAAGAACCTCATGTACCTTCCTTGTGTTATTAATGGACAGCGAGTCCCAGCTTTGGTGGATTTGTGGGGCGACCCAAAACATTATGGAAAGATGGCAGACCGACTGAGATTGATGGTGGTGTATGAGCCGTCAACAATGAAGACAGTTACTACTCCTCCAATTCCGAGAAGAGGAAAGACCTCAACCCTCGTCAAAATTGGCCAGTGGCAAGGCATTCAAGAATTCTTAGTCATGCTCCTCGATGACTTTAAGGTAATTTTGGGTAATGAGTTTTTGGTGCACGGAAAGGCTATTCCAGTGCCCTTCCTTGGTGGACTGTTCATTGCGGATGAGAAGCAGCCCGGGTTTGTAAACGGTTACTATGACCACCGACTTATAGGAGGCGTGGAGCCCTTGTTGGAGCAATGTGTTCAGCAATACAAATAAAGCGTGGAATTGGCGTGGAGACCTAACTTATGTGGCAGAAAGGCCCTGTTCAACACCACACGACCCTCCGGCCGAAGTTAAGAAGTTGCTTGTCCACTACGAGGACCTGCCGCCAGCAGAGCTTCTCAAGGAACTACCCCTTAGGCGGCCCATTGATCATTGCATCGATCTCGAACTTGGAGCTAGGCCGCATATCGAATGAATCCTGTTGAACTTGAGGAGTTGAAAAAGCAGTTCGACGATCTGTTGGATGCTGGCTGAAAGGCCCTGTTTGGATCACCTTCTTACCAGTGCAAAGGATGGAGCGTTGTGTTTTTACGTAGACTATCGAGTAAGGTCACTGTCAAGAATAACTATCCCCATCCCCAATGCCTTGGACCTCTTTGACAAGTTAGTCAATACGGGCTACTTTACGAAGCTGGACTTGCGCTCGGGGTATTGGCAAATTTGCATGGCTGAGGGTGACGATTCAAAGACTCTTTGTGTTACGAGGTATAGCTTGTATGAATTTCTTGTCATGCCTTTTTTGGTTTAACAAATGCTCAGATACCTTTTGCAACCTTATGAATGATGTGTTGTAGGAGTTATTGGATAAATTCATGGTGGTCTACTTAGACGATATTGTCGTTTACTCAACTAGTTTGGAGGACCATGTGCGGCACTTGAAGGCTGTATTTGAGAAGCTGCGGGAAAACCGACTACTTGTCAAATGGAGAAGTGCGAGTTTAGGTAGACTCAAATCACTTTCTTAGGTCACGTGATCGAAGGTGGCGAGACTCGAACTTACGTAGCCATGGTACATGCCGCGGTGGAGTTGCCGCGCCCGATCAATGTAAATGAGTTACATTCAATTCTTGGTGTGGCAAACTATTATCGGCATTTTATTAAGGGTTATTCAAAGCTGGCCACCCCACTCATGGACTTACTAAAGAAGGACGTGGAGTCGGAGTGGACCAAGGACTGGAGGAAGTGTTCGAGGAGTTGAAGGCAGCTTTGGCAAGTGAGTTTGTCTTGTAGTTACCGGAATTTGACCAACATTTTGAGGCACACACTGATGCATCAGCCAAGGCTATTGGCGGAGTTCTAGTGCAGATAAGCACCCAGTCGCATATGAAAGCCGAAAGCTAAAGGATGCCGAGACCCGCTATACGATCCACGAGAAGGAGATGACTGCGGCCATCCATTGCCTTGAAGCGTCGCGGCACTGTGTCTTTTGGGGGCCAAGTTTTTCGTCATCACCGATAATGTGGAAATACGTATTTCAAAAAGAAGAAGAAGCTTACCCCAAAGCAGGCGCGTTGGCAAGAGATCCTAGGCAAATCCGACTTTGAGTGGGTATATTGGTTGGGGCGACTACGAGGTGGCCTACACATTGAGTCGACAGCCACAACTAAGAACCTTGACTACAACAAGCACAACCGAGAGCAACTTTATTGATGGCGTCCGACAATAAGGTTAAATCGATGCGGCTTATAAGAAGCTAAAAGAAGAAGTCGAAACTGGGATTGTGAAAAGGTATTGGCTTGAGAATTGATTCTTAACAACCTATGGTGGCAGATAGACACGGGAACCGGTTCTACCGGTTTTGGGCCCAAAAAAAACGGTTTCGATTCCGGTTCGTCTGTTACCGAACAGGTTCCGGTTCCGGGACCGATATCCCGGAACCAATTCGAAACCGGTTGTAGAACCATCGGTTCTTACCAGTTCACCCGTTTATACTTAAAATTTACAAAACAAAAACAAAAAGAATATCTAAAAAAATTAAAAAAAAAATAGTTCTTATCGGTTCTTTCCGATTCCTACTTGCTCTGGTTCCGGCTAAAAAATAGTCGTTATCGGGTTACTGATTCCGAAACTGGAACCGGAACCGGTAACCCGTTCCGGGCCGGTTTCGGGTGGAACCGGCCAATAGCCAGTCTAGTGGTAGATTCTATTCCCTGTAGGAAAGTTTTTTTTTTTTTTGGAGTAAGTTCCGTTTTTATATATATAAATGAATGAATGTACAGATGAGTGAGAGTGTAACCCCTCACGTGCGACCCAGTAACATACTACTGGAGAAACAGCAAGAAATAACAAATCAAATCAAATGACAGACTAACCAAATGATCTACCACGCTACACGCCAAAATCGTCGTATAGCTGCCCTCTGAAGGTCAAACTGGGTGAGGTCCCAAGTAGTCGCATGCACACCACGTCAAGAACAACCGCAACCAGCCTATCCGAGTCGTGATGATCCCCTCCTTCCATCGCTTGTTCGTGCTTGCCAGATATGATACACCAAAGACGCGAGAACGTGGCGATAAGCAACCCGTAAGAGATGATGCCCACACCCAGCGTGATGCAGCCCACTGTATACCATTTCGCCAATCTCGATATGGCCATGACCACCTGATCTTCCGCCGCAAAGCCCGGGCACAGTCGCGTGAGAACCCACAGTCAAAAAAGAGATGCTGAACCGTCTCCACGTGCAAACGCGTCACAGAGAACACAAGCAGAGGTACCAGCACGTTGGGCCACCCAAGGCTTATCTCTAGTCGATAGCCGATCACGGATTGCCAACCACAAGATGACCTCATGACGAGGAATCTTCAAGGGTCCCCAAACAAGGTTGCCCAGGGGACAATAGACCCGCGTATGCGCACCGCTTCCCTAATCAATCGTGCTGTGGGCTGGCCATCCGTGCAGCCCTCCAAGAAATGGTGTCGCGCCTACTAGGGTGGACCGGTGGAAGATGTGGGCTAAAATCAATGTACTCCACCGTCGAGCGTCCCGGCCAGTTCCAACCATGCGCATCAATGACCGTGCTAAGGCGTGTCCCTACCGGCAGTCCCATCGCAAGCGGGCCTCTAGGGTAGCGATCCAAAAGAGGGGCAGACCGCAGCCATGGGTCCTCCAAAAGAAATGATGCACCATTCCCAATCGAAAAGGTAAGGAAAGGTAAAATCACCTGTCGTAACTTGAGGGAGCACCACGACCAACAATGGGCTAGCCATCTGGTGTTCGGCGCATGATGGTGCTCTTGTTCCGCAAGTTCTATTGGCCAAACATAGAGCAACCATTCGCGAAAAAACCTCCACTAGGTGCGATTTACACATAGTTCAGCCAAAACCCTTGGACTCTTCACCTTCCATCACCACCATCAACCACTAGCAGCCACCTGAGTCACCCACCACCTTGAGGATCGTCGGCACCAACCTCGCCACCCTCCATCGCCGGGTTCAGACGGCGATGGGAGGGGTTTATGCCCCCCCCCCCCCCCCCTACACAACCCATCTCCAACCTCCTCCTCTCTTGTGACTTTTCAGCTTCTTCTCCTTTCTCCTCGTTTTCGCACACTCCCATGGATGCTTCTGAGGTTAATCTGGAATGCCCTGGTCCGATGCCGGACTATGAACTCCTTCGGCGCACCATCCCCGAGCTTGAATGTAGGTTTGACGTGGCTGCCTTTGAAGCTTGTTTGAGTCGAGTCAATGTGGTCAAACAGGCCCCATCTGCCGTTTGCACCCCAACCACCGCCGGCGCACACCATCACTCCCGTGGCCCGATCTGAATCCCAAGACTGACGGCCCCAATGGGTTCCCCCGGTCTACACCAAGGCGCGATGCATCTCAGACGCTGTGGTTCCCACAGAGACGCAAACGACGTAACACCTCCACCATTGCTCCCCTTCGCGACCCACGTCACGACGCGCGTGGTCTGATACGCAAGGGCACGCCACCGCCACCTAGTGGCCTCTCTCTAAGCAACGAGTTTGATCCTGATAAGGATTCTCCGGCCCCTCATGACTTTTCTACTTCCCTGGTTAATGCTAACAGAAATAGGGTTTCACCGACAGCCACTAACGTGAATGGGCCTATGGTCCCCCCTACGGGGCCTCTACCTACGGCGGGTGTGGCTGTGCCGACTCCCCTGTGCGAGCTGGCCCCGATCGTTGAGGACGCTTCTGATGAGGAACAGCAAACGATGCCATCTTTTGATCGTTGTTTCCCTGAGCGTCGCGCCACAGTACCACCGGCTTCGGGCTCAGGGCCGATCATGGAAACCACTCCAAGCAATGGACAGACGCATATCATGGGGAGAGCTGACGCCTTGGAAGATGAACAGCCACTGGATCATGTCTTGGATCGCCGTTTCCCCACACAAGCCAGGCCGTACCATTGCCGGCCTTAGGCTCGGGGCCGATCATGGAAAAACGCCATCAGCGGAGAGCAACCAACTACGGTTGTGGCCGTGATGCCATCGACCATGGATAGCCAATCTAGGGTTTCTAGGGTTTTTTACGCACGGCGCTGCTGCTTTCGGGCATAGGATAACTACACAAGGACCACGACCATCCATGGTGGCTGCGGAGAATCCAACCTTTGCTGCTGTCACACGGGGTGGCAGCATCTCCCGTAACCAACACGACAAAGCCCCCAGAAGCGCCTTGACTTATCCTACACGGCACCCACGGTGATCAACGGTGAGGCTGCGGCTTGCCCGCCTTTGGAAGTGATTCAGAAAGGGATGGCCCGATGGAATCACACCCTTGTTGGATACTTTTTGGGGAAAAGGCCATACTTTCCCCACGTCGAGCGCTTCGCTCGATCCACTTGGAATGACCTTGTCGAAGTTCGAGCTGCGATAAATGGCTTCTTCAAGTTTAGATTCGCCACGGCCGAAGCTGCGGCCGCGGTCTTGGAAGGTGGCCCATGGCTCCTGCAGGGGCAGCCCCTATCCCTCGAAACATGGCGGAGTGGTATGTCCTTCGTTAAAAAACAACAGTTGACTGTCCCGCTATGGATCAGACTTCGTAATGTTCCTACAGAACTGTGGACCCAAGAGGGCCTAGGAATAGTAGCTAGTGTACTAGGCAAGCCACTATTTGCGGATGCCATGACAGCTACTAACCGAACGCCTTGAATACGCAAGGGTTTGCGTTGAGAAATCCTAGAGGAACCGTTTGCCGAGCAGTTTAAGGTCAGAATCCCCAACAAGGATGGAGGAGAACCTATTATTGTGCCTATTCAGGTCGAATATGAATGGCGACCCAAGAAATGCTCGACATGCAATTCTTGGAATCATGGAGATCGGGCGTGCCCCAAGAACCAGCCCCAACCCAAACCATCTAGGCCGACAACCTCGCATGTTGTCCCATGGGATACAAGGTCGCATGGGCAGCCTATGCCACAAGTCTTGAATATCAATACACAGAATTCTACAAAGCCAAAACCACCTACTAATGGCAGGCAGGCACGACATGAATGGCGTTGTGCGACGAACATGGAAAAGGGCAAATCTGTCCTCGAGGAGGTAACCAATATGCCTAAGGACAGGGTGAACAATACCTGGGGCAGCCAAACCACCGAAAATCATGTAAGGACAACACGGAGAACTACTGATGGTTGCTCGACAAGCACGGCACCCGCTGGACTGCCAACACGGGAGAATCACAACCCTTTTACGGTGCTTGCTGAATTGGAATGGGACAACATCGACTCGGAGGGCCCTACAGCAGCCCTGACTCACGTTGCTCCATGATACCTATCGCCGTATGGAATACACGTGGTCTAAACAGGTTAGACCACAGATGGGCGGTGGGGGAGTTAATTACGAAATATAGGTTGAAAATGATTGGGTTGGTTGAGACTAGGGTGTCCGAACAAAACGCAACTACCACTGCTAACTCTATTAGATCATGGGAATGGTTTTACGACTACGAGAATGGACCGGCGGCCCGCATCTGGGTTGGTTGGGATGCTAGCTTCGTGACAGTCACTATTGAGGAAGCCACGTCGCAGGCCATCCACTGTAGGGCTCACATCATTGAGGAAAGGCTGGACATCTTTGTCACTTTCGTTTACGGACATAACCAACGTAATGAAAGGCGTGACCTCTGGTCTAATATTTCGGCTATCTCATGCACGCGGGAAAACAGCCCTTGGGTAGTGATGGGGGACTTCAACGCGATTCTTGATAACTCAGAGGCAAGAGGCGGCACACCAGGGGGAGGATGTAGTGAGATGGCTGGTTGCTTCACAGCTTCTGATCTGACCGCCCTTCCTCGCCTTGGCCCTATTTTCACGTGGTATAACCAACAAAGTGGCACGGCGGGCATTTGGAGATGCCTTGACAGAATGATCGGTAACCCGTCGTGGTTCGCTCGTTTCGGGGACTTAGCCTATAGGTGTGGATTACCCTCTACCTCGGACCACTCTCCCCTGATCCTGGAGGATACTTCTCAGCCGCGGAGTAAAAACAAAGCCTTTCGGTTCGACAACTTCTTGATCAAGGATCCCCGATTTCTACCATTAGTAAAGGCTACATGGAATCAAAATGTCAGTGGCTATGCGATGTTTTCTGTCACAAAGAGGCTTAAAAACATTAAACAACAGCTGAAGCACCTCCGACGTGACAAGGGCGATCTCAACCGCAATGTTGTCGAAGCTCGTGGGTTTCTGGAGATCGTCCAGGAACTTACCACTCATTACCCTATGGAACCGCAATTATGGGCCCTCGAGAAGCGATGCCGCTTCGCCTATGCAAAAGCGGTTGAGATGGAACACTCGGCGCTAGCACAGCGCGCGAAAGTGGCTTGGCTTAAGGATGGAGACCAATGCACCTCCTTTTTCTTCAAGAAGGTAGCCACTCGAAGAGCGAGCAACCGGATATATACCCTTGAAAACGAAGCGGGGGACACCTTAGAGGGAGACGATCAAGTTAAAGCTGAACTCATTAGGTACTACACCGAGATCCTTGGACAATCGAATCGGACATCCTCCTTGCATGCCGATACTATCTCTCCTTACATGGCACGGAAGCTACGGAGGCCGAGGCAATGATTATTCCTATCATGGATGAGGAGATCAAAAAGGCGCTGTTCTCTATTGGTGATAACAAATCACCCGGGCCGATGGCTTCTCTGCAGCATTCTTTAAGGACACGTGGGACACCACTGGGCCGGATATTACCCATGCGATCAAGGAATTTTTCCGTACGGGCTTTCTCCTGGGTGAGCTGAATTCTACGCTTATCACTCTTATTCCCAAAAATGCTAATCCACGGACGGCGAAGGACTACAGGCCTATATCTTGTTGCAATGTACTCTACAAATCATCTCAAAGATCATTGCCAACCGCCTACGGGGCAGCCTAGGGAATCTTGTGCACCATACCCAAACAGCTTTCATCCCAGGCCGCCGTATCACGGATAACATCTTATTAGCGCAAGAATTATGCCATGGGTATAATAGTATGGGGCTGCCCAAACGGGTAACTATAAAGGTCGACCTCGCGAAAGCCTACGACATGGTGGAATGGACTTCATCTTGGCTACACTTAATGCACTCAACTTCCATAGAACTTTCGTGGGATGGATACGTGCCTGTTTGACCACCCCGTGCTTTTCGCTCAATATCAATGGCACACCGGAGGGATATTTCAAAGGACGTAGGGGTCTGCGGCAAGGCGATCCGGTCTCGCCTTACTTTTTCACATTGGTTATGGAGGTCTTACATGGCATCATTGAGGACAGGATCAACCGCAATGCTAATTTCCGATACCATGGAATTGTGAGACGACATCGCTATTCATGCTCACGTTTGCGGATGACCTCCTACTTTTCTCGCATGCGGATGTCGAGTCCGTTGGTGTCTTCAAAAGCAGCCTGGATCTCTTCGCATCTCTTTCGGGCCTCAAGGCAAATAATAACAAGAGTGAAATATTCATTTCCAAGAGAGCGGACCGATTGACGGGAGCAATCCAAAATATCATGGGATTCCCACAGGCTCTCTTCCCATACGCTACCTTGGCGTCCCCCTTATTACGTCAAGACTAACTATCGCCGATTGCACTCCCCTCCTTACAAGTGTGGACAAACGACTGGGATCATGGACTAATTTATCTCTGTCTTACGCCGGGCGAGTACAACTCATCAAGTCTGTCCTTCTTGGTTTGCATACCTACTGGTCTGGTGTATTTCTCCTTCCCAAGGGCGTCATACGGAGCATAGAAACACGGCTGAGAACCTTTCTCTGGAGGGGTACAAGTGCTAAGGTTGCTTGGGTTGACGTTTGCCTACCCAAAGATGAAGGTGGGCTCGGGATACGCTCTCTTGAGACCGACAACAAGGCGCTCCTCATGCGACTACTGTGGACGATTCTTACGGACGATACCACTTCGATCTGGGCCACCTGGGTCCGGCAAACGAGACTGCACAACAAAACCTTGTGGTCCATCCGTCCCGGGGCGCGGACCTCGTGGAGCTGAGGAAGATTCTGAAACTTCGCACTGAATTTCGAGGCCTTATTGAATTCCGCATTGGTGATGGGGCCAACATGCTACTCTGGACCGACCCATGGCTACTTGATGGACCCCTAGTGGAACGATACCCCCGAGGACCCATGATCATGGGCCTTCCTATTGACTCAAAGCTCAGCGAGGTGATCAACGAGGGGGGATGGTGCTGGCCAACCCAAACTGCGACGGAATACCTTGAGATCGCACCACTTCTTCCCACCATCCAACTGGGAGAGCGGGACTCTTATAGATGGATTGCCTCTACGAATGGTCGTTTTTCTAGTTACTCTGCTAGGGAGAGCCTTCGCCGAAAGCAACCCACTGTCACCTGGTCGAATCTGTTCGGCGGCCCATTAGTCATCCCTCGACACGAATTCATGCTTTGGCTTGCGATTAGGGACAAACTTGCGACTAGAGACAAGCCGTGGATTGCGTCTGCGGCGGGGACTTCTAGTTGCATCCTTTGCGACTCTGATATTGTGGAAACGACACGACATTTATTCTTTGAATGTTCCTTTTCTAGGCGTTGTCTTCACTTACTTCGTAACCACTTGCACTTTGGTTGGCCCTATAGGGACTGGGTTGAAGGAATACATTGGGCGGCTAGCAATTGGCGCGGGAAGCATCTTGCCTCAATGGGGCCTCGCCATGCCCTCGCCTCTATTGTCTACCACCTCTGGGCGGAACGGAACAAACGATGGCACGAGGGGACCCGCAGGCAACCTGAGCGAATTGTTACTACTGAGATCGAGGCTCTCTTAAGTATCCGCTTATCCACTCTTCCCAAAAATACCAGCTACAAGCTTGCGCTATGCGCAGACTCTGGCAAATTGCCTGGACCAACTAGGGAGCCTTCCTAACTCTCTCTCTTTCTTCCTTCTTACATCTCTGATTTTACTTTCGTTTCTTTCCCGCCCCTACGTGCTTTTCTGCCCCCGTGTGTTGCTCGCAGGTTACTTAGCTTCGGGTTGGGGACGGGTTCCCGGGCTGGACTGGTCCTCGGTGGCGGCTGCCTTCTGGTTTTGGAGGGATGCTTCTCTTGCTCGTGTTGCTGTTGGCCTCCTGTGGTGGTGCTGTGTCCCTCGTGAAAAAAACAGGAGTTAGCATCTCATCGCTACTCTCGCCGACCTGTCCTGCGGATGGACCTGTTGCGGTCCCGCCCTCCTTTTCCGCTTGTTATATCTCCGGAGTGAGATTCTCTTCTGCTGTGCGCTTGCGCCTCGCCTGCACATCTCCCGGGCGCCCTGCTGGTACTGCATCTGGTGCCAGGATCCTGTTGCTTGCTTTTGGATTCAGACACCTACGCTACCTTTGCTCTTGTTGTTTTGAGAGTCTTGTGTCTTTGTGTTGTCTTGGCTTGGGTCTTTTTGGGACCTTGTAGGTGTCTGGGCTGCATCGGACTCTGTGGATGTGCTGTCAGGTCGGTTTGTCACTACCGCTTGTTGCTCGTGAGCGTTATCACGTACGCTACCACTGTACTCCTGTTTCTTTTTATTTTAGTGAACGTTTCCCAAAAAAAAAACATAGAGCAAAACGTTGAGGCCTCTGTGCGGTTCATTGTGCGCCAGCAGGACAAGTCGGAACGGACCAAGCCGGCTACGCTTTTGCAACCTCTCCCAATCGCAACAAGTCCTTGGAGATCGATCATGAGCTTTATCCTTGGACTCCCGAAAAGAGAAGGTAACAATGCCTCTATTCGTCGTGGTTGTTGATCGGTTCTCTAAGATGGCAGTATTTATGGCGGCCCCTTATAAGTGCCAATTGATGTTGCTGCAGATCTGTTTTTCGGCAATATGGTGAAGCATTGTGGCTTACCGGAGGAGAACATAAAAAGGACCGTGATTCCATATTTATGGGGAGATTTTGGACGGTGCTATTCTGTATGCTCGGAACGAAGCTACGCTTCTCATCGGCATACCACCCCCAAGCTGATGGCCAAAGTGAACGGACTAACCTGTTATTCGAGGAGTACCTACGATACTATATTTCTGCGAGCAAGCACAAATGGACTAATTTACTTGATGTAGCTCAATTCTGCTACAACCTTCATAAGTCTTCAGCCATGGAAAAAATCAATTTTGAGATCGTATACAGATTTCAGCCCTTAACTCTGCAGTCGGTGACTTTGAGGGCCATCATCATTTGGTGTCCAACCGCATACAAGTTCGCTCATGGAAGAGAGCCACCGCCCGATAGAGTTTGACGTCGGCGAGAAGGTATGGCTGAAACTAACTAGCTGACAAGTAATACTGCCCAATCGACGACAATGAGTCTGATGTAAACAATTGATGGGCCATTCGAAGTTGAAAGGATAATCGGCCAAGTTGCCTATCAATTGAAGCTGCCACTTACGTAACATGTCCACCCTGTTTTTCACGTGAGCTTTTTGAAAGAATTTTACGAGGATCCTAACCTGGAGAGAAGGCAAAAGTTCGACGTCCCCACAACTCCGAGGAAGCAGTATGACCGAGAAATTGAGCGCATTGCGGTGCATCGAAGGCGTGAGAAGTCCCTTCACACGGCTTTGGAGTATCATATCCAGTTGAAAGGCGAACCCAAGATTGAGATGTCTTGGAAGAAGGTGAAGATTGGGCAATTTCTAACCTCATTGAGGAGTATTTGAAAATGCAAGCCCCAGAATCGTCTACGAGGGCGTCGCAAGCAAGGGAGGATTGTCATAATGTTGATCGATGTTGACTGTTGACCGACTAGAGATGGCGAGTGGGAATCGTCGGTATATGTGCGGAAAACTCTGAGAATTGTCGCAACTTGTTCGAGCATTTTGGATTCAGCTGCACTTGGACTTGGCCCAAGGCGTAGTCGGCGCGCACTTTCAGCTCTTCGCGTTCAGCATCACTCGCTGCCCATCAGGGCACTTAGCTAGAGTGCGGGATTTTGGTTTCGCCACTATTGACCGCACGCTCGGCACTTTGTGCGTGCGGAAGGCAAGCACCGCAAGGTACTGTGCGCGCGACATTGGGCGCAGTGCGCGACACTTGGTCGCGACAATGAGGCAACGAGCGACTGGCCAGCGTAGCTTTAACAGGATCCCACTACCAGGTCAGCATTCCACTAACCTCTGACAGTCTTTTCCAACCAAGCCCATCGTGATTGGAAAAGGCTAGCAATTGGCCAGGACTCTGACAAGACCCTGTCGTGCCAGAAAAGCGAAATCTGGCACTGGCCAAGGAGGCCAAATGTCCCTGACACCCTGCCAAGCCAGGAAAGAAAGCCAATGCACTGTTGAAAAGCTCGAACGTCCCTGCTATGACCCTGACCCGTCAGAAAAAAAAAGGCCTGCAGTGGACGAACTTATTGGGGCCTAGCTCTTCCATGGGCGATTTGAAGGCCAGAAACTTTAGTCTCTTGAGCTTCCTTGGCCGAGATCTATATAAAGAGCAAGAGCCATTCACTTGGCACCAAGACCCTTTGGTGAAAATAGTGAGTGCTGTAAAAAGTGTGCAAGTAGCTTCTTAGTGTGTGAGCAACTTGTTTGTGTGAGTGTTGAGTGCTGGTTCTTCCCCAATCCTTGGTCCCCGTTCTAAAATAATAAAAGAGTGGGTTGGGAGAATTGCCTCCCGTAAATTGTTGTGTTTCGTGTTTATTTGATTCTCATTGGTGTGACTTCAAAGCTAACCCGAATCACCAATTCTCTAAGTAAAGGAGGTGCTAAATCTTGAAGTCTCTTAGGCGCAGTTTCTGCAGTTGCCCCACTCAGCCCAAACTTAAGAACGAAAGATTTTAAGTTATTTGAGTCCGTGACACATGCTTTCATAGTTGAAACAAATTAATTAAATTTCAGCACTAATTAATTTTTGTATGTGTCGGGACTAGCGAGCCAGCACCTCGCCGGAGCCGCCGGAATAGGTCGGAGAAGTCGCCGGTTGGAAGCTGATTGAAGCTGAGCTGAAGAACTGATGTTAATACAGAAGATGAATGTCGAAGAGCAGCAGCCGTCGGATCTATTGGCGTGCTATTGGACGGATCAGGTTTGAAGCAGCGAGATTAAACGTTGATCGTCAGATGAGGCGCGAACATGATGGATGGCTGAGATTAGAAGAAGCCGGATCACGCGGATGATGAATGTTAGCCGATGGATTGAAATCGGACGGCGCTTGATGAAAGTGGCATTCCACTTATAGAAACGTCATGCGATTTCTACTGGTTCACGTGAAATGCATGTACGACGTGGCGGCTTGTGGATCGTCCGATCAGATCAAGATCAATGGTTGACATCGTTCGACACTTAGAAATTCTCAGCTTTATAAGTTCGATGTTCAGTGTTAAATCATCATCTTTTGCGAGCTCGTAGATTACTGTAGAGTGAGTATCTCTGAGAGGTGTAAACACGAAATCTGTAGAGGGCCGTGAGAGCTGTATTTTTTGTGTTGATAGTAATACGAGGCGAAGCTCGGTTGATCCGTGGAGTAGGCTAGAACAGAGCCGAACCACGTTAAATCCTTTTGCAAGTGTGTGTGTGTTAATTGCTTGTGTTGAGCTTCGATTGAGCTTGCGATTGCTCAGATCGATCAAAGGCAGTAGCATACATTAAAGGACCATTGAATTGCGGTCTCAACGGTAGCAATTCCACAACAAGTGGTGCGGTGAGCGTGGAGAACGAGGTTATCTCCCAGGGAATGGCTGCCACGAGGTTTGAGATGGAGATTTTCAATGGTTCGAACGACTTTGGGCTGTGGAAGCTCAAGATGAGGGCTGTGCTGGTAGAGAAAGGACTTGAGGAAGCTTTAAAACCTGAATCTGAGATGGAGCCGGCCACATTAACAGCTGCTGTGAAGAAAAAGCTGAGAGAAAAAGCATATTCTGCTTTGGTTCTGTGCCTGAGTGATAATGTACTTCGCAGGGTGTCTTCTGAGGGTTCGGCGGATGCTTTATGGGAGAAGCTGGAGTCACTTTACCAGACCAAGTCACTAGCTCGAAGATTGTACCTCAAACAGGCCTTGTACAAGTTTAAAATGGTGGAAAACGAGCCTCTAGAAAAGCAAATTGATCAGTTTCAGAAACTAATTTCAGATTTACTGAATATCGGTGAGGTTCTGAAGGATGAAGATCAAGCACTTTTGTTGTTGTGTGCCCTGCCTCCGAGCCATGACCACTTCAAGGAAGCTAACAAGGATGAAGATCAAGCACTTTTGTTGTTGTTGTTGTATGGTAGGGAGAAGATAACAATGGAGGACGTGCTCTCAGCAATCAGCTCGAAGCAGCTAAACAACTTATCTTCACCCAAACCAGTTTCTGAAAACTCTGCTGCTGATTTATTGTTTGTGCAGAGAAAGCAGGGCTCGTGGAAGAAGAAAAGCAAGGAGAAGGAGAAATCTGAGGCTCGGAGATGTTTTCACTGTGATGAGGTAGGCCACATCATAAGGTTCTGCCCTAAGAGATCAAGAGAAAACTCAAAAACAAGCTCAAGTGAGCTCGGCTGTTTTGGAGGATGGGAATTTCGAGTATGCCGAGGTGTTGAACGTCTCTGAGGGCAAGGAGAGTGAAGAATGGGTACTGGACTCAGGCTCAAGCATGCAAATTACCTTCAACAAGGCCTGGCTGCACGATTTCAGAGAGCTGAAAGGCAAAACAGTGCAACTAGGAAATGGGAAAAGCTGTCAAGTGATTGGTTGCGGTTCTGTCAAATGAAGCTGGCAAATGGAGCTGTAGGGCTACTAAGAGATGTAAGGTACGTTCCTGAGTTAAGAAGGAACTTAATCTCCATAGGCGCTTTGGACAAGAAGGGATACAACACTCAATTTTCAGCTGGAAAAAGCTCAAGTGTTAAAACAGGGAAGGCTGGTGCTGACAGGGAGTTTGAAGCAAGGTATCTACGCGCTCGATGGATTTTCTGTGATGAGAGGCACACTTTCTGAAACTAGGAAATGTGGAGATGAGAAGGATGTTCCAGCGCGACCACAGGATGTTCGAGATGTAGAAGAAAAAGGCAAGGGAAAACTGAGGTTGAAGCAGAAAATTTGTTTTCTGCTGAAAAGAGCTGTGATGAAATCAGCACTGATGGTGATGATTCAGAGGCTGAGGTGGAGCTGTTTACTCCACACGGCGAAGGCACCTCAAAGTCACACGAGAGGGTGACATCTGAGGTGGAGCTGAGCTCAGAAGAAGCACGGGAAAAGAGCATGAAGTCGAGTGAAAACTGCTCTGAAATACCAACTGAGATTGATTCTGTTTTTTCTGCTGAAGGTTCTTTAGGTACTGCTGCAGTCTCCTCGGCGAGTGATCAGGAGGAGAAGGTGCTGGCTAGCTCAAGAAAAGCCAGGGAAGCAGCGAGGGAAACCAGAACCAAGGAATTCACAGAGGAGTTGGTGAAAGTGAGCTCAAATGGCTGAAGTGACTCCAAGTGGGAAATCTCCATCCTACTTGGAGTTGGGAGGTTCTCAATTGTGGCCCGCAGCTCCTGAGGGAGCTGGTTGATCAACCGAGCTGAGGTGTATTACTTGAGGTGGAGCTTTAGAGGGGTTTTCGAAGCTTGCAAAGATGATCCTCAACAGAGGTATGATTGGTTTTTTTTTTTTGTGAACTTTGGACGATTTTTCTGGCATGGTTAGGGCTGCGATGAGGATTCCAGGAGTTGGGATCGCGAGGTGGCTGTCTCGAGGTGGAGTTTGTCGGGACTAGCGAGCCAGCGCCTCGCCGGAGCCGCCGGAATAGGTCGGAGAAGTCGCCGGTTGGAAGCTGATTGAAGCTGAGCTGAAGAACTGATGTTAATACAGAAGATGAATGTCGAAGAGCAGCAGCCGTCGGATCTATTGGCGCGCTATCGGACGGATCAGGTTTGAAGCAGCGAGATTAAACGTTGATCGTCAGATGAGGCGTGAACATGATGGATGGCTGAGATTAGAAGAAGCCGGATCACGCGGATGATGAATGTTAGCCGATGGATTGAAATCGGACGGCGCTTGATGAAAGTGGCATTCCACTTATAGAAACGTCATGCGATTTCTACTGGTTCACGTGAAATGCATGTACGACGTGGCGGCTTATGAAGCGTCCGATCGATCAAGATCAATGGTTGACATCGTTCGACACTTAGAAATTCTCAGCTTTATAAGTTCGATGTTCAGTGTTAAATCATCATCTTTTGCGAGCTCGTAGATTACTGTAGAGTGAGTATCTCTGAGAGGTGTAAACACGAAATCTGTAGAGGGCCGTGAGAGCTGTATTTTTCGTGTTGATAGTAATACGAGGCGAAGCTCGGTTGATCCGTGGAGTAGGCTAGAACAGAGCCGAACCACGTTAAATCCTTTTGCAAGTGTGTGTGTGTTAATTGCTTGTGTTGAGCTTCGATTGAGCTTGCGATTGCTCAGATCGATCCAAGGCATTAGCATACATTAAAGGACCATTGAATTGCGGTCTCAACGGTAGCAATTCCACAACAGTATGCACACCAGATGGGTTCTTTTCTATACATCCCTTATTCCCGGTCTTTGCAAATTGTTCTCATGACCACCGATACTGATCGAAATGGAACGTTAGAGCCAAGGATGGCGATTGTCCGACACACAACAGGTCAACTGCTTGGAGATATGGTGATGAAATAATGGGTGATTTTGTTTTTTGCTGACGAGGTATTTTACAGGTTTAACTAGACAGTCGAAGCCAAAAGAAAGTAGCATTAAAAGCCATTATCCTCTCAAAATATGTGCTGCCGTACCACAAGCCAATAGAAACTCATTAGCTAACTTACAAAAAAAGTCGAGCAAACTTGCAATCAGGAAATTTTTCTAAGCTCAGCAAAATTTTACATGCGAAGATGTAGTGTTAAGTTCCTCCCACCCACAAGCACAAATATATTTACAGAAACAGAAAAACGTTCATATTTAAAATTCTTACAATCTTATTCCTACTGCGAACAACTAGGATCTCGGTCGAGCTTGATCACCCTCGTGTTGTACGATCCACATAATCCACACTTGTGATATAGCCAATGAAACGGCGCAACTCCTTTCCTATCACAGTCGTTGCACAATATATCCTGCAAAATTTCAATCAACAAATAAATGAACTAACTAACTGATTATACGAAAAGATATATATATATATATATATATATAATGGAATGACTATATAAGTTCTCGCTCTCCTCACGTGACAGCGATTTCTATACTCTTCGGGAAGAACCTCTGAAGCCATTAAAGCATCGAGCATACCAAAGTACACCGACATGTCTCCCATCGATTTGCTGCAGATGGGACAGATATAGTGCGTGCATGCATACGCCTATATAAAATATTTTACTTTGGCATTAAATTCATCACATTCTCATCATATAATCAATTACTAACATAGAAAACGAAAGAAAAACCTGGAAGCACGCAGAATGCATATAATGGCCACAAGGTAGGGCCCGAACGGCCGTACTCGACGTGAACAAAAAATCACAACATATAGGGCAGTTTGTTTCGAGACCCTTCTCTCTGCATTTGTGGTCGACCAACTTCATTGCCAAGCAACAGTTGCATGTCATGCAATGGAAGAAGTCTTTGCCCAGTCCTTTACCTACACGGCACAAGTTGCAGAAGGGGCAGTGATATACTTCCCTGTGGAAAACACGACAGGATGATTGAGTTATACGTATTCTCTTCGATCCATCATATGTAAACAATCCAAAACATGCATCACTTAGTTACCGTTCGTCGTCAAAGAACTTGCAGCTGCTGCAATAGTATTTTGCCATAACGAGCCCATTACAAGAAGGGGTTTGGCAGACTCGTCCTATTGGTTGGATTTGGAGGCAATTCATGCACATCATTTCAGTAGTTGCCTTCCTACAAAGAGTGAGTCAGGGGGAAGTTAGAAGATCCATGCTCTAGTCTTTAACCAATCAATAAGAGGAAGAATAGGTCTATCCTACCTATCCATTGAGTGGTCACTGACTTCGTCATGGCAAAATCTGCATGCAAATAGTTTTCCACAACAAGCTGCTCGAAGCTTGCAGTTTCTTTTGTAATGCTCACATCCAAAGATGTGTTTCTCTGGATCACGAAATGATGGGGAACATCCGATCAAATCTGTACCATCCTCAGCTTCGCCCATTTCCAGTTGCGAACTTTTCTGCTGAGAGGCTATCCACCGACTGAACAGTAGTAGCAGCAAAGCGACGAACAAATTGAAGCAAGGAAGGGCAGGGACACACAGAAAGGAGTAGAAAGTGTAGAACAAACCTGGTCATTAGGTTTTGAATCAGATAAGCTTTTCTTCTTGGATCAAGAGTCGGATCGCGAGAAACCTTCCTGATTTCTGACTCAAGCTCGTTTTGGTTCATTCGAAAAATATCTTTCCATCCAGGCTTGAATGGATTGTCATTTTGGTCAACAGATTCATGCATACCATTCTCTGAAACTGGTGGATGGATATGATAATATCATGCAAGCAAATGGATGACATTACACGTCTTATTCTTGTTGCTAAATAATTATTTATATATAACTCTGGCTAAACGATATCGATAAAGTACTGCATACCTTGTGATATATTACTATTATTCTGCAATGCAGATGCCTCCGAAGAAGCGGACCCTATCCACCATTCGTTAAGCCACTCGCTAAACATGGTATTCTTTGTTGCATGCTTCCACGTATCCATCATTTTATTTTGCTCTTCCTGAGTAAGGGCTGATGTCACCCAAGGCAGCATTGACTGGAGCACTTCGGCTCCTGTTGTACCAATTATCCGGCCAACAAGTTTGTCTTGCTCCTCAACAGAGAAATGCAAGTCAAACAAAGGCCAGAGTTCAACCTCTTCGCGCATAACATGGTGATCCAAAGTTACTTTGATGGATTTGCACATGCCTTGAATCTTTGTTGCTAGATCGTTGTACTTCTTCAAAGAACCACCACAGAGATCTCCGTTTGAAGCACAGTTAAGATTCTCATGAAGTACAGAGAGCTCGATCAATGCTGATGATATGTCCTCAAACAGCTCTTCTTCTTGCTTATGATCCAAGGTGTAAGAATGGCTGACGTTGTGTAGTGTCTCCTTAGCTTCCAATGCAGGGAACACGATATCATCTTCAGCATTGCTGTGAGCTCTATATAGACCCCAAAGAAGCCGAAACCTACCGGTGAACTGTCTGAGAAAAGTTTCACTGCAATCACTCAGCTTTCCAGATTCAGCATATAGAAATTCCAAATCTTTACGGATTGCTTTATGGAATTTGAAAATGTTATCAATCGGCCGGGATGTAAGACCTTGTGAGCTAGGGCTGCTCTCAGCCTCCCAATTGAAAAGGCTGGAATTCAGAGAAGGTGCACTCGGCCCAAAAGAGAGGGAACGCAGAGCTTTTGCAGTCGCTAAGGAATTAGTTCCTCGATTGTTGTTACTGAACCCCAGACCAGGAACACAACAAGACAGGCTTGATTTTGGGGAACTGTTTCTTACCTCTAAAGGTAATATGCCTTCTCCCTCTACAACAGTAGTCATCTCAGCATGCTCTGAAGAAGCTGATGAGCTTTCAGCAGCAGGACGGCAGCAGTGACACGAGCTCGATCCTTGTGCTTGATTGAGCTCCTTTACAGGACAACAGCCAATTGCTCTAGAAGATAAACACATTTCACCAGAATAACCTTTGCATGCCCACCCGGTAAACAGAGTTACTAGGGCAGTATCTGAAGCCGGAGCTGCAAAAAATTATTTCATTTGTTAAAACGTAGCATACTAATTACCTAAATGACTGGCAGCATTCCGTGATAAACAACCTGCATAACAAATAGGACGATGATTACCTGCCATATGCATGTTATTTAGGAAACAACGAGCTTCCTCTTCACTCAGAAGCCCAACCAACCATGGTAAAACACATTCAATCAGTCTCAAGGGCATAACACACAAACTCTGATACAGAAGTTCACGCTGCCGTTCAGGGCTGAAAAGCTTCCTTGCAAGTGGAAGGACCTGTTATGTTGGAGATCGTAATCAGGTTTGCAGCAAAATTTGAAGACACGAACATTGTAAATTATTTAAGGCTAAATTGCATATAACCCGTGGTTTAAAATCTAAGCATCAAAACCCCTCTGGTTTGGAAAATGCGTCCTCGCGGTTTATTTAATATTGCACTCTTTGCTTTTATACCCTCTAATTTGGGGGTACAATGCTAAGTTGTAGATAACACCGGGAGTATGGTGCTAAGTTTAAATAACACCGGGGATACGGTGCTAAATTTTGACGAGCACAAGGGAGTTTCACGGAATAAAAAAACTTATGGTATGCATTTCAGTATAACCACATGGAGGTATAGTATATATTACCCATTTTCAAAACCCAGGTAGCCCGTAGAACTATATACACTGGCGCACATAAATTTATGAAGATAAATAAATTACTGTAACTGTTACACATGCAATCGTGCAAAAGCACCAACATAAATCCAGTAAGTGAAATAACCTGAGTTTCCTCATTGCGAAAATGCAGCGTAATGGTGTCCATTATATGATCGGCCTGTGAGCACAACTCAGAATAAAACTCTGCAGATGAGTTAGCTCCAGCGCTTTCAATATTTTCTATCAAGCATCTAAACTTGTCAAACTCATTCTCTTCTGCTGCATGCTCTTGGACAAAAGACATTTCTGCATCTACAGCAGGGAATATAACATTGTCCTCGGCAATACTGCAGCCAAAACAAGATGATTTCCGGTAAGATTAAAAAGAACATCCATGAGATGCTGAAAAAGTAGTTTCTTACAATAGCATCTCAACATGCACATCACGTTACAGGAGAAACATGCAGCAAAATCTCGACCAAACAAGACTTTAGTTTCCGAGGCATGTTTTACTTCATGATTTGGCTAACCTGTATCACACATAGCATGGGACCAGAACTCTTCTGGTAAATGAAACAGAAATGCTACATCGTACACATTAAGAGCCACTACTGGAGTGGAGAGACCGAAATCAAGCAGAAAATTCTTATTTAAAAGGAATTAGAAAACAAGGACACCAAGAGGGAAAGCACAGGAAAAAGTACATTACCTATGGAATATGCAGACTTCAGCTATGAACTGGAGTCTCCTATTGAAGGCAGACAGGTCAAATATGTCTCCGTTGGACTTAATACTTCTAGCAGCTTCAGCTATATCACACAGTTCTTTCTCAATAGCCTTATGCCAGTGTAATATATCATCCACTGGGTGATGGGAAGAAGACATACTAATGTTACGACCAGAAAGACGATCTATCTCAGGCATATTGTCAGATGAACAAGAACACTGTCTGCTCTGAAGCCGAGCAGAGGATATCGAAACAGTAGGGTCACGCTTACGCTTGTGGCCCTTCTTTCCTCCGTCCATCCAGTTGAATATAATCTTCAAATAAGGAAAAGCGGAAAAGAAGTCAGATAGCGTAAGCACGGGCCTAACGACTGAATACTTCTTAAAAGTATCCAACCTCTTGAAGCAGCTTTTCGTCAGGGATTATTTTTAGCAAGCACTTGCGCATATCCTGCCTTTCATCGGCAGATATTGATGAGGACAGCCAAGGCAAGAATTCTGCCATCATGTTTACTGGAATACTGCACAAGAATTGCCATACCAAAGATGCCTGCTCTTCAAATGAAAATTTCTCATTGAGTAAGGGGAAAACCTGAAATTCAAAGGAAACTGAATGAGTCCTTCGACAAGAAATAAGAATATGTAAATATCCTATTATTACATTGACAAGAATGCTGGCCTTCGCTAATGAAAGAATGGAAGGAAGGGAAAAAAAACCTGTTCCTCTTCCTTGGACATATGCTGGCTGATAGACGTTTGAAGGGCTCCAGTACAAGATGCCAACTCTTTCTTGTAGCTTTTCTGATTTTTCACATCGCTGCCCAGCAACGTAAAGAGCTGATCAAAGAGCACACTTTCACCCTCGTGCTCGAGAGAATAAGTCCGCGCAACATTCTTCACACGGATGTCAAGGGCGGGGAATATAACCTGCCAAAACAACATAGAAACATTAAAATGAGTTCTACATTGCCATGGAGGAGAGTCTTACTTCAAAACAAAACCAATATGTTTAGCACTTTTCTCAAGACTTGCCAATTTGCAACTAATATACAATCAGCGCTCCAAGAGGTTAGTTACATAAAATGATGTTGTCACTTTAGGAAATAGCAAGTCTAATGTTCAACCATGAGTCCGGAGAAAAGCTCAGTGTCAGGTGTTGAAGTTAAGTGGTCTTGATCACTTTTGATTACCTAATGACTCAAAAGCTCACCTAAAGCATCTTTATATCAATCGGTATAGTTATCCTGGCTGATTTGACTGAATCAAGTGATGCATCATTCAAAACAAGATTACATGCGCATGTGTTAAATGTAATCTATTCATAGCTTAAGATAGATCCTTATCGCTATGGCACAAGCTGTGGATAGTATATATATATTTATTTTTATAGTTGTAAAGTTCATATGTTGTCGGTGACGCTTTAAATACCATGAACTATAAAGATACGAAGTTGCTGATTTTCTTTTTAATTCCGAGTCATAGCTGACTACGTCACAAATAAGCACGTGCACTTAAAAGTGATATTACAAGAAGAGTATACCTTTACAGAAACGGGATGACGTCTATAAAAAAAAAAAAAGAAAAAAAATCATCGCCAACATTCTATACCACCAATTAACCATGAGAAACACAGTATATTCCAACGGTTTAACATTCCTCAACGTAGCACATAGAGGAAGCTTCAGAATCCAGAAAGCATAACATCATACTTTATGGAGGCACAAAAAAAGTCTACGTTTAACGTCATCTATTGACATTCCGCAATAAACGACGGCACCTGAAGCAAAACCACTGGTTTTCTATACGAAAAACAGAAAGCACAAGAAAAGTCATGGAGAGAAAGAACAAGACAGCACGAAGGTTGCCATCCGTCGGAGGCGCATGAAATCCCACTGAAAGTAAAGTCATGGATCTTCTGTTGAAGAGTAATCATCAATTGCAGTTTGACAATTGTACCAGGAAGCATTCCAAAATTTGCAGAAAAAATAGACAAAAAAAAGATTCAGTAAGATAATAGCAAACACCAACTATTGTTGAAGTTTTGTAGGGTTGATAACATCGGGCCAGCACACAAAAAATAAGTGAACTAAAAGGCACGAAGAAAGTCACAAAGTAGCACCGAGCATCTAATTTCAAAAAACAAATCAACAAGATAATTCAAGATCAAAAAGTCGGCAAAGAAAGCACAAAAACGAACCTCGTCCTCCGCATTACAGTGATGCTTGTAAATCGATCTCAGGAGATGAACTTTGTCCACCAGCTGTTCAATATCTCCACCGCCTTTGTTCGTCGCCAGACCCATGGCTGCTCTGTGCAAACCATCCAGCTCGTTCCTAATCGCTTTGTGAAAAAACAAGAAAATCCTAATCGGCGACGTAGCTCTGACCATCGTTGCAGCAGACCGTCCACTCTGATCCACCGGCGTTCCCGCTACAGCTGCCGCGGAGGCCGTCAACACCGATACGCCGCCGTTATCTATCCCCGGCGTTGCCATCAATTGTCGATTTAGTTAAATACAATGACAAATTAGCAATAATGTAGAGATTACTCCCCCCTTTTCCTTCTCTCTCTCTCTCTCTCTCTCTCTAAAGAGTCGTTTATCGATTGCATTCCTAGTCTTTTATCGTTTTGTTTTTAGTTAGTCCTATATTATTGGTTTTTTTAGTTATTATTATTTACGCAATTGAGTAGAAGTTGGATTGGAATTGAGGTTAAATTTGTCTGTGGCGGATAAAGAGGGGGCAATTCATAGTAGGCCACGTGATGAGGGTGGGGTGACATGGCGCCAATGGCACACGTAAGCGATTAGATTGGGTGTTTGTCGAATGAGCAAAGCACGCGAGTGGAAAGGGTCAGTACGTGGGATAAGTGAGCTATGTGTCCTATTTGAGACGTTTGACTGACCATCCATCGCATAGGTTAGGTGAAGGGTGTTAATTAACACCTTGCGGCCGGGGTTGTCAACGGGGCAGGCTGGGGGCGGGGATCTAATCACTGTCCCCGTCCCTACGAGGCAAACAGGGACGACAGTTCTCATCCCTGTCCCCGCAGGATCCCGCCCAGTCACTATTTAAAAAAATTAAATTTATATTATTTTATATTATTTAAACTATATTTTAATATTATTATATTATTTAAACTATATTAATATTTATATTATTTTAATATTATCCAAAGTACATTTATTATTATTTATCTTATAATAATAATAATTAAATATAATAAATATTATTTTAATTATCGGGAACGGGCGGGGATATCCGCGGGGAAAAATATTCCCCCGTCCCCGCCTCGCAGGGGTAGAATACTGGGAATTTCCCATCTTATTCGGGCGGATCCTCGCAGGGACGGGGAATCCCCGCCCGATTGACAAGCCTACTTGCGGCTAAGAATGTACGGATGGGTGATAGGCGCGTATGATAAAAATTAAATCATGTTTGTTATATGTGCTGAGTTAAAGACACCTTGTATAGGTATACAAGCCATTACATGTGAATCGTAGGCCCCGTATATAGATACCTATTATAAAGGTGGGTTTGTCAATACTATGTTCTTATACCGGTTTTACCCTTTATATGCCCTAACACATTCATCTCTGTAGCATCTTGATTTCCATCTCTCTAGCCATTTTTTTCTCCATCCATCTTGTCGTCCTCATCTCGAGCTTCACCGTAATTGCATCTCTATCAAGGCCCCAACCATTGAACCCCAATCTGATTTTTATCTTTCTCCATCCATCTCCGTCGTCCTCCATCTCGAGCTTCACCATAATTCCGTCTCTACCAAAATCCCAACCATTGAACCCCAATGATAATTTCCCCGTCACTGTTGAGAAGATTGTTACTAGCTCGGGTAATTCTGAAACAAGTTGTATCATACGACGTTTTTTGGGGTTATTAAATGTTGGTAAGGTTATTAAATCCTGTACCAGATTTAGACAAATAAATCTACCAATTGATAATTCTCATTTTTCCAACGGTGAACCTTTGAGTGGATGTTAGGTTGTGCTCAATATCAGATTCCGATTTCCATTTCTTGCAAATTGACTCAATAGCATTGTGGTAACCTGCTCTAAATCCGTTCTCTATTCTTCATCCTTCTTCGACTACCTGCTTCAATGCGATAATACGAATTTTCTCCTCGTCTGGCCTCCATAGCGATTCGATTTTTTCCCATCATTTTCTTCATTACCACTGGTTCCTTATTTTTTTCCCATCGTTGCCTCTCGTTTCAATTGGCAAAAAGATTTATTGGGGGGGGGGGGGGGGGGGGTTCCTGGGGGTTGCTCTATTTTCCAAATGAAACTGTGGAATGGAACTATGGGTAGAAAAGCAAAAATAATGGACGGCAAAAATGTCATTTAAGCATTTTTAACAAATCATACCTAGCTACAACAGTCATATCAAACACTCTTTCTATTCTTACCAAAATAATTACTACACACATATCAAACATAAAAAGATTTATATCAAAAACAAATCCTTGTATAGCCATACACGAATAATTTATACCCACCAAATCCAAAAACATCGATATCAAACGAGCCGTTGGGGTCTTTGCTCTCCCGGGCATTGGTGGGGGCAATATCACTTAAATATCGACAAAAAAAGTGTAAACTTCATTTCAACTAACTTCACATCTTACAAACATTATCACTTACAGACCAATTGAAAAATTATTCTTTCACTTGAAGACCAATCAGGCTGAGTAGACAATATTACCCTTACTTTATGATTTTTATTTTGTTTTTCCTTCTTTATCAAATTAACATTTAATAAAAAGAAATATGGGCGTTTAGAATACAGGCCCCGTTATAGTTTGAAAATAGGTTTTAGGCCCTTGTGAGAAAAAATATAGTTTAGGGACCGATTTTTAATTAACTTAGAGTAAAGGACCTAAAATTTGATCTAACCATAATACCCTTATAAAGAGTAATAAGAAGTGGTATCCAGCGCCCCTGTTATGTTATCAACTTGTAATATGTTGTTATCACATAATGAGAAGTATTACTACAGATAAATATTGTGTTACTGTATGGCTAATAGTAGTATTAACAGAATAAAATGTACTTTTTGACAATCGAAATATCTAATATATTCAAACTCATGAGCATCCGCTGCACAAAACCAAGTTCGATGTGCCACGAGAGTTTATTTTGATATTACGTCGTAAGATTTGTGATGGGTATTCTTTCGAATTTAATTGACACAAATACGAAAAATAGTAAACGATTCATATTTTCGGCTAAAAGTGGTACGGATTTCAAATCATTGTCAGAGAAACAAATAAGGGGTATCTCATGTAAAACACGTAGAACTATGTTAGAAGGGGTATCGAAAAAGGTTCAAGTGTTATCGTTGTCCTTGATTTGGTATAGTTTTAAGTTTGAAGATTTTGGCGGGATTTCTAAATTTGACTGATAATTTATGCGAAATTTAGAAATATTTAGCAAAAATTTAAGAGTTATTTTACGTTATTATTGTGTTACTGAAGGGTTAACAGTATTCAATCGTCGAAAATATAAAGCATAAACTAATGGAATATCTCGACTTTAATGACTGGATAAGGCGGATTCGACTCAATTTTATCAACGGTCGTAGTAATCGATGGGGATTAGTGATGCTAATAATGGAATATCGATTTAATTTGATGGCAAGCAAGTTTGAAAAGTATGCGATTAACACGCTTGCTGGGTAACACTTCATACTTTTGTTAGGGATGTGCCTTCGGAATGCCATTCGATGATGAAATGAATAGGGCACATATATATATATATATATATATAATGTATTATTTGCTATGTATATGAAAATATTGTATTCGAATATTTATAAATGGAGTAAATGTTTTATGTGAATTTAAGATTTATTCCATATAGGCATATTATTTATTTTCCATTAGTTCTTACTAGGTATCCGGTAAGAGGGTATATAAATAAAACCCAAATATCGCGAGTATAGTCACTGATTCTCATGGGATGAGAGATGGGGCACCAGTGAGCTATTATTCTTGAGTATTAAATTTTGTCCATAGGTCTTAGACTTCAGTAGGGTGACTGATTGTCGATCATGACTTATTTGTTGACGACTCCTAAATGGTTGTGCCAACCAGTGGGAGGTCGTAACATTGATATGAGTTGAATCGGGGATTAACTTGTATTGGACATGACTCGTAATCGACGATCACATGGCCTATTAATTTGGAAAGCGTCAATGATCGATCGATTGACTATAGTGGCGTGCGTGGACCTTAGACCAAAAGGGTGTTTGACGGAGTTGACTTCGGCGTCTTGATTTATCACTAGTTTGCTAGGTCCACATTGTTCGAGATAGAACATGGGTCAGCGGTGACATGCGGTATTGACAACGAAGTGTAGCTGCCGGTCATAGACAGTCGTGAGGGATTCACAGTCTCGTTGGTAATCGAGATATATATTATCCTATGTATATTCGGGGATGAAAATTACAAAGTCGTTGGCCAAAGAAATAAACTGACTCACGTGGGACGTGGGGAGCTGTTTAGTAATTTTGCCAGTCACGAACAAATCATAGCGCCGGTCAGTGAGTTTGACGTAACCATGACTCTCACTCGATCGGGCATAAGTGAAGGTTCTATACGTACGACGATAATCTATAGTCGGTTCGTAAAACGACGAAGATCGTAGGCAACATGGGATCTGTTTGGTACCACGGGATTGGCTAGGTACTTACCGAATTCTTGGATTCCTCCCTTGCCGGGTTGAGACGAAAACCAAGAGACTCGGGCTTAAAAAGGATATTGAGATAGTATCTATCAAAGAGAGATATAACGGGCTTAGAGTGTTTCATAATAATGGTGCGTGAGTATTTGAAAAATATTTAAGTGTGGGCTTTGGGCTGAAAAATAATATTAAGCCTGTTAGGAATATGCCCTCGAATGTTATACGAGGATTAGATTGTATAGGGCATTAGCTTATTTATCATTCGACTTCTTCTAATAAGAAATTTTCGTGTGTTTATTGAAAGGCATTGTTCGTTATTGGATATATGGGTTCTTTACTTAGCATTCGGTAAAGCAATAAATGAACAAATACAAATGTGTCGAGTTGGGTCACTGTTCTCGATGGGCACGAGAGAGTAAGACACCTGAGGACTCATAACCTTGAACATTAAAAGTCTGTAATAAGGCTCCAGTTGGGTGCTGGATAACCGATCACGGCTTATTTGTCGATGACCTATCGTGTGCCGATATCCCGCTTGGAAGCGGGGGTTATGACTTGTGATACGAATCGAATCAGGGGATTGAGTCGTTCCATGGATACTGACTCGCAGGTCGTACGATCGAACATGGCTTATTACTCAAGGAGTGTCAATGACCGACGACAATACTATGGGAGTATGCGTGAACCTTAGACCGAAAGGGGCTTTGATGGAGTTGACTTCAAAGTCTCGACTGTCACTGGTTTCCCTCGACCTGATTTGCTGTTGTCGGGCTCAGACAGCCGAGTACGGATTCACAGTCTCGTAAGTAATCGAGACAAGTGTCCTATGTGGATGGCGATGGGAACTTACGAAATCTTTGGCCAAGGTATTGAACTAACTCATGTTAGACATGGAGGGTAGTTTGGTGATTTGCCTCGTCTCCGTTTTATCATAGAATCGAGTTAAGGGAGTTTGACATAGACCATGGCTCTCACTCGATTGGGACACAGCTGAAGGGTTTATACGTAGTACTATAATCTATATTAAGGTTCTGAAATATAGACTGGGTCGAAATTCGCACTCAAATCGGGTTACGGGGTGGTACTGCGGGATTGGCTAGGTAACTACAGATTCCTCCCTTGCCGATTGAGTCGAACCTAGAGAGTTGGGCTTAAAAAGAATCATCAACGTGTACCGATGTGAAGATAAAGTGTTTTGGGGCGTACGGGCCTTGGGCCGTTGGGCTGCACCTTAATGGGCATCGGGCCATTTATTGGACCGAAGTTGGACTTCATATGAAACTAACTTTAAGACTTGGGCTTGGCTAAGTGCTTAATGGGCTTGAGAGTAAAATTGGACTTTCACCTTAAGCTAATTTCCAAATATGCCTTTGAGGGTATTTTCGAAATTTACATATTTGATATATATAAGTTTGGAAAAAATATTCGGAATATTATTTATTTTAAACTGAAAATTCGAATATAGTTTTTGAATATTTAATCCATATTTAAGATATTCTATTTGGAGTAAATATCTAAAGTTAGTAAGGGTAATTATGGATTGTTTCCTTAATTGATTTGGAATCAAAAGGAAATAGATATTTATAGCAAAAAGATCTCACTTGATCATGGCTTAAAATTCAAAATTAAGGCCTGCTAATGGGCCAAAAAATTTTGTGCCCTACCCTAATATAAAAAGGGTGAAACCCTCGTCCAAAACTACAACAAGTTATGCACACAAAAAACACACCAAAACACACACACCTTCTCCTGAAGCGACGGATCGATTCTCTCTAGCCATCTTTTGAGAATTGGATCTGTGGTGCACCGCGAGGTCGGCGTGACAATCTAGTGCCATCCACCACCATCGTCGTAGTTGAAGAAAAGGACGAGGAGCTGCCACTCGCTTCAACTAGTAATTCTCTACGGGTTTGTCCCGCCCTATTACGTGCAATATGTGTTACTATTCTAATCCGAGCTACGAGGGAAATTGGGGAATCCGGAAATTTTTGTTCCGCACCGTATTCGGGGACGTGGCATTTTCGGTACACACCGGGTAACCCAACAGTGGTATCAGTGCGGGCGCTGGTGATTGGAACCATAACGTGTTTAAATTGAAACGAGGCGCGTGAGAGACGATCGAAAGCCAGCGGGGTTGACCGGCGTGGGCTGATCGATGCGTCGTTTGCCATCCGACGGCCACCACCTCATGCGGCGGCGGCGCAATCCGGCCGCGGCTGTGTGTTGCGCGCGACTGCACGCTCGTACGATCGGGCTGCTCGGAGCAGGCCCGATCAGCCGTGATCCCTGCGTCTGGCACTGGCCATGGTAGCTCCGACGCCATTCCAGGGTGGTGCCATCGCGTCGAGTGGCAGCGACGGCAACAGATCAGCCTCGGCAAAATTCTGTCGTGGGCTGATATCATTCGTTGCGAGCGGCGTGTCGTCGCTGCCGCCGGCGGTTCCTGCTTCGGCCGAGGCTCCGCACCACGGCCTTCTCCGTCGTGGCTCTCTGGCGTGTTTTGACGGATGAATGATTTGAGTCGCGGCAGCTGCGTTAGGGCTTCGTGCTCAAAACCTTAGGAATTTGGATTCCGTGTCATTTGTTAAGGGTTACGTCCCCCGGGTTGTATTTGTTTTATATGGGTTGTTCGGGTATGATCCCCCGTGTTGTAATTTACCGTTTTGTTAGATTAGACTTAAATACGAAACGAGGACCCATCTGAAGCATGGCGACCCACAGGCGGTGACAAGGTGGTGGACGTTCGGTGACTTTGAGGCCCTTCGAGTGATGAAGGACGTTTGTGTTGGGAAACGCCGGATTATCCCCGTGATTTTAAAATTTTCTGGCGATTTCCGTTTCCCGTAATTGCTCGGTTTAACACGAACAGTAATAACGCCGAGGGGGTTCGTCGAAACGTACCTTGTAGTTTGAAGAACCGAAACGGAAGAAGGACAGCGGTCGAGGATTACGGAAAGATTCGTTACGCCGATCCTTTTCGGTGGTCACGTTCGATCGTCTCCCGTGGATAGCTAGAGAAGTCGATCGAGAATTCGCCCGGCGAAGAGAGAGAGCTCCAAGCTTCTCTTTTTTATGTGTGTGTGACTTGTTCTCTTTGTTTCTTATGAGTAAATTTCGTCATCCTCTCTCTATATAAGGTAGGTGGTTGAGCTTTTTACTCATATCTTAAAAGATTTTATCTTTCAAATATTCAACTTACAAAATCTTTTCAAAAAAGAATCTTCTACATATTTCGAAAATCGTGCTATTTAATTCCACTACCATATCTAATATGTTATTTTCGAAAATCTCATGAGGTGAAATTCCCAGTTTGCCCCTCTTAGTAAGTTACGGTATAACACCATTTATACCGGCGAAAATAAATATTTACTTTAATTATCATATAATAAAATAAACATTCTCACACACAAATATTAATTTTGGACCAAGCCTAAATTAAATATATTAAACTCGGTCAAGCACAAATTTAATTTTGGGCCGAGCCCGTTTGCGACTCTAAGTCCAATCTCTCTTTAATTTGACCCGTACTTAGTGATCCTTTTTAAGCACGACTCCTCTGGTTCGTCTCAACTCGCACTAGGTGGAATCCAGGAGCTCGGTAAGCGCCTAGCTAATCTTGCGGTACCGAGCCGACCCCGAGTCGAGTCCGAATTCGAAATTCACAAACGACTACAGATTATCGCCATACGTATAAACCCTTCACATGTGTCCCGATCGAGCGATAGTCATGTAATGTCAAACTAACAGGACTCGACTCTATGATGAATCGTGACAGGCAAAATTACGAAACTACCCTCCACATCCAAGTGAATCAGTTCAATGCTTTCGCCAAAGACTTTGTAATTATCCGTCCCCGGAACACTCATAGGACACGTATCTCTTTCGAGACCGTGAATCCCGCTCAGCGATCAAGTTGACAATCACGCCCTGTTGTCAAGACCGCATGTCGCCGTCGACTCTAGCAAAAGCACGTTGAGCCTAGCAAAGCTAGTGGAAGGTCAGGACCCCGAGGCTAACTCCAACGTTGACCCTTTCGGTTCAGGTTCACGTATGCTACTATAGTCAATCGATTCGATCTTTGACATTCCCAGCATGCGATCGATTCGACGATGAGTCAGTGTCCAAATACAGACAATCCCCGATTCGTCTTGTATCAATGTCAGAGCTCCCACTATCTGATTGAGCGACTGGCACTGTCACATCGGACTCGTCGACATATCAAGTTTATTTGATCAATCCGGTCACCCCCTCTCTGCCAAGCAGAATCGATAACTAAACTCTGACGTTTGGATTTTATTCAATTTATCTTTTTAAACAGAATGCCTTGTAAGAAAATATGATAAAAAGAATTACATGCCTTTATCAATCGAAATGTCATACAATCGAGATATAAAAATAAATGTGAATATTACATAGATTAAATAGCCCCTATTCATCTAATCCTCGAATATCGGCATTCCGAGGGCATATTCCCAACAATCTCCCACTTGCACTCAATGCCACGTACTATGTCATATTAACCTCATCTTCTCGATGTGTTTATCAAGTACTGCCTGCGATAGCGGCTTGGTGAATGGGTCTGCCACGTTCTCTGCGGATGTAATTCTCTGCACGGCTATGTAGCCATTCTCAACGAATCCACGTACGACGTGGTATTTTCTCTCTATGTGTTTGGACCGACTGTGAGCTCGGGGTCCCTTAGCCTGTGCAATAGCGCCGTTATTGTCACACCACAATGGCAACGGTCTATCCACAATGCTAGGGACAACTTGGAGATCTTCCAAGAACTTCTTCATCCAAACACCCTCCTTAGCTGCCTCAGAGGCCGCTATATATTTTGCTTCAGTGGTGAGATCTTTTATGGAGAATTCGGTTGAAAGCCAAGCATTCACCTCTGGGAGCATTCCTATGTCGTTTCCTATCAAAAGGATGTCATCCACGTACAATACGAGAAACGACACTTTGCTCCCACTACTACTCTTATGGACGCACGGCTCGTCTTCGTTCTTTATGAATCCGTGGTTCCTAACCACTTCATCGAACCGAAGATTCCAGCTCCTGGATGCTTGCTTCAGTCCATAAATAGACTGATTAAGCTTGCACACTTATGAGAATCTCCTTGAGATGTAAAACCTTTGGGCTGCTCCATGTAGATTTCCTCCTGCAGGTATCCGTTTACGAAAGCGATTTTGACATCCATCTGCCAAATCTCATAATCGTAGTATGCTGCTATGGCTAGCAAGATTCTAATGGACTTTAACATCGCAACTAGTGAGAAGGTTTCCTCATAGTCAATCCCCTCTTTTTGACTATAACCTTTCGCGACAAGCCTAGCTTTGTACATGTCCACCAGTCCGTTTGATACAATCTTTCATTTGTTGATCCATTTACAACCGATCGGTCTGAAACCGATAGAAAGGTCTACAAATGTCCAAACCTGGTTTGCATACATTGAGTCCATTTCTGCTTTCATAGCATCGAGCCATTTGACCGAGTCAATGTCAGCGTGCCTGGTCGTAAGTAGTGGGATCGTCCCCGACGAGCCCGTCTGTCGCAGTGTAATACCCGTAAAATTAATACGGGATTAGTATATAATTAGCACGGAATTATTTTTGTAATGTACGAAATTAATGGAGCCGATTTTGGACAAAAACCGATTTTTCAGAATAAAGCCGAAAATAATAATTAGGCTCGAGAATTAAATAAAATATTATGGGCCGTTAAGATTAGAAGCCCAAATAATAAGGGTTGAGAATGGGTAAGAAAAGATCCAAATGGGAAATGAGCCTATGGGGCCGAATTAATAAATAGCCCAAATAAAATAAATAAGAACTTAAATAATGAGAGGGCCGAAAGTTCTAGTTCTAAAGATGATCCAATAGGTGAGAATCCCTCAACATGAAGCAATGCACGAATAGATGATGTATTTGCTTTGAATAAAGAACTCCACAACCTTAAGCAACCAATCATGAGTAAGTGAGGATGATGACTTAGTAACAAGGAAAGCCACGTGGGAACCCATCCTTAACTAGCTAATTACTAAGTGAAAAACCCTCATTTTCAAACTAGAGGAAAAATCGTGTGAAGCAAAACAAAAGAGGGAGGGTTCGAACGTTTAGGCAAGAAGAAAAGCATTTAAAGGAGGTGAGACTTCTACTTATAACTTATTAAATTACTACAAGATCGTTTACTTAATATACTTTACGTTGGGTGGAGGACAAGTTAGGCTTTAGAACAATATTGGGAGAGAAAGAAGCTGAAAAGAACCGTTGTCAAGCCAAAGCAGATTTTCAGCCTAGGGAACTAACTGAAACTAAGCTTGGAAGTGAGGTAGGTGGTTTTTAACCCCTACAAACCCTTATAAACCGTATTACATTCCTCAAAAATATTAAAATTCGAATGGAAGGCCATTCGATGTTTAAAGTTTGGGTTTTATGATTTTTGTGAACTTTCGTGGTATGTTATTATGTGTTCTTCGAACTCAACATATGAGTTCGATAATATGTTGATATGTTGCATTAATTCTGGATTTGGCGTGTGAAGAATTTTGGAAAACTAGGGTTTTTATTATGAATAATTGAAGGAATCGACCGATTGTGAGTTTCGATCGATTTCAGTTTCGCGGGCCGTTGTTATTTTGCTAATTAAGTGTAATAAGTAATGGAGAATCAGCCGATTGGAGTTTCGGGTCGCGAAATTTAGTCGCGGGTCCAAAGATTTTTCACAGGGTGAGTAAAACAGGTTTCGTGGGCCAGGGTACGGGCTTCGCGGGCTGAAGCGATTCGCGGATTATGAGAGACGCCGTGGGCCGATTTTGAGTTTCGCGGGCCGACTTGATTTCGCGGGGTGATTCATGTGAGAGAAATCGGTCGATTCGCAAATTCGAATAGGGCTTCGCGCGATTGATCGAACGATTCGTGAAATCGGCGAAAGTCTTCGCGAATCGAGCGTTTTTTTTTTTTTTTTTTTTTTTTTTTTGAGACCCGGGGAACCCTGGCGGGCCAGGTAAACCCCGAGGGCCGACCCACTACCTGCTAAACAGGCCGACCGGTTCAAACGCACATGTGTGGGCCCATGTGGGACAGGCTTGAGGAAATGTTGATGGGAGGGTTCGAACCCACGACCTCTCCCTCATTACCCCCAAGCACCTCAGTGTTGTCGCGAATCGAGCGTTGACCCGGACTTTCGCGGGTTGACCAACGTTTTAAACATCGGATCGGGCGATTCGTGGAATCGGGCATTGACTCGGCTTTCGCGGGTTGACCAAGTCTTTTAAGTGGGTTTCGGGAGATTTCGATTTGGGCTTTGACCAGCGTTGACCAGTGGACTTAATTTTGGGCTTTTGCCCTATTCAGGCCCAATACTTCTAATTAAAATTTTTTTTGGCCCAAATCAGTTTTAAATTAGAATATTTTATACTTTGACAAGGATTTTCGGGTCAACCCATATTTTAAGATTATTTTGAAATTTAAAACATTTGGCCTAGATTGATAATTATACGAGTTATGTGGTTTGGGTGTATATGTTACATGTGATTGATTTTTATGTGCATTTCACGACATGCACGTGTGAGGGTGATAATGTACCGTATTTATACGGAGACGCCTTACGGCGTCAGACAGTAGGGTAGAGTGACCGTTATTGCTCATCAGGTTTAGACTCGCGTGGCACCTGGTGGGAGAGGGGGTTTGCGACACCCATCAACTCGGGATTGAGCCATCCGAGGTGTGTACCACCGGATATTATTTGGCTCAGGGACGGCAGACAGAAGTGAGATTCCTGTCTATCCGGGTGAGTGGTACACTACTTGGGGCATTACACCGAGGTGTAATACCGTCAGGATTGAGATTGTGTGCGGAAGGAGCGACCCGGCGCGGCCGGCGTGGGCTACCGCATGGTTTATGGCGTACTTTGCCATTGTGCGCGTGGGTGCCGAGTCTAGCCGAGGGCCCTATTATGTGATTAGATGTGACGTAGGTTCAAGCGTGCATTATCATGTTGTGAGGATTTGGGACCGGGATGAGTGCACGCATGCATCGCATATTTTTACTACCACCTACTGGGCAATTTTGCTCAGGGTTTTATTTTTGTAGGTTAGACTGAGCCCGACACCGATGCGTGTCAGGGTGAGCTGTAGGCTGGTTGGTGGCGGTGACTCCACGGGCTTTTGAGAGCGGCGCAGTACATGGGACGCGACCTGTGGAGAGGCGTATGATAGTCGGGTTTGGATTGTTGGGGCTTCGGCCTGATGTAGTTATATGACGTTTTTGTAAAACCCGACTTTAGATTGTATATGTATATTATTTTCTTTAACAAGTTTTCGATAAACCGGGTCCTCCGCGATTTCTGTTGCGGAAATCCGCCCATTAACTTAATTAGGAAGTAGGGTCGCCACAGGTGGTATCAGAGCGTAGGCTTTAGATTCTGAAGACTGTCCATGTACTGCCGCTCAGAAGCTGGGAGAAGAAGCCTTGCCTGTAGGTAATATGAGTTTATGTTATTATATGACCTTATATGCCCATTTATGTGCGTTATGTATAGTTGGAAATGACGAGAGGAAGGCCGAGGAATGTGTTCATAGGAGAATCAAGTCGTAGGGACGAACCTGAGTCCCCGACTCGTGAACATGACATTATCCATCATCTGACTGAATTAATCCAATGACAGTCAGACCAGATCAATGATCTGATCAATCATTGGAGCTCATGTGAGCACCGTTCCTCCCCGCAACCTGATCGAGTGGAAATCATTGGGGAAAAATTCCGTAAGCTAAATCCTCCATCGTTTACCGAGGCCGCTAACCCTGCAGTAGCTGAGGACTGGATCGGCACCATAGAAGATCTCTTCATCTATAGCCGTGTGCCGAATAATGAGAAGGTGTTGTGTGCCGTTTCCTTGCTTCGGGGAAGCGCACATTTTTGGTGGAACACCGTAAAGGTGTTAGAAGACCATGCTACCATGGCATGGGAACGCTTCGGGGAGCTTCTATGACAAGTACTTCACTGCTCACGACCAGGAGCAGCGGATGTACGATTTTATGAACCTGAAGCAAGGACGTATGCCGGTTGCGGAGTATATCCGCAGATTCGAGGAGTTATCTCGTTTCGCCCCTCATCTCGTAGCGATGAATACGCTAAGGTCACGAGGTTTCTTCGAGGATTGAAACCCGAATTCTATCGTGACTTAAGTATAGCGGGTGTACGACAGCTGGAATTTCGCCAAGCGACGGAGCGTGCGCTGATAGCCGAACAGGCGGAAGGAGTAGTGAGGGAGGCCCAGGAATCGAACCGGAAGAGAGA
Source organism: Craterostigma plantagineum (assembly GCA_027422505.1). NCBI lineage: Eukaryota > Viridiplantae > Streptophyta > Magnoliopsida > Lamiales > Linderniaceae > Craterostigma > Craterostigma plantagineum. The sequence goes on from JAPQWV010000045.1 coordinate 5,976,124, forward strand.
GAGTCAGCAAGGAGAAAGCAGTCAGAAATGCCAGTTCTTCGGCAAGGGCCCGAAGAATAAAGATAATCGACCGGGTCAGCAGATGTGGTGCCCGAACTTTAGCCAGGGATCAACCAATGTTCCTAATCGATCATCGGTGTCAGCGCCCCAATGCCAGCAATGCGGGCGGAATCATTTTGGCATCTGCTATGGACCACGACCACTACAGACTCTGCAGTGCTTCCGGTGCGGTGGGATAGGGCATGTTGCACGGAATTGTACGAGAGCTCAGCCGCTACTACAGAATCAGCAGCAAAGCCTGATTCGACCTCCACCGGTGCCTGCACGTGTTTTCACACTGACCAATGAAGAAGCGGAGGCGAACCCAGCTGTAGTTACCTGTATATTGAATATCTTCACGTACCGTCTTCATTTCTGATTGATTCCGGAGCCACACATTCATTTGTGTCGGCCAATTTCGTGACTAGGGCGGGAATCTATCCCACCCGTTCATCATGTAATTTCGTAGTATCCCAACCACACGGAGATCCAACTCGGACGAATTTAGTGGTAGAAAATTGTCCTGTTAGGATAGAGGGGAGAGAGTTAGAGGTAGACTTAATAGTAATCCCGATGAATGATTATGACATCATATTCGGGATGGATTGGCTCTCGAAATACGGGGCCAACATTGACTGTTCAAAGAGGGTAGTTAGGTTCCGATCACCCGAGGGAGAGGAATTTGAATTTTCAGGAAAGAAGAATGGTAAGACAATCCCTCGGATTTCTGCTCTGAAAGCTCAGCGACTCGTAAACACGAGTTGCGAATCATTCTTAGTTTTTGCGGTGAAAGTTGAGGAATCTTCTCAGCCGAAACTTGAGGAGGTCCCAATAGTGAATGAATATCCTAATGTATTTCCCGAGGATCTTCCGGGATTACCCCCGGATCGGAAAATCGAATTTGTTATTGATCTTGTACCTGGAGCTGCCCGATCTCTAAATCTCCGTATCGGTTAGCACCGAACGAGTTACGAGAACTGAAGGAGCAATTAGAAGATTTGTTACAAAAGGGTTTTATTCAACTAAGTTTTTCGCCATGGGGAGCCCCAGTACTATTCGTTAAGAAGAAAGACGGGTCGAAAAGAATGTGCATCGATTATCGTGAGCTTAATAAACTCACGATTAAGAATAAGTATCCGTTACCGAGGATAGATGATTTATTTGATCAACTCCAAGGAGCGACGGTATTCTCAAAGATCGACCTAAGTTCCAGTTATCATCAGCTGAAAATTCGTGAGACGGATGTCCCAAAAACTGCGTTCAGCACGAGGTACGGCCACTACGAATTCTTGGTCATGCCTTTCGGGCTAACGAACGCCCCAGCTGCTTTCATGGATTTGATGAACCAGGTGTTTAAGGAATTTCTGGACCGATTCGTTATCGTCTTTATTGACGATATCCTCATCTACTCTAAGACGAAGGAAGAACACGAGGAACATCTGAGAACGGTCCTTGGAATTTCCGAGAGAAGCAATTATTCGCTAAATTCAAGAAGTGCGAATTCTGGTTGGAACAAGTGGCTTTTCTGGGGCGTATTATTTTGGGAAGCGGAATTTCAGTAGACCCCAGTAAAATTGAAGCAATAGATAAATGGTCACGACCGACCACTCCCACAGAAGTCAGAAGTTTTCTAGGGCTTGCTGGGTATTATCAAAAGTTCATTAAGGACTTTTCCAGAATAGCCTCGACACTTACGAATTTGACAAAGAAGAATGTCCCTTTCAAGTGGACCGATGAATGCGAGCGGAGCTTTCATGAGCTAAAGAAAAGATTGACGACGGCTCCAGTTCTATCAATACCTTCGGGCACCGAAGGATTCTTAGTATATAGTGATGCCTCGAAGAATGGTTTGGGGTGCGTATTGATGCAGAACGGGAAGGTACTTGCCTATGCCTCCCGACAATTGAAGCCGTACGAGAAGAACTACCCCACCCACGATCTTGAACTCGCCGCAGTAGTGTTTGCCCTCAAGATCTGGCGACACTATCTGTACGGAGAAAGGTGCGAGATCTTTACGGATGATAAGAGCCTGAAGTACTTCATCACACAGAAGGAGTTGAATATGAGGCAAAGACGATGGCTCGAACTAGTGAAAGACTACGACTGCGTGATAAGTTATCACCCAGGGAAAGCTAACGTAGTCGCAGATGCTTTGAGCCGGAAAACAGTGAACGCTGACTTGTGCCAACTCGGAGTTGAGGTAATCAATTTGGAGAGATTGAAGTGAAATTAGCAGCGTTAACACTCAAGCCGACGTTGTTAGATCGAATCATCGAGGCACAAAAAGAAGATGAATTGTATCTAAAGATTTGAGATGAACGAGATGCAAATGTCCCGTCAGAGTTCGAAATTCGAAAAGACGGAAGCCTACGTTTTAGAGATCGCTTGTATGTGCCTAAAGACGAAGACCTCTGCCGAACCTTAATGATGGAGGCGCATACGACAATCTACTCGGTGCATCCCGGTGCCACGAAGATGTATCGGGACTTGCGAACGAACTACTGGTGGCCAGGAATGAAAAGAGATGTCGCTGCTTTCGTAAGCCGATGCCTAACCTGTCAACATATCAAAGCGGAACATCAAAGGCCGACAGGAATGTTACAACCCTTGACGACACCCGAGTGGAAGTGGGACCACATAACAATGGATTTCGTCATCGGGTTACCGAAGACTGTAAAAGGTCATGATGCAATTTGGGTGGTTGTCGACAGATTGACTAAGTCCGCCCATTTCTTGCCAATCAATCAAACCTATTCCATGGGGAAGTACGCAGAGTTGTACATCCAAGAAATAGTGCGACTTCATGGGATCCCGATGTCGATCGTTTCAGATCGGGATTCGAGATTTCTGTCCCAATTCTGGATGAGCTTACAAAAAGCTATGGGGACTAAATTGTCCTTTAGCTCAGCATATCATCCCCAGAGTGACGGACAATCGGAAAGAACGATCCAGACGCTCGAAGACATGTTGAGGGCATGTGTTCTGGATTTTCGAGGAAGCTGGAGTAAGTATCTCCCACTGATCGAATTTTCGTACAACAGCTATCAAGCGACGATTGGGATGGCGCCTTACGAGGCCTTATACGGGCGTAAATGCCGATCCCCAGTTCATTGGGATGAAATCGGTGAGAAGGCATTATTAGGTCCCGAAATGGTTCGTGAAATGACTGAAGCTGTTGCTAAAATTCGGGAGAGAATGCAAACGGCACAAAGTCGTCAGAAGAGTTACGCAGACAAAAGACGAAAGCCGTTAGAATTTGAAGAAGGCGATCAAGTCTTCTTGAAGATATCACCTATGAAAGGTGTTAAACGTTTCGGACAAAAAGGAAAGTTGAGTCCGAGATATATAGGACCTTTTTTTTTTTTTTTTGGTTACCGGGTAAAGCCGATGGTAAACCCCGGGGCCGACCCACTACCTGCTAAACAGGTCGACCAGGTCAATCGCACATGTCTGGGCCCATGTGGGCAGGCTTAGGGAAATGTCACAGGGATGAGATTCGAACCCAGGACCTCTCCCAACATGACCCTAAGCACCTCCCCCTCAGCCAGTAGGACTGAGGGCTCATTGGCATATATAGGACCTTTCAAGATTTTGAAAGAGTCGGCGAAGTAGCATATCAGTCTTCCACGTGTCTATGTTACGGAAGTACGTTCCGGACTCGAGCCATGTGCTACGAAGCGGGGCACTTCACCATCAATTGAAACCGAACTTGAGTTACGAAGAAAAGCCGGTAGAGATTCTAATGTACGAGGTGAAGCGACTTAGGAATAAGAACATCCCCCTAGTGAAGGTCTTGTGGCAAAACCAGACAACGGAAGAAGCAACTTGGGAACGAGAAGACGAAATGCGCGAGAAGTACCTCGAGTTGTTTTCGACGACTTAAATTTCGGGGACGAAATTTCTTTTAAGGGGGGGAGGATGTATTACCCGTAAAATTAATACGGGATTAGTATATAATTAGCACGGAATTATTTTTGTAATGTACGAAATTAATGGAGCCGATTTCGGACAAAGACCGATTTTTCAGAATAAATCCGAAAATAATAATTAGGCTCGAGAATTAAATAAAATATTATGGGCCGATAAGATTAGAAGCCCAAATAATAAGGGTTGAGAATGGGTAAGAAAAGGTCCAAATGGGAAATGAGCCTATGGGGCCGAATTAATAAATAGCCCAAATAAAATAAATAAGAACTTAAATAATGAGAGGGCCGAAAGTTCTAGTTCTAAAGATGATCCAATAGGTGAGAATCCCTCAACATGAAGCAATGCACGAATAGATGATGTATTTGCTTTGAATAAAGAACTCCACCACCTTAAGCAACCAATCATGAGTAAGTACAGGATGATGACTTAGTAACAAGGAAAGCCACGTGGGAACCCATCCTTAACTATCAGACAAAGAAGCATATCAACTGCGCCCGTCACAGCTGTCCACACCATTTCGGACATGATGCAGATTTCCACTCCACGTGCTGAGGACATTTCCTTGCTCAATCTTGAGCCGCAGCACGAATCTCTTGCGTCAACTGAGGCCGAGACTCATATTCCTACTTCTACCGGCCCAGAACAAGTGTCCGACATACAATTTCAATCAGAACTTGTCACAACATCCATAGATGCGAATCTTTTACATTCAACTGGAGAAATGGATGGAAGTCTCGAACCGTCACAACCTCAAGTGACGACGAGCCAACCCAGCGAGACAATGTTCACTCTTGGGTTGTCAACAAGCGACATCAGTCGACCTGGAATCACAAGTCCTGCTCAAGGCGGCGCATCAGTGACCATCTCTGACGTTGCGACAGTGGAACGCCAACTAGGCACCACTACGGAGGCGTTCACACCATTTGTGACAGAAACAAGAGTACAAGCAGCACTCTCCGTCGCTCTCACATCTTTCGAAGACAAATTAATGGAGAGAGTACACGCCACGATTGAGACATCCCGTCGCGACATCGGAAAGCACCTGTCTCATAGACAACTTCATCACAACTCATCCTCACACCCACACAACCCATCCTCACCGACCCACTCATCCAATCACCCATACTCATCAACCCATACACCATACCCATCAGTGAGCTCCATACCATTCTAGCAGCCTGACTATTTGGACTTCCCAACCGGACACCACAAGAAGAAGATCTCTTCAGGCGACTCGTTGATCGTCCTGATCCACCCACACAAACCTGCCGCGACCAAGGCTCCCACTCCGAACGTCGACATGACGCCCTGACGATCAGGATCACCATGAGGGGGAGAAGAGGCTTAGGACATCTACGAGTGGCCAAGGACAAGGCTCGGGCTTGGCATAGACAAGTACAGGAGCTGCTGATACCTCAAACCCATAACCCACTCACAAACCCAAACCACCCAAACCAAAACCACCATGCTCCGCACCCAAACTCTAACCCAAGCCTAACTATCCTCTATAAGAACGCCTCCGCCCACACCATCACAAACAACCAACACAAGCCCACTGCTTCCACAAGAAGAAGCAGATGCGGAAATGCTATTGGCCCTAGCGGAAACGGTAGCAACCTCAAGCTCAACCGCTTTGGACCAGTCGGGGACATCAAGATGTGAAGTCGACCCACACGCCTCGATAAATACATCTTCGATGGATAGTGGGCGACTCACCATATACCCCACATGATCGCAAAGCAAAGGCTCAAGGATGTTCGCCACTTTCTACGCCAAGCTTCGGTCGACCCAGTTCTCATAGAAGATGAAGAACTTTAGGAAGCTGAGGACTGCAATTTGGATCCCCCAAGGCTTCCAGAGTAGATTTCACAATGAGCGGACACCCCTCCGACATTGACCGCTGGGACCGTTCGAGTCGACTCGCCATGGTCCCGTTCCTCGAAGAAGCTCATCAGCATATTTGGAGGTCACCGGACAAAATCAAGAAGGTGAACGAGTTCAACTCAGAGGCTTATCACATTGGGATCAGCAAAGGAGGATGAACTACCTGTGCAGGTTAATCCACCTTGGTCCAGACCGGAGACTAGGACTTCCTAAAAGCAGCAGAGGAGCCATTTCAAGAATCTAGCTCCAATTCACCAACTGCTGGGAGTCTATCACTCAAAAGGAAAACTTCCAACTCCAATCTACATCATAGAGTGGACAAACAGAACTCGAGAAGAGATAGACGAGAGTGATCGATCTACCATATCTTCCAGCCCACAAGATCTACCATCTTTTCCAGATGTACGTGGAGAAGTACAAGGATCCTCAAGGCTATATCAAGAAGGAATGGCTCGAGGGACTCAACAGGTTCATGGTGCCCCAAGACATGTACTTTGCCGCACAAGACCTTCAGATGGCTCTAGAGACCAACATGAAGAATGTCAACATGAGAGCTCCACGCTTGAAAGGGCCTGAGATCGAAGGGCTTCCCATCAATCACATGTTCTTGGACCCAATCTTAGCAATCACTTACCACCAGTTGCTGAGATGATTAGACTAATGCTAACAATTGAGGTTAACAATTCTACGATGGGACGCTCAAGTTGATCAGGATGAACATCAAGAGAAGATTGGAAGAAATCGATGAAGAGACCAGGCTATCCGACCGGAAAAGAATAAGAGAGAAACCACCTCTGACTAAGATACTCGAAGCCATTGAGGAGCGTATAGAGCTAAGGGACACCATTAGGCATTATGAGCATGCAGTGGGCTTGCGCATGTCATTCTATGCCCGACAAAGATAGACAGAGCAGAAGGGCAATCAAGCACAAAGGGGGAGATTGTAGAATATGCTTTGTAATTGTGCTTTGATTTTATTACCTATCTTTGTAATGGGGCGTGTAATTGTGTTTTAGATAGTTTAGAAGTAGATTAGATATTTATACCAAGTTTGTTTGGTATAAATAGATAATGTAACTATCGAATTCTAGAGAGAAAGTTTTAGAATTTGATCCGAAGGGCTTGCAATTCGAATTCTAGAGAGATAGAAATACAAAGGACTTTCTCACACTAGGAAAATTCTCTCTCATGTTCTTTTTTTTGGAATAATTCTCTCTCATGTTCTTCAAATCAGGTTTTCGATCGAAACGCAATTCTTAAAAATTCTAATCGAAAACTTAGGAATTCTTGCCATGGATTAATATGAGTGGATATCGAGGACCTAACAGTCACGTTTGATCGTCTCTCAGGGATAACTAGAGAAGTCGAATGAGAATTCGTCCGGCAAAGAGAGAGAGAGAGAGAGAGAGAGCTCCAAGTTTATTGTTTGTGATGTGTGTGTGACTTGTATGTGTAAAATTCGTCCTCCCTTGCTTTTGGATTCAGACACCTACGCTACCTTTGCTCTTGTTGTTTTGAGAGTCTTGTGTCTTTGTGTTGTCTTGGCTTGGGTCTTTTTGGGACCTTGTAGGTGTCTGGGCTGCATCGGACTCTGTAGATGTGCTGTCAGGTCGGTTTGTCACTACCGCTTGTTGCTCGTGAGCGTTATCACGTACGCTACCACTGTACTCCTGTTTCTTTTTATTTTAGTGAACGTTTCCCAAAAAAAAAAAAATTCGTCCTCCCCCCTCTATTTACAAGGTAGGTGGTTGATATTTTTATTCTCATATCTTGAAATATCTTATCTTTCAAATATTTAACTTACCATATCTTTCAAAAAGAATAAACGGAATATTCCTAAAATCACACCTTTTGATTCTAAATTAATCGAAAAATCCGGCCATAATCTAGTATATAATTTTCGAAAATCACATGAGGTGAAATTCTCAATTTGCCCCGCTTAGTTAAGTTATAGGTATAACCATTTATACCCTGAAACTATTTATACTTGTTATCAAATAATAAAATAAATATTCTATCACACATTAATTTGACCAAGCCTAAATTAATAATATAAAAATCGACTAAGCCTCATTTTAATCGAGCCGAGCCTGTTTTGATTCTATGTCTGCTCTCTCTTTAATTTGACTCGTACTTAGTGATCCTGTTAAAGCCCGTCTCCTCTTGTCCGTGTGAATTCGGCATTCATGGAATCCAAGAGCTTGATAAGCGCTTAACTAATCTTGCAGTACCGAGCCGACCAGAGACGAGTCCGAATTCAAAATTCACGAACGACTATAGAATATCGCCATACGTATAAACCCTTCACACCAGGTTGAGTGATAGCCATGTAATGTCAAACTAACAGAACTCAACGCTATGGTAATTTCCCGTCTCTGAAATTCTCATAGGACATGCATCTCTTTCGAGATCGTGAATCCCGCTCAGCGATCAAACGGCAGTCTCACCTTGTTGTCAAGACCGCACGTCGCCGCCGACCAATGCAAAAGCAAGGAGGGCCTAGCAAAGCTAGTATTAGGTCGGGACCCCGAAACCGACTCCTCTTTGATCCTTTTGGTCTAAGGTTCACGTATGCTACTATAGTCAATCGATTCGATCTTTGATATTCCCAACATGCGATCGATTCGAGTATGAGTTAGTATCCAAATGCAGAAAATCCCATATTCATCTTGTATCAATATCACGAGCTCCCACTTCCCCGAGTGAGCGACTGGCACAGTCACATCAGACTCGTCGACATGTCAAGTTTATCTGATTGAACCGGTCACCCTACCAGAGATATTAACTTGCGGATTATTTTAATCTCAGGGAATCATCGTCCATTGGTGCCTCCTCTCTGCCAAGCAGAATTGATAACTGAACTCTGATATTTGGATATTCAATTTATCTTTTTAAACAGAATGATTTGCAAGAATATATGATAAAATAAATAACATGTCTTTGTCAATCAAAATGTCATACAATCGAGATATAAATCAAAATGTGAATATTACATAGATTAAATAGCCTTTATTCATCTAGTCCTCGAATATCGGCATTCCGAGGGAATATTCCCACCAATCTACCACTTGCACTCAATGCCACGTACTATGATATTTCAACCCCATCTTCTCGATGTGTTATCAAGTACTGCCTGTGATAGCGGGATTTATGAATGGGTCTGTCGTGTTCTCTGTAGACGCGACTCTCTGCACGGCTATGTAGCCATCCTCACGAATCCACGTACCACGTGGTATTTTCTGTGTATGTGTATGTACCGACTGTGAGCTCGGGGTGTAATTATTGTCTTGGCAACGGTCTACCACAATACTAGGGACCACTTGAAGATCTTACAAGAACTTCTTCATCCAAACACACTCCTTAGCTGCCTCAGAGGCCGCTATATCTGCTTCGTAGAATCAGCACTGGTATTCTGCTTATTGCTTCTCCAAGAGACAACTCCACCATTAAGTGTAAACACAAAACCTTAGGTGGATTTTCGATCATCCGCGTCCGACTGGAAGTCCAAGTCTGTAAATCAATCCATTTGTAGTTCACCAATACGGTAAACCAATATCATGTCTTTAGTTCGTCTAAGGTACTTCAAGATATTCTTTATGGCCATCCAATGTTCTCTGCCGGGGTTAGCCTGAAATCTACTCGCTATGCGGGGAAAGCATCACGTGCTACCGATCGCGGAGGCATAGGGAACTCCAATCATCTCCTTCCGATCTTCCTCATTTTGAGGTGACATAGATTTGGAGAGATGAATCCATGCCGCACTGGCAATAAATCTTTCTTAGACTGTCCATCATAAATCGGTTCCCGTATTGTACGTAAGAGAAGCAGCCTAGATTCTGGGAATTCGACTCCTTCTATCTCTATAAAGTCGATCAAGGAATCTAGGCTGCTTCGCTTAAGTCTTTCATGGACAATCCGGTCGAAAGCCAAGCTTTCACCTCCAAGAGCATTCCTATGTCGTTTCCTATCAAAAGGATGTCATCTATGTACAATACGGGAAACGACACTTTGCTACCACTACTACTTAATGAACGGTCGTCTTCGTTCTTTATGAATCCGTGGTTCCTAACCACTTCATAGAAGCGAAGATTCCAGCTTTTGGATGCTTGCTCCAGTCCATAAATGACCAATTAAGCTTGCACACCTTATGAGAATATCCATTAGATGTACAACCTTTGGGCTGCTCCATATATATTTCATCCTGGAGGAATCCGTTTAGGAAAGCGGTTTTAACATACATCTGCCAGATCTCTTAATCGTAGCATGATGCTCTGGCCACCAAATTCTAATGGACTTTAACATCGCAACTATGAGAAGATTTCCTCATAATCGGTGCCCTCTTTCTGACTAACCTTTCGCTACAAGCTAGCTTTGTACGTGTCCACCAGTACTCAGATCCAATCTTTCGATTGTAGATCCATGTACAACCAATCGGTCTGAAACTGTTAGGAAGGTCTACCAATGTTCAAACCTGGTTTGGGTACATTAAATACATTTCTGCTTTCATAGCATCGAGGCCTGGTCGTAAGTAGCGGGATCGTCCCTGACGAACCCGTCTGTCGCATCCAGTGCTCGACATGTACCATACTGTATCTCTCAGGCGTGCGAGATACTCTACTCGACCTGTGCAATTCTGGTTGCCCGTCTGGCTATACCTCACGGCCATCGATAACGGTGACATTGGAGTCGTCTCGTTCTCCTCTCTAAAAATTACTTCTTTTCCTACATCGTCATTTCGAACGAACTCCTCTTCGAGGAAATGCGCATGCAGTGCCACGATGACCCTCTGGTCATCAAGAAAGTAGAAGTGGTACCCCATGGAGTCCTCGAGATAACCTAGGAAACGTCATTTCGTCGATCTTGATTCTAGTTTGTCTATTTGCCACTTTGGCAACCCCAGACCTTAATGTGATTTAAGCTTGCAGAGTAATTTGTGCGATAATCTGTGCGATAATTCTGCTCTAAAAAAATCATCAAACTCGAGACTTATGTACACGCCACCTCGATCTGATCGGATGGCTTCGATGAGTTCCCAGTTTGCATTTCCACTAAAGTCTTATACTCTTTGAACAATTCAAGAGCATTCGACTTGCACCTCATCAAATAAACTTTCCCGTAGCGGGAACTATCATCAGTAAAGGTGATGAAGTAGCGAAGTTACCACGAGCCGTTACGCTAAACGGCCCACAGACATCTGTATGGATCAAACCCAATACTTCTGCAGCTCTATGAAAAGTACCAATGAAGGGAGACTTGGTGATTTTTTCCTATAATACAGGATTCACATGTTGGATAAGAAATGATCCGGACAGCTTGATAAAATTGTGTTTCTCCAACTGTTTGACCTTTTGGTCTCCTGAATGACCTAGTCTAAGATGCCACAATAGACGTTTATTTGATCCGATCGAGTTTGTGGCGACTGCATTTTGTCCTCGACATTTAAGTAATATAGACCATTTATTAAGTTAGCACTTCCTACATAGTAATTTCTAAAACAAACGGTGCATATATTATTATTAAAAACGAAACTCGTAATCGAGTCTACTCAAAACAGGAATCAAAATAATGTACGTAAGCCCCTTGGGCAAAATAAAAATATCATAATGAACTAACTTATGTACAGAGGACAGTACAAGAAATCTAGATCTATATGACTAGCCGAAACACTATGCCCGCTGCCAACCTTGATCAGAATCTCTCGCTCTGCCAGTTTCCTACTTTGTTCCAGACCCTAGTTCAAAACACATGTATGGGCTGATTAGGGAGGCAATCCGACTTCGCCGGCAGCCCGTACCTTGGGCGGCCCTCTTCGGGGGACCTCTTAAGGTGCCTCGGCACGAATTTATTCTGTGGCTGAGTATACGTGACCGCTTATCTACGAGGGATAAGCCGTGGGTGGCCCAGCGAGCGGGCACCCCTGCCTGTGTCCTGTGCGATGTGTTACGGTACGAGACTGCTCAGCACCTATTCTTTGATTGTCGGTTCTCTCGTCAGTGTCTTCGTTTGCTGAGGCGGCGTATTCGGTGGACATGGCCGTATAGGGAGTGGCACCAGGGCATTCTGTGGGCCTCGAGGAAATGGCGTAGTCATCATCTCATTGCGGCGGCTCACCGTCATGTCTTGGCATCTTTGGTTTATCATATCTGGCAGGCTCGCAACAAGCGCTGGAAGGAAGGGACCATCACGACCCCGGATAGACTGGTGGACTTGGTACTTGATATGGTGTGTATGCGACTTAGCGGGACGTCTCCTAGGTTCGATCTCCAACGGGCAGCGATTCGGCGTCTTTGGCGGGTAGCTTGGTAGTTTATGATGTGTTTTTCGATGTATATTGCCAGTAGTCTGTTACTGGTTGCTTGTGAGGGTTGAACCTCACTCATATTGTACATCCATCCATTTATATATATACACGTGGAAATCAAAAAAAAAACACATGTATGGGCACTAGCCCCGAGTGAAGAATCGATTGAGTAGAATACACAGTTAAGGAAAAGTTCGTTTCGGAAATGAGTTTCGTACATGAAGCATCCAACGACTTCAATTTAGAGCAGTCCCTTTTCCAGTGGCCCCACTGATGGCAATGAAGGCACTTATTTGAAGGCTTTGGACCCTTGCCCGGCGCTTCCATTCGCCTTCCCAATTGGAAATTGCTCCATGAGGTTTATTGCTTGCTAGATTTCTTCTTTTTTGGTCTCCTAGACGTAGAAGTCAACGCCACCAATGCTGTTATTTGCCACCGGTCAGTCGCATATGCTCCTGGGAAGAGACCAACTGATTAATAAGATCAGGCAAAGTGTATTGTCGATTATTCAAATTACAATTAACCTCAATTTGATTGAATGACGGCGGTAGCGAGTGCAACACGATGTTCACTTTGATCTCATGGTGCATGTCAAACTTGAGAGCATCAAATCTCTCAAAATAGAAATTTGAGCACGTGAGGTCCAACGTTTCTCCATCTAGGAGCTTCGTATGAAAGAGATTCTCCGTAATGGCGAATCGGGCAGCCCTGGAATGCTCGCCATAAAGACTTGTTAAACGAGTCTGGATGTCGCGCACAGTCATGTTCTCATGTGCGGGCTGCAGCTGAACATTCATCGAAGCAAGCATGTATGCCTTAACCTTTTTCCTCATGGTCCGACCATTCGGTAAAAGCGAGATGTGTTTCCTCGTCCTCGTCATCAGCAGGTGTTGCATGACTGGGATATCGAGGATATACCCCAGTTTCTCCATCTTAAGGACAACTATCAAATTTTGAATCCAGTCAGTGTACTTTGGTCCAACCAATTGGTGCTTGTCCAACAGCATCATAAAGGGTTTGCTGTGATTGAATTTTAGAGTGAAACATAAACTGCAGAGATTTTAAAGATTAAATTAGGATCATGTAATATTCGTCAAACACAATTCAGGACTTTGACATTTGTGTGACTCCCACTATTTTCTCGAAATCCATTCTCCCGCTTCAAATTTCGGAGACCTTGTTGAAAGCCTTATAGTGGCATTGAGTTCCCCACATCGACTAGACGTCCGCCAACCTAACAGTGTGTTGGTTCGTCCTAATCGGTTAAAGCCGTGTCCCACACGAATTTATCTATAAATGTTAGAACGTAATTTTCTACAATCAGAAACCCTCACGTGAACCATGCATATCGGGTATAACTGTCTATGTGCAACCTATCCAACATCCGGCTCATGCACTTGCAAATTCTGTCCTTAGGATAATACTTTATCAGGCCGAATGTGTTTGGAAAGCGGCGCAGTCCAATTCGCATCTGAGAATCCACCCAGCAGAGGCGAGTGCAAGGTCGCCAATAACTCGCAACGATCCAGGCCTACACTCTGCCGCTGACTCTCAAACTTGGTAGAAGACAGAGATATTCCCTTACTCACTGAGTATATCGTCCAACGAGAGGATGCTCACTTAATCACGAAAAAGACTAGCATGCATATAACATAGTTTATTCATAAAAGTCACTTTTTGCTATCATGCATGCAACCTAGTTAAACAAATCATGCAAGTTATGATACGAACTCGGAGTGAGGTTCGCACGTGAGCTTGAGATCATCCTTGAAGGATATGATGCAAACACGGACTACTAGGGACTCGATAAATAAAATGAGATAAATAAATAAAGATGACACCTGACGCAAATCGGAACTTGATAGGATGCAATTTGGAGAATACGAATTGCATGGGTTGGACACGACAAAAATAGGATATACCTATCTCCTTCGAATCACAACGAACGGTTTCCGAAATTCTATCCCCTCGACCCGAACCGACCCTCAACAACAGTATTAGGACGACGCCTAACACCTTTGAATTACAGGCTGCATTTGGACGAGAGTTTTGACGCCACAACTAGCTAAATTGCACGAAAAATACTAGTTGATAAGTCGAAGGAATTGCGAAGCAAAACCGGGCTAATTTGCAAGAAACTAGCGAAAGGAAAATAAACTCACAAGGTTTATCGAATAATCAAAGTCTGACCTCTCATTGACACGAAACAATACCTAAATAGAATATCATGCCCCACACAAAACTAGAGTCAAAGATAACATTAAAATAATTAAAGTTGAATACTGAAAACAACATGACTCCCTCGGATTAACATGTAGTCAAAGTGACTCCACCAACTTCCATGTAGTCAAGGCAACTCGTCGGTTTTCAGCCTCATGTCCCTTAATATCCCTTTGATTTATTTAGCTTATTTGGGCCTTCTAATGTTGCAGCCCACAGGTGCTAGGGCTGGCCTCGAGCGCACTTGGTTCTTCTATCAGCTCGATGATGTTGTAGCATTTGGCTAAGCCCTCTTTAATCGGGTTGGACTCCTGATCAGCGGTGTTGTGGATCAAGACGTTTAAGGCCTCATCCATTTGCTTCTTTCTTGATCTCATCATTGGCCCGGTGATGTAGTGAAGTGGGTCGTCGAGCGCCTTTATATTTTCTTGTCTAGCCATGGCCGTACCCTAAGCCATCGACTTGCGCACTCGCTTGTTTCGTATCATCTCCTCTCCCTTGGAAAGGATTCGTCCTCGAATCCACATAATCTGTAAATTCAAACGGAGATAAATCAACAACATTAAAAGTCGCACTAACGCCATACTCACTCGGTAGGTCGAGCTTGTAAGCATTATCATTGATTCTCGCCAATACTCTGAATGGTCCGTCGCCTCATGGATGTAATTTGGTTCGCCTCGCTGCTGGGAACCGTTCCTTCCGCATATGAATCCACACCCACTCGCCGGGTTCGAAAATAACGCGCTTACGCCCTTTATTCGTCTTGGTCGCGACCTTTTGGCTATTTTTCTCCATGTTTGCGCCCGCTTGCTCGTGCAACTTCTTTACCTGTTCAGCTCTTTCAACACCATCCATATTAATTCGATCCTTCAAAGGTAATGGAATTAAATCTAGTGGAGTTAAAGGGTTAAACCGTAAACAAGCTCAAACGGAGAAAATTGCGTAGAAGAATGAATCATACGATTATACGCAAACTCAGCTATCAGCAAACAATCCTCCCAACTTTTTAAATTCTTTTTTATCAATGCACGAAGTAAAACGCCTAGGGTCCTATTCGTTACCTCGGTTTGGCCATCGGTCTGGGGATGACTAGTAGTCGAAAATAATAACTTTGTACCTAATTTTCCCCAAAGACTCTTCCAAAAATAACTTAAAAACTTAACATCCCTATCGAAAACAATGGTTCTTGGAACACCATGCAAACGAACAATCTCCCAAAAGAATAAATCAGCAACATGCTTAGCATCATCCGATTTATTACATGCAATGAAATGAGACATCTTAGAAAATCGATCGACCACAACTAAGATAGAATCTCTCCCCTTTTGAGACCTTGGTAACCCAAGTATGAAATCCATCGATACATCAGTCCAAGGTGTTTGAGGAATGGGTAGTGGAGTATACAATCCGTGTGGCATAGACTTAGATTTAGCTTACACTCTAGACATCTAGCGCAAACCTTCTCGACATCTCGCTTCATGCAAGGCCAATAAAAACGTTCTTTCAAAATATCGAGGGTTTTAGATATCCCAAAGTGTCCCGTTAAACCCCCCACAATGCGCTTCCCTCACTAAATACTCACGAAGCGAACATGAGGGAACACACAATTGGTTATCCCTAAACAAAAATCCATCAAGTCGGTAGAACTTGTTTAAAGCCACATTTTTGCATTCAATATAAATTGAAGCAAAATCGTGATCATTTTCGTACAAGTCCTTGATAAAAGCAAACCCCATAATAGACGTGATAAGAGAGGTAAATAAGAGAATACCTTCGTGATAAACAATCAGCAACAATATTGTCCTTACCCTTCTTATACTTGACCACGTACGGAAAGGTCTCGATGAAAGCGATCCACTTAGCATGTCTCTTCTGCAAGTTCTTTTGCCCCTTGAGGTACTTGATCGACTTATGATCCGTGTGCACGACAAACTCCTTGGGCAGCAAGTAGTGTTGCCACGTCTCCAAAGCTCTCACCGCGGCGTACAACTCCTTGTCGTAGGTCAGGTAGTTCAAGGTCGCTTCGTTAAGCTTCTCGATGAAATACGCTATGGGCCGGCCTTCTTGGAGTAAAACAGCGCCGATACCTATGCCTGAAGCATCACACTCAAGCTCGAAGGTTTTATTAAAGTCAGGTAACATAAGAAAGGGCGCATTCGTTAAATCATGCTTTAATCGATCAAAGGCGTTTTGTTGAGCTTCCCCCCATTCGAATTTCACATTCTTTTTAACTAGTTCATTCAATGGGGCAGCCTTTGTCGAGAAATCTTTGACAAATCGGCGATAGAAACTAGCAAGACCATGGAAAGACCGAATCTCAGTCACGCTTTTAGGGGTGCCATTCAAGGATTGCTTGAACCTTGGACCGATCGACCCGCAAGCCACTGCTACCCACGACAAATCCAAGAAAGATAACCTCATGTGAACAAAAAGAGCACTTTGTGGCATTGACATATAGTTTTTATTCACGCAAGGTATTAAAAACAATCTTGAGGTGCTCGGCATGATCATGTAAATTCTTACTATAAACTAGAATGTCATCAAAGTACACAACCACAAAATTGCCGATAAAATGTCTTAAGACATTATTCATCAGGCGCATAAAAGTACTTGGAGCGTTAGTTAAGCCAAATGGCATCACTAACCACTCGTAAAGGCCAAATTTTGTCTTAAAGGCTGTTTTCCATTCATCGCCTTCTTTGACTCGAATATGATGGTATCCTAATTTTAAATCAATTTTTGAAAATAAAGACGCACCATGTAATTCGTCAAGCATATCATCTAGACGGGGAATGGGGTGACGATATTTAATTGTGATTTTATTTACCGCCCTACAGTCGATGCACATGCGCCAAGTTCCATCCTTCTTTGGTACGAGAATGACCGGTACGGCGCACGGACTCAAGGACTCCCGAATGTGCCCCTTCGACAAAAGCTCCTCAACTTGCTTCTGTAGCTCCTTGGTTTCCTCTGGATTGGCTCGATAAGCTGGCCAGTTCAGTATGGTCGATCCGGGTATGAAGTCGATCTGGTGCTCGATGCCTCGGAATGGCGGTAGACCTTCTGGGACCTCCTCGGGCATAATATCTGCAAACTCACTTAATAGAGATTACCTCGGAAGGTATTTCGCGAGGGAGATCACTAGAGGATACTACCGTCTCTTTATGCAATTAGTAAGATAAATGACTTCTGAGCATTCGCGGCCCTATCTACGTCTCTCAAACTCGCACAAAAAATGCCTTTTCTCTCGCTTGCTTCCGGCTTTTTATTTTTTTCACCCTAATTTTTCTTGCCAATTTTTTTCTCATTTTCGGCTTTTCTCTCACTCTCGCTTGGCTTTTCTTGCTCACTGCTCTCTTTTTGCCTTTTTTCCCTCATTTTTATTGTTTCGGTATGAACCTGAACCGGCGATAGTGGTACGAGGGTGTACATCCTCTTGTTATGCTCAAGCTGGTACTTATTGGATCGTCCATGGTGGGTGGTATTGTGATCGAACTCCCAAGGCCTTCCGAGCAGAATATGGCCAGCGCTCATCGGCACAACGTCGCATAGCACCTCGTCTTCGTGATCATTCAACCAGTGTAGTCGGTACGGACTCGGATGAACCTCCATGGGCAGCCCTAGTTTCTCAACAAGGTATGAACTAATGCAATTAGTACAGCTACCCCCATCAATGAGAAGTAAGCATACCTTCTCTTGGACCTTGCAACGTGTATGGAAGATGTTGTGCCTTTGGTTTTCCTCCTGATGAATCTTCGTTCTTCGTTCAATTGGGCGTGATTGCATCGTTGCTCCGTCTCTCGCGCTCCGGGGTGTAATTCTGCGTTCCTGGCGTCTCTATTTCGTCCCTTGATGATTAGGGTTGTGATATGAGAGGTATCCCATCTTTTTGGGTCGAATTCGGACTTTTATAATGACTTTCCCTACTGTCACGGCCTGGGACATGGTCCGTCACGGCCGTGACACTGTCGGGGCACAAAATGGAGCTCACTGCCGTGCGTAACGGCCTCGTGCAGAAGTGTCACGGCCGTGACACTTTCCAGCCTTGCGACAGTTTCGTATTTCTCTCGGATGGAGTTGTAAACGATGTCGGATGAATTTTCTAGTGTTGCTGCTGCTATGGGTCACGGCCTGGTGCAAGAAGTGTCACGGCCGTGACTTCCGGCAGTATATTCTTTTGTCTCCTGTCACGCCCTGATGCACTGGGTGTCACGGCCGTGACACATGACTGTTTCCGTCGTTTTTGCTCCGTTTTGCCTCGTTTTCGCTCCTTTTCACCCGAAAGTCGTCCTAAGCTCCTTCAATATCAAAATATGTGTAAATAGGGCGAATAAACGCATAAAATGATTGCTAGAGCTTTACTATAACCCAATTAAATACTACGATTATCAGTCTGCATAGGTCCACAGAGATCCATATGTAGCAATTCCAAAGGTCGTGAGTGGAGGCAACTAGTTTAACATGATGAGATGCTCGCTTCATTTTTCCTAATTGATATGCCGAACACTGATGCTCTTTTTGTGGACTAATTTTGGTAGACCGTGAACCAACTTTTTTGTTGATAGTCGTTTAAGAGCTTTGATGTTTAGATGAGACACACGTTGATGCCATAAGCTGTTCCTCTGAATTGTAATCTGGGAGATGAGGCAAACAGCTGTCGTAGTCCGCACAGACGTCAGATTGATCGTGTAAAGATTAGATTTCCGAAGTCCTTGCGGGAGTTCTTTGTTCTGACTGTCCAATATTCTGCACCGGTGTGGCGACCCTCATTTTCTAATGACAATTAGTGGCGGATTTTCGCAACGTAAGTCGCGGAAGACCCGTTTATTAAAAACTTTTCTAAAATAAAATATATTAACATACACAGGCCGTAGCCCCAAAATATCAAAATACGAAAAATCCTAACGTCGCTCCACAGGTCGCATCCATGTACAGTCTCGCCCTCAAAAGTCCGTGGAGCACCGCCATCAGCCCGCCTCAACCGCAACGCACACCAGCGTCGGGCTCGGTACCTACAACACGTAAACTGAGCTCCTTGCCCAGTAGGTGAAACATGCATGTATGCAACGTGCGCTCAACCCCATCCCAAATATCTCACGATATGCACGCTCGACCCTCATCACGAACTATAGCCTCTCACAACTCCACGTGACTCGACACTATACACGCTCGGGTATCCACTCATGTCTCATTAGAGTGGCACTCACCCGACGCTCGGGCGGCCAACTCAGGTCACGTGTAGAGTTAGCTCTCACCCAACACTCGGGCGGCCAACTCAGGTTTCCTCTCACCTACTCATTTCCCATCTCTACCCTAGGTCGGACTATGCACCTCATGACTGAACCTACGGCACCAACCGTAGAGTTCGAGCGGCACCAACCACTCATATCGACGGCACCAACCGTCATCACCGGCACCAACCACTGATCATACCGGCACCAACCGGTCACATAAAGCCGGGCAGCACCAACCACCCGCTCGACGGCACCAACCGTCAGGTGCACTAGTACCAACCACAACTCGACTCCGAGTCGACGACCGAAATCGGTCACATCTACCCACTCGCGCCTCGCGCCGACACCGTAAGGTGTCACCGTCTCAACACGGTCATCCCCTCACATCAATATGTCGTGCTCATGATATGCAAGTGCAGTACAAATAACAGATGTATAATGTGCAAAATATTTAATACATGTAAAGCACGTGATTCACCAAATCACATAATTCACCGATTCACATAAGTATCATATTAGCACATAACGTTTACGTGTCGTAGGTGGATTTCACCTACCTGTCCTCCCGATAAAAATCAGTCTAAATGGTCTGTTGAGTTCCCTAACGTGTCGAACCACTGAGCATGAAAATATTAGCACATAAGTATACACGCTAAGTCACGTAGATCTAGAATACCGTATAGCCAAAACATCATACCCCGAAACTTTATGTTATTAAATATAGGCTACGAAAAACATTCAAGTAATCAGCCTCTAAGGTATGAAAGATCGTAATATTACTGAAAATAATTTCTAAGGAGATCAAAAAACCCTAATTCATCAAAACTTAACTGGCCCATTACAAAAGTCTGAAAACCCTCAAATACTAATAAGTTCTAATATAGAAAACTTTCTAACACTTACAACCTTCTGTACGAGTGAGCCCAACACGTACCTAAGCCTAGGATTTAGACTTCCAAGCATATAATTACATCACCTTTCAGAATTTGTAATGGACATATAATAGCACATAAACCATCTATAGAACAAGCACTAAACTCGAAAGTCTGACTCCTTAAATACCTTTATGCTACGTTCTAACCTTTGCCTATCAATTAAATTAACAACACGTAAACACAAGGTATTGAAATCATAATCATGTTAAACATAACGAATTTACATACCATAGATAGAATTCTCACCCTCTTTGAATTTCTGAATTTTCACCTAGTGTCTTTCTTTCATTTCGGTTCTGTTCTTCTCTTCCTTATTGTTTTTCACGTTATATCCTATGTGGTTATTATTTATGTGTTTCATGTGGGTGACAAGGTGATGACAAGCCCCCACGTGGCTTTTCTCTTCTTGAAGCAATTATGTCACTTGGGCCAAGGTAATAATTTATTTGGGCTTTTCTTTTATTAATTTGTTACTCCATGTTGGGCTCTCCCTTATTTCCTATGGGCCCTATTGTCATTTTAGCCTCTATATATTTTAATCCTTATTTCCCTTATTGAGCTTGTAACCCTTTTCGGCCCATCTTATTTTATTTATTTCTCGGATTCAATTCTACTTTCGGCTCAATTTCGAAAAATCAGTTTTGTCCGAAAATTAACTCCATTAGTTTCGAACATCACAACATAGTTATACACTAATCCCGTATTAATTTTTCACGGGTATTACATCCTCCCCCCCTTATAAAGAATTTCGCCCCCGAAATTCGCCAACGAGTGAAGCTCGGGGTAACGATTTTTCCTATTTCATAATCTATCTCGTATTAAGGTAGAATTTATTCCCACCTTCATTTAGGTGACACATTTAAATGTGGGACCCAATTTCTAGGATCATCTAATTCCTTATATCTAGGCTCGCTTATCTATTTCCCATGTCTCCTAGAGATACTTATTCCTAATTCCACCACACTTCCGCTGCGCACTCTGCTAAATCTAGCTAAGCGTACTCATTCTTATTATATACAAATAGCAACGTAAGCAAATGATATACAAATATCCACGTAAGCAAATATATCATTTTAAGCAAATAATCACGTCGTACCGTAAACTTATAGGCAAGGCTGATCCTCCAGGCTTTTGAGCGGCCGTACATGGACAGTCTACAGAATCTGTATCCTAAGCTCTGATACCGCCAGTGGCGACCCTCATTTTCTAATGACAATTAGAGGCGGATTTTCGCAACGTAAGTCGCGGAAGACCCGTTTATTAAAAACTTTTCTAAAATAAAATATATTAATATACACGGGCCGTAGCCCCAAAATATCAAAATACGAAAAATCCTAACGTCGCTCCACAGGTCGAATCCATGTACAGCCTCGCCCTCAAAAGTCCGTGGAGCACCGCCATCAGCCCGCCTCAACCGCAACGCGCACCAGCGTCGGGCTCGGTACCTACAACACGTAAACTGAGCTCCTTGCCCAGTAGGTGAAACATGCATGTATGCAACGTGCGCTCAACCCCATCCCAAATATCTCACGATATGCACGCTCGACCCTCATCACGAACTATCGCCTCTCACAACTCCACGTGACTCGACACTATACACGCTCGGGTATCCACTCATGTCTCGTTAGAGTGGCACTCACCCGACGCTCGTGCGGCCAACTCAGGTCACGTGTAGAGTTACCTCTCATCCAACGCTCGGGCGGCCAACTCAGGTTTCATCTCACCTACTCATTTCACATCTCTACCCTAGGTCGGACTATGCACCTCATAACTGAACCTACGGCACCAACCGTAGAGTTCTAGCGGCACCAACCACTCATCTCGACGGCACCAACCGTCATCGGCGGCACCAACCACTGATCATACCGACACCAACCGGTCACATAAAGCCGGGCGGCACCAACCACCCGCTCGACGGCACCAACCGTCAGGTGCACTAGTACCAACCACAACTCCACTCCGAGTCGACGACCGAAATCGGTCACATCTACCCACTCGCGCCTCGCGCCGACACCGTAAGGTGTCACCGTCTCGACACGGTCATCCCCTCACATCGATATGTCGTGCTCATGAAATGCAAGTGCAGTACAAATAACAGATGTATAATGTGCAAAATATTTAATACATGTAAAGCACGTGATTCACCAAATCACATAATTCACCGATTCACATATAAGTATCACATTAGCACATAACGTTTACGTGTCGTAGGTAGATTTCACCTACCTGTCCTCCCGATAAAAATCAGTCTAAATGGTCTGTTGAGTTCCCTAACGTGTCGAACCACTGAGCATGAAAATATTACCACATAAGTATACACGCTAAGTCACGTAGATCTAGAATACCGTATAGCCAAAACATCATACCCCGAAACTTTATGTTATTAAATATAGGCTACGAAAAACATTCAAATAATCAGCCTCTAAGGTATGAAAGATCGTAATATTACTGAAAGTAATTTCTAAGGAGATCAAAAAACCCTAGTTCATCAAAACTTAACTGGCCCATTACAAAAGTCTGAAAACCCTCAAATACTAATAAGTTCTAATATATAAAACTTTCTAACACTTACAACCTTCAGTACGAATGAGACCAACACGTACCATTTGGGTTGAACCTTTTTGGATTTGGTTTGGCCCATTTGGGTGACTTTAGCAACCCAAACCATCTTTAAAGATGTGGATTTGGTTTTGCCCGTGGTAGGAGACTTGGCCTTTTTGGCTTTTGTCTTCTTAGGCGGAGTCTTAGGAACCCATTTGGGTTGAACCTGGCAGGGAAGGTTAATTTCAGCACGAACAAATGCTTTGGTAGGCTTGATCGAGGAAAAGATCTTTTCATTGGATAGTCTCCTAAGGTGTTTGGTGGATTCAATCTTAACGGAATACCTTAGGTGAGAACAAGCATGTATAGCGTCATATGCTTTCTTAATGGCTGGATCTTGTTTCCTACGGGTCATCGTAGAAGCATTTGTCTTCGAATGGATGTTTGGTTTCGTAGATGAAGAGCCTATTTCAAATTTGGTGCTTCTAAAGATGATAGGTTTCAAAGAACAAGTAGAAGCAATTAATTGGAGAGATGAAATAGCTCTTTTATTTCTACGAGTGTCTTTTATTTTTACAGAAGGAGAATATAAGCTTGTAACTTTAACATCTATGGGCTCCTTCTTAATATCTATGCTGGACACTTTCACCTTCGGTTTCTCTAGCTCAAGTACTACGCTCCCTGTCGACGTAGTAGATACAAAGTTAGAGTTAGTATATTTAACATTTTTATTTTTAGACTTATGATCTTTTGAAGACGATTTTTCTTTCTTCACGCTTTTCAGAATGATATTTTCTTTTGGAGGAGATGCGTGAGAAATGGTGCTTGAGATAGATGAAGCTCTGAGATTTTCCATCTCATTTTGGAATTTAGTCTTTTCGGCTTCAAAATTCTCCATTTCTTTATCTAAGGCAATTCGTAATTCCTCTATTTTCTTAACTATAGGAGGGATGTAGAGAGAATTTTCAGAATGATGAGTTTGAACTTCCTCATTTTTAGAATGATCTTCAAGAAAATTAACAGTTTCAAGGCTCCAGCCCTTGGGAGATACCCAAGTTTTGTCGTGTTGATTCAGTTCGGTGTATGAAACGGGTATTTCAGCCCTTGTAATTGCTTGTCTCTTGGCTTCTTTTTCCTCAAATATTATTTTTGAGTTGGTAAAGTTCATAAGAGAAGTTAGGCCGAGACCCATGTACGAGATATCATAAAGTTGTTTGCAATCAACTTTCTTCAGGTTATGTGGGTTCTCATAGCCTAAGCCATACTTATAGTCATAGAATTCTAAGTCCTTGGGCTGATTCAAGAATATAGTTTGATCAGTATGTGCCCTTTTCACAACAAGATCTTCTAACTTCTTGATTTTAGTATATAGTTTCTTACGCTCATCTCCTAAGAGAGCAAAGTTATTCTCCACCGTTACCTTGGCGGCTTGACAGGTATCTAGGTCCTTCACAAGTTCACAAACCTTAGTATTTGATTTATCTAATTCGTCTTCTAGATTAGTGATCTTGGAAGTTGCTTCTGTTAATCTACAATTGAGATTAGCTTTCTCATTGAGATTTCTAATCAAGCAATTATAGTTAGTTTCTAGCCTGTCTTCTAATTCTTTCACTTTCGAGCTATTGCTTCTCTAACGAGCTCTTAGTTAGTTCATCTATTTTCGCACTAGAGCTCCTAAGTTCTAATTCGAGACTAGCTATTTTCTCCTCAGACTTAGCTAGTTTCTTCTCTACTTCCTTTACGCTTTTCTGCTCACGTTGCATGTTAGTGTATGCTAATTGATATGATTCTAACATGGTCAATAATGTGGAAGGAGTGATTACCTCATGTGAAGAATCGGATGGTTGGTCCTCGTCCGTCGAGTTTGAGTCTTCGGAGTCTGATTGTTTGTCTTGGCGGGCCATTAGAGCTAGATTCTCTTCCTCTGAGCTAAACGTGTCCTCGAGCTACTTCCCAAAAAAACGTGTCCTCGAGCCAGTGGTCTTGTTCAGCCATTAGAGCTACTCCAGCTTCCTTTTGTTTTGTAAGTTGAAGCTTCCTGGAGTAGTAATTAGTGTCTCTCTTCTTCGGGAGAGTACATTCTTGGGCGTAATGACCAGGTTTTCCGCAGTTAAAGCATTTGGTCGGTTCTTTGATAGTCTTGACCTCAGAAGTCTCAGGTGCAGGTTCTTTGTTCTTCGGGCTTGAGGTCCTAAGTCGATTGGCTGATGATGAGGACTTCTTTTTGAAGTACTGTTTGTTCATCATTTTCCCAATTAGCGCCAACTGATTTCCCAGCATTTACATGTTAGGCTCCATGTCTGAATCTGATTCGTCTTCAGATTCTGAGGGGGTAGGAGGCTTGACGATCTTTTCTTTTCTCAGTTTTGCGCTCCTCTTATCTGAGACTAGGGCAACTGAGTCGTCGATAAGTTTGCCCTTCTACTCCTTCTGAATCTCGCTTATGTCTTCCTCGTGCTGTGCAAGATTGTCTAACATGGCATGGATATCCAGCTCCTCAAGGTCTTTATTCCGTCTGATCTGAGTGGATATCTTTTTCCATTCTGAGGGCAGGGAGAAAAGAAATCTGATGTTGGTTTCCATGTTTGTCTTAGAGATTTCGATTTTCCTCATCTCATTTAAGAGGGTGAGATATCTCTGGTATAGATCATATAAGCACTCCTCTGGTTTAGCTCTGAATGAATCGTAGGCTGTGAGAATATTAGCCTTCTTGGCCTTGATACCGACTTCTGTTAGTTGCATCATCTTGTGCAGCTCATCCCACATTCCCTTAGCGGTTGGCATACTATCGATCTGTCGATAGATATCATTTGGGATTCCTTGCATAAGCGTGTTCTTGGCTATTAGATCAGCTTTTGCTCTCACTCTTTCCTCCGGAGTATATTCCCTAGGCTCTTTCAGTCGCCTAGAGGCAGGAATTGAAGGGTTGGCAGTGTTGTCCCCGGGAACATCTACCCAGAACTGAGCTGGACCTTGCTCAATTGATGAGAGAAGGTCTTCTTCTTGTTCATTTAGCTCTATGAAATTTAGAAATCGACTTCTCCAGACTGTATATTCGCCTCTCTTGAGAATTGGAGGACGATTATCATTTCCTAGTGAGTAAGCATCCATGTCTTCTTCGAGTTGATGTAGGATCTTCGTTTGTTGTTTTGATGTCTTGAACTTATGTGATGTGCTTCACAAATAGCCGATTAGTTAGTAGCGTTTGATTCTAGATTAGATTCTAGAATTATTTTTGACTCAATCTTTAAAGTTTGATCAAAAATTAATTCGTCGAGAAAAATTGTCACTGTTACTGTTCTCGTGCGAGAGTGTATGTCAGCGAAAAATTTTACGAGCAAGAAAAATTCCTCAAAATCTTTTGGTCGAGAAAAAACTTTGGATCGCGAATTTATTTCGAGCGTGGAGAAACAGTATTGTTTAATAAGTTTCTCGCTGGGTCAAAATAAATTCGTTGACTGATTCTCGGACACAAAAGGTTTTCGCTTAGTCAAACTGAGGGGTCTGACTGAAAAAGTTTTTCGACAGTAAGTTTTACGTATGCAAGTCAAAATTGGTCTTTGTCGAAAAAGTTTTTCGCTAATTAATGCTCGAGAAATTTTTCTACTAAAGTCGTGACGACTTTAGGTCTGACTTCGTATTCTGATCGAGAAAAATTCTCGCACAGAGTTTTTCGATCGAGAAATTAATCTGATCGAAGAATCTAACGAGAAAAATTAAGATGATCGCAAAAAATCACAGAATACAATTAACACTGATTCAAGCAAAAATGATGAATTAGACCTTGAAATTACACCTATCTGTTCGAAATCAACTACTGACTACGCACGAACAGGTAATTAAACACGTCATGAAGCAAAATATGTCGAATTTGAGCAAAATCAGAACATGTTCAAACTGTTCTTCGCGCGAACAGTAACTTCTGGAATCAAATCAGATCTGTTAAATCGAAGTTCAAACAGCTACAGATCTGATCGCAATCAACTTATATCACTAAGACGAGCACAGAATCATCAAATTCAAGCCAAATAAGCACATAATTGAGCTATTAGATCGAAATTGAATTTCGCGCCAAAACTGTTCTTCGATGGAACCAGTGTCAGAATTAAAATTTCGATCCAATTCTAACAATTTTCAATTCAAAACAGAACGAATCTGCTCTGATACCAATTGTTAGGTCCTAATTAATCAACTCTATGATCCTAGGCATGATTTCTAAAGGAATCGATAAGAATTGCATAGATTGAGATTTCGATCGAAAACCTTCTTGGAGAGCTATTGAGAGAATCTCGAGTTGTGAGAGAAGATATTTTTGTTTCTCTCCCTAGAAATCGAATTGCAAGCCTTTCGGATCAAATTCTAAAATCTTCTCTATTAAGCTCAATGTTTACAAATGTATACCAACAAGCTTGGTATAAATAACAAATAAGTCCTAAACTAAGGACAAATACAATAAAAGCCCCAATCTACGAAGACAGCTAATGAATCAAAGCACAATGAAAATTGATATTCTACACGTCCCATCGTCTAAAATCATCATGGTACGAGCATTCGGGCATTGCGACGCGATGTGTCCCTTACCCAAGATTTGAAACACGTGATCTTTGACGATGACTAGGAAGCGCCCTTGCTGCCCTCTCCCTTTTCAGCCTTCTGTGGATCATTCTTCTTGAACTCGAGCTTCGGTTTAGGCTCGTTCTTTCGGTTCCATGCATTCCCTTGACCCAGCGGCTGAAAATTTGATGCTTTGCCACCTCGACGTTGGAGCTGCTTCTCCACCTTCTCGGATTGGTACTTCAACTCGTTTAGGTCCATGTAATGGTGCAGCTCAACTCGGTCGGCAATCTCACGCCTTAATCCTCCCAAAAATTGAGCCATCGTAGCCTCTTCGTCTTCGTTTATATTCGCGCGTGTCATGGCCGTCTCCATTTCTTGATAGTAATCCGCAACGCTCTTTCCCCCTTGGTGGATATTTTGAAGCTTGTTGTAGAGCTCACGATAGTAGTGGGGTGGTACGAACCTCTTCCTCATCACCCGCTTCATCTCCTCCCAAGTGGTGATTTGGCGCTCCCCGTAACGTCTGCGATCCTAGAAGACTTTGTCCCACCAAATCTGAGCGTACCCTTGGAATTCCAATGCCGCGAGCTCAACTTTTCGGCGTTCGGAATAGTCAAGGACAGCGAAGACACGCTCCACTTTCGTTTCCCAATCTTGATAGGCTTCGGGATCATTTTGGCCACGAAATATCGATAGCTTGATCTGAACGTTCCTAAGATCATCACGAGCGGGCCGTCGTCTCTTCTGATTTCTCTCAGATTCCTCAGTCTCGTCGTTATCGCCTCGCTCGACATCTGTCCCATGCGTGCTAGCATAATCGTCATCCCTCCGTTGGTTGTTTAGCCTCAATTCACGCAGTTGTGCTAAGATGGCAGCATAGTTGTTATTCATGCGCTCCACTTCTCTAAATGCTTGTAACGGATCTGGCGGCGGCGCACCCGACATGATTTCTTTTTTTCTCTTTTTTTTCCTAAGATATTCCTCATCCCCTACCCCGCCCAACCGGAAATGTCACTCACCAAGTGTATACTCTCGGCTTATGTATGGGGTTTGGGTCGCTCAACACTCTTTTTTTTTTTTAAATATTATTTTTCTTTCACTCGAAATCAAGCGCCTTAGCACGACTCGACTAAGAATCCCAGCGCCAAGAAGAAGAGGAAAAAATACGATGTAAGGACGACGTAAGACTCGAAGATGGACAAAGGGAAAAAAAATAATCTTAATATAACAACTTAATAATAATATTGCCGAACTATTATTTTTTTTCTTCTTTCCCTTTTTTTTGATCGATTTTTTTCTGCTGTTTTTTTTTTCTCGATCACTTTTTTCTGTTTTTTTTCAGAGTTCTCTCTTTTTTTTGGGCTACTACTTTTTTTTTACTCGAACACTATCGATCAAGGAGACCGGCTCTGATACCAACTGATACGAACTCGGAGTGAGGTTCGCATGTGAGCTTGAGATCGTCCTTGAAGGATATGACGCAAACACGGACTACTACGGACTGGATAAATAAAATGAGATAAATAAATAAAGATGACACCTGATGCAAATCGGAACTTGATAGGATGCAATTTGAAGAATACGAATTGCGTGGGTTGGACACGACAAAAATAGGATATAGCTATCTCCTTCGAATCACAACGAACGGTTTCCGAAATTCTATCCCCTCGACCCGAACCGACCCTCGAACAACAATATTAGGACGACGCCTAACACCTTTGAATTACGGGCTGCGTTTGGACGAGAGTTTTGACGCCACAACTAGCTAAATTGCACGAAAAATACTAGTTGATAAGTCGAAGGAATTCCGAAGCAAAATCGGGCTAATTTGCAAGAAACTAGCGAAAGGAAAATAAACTCACTAGGTTTATCGAATAATCAAAGTCTGTCCTCTCATTGACACGAAACAACACCTAAATAGAATATCATGCCCCACACAAAACTAGAGTCAAAGATAACATTAGAATAATTAAAGTTGAATACTGAAAACAACATGACTCCCTCGGATTAACATGTAGTCAAAGTGACTCCACCAACTTCCATGTAGTCAAGGCAACTCGTTGGCTTTCAGCCTCATGTCCCTTAATATCCCTTGGATTTATTTAGCTTATTTGGGCCTTCTAATGTTGCAGCCCATAGGTGCTAGGGCTGGCCTCGAGCCCACTTGGTTCTTCTATCTGCTCGATGATGTTGTAGCATTTGGCTAAGCCCTCTTTAATTGGGTTGGACTCCTGATCAGCGGTGTTGTGGATCAAGACGTTTAAGGCCTCATCAATTGCTTCTTTCTTGATCTCGTCATTGGCCCGGTGATGTAGTGAAGTGGGTCGTCGAGCGCCTTTATATTTTCTTATCTAGCCATGGCCGTACCCTCGCCATCGACTTGCGCACTTGCTTGTTTCGTTTCAAGTTACGTATCAAAACTATGCATGGAATCTCAATAGATAATGCATCGTTACGTATCAAAACTAACATGCATGGAACCTAGTTCAAAAGATCATGCATCGCTACGTAACATGCATGGAATCAAGATTTGGACCCCCAGTTGGGCCAAGCCCAAGCCCATCAGGGTTCCATAATGGGCCTGCCCTAACCCTAAGCATGATTGCGCAAAGTTGGTGCACAACTAAACATAAAAAGCAGTCGACGCCAAAATTCGGAATAAGGCCCAAGTTTTCGTCGGATTTACCCGGGACCCACAGGATTCGTCTGACCGGACATCCACCACCACGTGCACGGCGTCTCCATCGCGGAGCGGCAGCCGCACTCCGGCAGTGGAAGAAACACCGCCGAAAGCGCACACACGCACGCCACATGATGCAGCTGTCTTGGCGGGGTCCGGCCTGATTGCCAAATCTAGTCAGTTGTCGCTGACAAGTCCACTGAGTTTGAACATATTATGATAAGTGTTTTCGTGGCAATTAAATTTTTTTGGGAAACCATATTTCCTATAGTAGTTACATGTTTCACTTTGCATCATATTTGACGGAGTTATTGTTGGGAAAAGCCGGATTATCCCCGGAATTATAAAATTTTCCAGCGAACTCATTCCCCCAGATTGCTCCAGGCTCGTAGTCTGTGATGTGTGTGACTTGTATGTGTAAATTTCGTCCCCCTCTATTCATAAGGTAGGTGGTTGAGATTTTTACTGACATATCTAGGAAGATCTTATCTTTCAAATATGTAGCTTACCATATCTTTCAAAAAGAATATATTTCATATTCCTAAATCACGCCTTAGTAAGTTCCAGTTTGCCCCTCTTAGTAAATTATAGGTATAATACCATTTATACCCTGAAACTATTTATACTTATTATCAATTAATAAAATAAATACTCTCTCACACATTATTTTCAACCAAGCGGAAGTTAATAATATAAAAGTTCGGCCAAGCCTCATTTTAATCTGAGTGAGCCGTTGTTGACTCTAAGTTCAATCTCTAATTTGACCACAGTTAGTGATCCCTTTTAAGCCCGACTCATCTGGTTCGCTCAACTCGGCATCGGGAGGAATTTAATAGCTCGAAAAGCGCCTAACTAATTTTGCGGTACCAAGTTGACCCCGAGTCGAGACCGAATTCAATTACGAACGACTATAAATTATCGGCATACGTATAAACCCTTCACATTGTTTAGTTATATGCCCTAGATGTCGTACGAGGACTGGGAGTACGAGGGCAATTTTGTAATTGTGTAGTGTTTAGTAATGTAATTTGATTACTTCTATTAATGGAATGATTTTATTCAAAAAAATTATTATTCGATAAATAAATTAAAAGGCATATTATTAATTATTCTAAAGATTTCACCTTGCAGTCTGGGTGAATAAGACAAATTAATAAAACCCAAATATTGGCAGTTCAGTTACTGATTCTGTGGGGACAGAGAGGGGCACTAGTAAGCTGAGATACTGCAATATTAAAATTAGTCCACAAGTCTAAGTCTCTAGTAGGGTGATTGGATCGACAAGTATGACTTGTTTGTCGATGGGTACAATGCGGTTGTGCCAACCGTTCACTTGGGAAATGGGAGCTCGTGACAATGATACAAGTGAATCAGGGGATTATCTGTATTTGGACACTGACTCGTAATCGAACGATCGCACGCTTGGATTGTCCTTGATCGATCTATTGACCGTATTAGTGCGCGT
Organism: Craterostigma plantagineum; assembly: GCA_027422505.1. Classification (NCBI taxonomy): domain Eukaryota; kingdom Viridiplantae; phylum Streptophyta; class Magnoliopsida; order Lamiales; family Linderniaceae; genus Craterostigma; species Craterostigma plantagineum. Next base: position 6,007,907 of record JAPQWV010000045.1, read on the forward strand.
GAACCTTAGACCGAAAGGTTAACTTGGGGTTGGTCTTGAGGTCATGACTTGTCACTAGTTTGCTAGGTCCGTCTTGCCGGTGGCATGGGTCAGCGGAGAAATGCGGTCTTGACTTTTGATGCAATTGCAGGTTGAACCGCGGAGCGGGATTTACGGTCTCGATTAAATTCGAGGTTAACGTCCTATGACAAGTTTAATGTGCGGGAATTTATCCAAGTCTCTGGCCAGAGCATATAACTGACTCGCGATAGTCGTGGAGGGCAGTTTAGGTATTTTCACCGACATAAACGACATAAAGTCGAGTTCTGTAAGTTTGACAATGCGTGACTTTCACTCGACCGGGACAAACGTAAAGGGTTTATACGTATGACGAAAATCTACAGTCGGTTCTTGGATTATGATTAGATCAAATTCGTACTCAACTTGTGTAATACCCGTAATGAATACGGGATTATTTTGTAAGTGTTCGAAATTAATGGAGTCGATTTTCGGAGAAAACAAATTTCTCGGAATTGAGTCGGAAAATCATAAATGGGCCGAGAGTGAATAAAATAATATTGATCAAATTAGTTTAGTTCGAAACTTTACAAAGGCTCAAACCGTATATTAATTAACCAAAAAGTGTGGAAAAGTCCAAGCTAATTATTAAAGCCCATATAAATTGATTAGCTTGGCCCAATTAAGTTAGGATAAGGATCAAATTACTTAAGGGGGAGGGAAATAAACGTAGGAAATATGTCACACTTTAGTAATTAAACTCAGATCAATTATTACCAACAGAAGAAGCAAAAATGTGAAGATGACTTAGTGATAACCAACGAGAGAAGTGAAGAAAGAAAGGAGAAAGAAAATAACGAAGGAAGCCAGAAGGAAACGAAGGAGACGAAGCAAACAAACCAGATTTTCGGCTAGTTCAACTTCATAACAATTATATAGCTAAGCTCGGAGGATAGGTAGGTGGTTTTTAACCCTTACAACCCTTTTAAACCGTATTATGTTCCTCAAAGGACTTGGAATTCGGATGAAAGGTCATCCGAGTTCCAAAAAAGAAACATTTATTTCATGTGTTTTGGATTTTTTTGTGATGTTCTTAATATGTTATGGCACGAATTCGAGCTCAACATATGAGCTTTATAGACTGTTTAAATGTTTATGTTAATCTGGAATGTGTTCGGGTGAAAAAATTTTGAAAAGGTTACGGTTTTAATAATAAGGTTGAAAGGAATCTAGCGATTTTGAATTCAGTCGATTTAGCTGTCGGTCGATTTTAAGTTTTCAATCGATTTTATGTTTTACGGGCTGCTTTTTATTACGCGAATCGAGTGAAAAGGATCTTTTTAACTAAATAGTGGAATCGGCCGAATGTAGTTTCGGGTCACGAAAGTGTTTCGCGAGCCCAAAGGTTTTCGATGTGTGTGGGACAAACAGGTTTTCGCGGGCCATAGTTCGGGCTTCGCGGGCTGAAGCATTTCGCGGCTTGTGAGATAGCGCCGGGGCGATTTTGGGTTTCGCGGGCCGATTCGATTTCGCGGGGTGATTCCTGTGAGAGAAATCGGGCGATTCACGAGATTCAATCGGGCTTCGAGCGTCAAATCGGGCGATTCGCGGATTCGGCGAAAGCTTCACGAATTCGAACTTTGACTCGAAAGTTCACGGGTTGACCAATTTTAAGGTGGAATCGGGGGATTCGCGAACTCGGCGAGTGATTTCGCGAAGTCGGGCGTTGACCCGACGTTTTGCGAGTTGACCAGTATTCCAATGTGGGCTTCGGGCGATTCATGATTTGGGCTTTGACCAAAAATCGTGGGGTTTGACCAGCAGTTTAATTTTGGGCTTTTGCCCTATTTCAGGCCCAATTATTTTAAATAAAATTATTTTCAGACCAAATCATTTTAAATTAGAATATTTTTATACTTTGACTAGGATTTTTGGGTCAACCATATTTTAATATTTTAAGATTATTTTTGGATTTTAAACCCTTCGGCCTAGGTGGATAGCTGTACGAAGATGTGGTCTCAGTATACGTGTTCCATGTTGACTGATTATGGGTGCATTTCACGACATGCACGGGAGATATTGATGTACCGTATTTGTACGATGACGCCTTACGGTGTCGGATGAGTCGGGTAGAGTGACCATTATTGGTCGTCAGGTTTAGACTCGCGTGGCACCTAGTGGGAGATAGGGTTTGCGACACCTGTCTACTCGGAATTGAGCCACTCGAGGTGTATACCACCGGATATATATTTGGCTCAGGGACGGCAGACAAATGTGAGATTCCTGTCTACCAGTGTTAGTCGTATACTACTCAGGGAAAAGTCGTCGGGTTGAGATTGTGTGCGGAAGGAGCGACCCGACGCGGCCAACGTGGGCTACCGCATGGTTTATGGCGTACTTTGCCATTGCTCGCGTGGGTGCCGAGTCTAGCCGAGGGCCCTGTTATGTGTTGACACGTAACATAGGATCGAGCGTGCATTATATCATATTGTGAGGTTTTAGGATTGGGTTGATTGCACGCACGCATTGCATGTTTTTACTACCACTTATTGGGCAATTTTGCTCAGGGTTTAATTTTTGTAGGTAAGACTGAGCCCGACACCGATGAGTGTCCGGGTGAGCTGTAGGCTGGCTGGCGGCGGTGACTCCACGGACTTTTGAGGGCGGCGCAGTACATGGGACGCGACCTGTGGAGAGGCGTAGGATAGTCGGGTTTAGATTTTTGGGGCTTCAGCCCGATGTAATTATATGACATTTCTTTTTGTAAACCCGAGTTTACCTTATATATGTATATTATTTACTTAAAAACTTTTTGTAAAACAGGGTCCTCCGCGACTTTCGTTGCGAAAATCTGCCAATTAACTTAATTAGGAGTAGGGTCGCCACAGGTGGTATCAGAGCGTAGGCTTTAGATTCTGAAGACTGTCCATGTACTGCCGCTCAGAAGCCAGGAGAACCAGTCTTGCCTGTAAGTATTACGTGTTTTGATGTGGCTATGTGAGCTGATATGTGCTTGTTTATGTGTACTAGCTAGCATTTGGAAATGTCGAGGGGTAGACCTAGACGAGAAGTTTGTAGGAGAGTCAAGTCGACGGGAAAAACCTGAGTCCATTTGACATCTGGTAATGCGATAAAACCCGTATAAATCAAGTTTTGTGTTTGGCTCTCATAATATGATAGAGGACAACACTAAAGTCTTAGGACACTAGTGGGGTGCTAGCAGTTCGCAAACGACTTATATGTCGAGTGACTAGTCAATCACTCAATCGAAAGTGAATGGTCATGACATAAATACATGGTTTGAGGATCAGTGTATATGGCGTATCGGGCCACACTCTCAGGTCGCCTCTTCTGCCTAATGTGGTGCCTACGCTGGTAGCCTACACTAGGTCCCGTAAGGGTAGCCAGGTCGCACCCTCCAGGTCGGCTCCACCCCATGCGACAGCGTGGCCTGCACTAGATAGCCTACTTGGGGATATCCCAAGTCGCTCCTTTCTAGGTCGCCCGTAGACTGCCGCATAATGTCCAACAGGCCAATGGCTCACCGTCACAGCGCTGGTGCACAATCAGATGCCCACACTCACATGCCTCCTCTACGGGTCGACAGTCAATATTGCTACATGCTCAATAGGTACAATACAGTACCGCCGTTCCACCACGGCACACTCCGTGAAATGAGATGTAATGTACATGTATGCATATAACGTGATAATACATGATGACGTAATGCCACATGAAACGTACGTAAACACGTAAACACATAATTCATGAAGCACATAAATCACATAAATATCAGATATGTGTTTACGCATTGTAGATGAATGTTTTCACCTACCTGTCCTCCAGATAAAGTCAGTCTAGCACTCTCGTAAATCTCCTAGTATTTTGGACCCTCTGAACGTAAAGTATTATCATATAAGTATATCTCTTAAGTAAAATAAACACTAACCCTCAAACCCTAAAACGCTGAAAACCCCAAAAATCTTGAAAACGCTAAAATAATGAAAAACTGCCAAAAATTTAGTGTGATGCGAAAACTTTTATAAAGACCGAAAACTTCTATGCCTATGCCGAAAACTTTGATTAAGATTGGCGTCGAAAACTTCATGCCGAATATATTTTAAGAAATGAAACTTCCAAAAATTGTAAAAATGGTTGTAATGCCGAACACATTGTATAACATATTTAATAATAAATTAATCATTAGGGCGTCACGAAACTAATCATTAACAATACCGCAAACATTGCAATTGTTAGTATCGAAAATATAGATATAGCATACCACACTATATGCATTTAACATCTGGTTCACTTATCTATATTGTTTCACGAAAACTTTCGGTAGCAAAACCTAGGTTACGAAAACTTCAACTTATCCAACTCTATATTGCATGCAACCATTTACTAAGTCACGAAAGTTTATCTTATGTTCTAATACTTCTTAATTCAAATCCCAAGATTCTTTAGTGTGGAAAACTTCCGAGGTTCACAAATATTTAAATATTCAAAATTCATTTGGTAGTACTCACACATAATTCTAACATACCGAAACTTTAAATCTAATAAAACTAACCATGCGAAGGAATTCCTAAAGAGTATATCCTAAAGCGAAAACCCTTGTTCATCGAAAACTTCGTGGTCTTAATTACTATGCGAAAACTTCTAAATAGTCCAAAGTCTTAAGATATTGATGTTCTAACATATGAGTTGTTCACCAGTAGCCTGTTACTGGTTGCATGTGTCGAGTCATACTCGCACCCATTCTGTATACATTCACCGATATATATATAAAACCGGGACCTATTCCAAAAAAAAAAAAAAAAAAAAAAAAAACAATACATGTCATTTGGCGAAAACTTCCTGCCCTTGCAAGAATTTAACACCTTCGATTTGATTCAAGTATCTAGAAATGTACGTGCCGAAAGTATTTTAAAACCCTCAATTATATTCATGGATCGAAACCTTTCTAACACCTTGAGGTTCCCAACCTTGCATACAAATTCCTCAAATCTAAACTTTAGCTTAAACACCTAGCTCTTATGTCGAAATATTCATATAAAACATGGAAGGATCATATAAGACACACCACACAATATATTATAAAATAGCCACGTATTGTAGTTGAGGGTTTACCTATTTCACGTTGAAAATTTCCTAGCTTGATTGAATTTTTGTTCTTAAAGTTTCGCCTCCTCACTATTTTTGATTATCCTATTTGTTGCTCAAGTCAGAAAGATAAATTTTTTTTTGCCCACACACACGTAATTATATATAGAAACGCGAATGTGCTTTGAAATTACCGTAAGGTTAAGAAACCTAGTCATAGTCATTAATATGTCCAATGATCTCCACGTGTAACTTCTTTAGGTTTTAATATTATTAGTTGAATACTATTTTTTTGGGAAGAGTAGTTGAATACTATTTTGTTCGAAAACTTTGGACTCCTTACGAGAATTTCTTGGTCCTTTGCCGAAAAGTTTGATCACTTGTAATCATCTTTATCGTATAACAATATAAGTATGTATTTATACATGTATACATATATTCGAAAACTTTAAGCCAAGCTTCATGCCTAAAGGTGTTTCTTGGAGTTCACAACTTTGACTTCGCATTTAGAACGTTCGTTCTAGTTTTTCTTTTTTGGGATTAATATTATTAGTATCATTGTATTTGTATTTATATAGGTCCACAAAACTTTGCTGCTTCTTTCCTTGTGTAGGTTTTCTTCTTAATGATTATGATATACTAGATTGATATGGACATAAATTAGGCAGGCTAAAAAGAGGAATTAAGGAAATAATTAGCTTATGATAATTATTAAGAGAACTTAGTAAAAAATATGAGTTTCCTTGAGAAATACATAGTTAGATTACGAAGGGAGACTTTTAGGGACCTTGGACGGGTTTTAAGGACCTCCAACACACTTTAGGGAGCTAACAACAGGAAATAACGGTTTTAGGGACCTCCAAGAGACTTTAGGGACCTAACGCCCATACTAGGGAACTATTTTGGGACCTATTGTGCTAAGCAGGTCCTGTCGTCCCGAGGAAGCGTCGTGAGGAAGCTTCACCAAACGGTCAGAAGTCTGAAAGGACGTCTAACACCACTGAAAAGCTGTTCTGACAGAACCTGTCCCATCCACCTGTTGTACCTGACAGCGCAGAGCCAAGTCCCATCTCCAGCCGCCTGACATCCTTGACAGCACAGAAGCTGTAACTGCTGCAGGAGTGAACTCTGACAGATGGTCTGCCATTCTGCAGCATCATAGTGTCCCAGGAGATCATATCAACACGAATCTGGGCAATATCCAGGAGCCAGGGACGTACCTTCAGGCAATATCCAAGAGCCTCCTATATAAAGGGGACTTCACCATTTTCACGAGACAACTCTCATTCTAACACTTCTTAACACTTTGAAAACTCTCTCTCTACGTTAAACACAACATATTTGACGTCCCATTAGCTATTTTCTTATGTGTTCTTGAGAGAAATGTGAGGAATAAGTAGTTTGAGTGTGTAAATCATTGATGTATAGTGAAAACAGTTCATGAGCGCCCGTGGACGTAGGATCTGCAAAGATCCGAGCCACGTAATCCCTGTGTTATTTCATTTACGTCCCCACACGTCCCAATACGTCCCCAAACGTCCCGACACGTCCAAACACGTACCGACACGTCCCCAACACGTCCCAGACACGTCCCAGACACGTCCCCAGACATGACCCAACGTCCCAAACACGTCCTAAACAAGTCCAAATGTCCCAAATACGTCCCTTTCAGTTTTCCTACAAATAAGCACCTTACGCACGTCCCAAAACTTTGAGATATCAAACTTACCGGCTATATAAATCTTCTAAGCCCCACTTATAAATTCTTTTGATTGGGATTGCCCCACATCATAGATGTATATTGAAAGCTTGGGAGTTGTGATCGATGGGACTAGCTAATAGGTGACGAGTTTTCTACTTTGATTAAGCAAGGAAAATCATCCCTTTATACAAAATATTTTAGCATCCTTATCCCTTGGTTATGATTGATATTAAAATATAGAGGTTAGTATACATAATGCTTCGAAAACTTATATTTTCTTTCTTAAAATTTCCAAGTTACGTTATTATTCTACTAACTACACAGTAATCCCGTATTAAGTTTTACGGGTATTACAGGAATCAAATCAAATATCATAAAATCGGCAGATATTGAGAGAATCAAGCTATATATGGAATAAATCAAATCAAATCAACATCAAACCATATATGGATAAAATCGACATAAATATGGAAGAAATCATCCCAAAGGATTATATTTTCCCTTATTAAGAATTCTCTACGCCTGGGGCTTCAGAATTCAGAAATCACAAGTCAGAGGACAACAGCGAAGCTAAACTTCGAGAGACGATATAAGACTTTTAAAGCATTAAATTCTCTCAACGAAGTTCATTGCATTCAAATCATAGTCCAAAGACGAGAACTGAGTACGAAACATCGTTAGACGATATTAGTCTTTAAAAGCATTCAATTCTTTCGAAGTCGTTCGTATTCGGATCAAGGCAGGATAGTGCGAAGCTTCGTCAGACGATATAAGTCTTTTATCAAAAGCATTCTATTCTTTTGAAGTTATTCGTCAGAATTTAAAGGGAGAATACTGTGAAGCTTCGTCAGACGATATAAGTCTTTTTGTCAAAAGCATTCAATTCTTTCGATTGTTCGCATTCGGATTGAAATTAAAAGTGGAATAGTGCGAAGCTTCGTCAGACGATATAAGTCTTTTTGTCAAAAGCATTCAATTCTTTTGAAGATGTTCGCATTCGGATCGAAATTAAAAGTGGAATAGTGCGAAGCTTCGTCAGACGGTATAAGTCTTTTGTCAAAAACATTATATTCTATCGAAGTTGTTCGTATCTGAAGCAACGATCGAAACGTCCAAGTCCAAAGCGTAAGTTCGTATCAAGCTCAAAAGCCCATGAACAAAGGCCCATGACAAAACGTTCGACAATATCTCTTCGCCAACCACCGAAGAAGTTCAATTAAGATTCGTGATCAAGCCCAAAGGCCCACGAAGAGACAAGCACTAAGTTCATGATCAAGCTCAAAAGCCCATGAACAATGCACCATTGATAAGTATCAAGTCCAAAAGCCCACGAAGAAGCATTCATTAAGTACTTCGTGATCAAGCTCAAAAGCCCACGAAGAAATGTTTCGAGAAATCCTCTTCAATGAATATCAAGTCCAAGCGTTAGCTTCTTGATCATGCCCGAAAGCCCACGAAGCAACGCCCATATTTCAAAGTCCTCCAAATCCAAGTGTTAAATTCGTGATCAAGCCCCAAGGCCCACGGAGGAACTATAAAGAAGGCCCATATCAAAGAAGTTCAAGATCCAATAATTTCTCAAAGTCTTTCAAAAATCATACAATTGAAGAATCAGAGCGTGCGCAATGCCATCAAAACGTCCCGCCAAGATCGTGGGAAAGCACCTGTCTCGGAGCCGTCTTCGTCACAACCCATCCTTACACTCACTCAACCCATAATATCCACACAAACACCAATACCCATCCTCACCCACATCCTAATAAATCCTGCCATAGTACCCATCAGCGAACTTCACTCTATTCTGGTCGCCAAGCTGTTGGAATTGACCACACGAACGCCGGAACAAGAAGATCTCTTCCACCGTCTCGTGGATCGTCCTGACCCATCAGAAACTTGCCGCGGCCATACTCCCACTCCAAACGCCGACATGACGACCCAGACGATCAGGGCCGTCCTAAGGGGGAGAAGAGGCCAAGGATAATCACAAGGGGTCAGAGACAGAACCCTGCCGCGACTCAGACAAGTACAGAAGTCGCTGGAACCTCACAACCCACTACCCAAACAACCACCACCACGCACCGCACCACTCTAACCCAAATTGACCCACCAACCTTTCAAATAAGGACGCCTCCGCCCACACCACCGACCTTCACAAGCCCCTTGGTTCCGGAAGAAGAAGCAAGCGCTGCCATGCTCGTCGCCCTAGCGCAGAATCAGGCGACTCCCTCAATTGCTCCAGACCAACCAGGACCATCCGAACATGGCGTCAACCCACACGAGGTCCTAGACAAATACATATTTGAAGGACAGTGGATGACCCATTCCATGTCCGAGGAGCATCAAAGACAACGGCTTCAGGACATTCGACACTTCTTACAACAAGCCTCGGTAGATCTCGTACTCATAGAAGACGAAGAACTTCAGGAAGGTATAGACCATGAACAAGATCCCACAGGGCTTTCAGAGCTGATCATGCAACGAGCTGTTTCCCCCACAAGACAAATGCCAGGGACCGTTCGGATCGACACGCCGTGGGAGAATATTCGAATAGTGATACCTTTCCTTGAAGAAGTCCATGAAAATATTTGAAGGTCACCGGACAAAATCAAGAAGCCGAACGAGTTCGAGCTCTAAGGGATCTCTCATTGGGAACAGCAGAAGAGAATGACGTATCTCTGGATGCTGACCCATCTTGGACCGGATGTGAGATTGGGGATGACTAAAAGCCAAGCCAAGAGTCATTACAAGAGTCTCTCTCCAATCTGTCAGCTACTCAGCGTCTACTGTGCTAAAGGAGGACTTCCAACACCGTACTATGTCATCGAGCGAGTAGATAGAACTCTAGAAGATCTAAGCGAGAGTGACCTACCGTACATCCCTGCTGATGAGGTGTACAACCTCTACAAGCTGTACGTGGAGAAGTACAAAGGTCCTCAAGGCTTCATCAAGAAAGAAGGTCTCGAGGGACTCTACCGGTTCATGATACTCCAAGTCAAGTACTTCGCCGCACACGACCTTCAGATGGCTCTAGAGAGCAACATGAAGAAGGTCAGCATGACCGCTCCGCTCAAGAAAGGATCTGAGATCGAAGGGCTTCCCAACAATCATGTGCACATCAGCTCGGTCTTAGGCATCTCCTACCACAATCCGATCGCGAAGAAGACTAGGATGATGCTGAAGACTGAGATACACAAATTCTGTGATGGGACGCTCAAGGTCATCAGGAGAAATATAGAGCAAAGGTTGGAAGAAATCAATAGAGAGACGATGCTGAGGAACCACCGGTTCGTGAGAGAACAGCCGCTCCTAATGGAATTATTAGAAGATATCGAGGATCGTCTGGAGCTAAGGAACACGCTCAGGAACTTTGAGCATGCTTGCGCAGGTCGTACTACGCCCGACGAGGACAGATAGCGCGGAAGAGAAATCAAGCACAAAGGTGGAGAATGTAGAATATCAATTTTAATTGTGCTTTGATTTATTAGTTGTCTTCGTACTTAGGGGCTTTATTTGTATTAGTCCTTAGATTAGGACTAGTTTGATATTTATACCAAGTTTGTTTGGTATAAATAGTTGTACAAACATTGAGCTTAATACAGAAAATTAGAGAATCAATCCGAAAGGCTGCCGAATTCAATTCTAGAGAGAGAAACTCAGAAATCATTCTCTCACTAAAGGAATTCTCTCTCGTGTTCTTCAGTGAAGGTTTTCGATCGAACTTCAAATTCAATAACTATAATCGATTTCCTTAGAGTTCATGCCTAGGATTAATTGAGTTGACAAACGGGGACCGAACAAATACCAACACGAGGCTGGACTTAGAAGTCCTAACCAAGTAGTCTTGCGGAGCTAAGCTTATTGATTTTGCATTGATGAATCCGCCCTTCGTGTGCGAAAATGCTCACAGATCCCTTGAGGCGGGATCTTAATGTATCGTGTGGAGCTACTTTCCACGTCCTGAACAATCGAGTCTTTGACCGATTTATACTTTCTAAATATTAGGACCTTCGTGGGTAGGAGATCTCGTTCTCTGATGTTGGCGGAGCTCCTACCGCCATTTGGAGCGGTGACTTCTTTGATTTTTCTCGTGGTTCACCATTGCTTTGGGGGAAAAGGTATAGCATATTAAATCCCCAATTTTTTGAGTGGGTAAGGTGGATGCATACTCCCAGAATCTCCGTTGGGATGTGGATTAGAGGTCCATCTTCCAGGTAGGTCCATCCCTTTTTGTCTTTCAGTTCCATGTCCTTCGGGACCTCCAGAACAGAGGTCCTTCAATCGTCAGCTCCTTACATGCTTTTTACAAGCTTCCATGTCTATTGTCTTTCACAGTGCGATAGGGGATATCATCCCCGTGGGTGGTCAAATTCTTGCTCGCCATGTTAGCCAAGCAATAGACCTTATGGCTTTTTCTCTTGGGACCTGCATAATTTCACAACAGTCAAGCTCCGTTGTTAGTTCTTTTATCGTATTTTTTCCATATTCCCTCATCTTCACGTCCTTCATTTCGTAACTCTTGTTGTACAACCAGTTGTGGATCTAGGAACAAATCAACATCCCTTGCCCTCATTTCCTTCGAGATCCTCAGGCCATGAATTAGACTTTGCATTCTGACTTGTTGGTGGAGGCCTAGAATTTGAAGGTAATGGCGAAGCGGAGCTCCTCTACTCTCGGGCTAAAGATAAAAGCATCTGCTTCAGATTTTTGAGAAGTGGCTGACTCGTATGCGTGCACCTCCCATTGCTGTTTGTTCCATTGGTGGTCTCGAGCACAAAATCGAAGAGGGTCTGAGCTCTTTGGCGGCCGTCCGTTGTCTGAATACCCCGTCTCACTCCCCTAGCTTGATGGTGCATTTCACCATTCTTCCGGGTAGATCTGATCGACTTATCATCTGGTTTCATCCTCCGACAGCACCTTGCTTCATAAAGTAGATCGGCTTTGGGAGGTCCCTTCTTTCTTTAGTAAGACGGAGCTAATGTTTCCATGGAGAAATACGCGTCCCCTATTAGATGTTTGTTGGGAGAGGGGTATTGTGGAGGTATTCCTTCATTTCTTCAAAGGTCTATTCGTATTCTTCAGTCCGCTCGTGCTCTTCGCTCTTTCGTGTCACATTTGAAGAATGGGAGACTCTTCTCGGTTGAGAGCTACTAATCCTCCCTACTGGCCTCTGAACCTCCTAAATCCCCCGGTAGGCGTCTATGGCGCTAGGGACCTCACATCCAGAGTGGAGTCCACCAGCTGATTCACTCGGAGGTAATGGATAATGATCCCTAGGACGCGCCTTGCTCAAGTCCCTGAAGTCACTGCACATCCTCGCTTTCCGTTTCTTTTCTATAAGGACGACATTAGCCAGCTATGTAGGGAACTAGAACTCTTGGACATGGCCTGCTTGGAAAAGCTTGTCTGCTTCCTCCTTCAGGATCTGGCTCTTTCAGCTCCGCATGGCCGGCGCTTCTATTTGATGGGTCGACTTCTCGGTATGATGATGTGTGGTGTATACGGGCAAACTCCAGTCATATACTTTGGAGAAAATGCGAATAGGTCTGCATTTTTTGTAGACATCCCACCAGCTCCTTGCCTGGCTCTTGTTGTAAGCTAGAGGGTCCCTTTCCTTCTATCTCCATCCTCTGATCTCCCATTTCCTCGTAATATGGCTTCCTTTTGTTGCTGCCCTAACATCATTTGTGTCGCGCGTCAGGAGCTTCGTTGATCCCTCCGCCAACGAATGGGCTCTTTCTCTATGTCCCTTAAGCGACGTGATTTCTTCCATTGGTTGTATCTCAGGAGGTCGGACTTCCTATGTCTTGGGCGATAACCAAGGCATCGTTATGTGTTCCATTTCCTAGCACAAATCGAACTTTGGCAAATGCACCCTCGTAGGTCACACAAATCCCCTTGCGTTTGGATCTCTTATCGCATGAGTTTAAAACTCTTGGGCTCTCGTCGGGATCCTCTTTATTTGGTCTTCCCACAACGATCAGGATAAAGGCTCTGGATAGAATGGGCGTGACCTAATTTGGAGGAAGTGGGGGTTGTCTGCCTTTATTAGGCACAGATCCCCCTACTTCTTTTTTCGGCGAGCCTGGAGTCATGTTTACCGTTGCGGCCAACAGGCTCACTGCGGGTCCCGCTTGGGTAAGTCTTTTCATTCTTAAAATGATAACTATTGTTCTGATAAAAATACCACGATCTGCGGAGCTTCGGATCTTCGACTGCCCAGGTGTACGATTTTGGGCTCTGTTGGAGGTTGGGATCCATCTTGCTCGGAGCTCCTATTGTGATAGAGGCCTTAATCAGCACTGGCCCCTAGAAGAGGCGGGGGTTGTCAGCCCTTAGTTGGCACGGATCCTCCGGACTTCTTCTCGGCTGTCTTAGACCTTGGTCGAGGCCATGGTCTACGAACTTCCTCCGATGTTCCGTTAGGATGGGCCCTTTGATTTCATCCTTCATATGATAGTAATTGTTAGTATGATGCATGTATTTAATATGGTGTCGAGAATGTAAATGAAAATGAGATTTAGATGGCGACTAATTGCCTTTTGGTCACGGGATGTCTCCCGGCTGATGTCAGAACCTCCTCCATGTTGTTGCGTAACAGTATGGAGATCCGCAAGACCCCAAGAAGAGATTCGACAGCTCTTTGTTGTGGGGTTAAAGCAGTAACGGTTTTCTTTGGTCATGCTTCTCACTCGTCCCTTCCTATTCAGTTGCGGTAGCTTGCTTCTCTTCTTGGGCGTTGGTGATTTTACTTTCGGTTGAGTTAAGGTAGCTGTCCTCCTGGCATAATAGCTTCATGGAGGTCCAGATGAGCTCCATGACGAAATCCCCGTTGTGGAGACCATTGCTCAGAGTACTTATCTTTGATGGAGAAAATGGCGGTGGGTGTTTCCAGGGCTGCAATATTAGACCTGATGATGTATGGGTGGAGGTCCTCATCCTCCTTGTGGATGAAAAGGATTTTCACATAGGAGCATCTCGGATCCTTCATGGAGCTGATATAGTAGATCCCTAACAGAAAGATCGGTGTTTTTGCTAATGGAGCATCTTGGTTTAGAGGACCTTCACATAGGAGCTGATATAGTGGATCTTCACATAGGAGCATCTTCACAGAGGATCTTTACATAGGATCTTGGTTCAGAGGATCTTCACTTAGGAGCTGATATAGTGGATCTTCACATAGGAGCATCTCAGATCCTTCATAGGAGCATCTCGGTTCAGAGGTCCCCAAGAGCGAACCTTGGTGGTTTTTCTTGGACTTGGAGATCCCGCACTCATAACTCGTGTCTTTGTTTGGAGCTGGTCTTCGCAAATCCCCTTGGTGGTTTTTCTTATGTAGTGGAGAGCTAGGGTCATACGTCCCGATCTAACAGGTGGACCTTTCGTACTTCATCATGGAGTCAAGTTGTTCATCTCGCACTTCCTTCGTTTCTGGTGCGGACCTTGTCTCTGAAGATCCCCATTGGATGATTGAGTCTTCTCATGTCAGCGAGGAGCTGGGCTTCTAGACTCCCGACAGAGAGATCGAGCCTTCGTACGTCAGTACGGAGCTGACTTTGACCTCTGCGGATCTTCGTACGCCAGCACGGATCTGGCCTCTGGGTCCCCAGGACCTTTATGTGTCAGCGAGGAGCTAGGCTTATATTTCCTGCGGACGTTGACGCGGAGCTGGGAGGTCCCGAACGCGGAGCTTCGGGTCTTCATGCCAGCGCGGAGCGGGGGGGTCCCGAATGGGGTGCTTTGGGTTTTGCCAGCTCAGAGCTGGTCTTTTAGGTTCCGAAGGCGGAGCTTCGGGTCTTCGTGCCAGGACGGAGCTGGAGTTTCGGTTCTGGGGACCTTCACATGATAGCGAGGGGTTGGGCTGGATCTCCTGAGGAACTTCGTATACCAGTGGGGAGCTAGGCTCTGAGGTCCCGCAGATCTCCACACATCAGCACGGAGCTGGCCTTTAAGTCCTTTATGCGGCATATATTCCTAAGACTCCCTATAATCACCTTCAAATCATGTTTGCTGATGCGGCTAGCACCTTTTTCAGGTATTCCGGGATAAACATCTCGATCATATCCTTCAAATAATAGCAATTGTTAGCGTGGTGCATATATTTATCATGATAAAATAATATATAATAGAGAATGAGATCTAGAGGGCCTTGAGGTCCTGGCTAAGAGCCTTATCAATCGGGATGTCTCCCATTGATCGTCATGTGCCCGCGTGGAACGGGGCTTTTATCTCTTGCGAATCTTCAGGCGTTGGCGCAGAGCTGGCTTCTAGGTCGAGCAGACCTTCGCGTGCCAGCATGGAGCTTGGCTTGTATCTCCCGCAGATCCTCGGACATTAGCGTGGGCTTGGCTTCTAGGTCCCACGAATCTTCGCGCGCTAGCGAGGAGCTTGGCCTGTATCTCCTGCGGAACTTCGGACGTCAGCGTGGAACTGTCTTCTAGGTCCCACGGACCTTTGCGTGTCAGTGCGGAGCTTGGTTTCTTTGCCTTTTCCCAGCACGGAGCTGGGTTTCAGCCGGTTTGGAGGTCCCCTATAACGGACTTCGCATACTAGCCAGGAGCTCGACATGGGAATCTCAAACACAGATCGGAGTTGGCCTTCATAAATCCCCACTGGCTCTCTACAAAGGAGTTGAGGTTTTTGGATCAACTTGGCACTTGGCTCTTAGATCTCGAATATAGGAGCTCGGGTCTTCATGGAGCTGGGCTTTTAAAGTCTTCGGCTGGCGCGGAGGTAGACTTTTGGGTCTTCTGCCAGCGCGGAACTGGGAGGTCCCGAATGCGGAGCTTCGGGTCTTCATGCTAGCGCGGAGCTGAGGAGATCCCTAATGCGGCGGTTCGGACCTTCGTGCCAGCGCGGAGCTGGGGAGATCCCGAATGCGTAGCTTTCCGTATTCTTGCCAGCGCAGAGCTAGATTTTTAGGTCCCAAAGGTCGAGCTCCAGGTCTTCTTGCCAGCGGGGAGCTGGGAGGTCCCGAATGCTGAGCTCCAGAACTTCTTGCGTTGGGGAGATCCCGATTGCGCAACTTTGGGTCTTCGTGCCAGCAGAGCCGGGGTTTTAGGTCCCGAAGGGGGAGTTCGGGTCTTCTCGTTGGTGGGGAGCTGGGCTTTTAGGTCCCCGAAGGGGGAGCTTCGGGTCTTCTCGCCATCCTGGAGCTGGGCTTTTAGGTCCCGAAGGGGGAGCTTCGGGTCTTCTCGCCAGTGGGGAGCTGGGCTTTTAGGTCCCGAAGGGGGAGCTTATGATCTTCTTGCCAGTGCGGATGGGCTGTTAGGTCCCGAAGGGGGAGCTTCGGGTCTTCTCTCGCCAGCGGAGAGCTGGACTTTTAGGTCCCGAAGGGGGAGCTTCGGGTCTTCTTGCCAGTGCGGAGCTGGGCTTTTAGGTCCCGAAGGGGGAGCTTCGGATTTGCTCTGGGATATGGAACGAGACCTCGGACAGACTCCTTTAGGGCAACTGTCTGGATGAGCCTCTCTATTTCGTCCTTCAAATGATAGCAACTGTTAGTATGGTGCCCATATTTATTATGATATCGACAATATAAATTAGAATGAGGTTTAGAAGGCCCTGAAGTTCCGGTCGCAGGCCTTCTCATCGCTGGATGCCTCCGTTCTAAGGTCAGGATCTCTTCCGGATTGTTGTGTAGTGGCATGAACATTTATCGGGCCCTCGAAAGAGATCCCCAAGGCTCCCTCCTTTGCATGACTACTGGTTTTTCCTCTGTTTGAGGTCTTCCTGGGTGTTCTGAGATCCCTTACTTTTTATAAGTACCGTCTTGCTTGTCTTCCTCATCTCAGGCTTGTGTTTCAGGTCCTGGACGTTCCTCAACACATTTGGCAGTTTTTGGAGGTCCACCTCTACAAATTGTGGGTCTAGGTTCTTCGATATGGACACATCTTCCTCCATTGACGTCTTGCGCGTTCCTTTTCGTCCCAACAGAACAGAAGAAGGGAAAAAAACAGTAAATCCTCAGCACAACTTCGCACAGTAGCAGTGAAAATTACTCACGCCTTCAACTCGGAATTTCCCACAGACGGTGTCATTTGATATGGGGCTCTCCCAATCAACAAAATTTATACGTGTGGGTAAATTTATATAGCGGTAGATCGAATATTATGAAGTTTTTAAGGGCGTAAGGTGCTGTTGTTACGGGGGGACGTAAACGAAAAGGACACGAGGATTTACGTGGTTCGAACCCCTTTCGGGTTCTACGTCCACGGGGCGCTGCGGAACTTCCTTTCACTATATCTTCATGGATTACACACTCGATCAATCCTCCTTTCGCTCATAAATGTTGAAGAATATGAAAGAAACTAACTAACAAACTTGAAAGATCGTCTTGTGTATCTCTGTAGAAAATGGTTTTTTTTCCTGAAAAATGACTAAGTCTTCTCCTTTTTATAGGAGCTCCCTGCTGCCTACGTGATGCTATGTTCCAGGATTTCAGGGGGGATGTGATGTCTGTGGTACTATGAATAGTGAAAAAAGTTGATTGAGTGACTTCTGTGCCTGTAGCAGCTCTTTGCACAGTGTCGCTGCCCTACCATGATTCGACACGCGTCCCTGGACTCCTTCTCTTACCTTTTCAGCTGACTTGTCTGGTGAGGCGTACGAAGGAAGCTTCCTCCACCTAGGAGCTGTCAATAGTGTTCGGAGGTCCCCAAAAAGCCTATTTTTCCTGCCTTCTATTATTATTTAAACACCATGTATTTTCTATTGGGCCGGGCGGGCTTTTTCTCGTTAATTTTTTTGGCCCATCTAATTTAGTCCATACCAAGCCTGCATCCACGGATCAACCGAGCCTCGCCTTGTATTACTCTCAACACGAACAGTACAGCTCTCACGGCCCTCTACAACTTTCGTGTTTACACCTCTTAGAGATACTCACTCTACAGAATACTACGAGCTCGCAATGATAGATCGTCGAACTGATTTACAGAACTTTAAATAGCTGAAATAACTAAGTGTCGAGTGCTGTAGACCGTTGATTTCATCTTGATCGAACGTCCCAGATGCAGCCACGTCGCACATGTATTAAGCGTAACCCAATGAAATCGCGTGACACTTTTATAAGTGATTTCGCACGTTAATCATCCACCGTCCGATCTCGATCCAACGATCATAATTCGCCATCCGCTTGATCTCATCTGATTTAATCTGAGCCATCGATCTCCTTCGCGCGCCATCTAACGATCCACGTTTAAATCCTAGCTTTAAACTTTAGCCCTCAGATCTGGCGCGCCTTTTGATCCGACGGCTCTTGAACTTCGGATATGTTCAGCTTCTTTCAAGTCTCAGATCGCCCGGCCTTCTTCTCCAGCGATTCCCGGCGGCTCTGGCGAGGTTCAGGCTCGCAATCCTCAATAATATTTGTCTTCAGCAATTAGTTTGTACGATCATAAGACCGATAATGCTTCCCAGTAGAGGCATGTGTCGTCTTTCAAGGGCGTAGATCATGATATGGTTAGGCATATGAAGGTCTTTGGCGTTCTCCATGGGCCTAGATGAAAAATATTGATTACTACGTTTTTGGTCTCGCTTCGTCTAAATTGTCGTCTTGCGGTCCTTCCACCACACAAAGGTGTAGGAATCTATTCTATTATGTTAAACCTCAAGGACTCCTATAAAATGTCAATTTTGGTATGTCAAATTATCTATTTACAACAAATAATAAATGATATAAATAAAAACCACCCACTACATACAACACTATATAACGGTCGGTAATAAATTAATTTTGAAGGGCGATCCATGCGATGCGACATGGTGCTTCAGCTGGTATCATTGCAAGGACTGCTAACGGTGTAGTCATAGGGTGGAGAACCCGATTCAAAGGCTGCCATGACCCGGAAGTAATTGAAGCTCTAGCAGTAAGAGAGGCTATTAACTATGCGATTAGTCGGAATTGGTCGGACGTGATTTTTGAAGGAGATTGTGCATCCGTTGTGAAGTATCTCCGTGAGAAATGCACCTCGTCCGCTAAACTTGGGAGTATACTTCATGACTATCTGTGCTTAAGCAGTTTCTTTTCGTCTGTATCTTTCTCTTTTATTTTCGATCGGGTAATAAATGTGCCCATTATTTGGCTAAGTCTTTGGGATACGATGGAGAAGGTTACTCTCCGCCGACTCAATGTCTAGCAGCTGCTGTTTTGAACGATCTGCATAGTAATGAATTTTTTCTGTAAAAAAAAACAATAAAGTTATAAATTGGCTGCTACCCTCTTCCATTATAGAAAATTTTCATGCCATTAAAATTTTTTCTTTTTATCCCATAAATTTTAATATTTTTTATTTCATTATTTGTTGCACACGTATGAGTGTGCAAGGCACCCAACACTAGTAAATACGCAATATGACTCTAATTAGTTGTTCAATTACGGCTTATAATAATAAGAATAAACGTGCAAGTACGTTTACGAATTCACCAACCATAAAAGAAGTCGATTATTCATATTATTATTGCCCTGGAATGACACGACCATGTATGGTGTTAATGTCAGCCAGCACACATCATTAAATTATAGGGGCGATTGGGGTTCAGGCCCCCTTCTATTTTTTAAATAGGGCCCAGGCCCTTGTTAGAAAAAAATTAATGTGAAGGACCCATTTCAGAATTTAAGTTAGAATTAAGGTTGTTGGACGAAAATACCCTTATAAAGAGTAGTTATGAATTGGTATCCAGCGCCACAGTTCTGTAATCAAAATCCAGCATATTATTTCAGTTATCACATAACAGGAAGTGGTACTGTAGATCAATGAAGTGGTACGGGTGAACAGTGAAGTGGTACTGTAGACCCATGAAGTGGTACTGGTGAACAGTGAAGTGGTACCGTAGACCCATGAAGTGGTACTGTTGAACAGAGAAGTGGTACAGCATTTGTAAACCATGAAGTGGTAAGGTTGAACAGAGAAGAAGTGGTACTTGTAATACCCGTAAAAAATTTAATACGTGATTTTGTTGTAATTAACTATGAAGTGTTGTGAATTAGGAAGTTGGTGAAGAAATTTGATGGGAAGGAGAATATAAAATTTAATAATTACACCTTCATTTGGTAACCTATCAATGAGATTAGGTGGAATTTATAATGTGGGGAAATAAAATAAAGTGGGCTTAACTTAATTTTTAAACCTAGGCCCAAGTTATTAAAGATAAGCTTTGATGAAAATGTTTCTTAAGACTTGAGGAAAAATCACGTCATCACACCTTGTCCCATCATATATGCTTTTCGATAGTTTAATACTTATCTATCTTCTCTAAGATCATAATATCATTGAGTAAGAAACCCTAAGAAAAGGAGAAAGAAGTCGAACAGTAAGGGAACATTGCAAACGAGAATTAAGAATTTAATACCGCAAGGAGTTCGAAAGTAATAGTGTTTGGAGGTATAACCCCTTGTCCTTAGTATTTAATTTTATTTTTATATTAATACGTTATTACATGGTTATATGAAGGTCTTAGGAAGTTCTAGAAACATTTAAGGTTTAGGAATCTTGAGGTTCGAATTCTAGATCACACTCATGAGTGTTTATTTGGTGAGAGGTTCGTGAGAAACCGATGGTGTTAAGGTGTACTATTAAATCTTTGAGCTAGTATAATTTTGTGAGATGATTTTAATGGTAGCTTAATATGGGATTTGAAGGTTTTCGATGTAAAAACAACAAGGAATTTTTAGAAGTTCTCGATATACACATACACAATATAGTTCTCGACATTGTTTAAGGATCTCGATAATTCCTATTATGCTATGTTCTCGACATTTAATAAAATTGTTCGGCCATTCTCATTGTGAAAAGATTTCGACATGATATAAAAATAATTTCGACAAAAGATCTCGAGATGTATATAAAAAGATTTCGACATGTATCTGTTGGTCCCGATTGCACCAAACAAGGAATCAAAGAGGCTTTGATGGAATGAAAAGGGAGAGGTTCTCACCTTCAAGTGTGTGTATTGTGTGAAAAATGGGATAAGCCTTTTGATCTTTGATTACCTTTCAAATAGTGTTGGTAACACCTTATATACCACATTAACCCTAGGTATATTAAGGCCCAATCACTAAAAGTTAACTAATTACATTATAGTCCAAAGCCCAAGCTAAAAGGATAATTTCAATATAAATCCCAAGACTTAAACTATTGACACAATCACTAAATATCCTAACAATCTCCCCCTTTGTGTCAATTGTTGGGAGTCTTGGATCTTGGGCGTTGTGATGGTGGATTAGCGTGTGAGTGTTTCGCGAAGTCCTAGCTTGAACTCGAAGGCGGGGAGATTCCTTCGAAGGACCATTCGATCAGCTATAGTGTTAATGAGCTTCGCGAACTTGGATCGGCAGAGCCAATGAGCCCTCAGTCCTACTGGCTGAGGGGGAGGTGCTTAGGGTCATGTTGGGAGAGGTCCTGGGTTCGAATCTCATCCCTGTGACATTTCCCTAAGCCTGCCCACATGGGCCCAGACATGTGCGATTGACCTGGTCGACCTGTTTAGCAGGTAGTGGGTCGGCCCCGGGGTTTACCATCGGCTTTACCCGGTTACCAAAAAAAAAAAAAAAAAAAAAACTTGGATCGGCAGAGAGGATCTTCTTCCGAAAGGATGCGGCAGATCCTCATGAGTTTATCTTGGATGATGGTGAGCGTCCCATCCGAAAACTTTGCCACTTCGGAGCAGCGCAGCAGCCTCATCTTTCACTTGTAGTTCGAGTAGGCGACCGCCGGATCGTCTCCGTCGATCACATCGCCTTCTCGGTAGTCGTCCGCGTTCTTGAAAGATGGGCGAGTCAGATTCACCTTCTTCAGGTTGTGCTCCACCGCCATCTGCAGATCGTGGGTGGCGAAGAATCTGACCTGTCGGAGCATGTGGCGCTTGAGAGCCACATATCCCATGGTGACCGGTTCAGCTCGTACGAGATGTCCCGAACTTCTGAGGACGAGTCTGAACTGTTTCAAGGATTCCAGCATGCTGTACAGGTCACCCAGGCGCAGAAACTTGAAGTCCGCCTCACTGACTACACAGTAGCTCTCATCCTGCCTCATTACTGTGAATACTGGATAATGGACAGGTCCTTTCGACTCTTGGCGGAGGTCAGTGACTTTGCAGATGGGGGCCCGATTCATTTCCAGAGCGATGTTTTCCTCATCGGATAGCGTCCTCTTTGTGCACTTGTGGCAAAGAAGGCTCCATCGATAGAGCTTCTTCTTTTCCTCGCTCCAATTTTGGATGTTCATCAGCTCATACTCGTCGAAGGTTGTGATGATCTGCTCCTTGCGCCGCCAGATCCTCTTCCTGATCTCTTCTTGAAATGGCGCGGTGATCTTTTTGTTTTCCCACGGTGCTTCCGGTATATCCACCGTGGGCACATCCGTTTGAGCAGCAGGAGCCTCAGTTTGCTGCGCTTGGAATTGTAGGATGTTCTCGAGCTCGGCAGGTTCAGTGTCGTATTCCTCTCCGTTCTCGTCGTCTGCGGTGTTGATCAGCGTAAGCGAGGCTTCCATTAGCAGACGTCGAGCGTTTTCCACCAACTTCCTGGCTGCTACTGCATCGGCGGGTGTGTACAGCCATTCATCGTTAAAGATGTAGGCCTCGATCTCGTTCTGTGCGCAGTAGACGTCCTCGGAAGCCAGGTTGGAATCGATATTGAGAGGGGTATGACTATGTGGTGGCGAGGGTGTTGCGTCGGAGGAGTTTGTGGATGTGTGGGGATGGTTGTGGTGGAGATTCTGGTGGTTCGTTTGAGGTGATGGTTTTGGCGAGGATGATTTGGGTGTCGGGTGGTGTATATGTGGTGGTGGCCTCTAATGCCGATGTGACAGTTAGAGGTTCTGAGATGGTGGATGGAGACGGTGTGGAGGTGGTCTCTAACGCCGATGTGACGATTAGAGTTTCGGAGACGGTAGTGGGTGGTAGTGAGGGTGATTTGGCTAGTGGCTCAGGGTAAATAAGGTGGGATTTTTGGCTAGTGGGGTCGTTTGCGTGGTTGAGCCAGATGCCACATCTTCTACTCGGGAGGTGAACACATCACCTCCTGTACCTATTGGTTCGGCTCGGCTTATCTGTGGCTGAGGAGGTCGATCGTGTTTTGTTTCGATCGACGCTCCGTGGGGCGGCTTACGTCATCCTCGCGCGATCGTTTTTTTGGAACGCGGGTGGAAGAGGATGCGGTGCGACTCGATGACTTTTTGGAGGTGGTGGTGGGGTTTCGGCTAGTCCCGGGGTTAGGAGCAGTGGGGTTGATCTGCGCCGTAGGGACAGTGGATAGTGGATGAGGGCTTTCGCGGAAAGATGCAGTGGAGGCATGGTATTCTCGGACGTGCAGGTTGGTCGGGTCGGCGTAGGCGAGCACGTCGTCCGGGATTATCATGGCGTGTCGATCTTTCGCCGGAGTGTTTTTCTTGGCGAACTTCTCGACAGTGGGGATTAGGAAGTGTTCCGTTGCCGGGCGGATGCGGATGTTGGTGGTGTGCAAGCGGAAATGTTTGATGAGAGCTGGGAGCCACCGCATGTAAGGGACGAAGCGGTTTGTGACTCCCTTGGCGACTTCCCGGTCGCGACGTTGGATCATGGAGACGAGATCCATCCAGATGATGTCGGCGTAGTTGTACTTGCGGTTGTGGGCGATGCCGGTTAGGATGGTGAGGATTTGAAAGTTTCCGCGGTCCTGACCAGCATGCTTCCCTGATTGCATTTGTTCACCAGCAGGTACAGTGTTCGCCAGGGTTGAGGTAGATTGCGGGTGGTGACTTCACTGAGGACAAGTGGGCCCTTCTTCTTGTTTTCTGGTTGATAGCCCAGTCTGTCAATGTCTTCAATGAGTTGTTCGTGCGTCGGTAGTGGATCGTAGGGTGAGTAGACAGGGAGTTGAAGCACTTCTTGGACTATCTTGCGAGTGAGGACCACCGTTTCTTGATCGATTTTGGCGGATAAGGTTTTAGCAAGGTGGAGTGGTCCAGCTATCTGCAACGTATGCCAGAATTGTTGAAGATACACTTGTGCTTCTGGCTCGCCATGAGTGAGGGCGTGGCGAAGTGGGTGTCCTTTGAGGATTTCTATAATGATGGGGGCATCGCACCGAAAGTTGTCCAAGTCCACCATGTAGTTGTTTGGTATCAGGGCAGCCCATTGACTTGTTGGGAAGACCTGCTCGATCGGTGGGACATAGGTTAGCGTATTGAGCTCGATGCGAGCGATGTCCCTTTGGATCGCTGCCGCCTCAAGTGCTTCAATTGTATCTTGATTTTTGTTGGTCATGTCTGTGCTTGATAGTAATTATAACATGATTAGTATGGATTAGATTGTGAGAACAAGGATGTAAGCGAGTTGTGGGTGAAATGATAAAAAGGAAACATAAGTTTGCCCAAACTTACAAAGCTAAAAATAAAATTCAAATCAAAAACTTAGAGTCCCACTTAGAAAAATTTCAGGTATGAAGATGTTCATGTGTTATGAGAGAATTTTTCGCACGTTAAGAAATCTCGCAAGTTGTTCAAAATTTATCACACATAGCCATGTCGAGAGAACATTTTCGCAGATTGAGTAAAATTTCGCAAGTATGGAAAATTTTCGCAAGTTAGGAAATTTCGCAAGTTGTCCAAATTTTTCGCATGTAATGAGAAAATTTGCTAAGTATAGCACATAGACATGTCGAGAAAAAATTCACATTTTAGAGTAAAATTTCGTATGAAATGGAAAATCTTGCAAGAAAAAAAATTCGCATGTAGTGGAAAGTTTCGCAAGTTATAAAAATTTCGCATGCGAAAAGATGTGATATGAGATGAAGGGTATGAAAGTTTCGCGGAGCATGATCAGTGTAGCAGCGAAATAAAATTTTTTTTTTTAACGCAAGAAATTTCTCGGATGAAAGCTTTCGCGGGACCTTAGTCACTCAGCGAAAATTTTAACGCAAGAAATTTCTCGGATAAAAATTTTCGCGGGACATTTCTCACTATAGCAGCGAAAACTGGTTTTTAAAGCAATTTTCTGGAAATTTTCTCGGTGAATATTTTCGCGGGTCCTTAGTTAGTGTAGCACAAGAAATTTCTCGGAAAGAAAAAAAACTTTCGCGGGGCCTAGCTCACTGTAGCAGCGAAATCTAACGTTTAAAGCATTTTCTGAGAATTTTCTCGGTGAAGAACACAGTGCGAAAACGTGCGAAATGACGCAATGATTTTTGCCTAAGACCTACTCAAATCTTAACCAAAATTCAATAATCTGGACTCAATCGACTTGTAATTGGACGGGCAAAGCATATTTGGGGGTTTTAAACATTATAAATCTAACATACGTCCGATTTAAAGCCGAGAAAATTTAATTTAAACCTAACAGATTTATCAAAACGGGGCAAAAACAGGATAAAACGAACAGAAATTGGGTTATTTGAGGAGTAATCATACCGAAAAGCTGATTTGCGACAATGGAGTTAGCAGGAAACGGTTTTTGAATGCAGATTTGACGACGACGACGATGCGAGGAGTTGCGAAATTTTTGAAAGAAAAAGGTTGCGAAATTTTTGAATTTTCTCGGGAATTTTTAGGATTGTGAAAACGTTAAGGGTTTTGGGGTTTTAGGGGTTTTGTGACTGTACATGCGAAATTTTGAGTTAATGGGCCGAAATTCGTGGGCTTGGTCAAAATTGAGTTCTGAGTAGAATTTCGCGGGCTTGGTCAAAATTGGGTCCAATTGAAGTTCAATTGGTCCAATTTTGACCCTGTTTGACCAGAAATTTTAAAAATTCAACCCAAAACATTTTAATCGGTCCAATTTTGACTCAGTTTGACCAAACTTTAAAATTTCAACCAATTTTTTTTTTTTTTAGGCAAAATCAGAAACTCCCCCTTAATCTAAAACTCCCCTTTTTTAAATAATGGAAATATCAGAAGCTCCCCCTTAATCGAAAACTCCCCCTCAAAAGATATAATTCAGAAGACACATAGAAAATGGAGTGAAGTGGAGAAGGAAATATGTACACTTTATCAAAGTTTATGTAGGGTCGATTGATCACAACTGAATATTCAACATGCCCAACATAGTCACTAGGTGTTGGAATCGTTTGACATCCAACGATTTTGTGAAAATGTCGGCCAGTTGATCTTCGGTTGTGACGTAGTGCAATTCAATCGTCCCTTGTTCGACAAGTTCTTTGATGAAGTGGTGACGAATATCTATATGTTTCGTTCTTGAGTGATGTACTGGATTACTCGTCATCGCAATCGCACTCTTTGAGTCACAATAGATGGGAATTTTATCAACATGAAAATTAAAATCTCGTAGTTGGGTTCTCATCCACAAAAGCTGTGAACAACAACTAGCGGCGGCGACATACTCTGCCTCCGTCGACGAAGTTGAGACACAGTTTTGTTTTCGAGACGACCAACTCACGAGTTTACCGCCCAAGAAGTGTGCAGCTCCAGAGGTGCTTTTTCTATCCATCTTGCATCCTGCGTAATCCGAGTCAGAGAATCCAACCAGTTTGAAGTCCGATCGAGTGGGGTACCACAAACCCAGATTGGGTGTTCCTTTGAGATAGCGGAGAATCCTTTTGACAGCAGTGAGATGGGATTCCTTCGGTGTAGCCTGAAAACGAGCGCAGATTCCTGTCGAGAGAACGATATCCGGTCGACTAGCAGTGAGGTACAGAAGAGAGCCTATTATCCCACGATAGATGGTTTGGTCAACGGGAGCACCAGATGGGTCCGCGTCGGGTCGGCCAGAGGGTGACATAGGTGTAGCAGCAGTCTTAGCATCCTTCATTCCATATTTCTCGAGGATGTCATGGATGTATTTGGACTGGTTGATGAAGATTCCGTCGGGGAGTTGCTTTACTTGAAGACCAAGAAAGAAATTCAGCTCGCCCATCATACTCATTTCGAATTTCTCTTTCATCAATTCTGCGAACTCTTCACACAGTTGTGGTTCAGTCGATCCAAAAATGTTGTCATCGACATAAATCTGTACAATCATGATGTCCGGGCCACTCCGCTTGGTGAAGAGAGTTGTATCCAGAGATCCTTTCTTGAATCCAGACTGAACAAGGAAGTCTGAAAGGACGTCATACCAAGCTCGGGGAGCCTGTTTTAGTTCGTAGAGGGCCTTGTAGAGTCGATATACGTGATGAGGAAACTCTTCGCTCAAGAACCCTTCAGGTTGATCAACGTACACTTCTTCTTTGAGAAATCCATTCAGAAATGCAGTCTTCACGTCCATTTGGTAGACTTTAAAGTTCTTGTGAGCAGCAAAGGCAAGAAAAATTCGTATGGCTTCGATCCTGGCAACTGGGGCGAAAGTTTCATCGTAGTCGATGCCTTCTTGTTGGTTGTTCCCCTTAGCCACAAGTCTTGCTTTATTGCGGATGACAACACCGTCTTCATCCTTTTTGTTCTTGAAAATTCACTTTGTGCCGATAATGGATCTATTGTGAGGTCGTGGTACGAGTTCCCAAACTTGTAAACGTTCAAAATGATTTATTTCCTCCTGCATTGCAATCAGCCAATCAGGGTCGTTGAGAGCTTCAGCTACTCGTGATGGTTCGGCTTGACTGAGATAGCAAGCAAACAGACTTTCATTCATCGTAGCCGAGCGTGTCGAGACACCAGATGTGGGATCCCCAATAATCTGATCTGTAGGATGAGAGCGAGCCCAAAGTGGTACGTTGGTCTGAGAGGAGCTGGCCGCATTTGTATCGGTTGGAGGTTCATTAGATTGGGGTCCGGTGTCCGAAGAAGAGATCTCAATCATAGTAGATTGAGAAGGTTCAGCATCAGGATCAGCAATGTTCCCAGGGTTGGGTAAAATGTCGTCTTCATTGAGATTGAGATCATCCAAGTTTGGCGGGACGACATCATTGCCAATAGCTGGTGGTGTAGGTGGGGTGGGTGCAGGGGTAGTTTGAGTGGTGGCGACGGGAGTCTTGGGGACTGGATAGAAGTACTCGAAGAGCAGGTCGAGATCCAGTTCACCAGAATTGTCCTCAGATGAGGAAGTTCCCGTCGTTGAAAGGTGACCTTTTGTTACCGACTGTAGAAGACCTGGTTCTGGACTGATATGAGCAGAAGCCATGGGGTCGCCTTCGCTTTCGTCAAAGGTGACATTTGTGCTCTCTATTACTGATCGTTTCTCTCTAAGATAGACTCTGAATGCCTTTGAGTTCAGCGAATATCCAACAAAAATGCCTTCAAGTGCTTTTGGATCAAGCTTCCCAAGATGTTGGCGATCATTGGCCATAAAACATCGGCAACCGAAGACCCTTAGATAAGATATATCGGGGATACGACGGTTATTCAGCATCTCGTATGGGGTGCGGTTGAATCTCTTGTGGATGGAAGCCCGGTTCTGTGTGTAACAAGCCATTTGAATAGCTTCGCCCCAAAGAGAATGAGGAAGTCCGGATTGGATGAGGAGAGTCCTGGCTGCTTCAACTAGTGTCCTATTCTTACGCTCAACGACACCATTCTGTTCCGGAGTCTTCACAGCTGAGAACTGCTGGGTGATGCCCTGAGTGGCATAGAAATCACTGAGCTTCTTGTTCTTAAACTCAGTTCCGTTGTCAGTTCTGATAATCCGAACCTTCTGTTGATGAAGAGTTTGGGACGTAACAACAAACTCGATGATTATATCAGGAACTTCATCCTTTGTACGAATGAGTTTCGTCCACGTGTAGCGTGAAAAATCGTCGACAATCACAAGAATATACCGTCTTCCTCCGAGTCCGTAGGCATTGGGCCACATAGATCCATGTGTAAGAGCTCAAGGATGAGCTTAGAGGATGGTGTTTCCTTGGATATGTGAGACGATCGCTTCATCTTCCCCAATTCACAGGCAGAGCAGAGGTGTTCCTTAAGATATGTCAGTTGGGGTAGACCGTTGAGTTTATTCTGATGCAGTTTGTTGATGGTCTTGAAATTGAGATGTGAAAGACGTCGGTGCCATAGATCGTTCAACTTGGGTGCAGCTCGAGAGAGAAGGCATATTGGTCGAGAGGTCGTAAGATTGAGTACGTAAAGGTGAGACGTGCGCGTTCCAGAAAGAAGAGGCTGTCCCGAGGCATCTATAATGCTGCAGATGTCAGATTCGAAGAGAACCTTGTATCCTTTGTTGCAGAAACGACCAATGCTGAAGAGATTGTAGCTCAAACCCTACGAT
Source organism: Craterostigma plantagineum (assembly GCA_027422505.1). NCBI lineage: Eukaryota > Viridiplantae > Streptophyta > Magnoliopsida > Lamiales > Linderniaceae > Craterostigma > Craterostigma plantagineum. The sequence goes on from JAPQWV010000045.1 coordinate 6,036,837, forward strand.
CCTCCAACTAGCGGATAGATCGATCACATACCCACGAGGAGTATTGGAGGACGTATTAGTGAAGGTTGGAGAGCACTACTTCCCAGCCGATTTCGTGGTACTAGACATGGAAGAGGACACCAACATGCCTCTTATTTTAGGAAGACCGTTTTTGAATACGGCAAGAGCCCTTATTGATGTTGGTAATGGTAAGCTCATCCTACAGGTTGGGGATGAGAAAGTTATATTTGATGTTTATAAAGCAATGAAACACCCTCCAGATGATGATTCTTGTTCTTTTATTGATAGTATTGACGCATGTGCTCTGGAGTATTTTAAAACTTTCAGGAATAAGAAAAACTTGGAAGCATGCCTAGTCGGAGACGAGTCCGAGGAGATGGCCGATACCGTAGCAAGCTTAGAAGCGAACCCACCTCATCGGAGGTCGGCCAAGCCAAAAGTAGAACGGCTCGATCGATCATTAGCTACACAACCTCGACCATCAATAGAGGACCCCCCTATTTTAGAACTTAAACCTTTACCTAGTCACCTCAAGTATGTTTATCTGGGTGCTCTTGATACTTTACCCGTGATTATTTCTTCCACTTTGACAGATCTAATGGAAGAAAAGCTAGTGAGGGTGCTAAGAGAACACAAACGAGCATTCGCATGGAAGGTTGCTGACATCAAGGGAGTAAGCCCGACCGTTTGCATGCACAAGATTTTGATGGAAGATTCTTACAAGCCGGTCGCACAACCGCAGAGACGCCTAAACCCAGCGATGCAAGAAGTGGTGAAAAAAGAGGTAATTAAGCTTTTGGATGCAGGTATTATCTACCCTATCTCTGATAGCATATGGGTTAGTCCGACCCAAGTTGTTCCTAAAAAAGGGAGGTATGACCGTTATAAAGAATGCCTCTAATGAGTTGATTCCCACGAGGACTGTTACGGGGTGGCGTGTATGCATAGATTATAGGAAATTGAATGATGCCACCCGTAAGGATCATTTCCCCCTCCCCTTTATTGATCAAATGTTAGAAAGACTAGCTGGACATGAATTTTACTGCTTTCTAGATGGTTACTCAGGTTATAATCAGATTTCTATTGCGCCTGAGGATCAGGAAAAGACGACTTTTACCTGTCCTTATGGTACTTTTGCATATAGACGCATGCCATTTGGATTATGTAATGCACCAGCTACTTTTCAGAGATGCATGCTCGCTATTTTTCATGACATAGTTGGGAAATTTATGGAAATATTTATGAAATATTTATGAAATATTTATGGATGATTTTTCTGTATTTGGGTCTACGTTTGATACTTGCCTTGATAATTTAGCATCTGTTCTATCACGATGTGAAGAGACTAACCTTGTCTTAAATTGGGAGAAGTGTCATTTTATGGTACAGGAAGGTATAGTTCTCGGGCACAAGGTATCGCACAAAGGAATTGATGTAGATCGAGCCAAGGTTGACGCGATTGAGCAGTTGCCACCACCCACGTCAGTAAAGGGGGTTCGAAGCTTCTTGGGAGACGCAGGATTCTACCGACGCTTCATAAAGGATTTTTCAAAAATAGCTAAGCCATTATCTAATTTACTTGTTAAAGATGCTATTTTTAACTTCACTGATGATTGTCTGCAGGCTTTTCGAACCTTAAAGGAGAAACTCACCACAGCCCCAGTGATGGTCGCACCAGACTGGTCACTCCCATTTATATTGATGTGCGATGCTAGCGATGGTGCTGTAGGTGCGGTTCTAGGACAACGCAAGGATAAGGTATTTCAGGTCATTTACTATGCTAGTAAAACTCTGGACGATGCACAGAGGAATTATGCTACGACTGAGAAAGAGTTACTAGCCGTAGTATTTGCAGTAGATAAATTTCATTCTTACCTAGTGTTGAATAGGTAATCATCTACACTGATCATGCTGCACTTAGATACTTATTTGCTAAGAAAGATGCTAAGCCTAGGTTGATTCGGTGGATTTTACTACTTCAGGAGTATGACTTAGAGATTCGTGATAAAAAAAGGTGTTGAGAATGTGATAGTTGATCATCTATATAGGTTAGATAATTCGCATGAGCAAGATAAGGAGTTACCTATTGACGAATATTTTCCTGACGAACAATTATTTGCTTTGATCGATACATCATTTCCTTGGTTCGCGGATTTTGCAAATTATGCTGCTACAGGTGAGATTCCCACAGGCTTGAGTTTTCATCAGAAGAAGAAATTTCTCTCTGATGTGAAACACTACCTGTGGGACGATCCATTCCTATACAAGATTTGCTCTGATCAGGTAATCCGGCGATGTATACCCGCCGAAGAGGTGAGCTCTGTTTTATCCCATTGTCATGCGGGTTTGACGGGTGGACACCATGGACCCACTAGGACTGCATTTAAAGTATTACAATCGGGTTTGTTTTGGCCTACATTCTTTAAGGATGCGCAGGCTTATGTTGCCTCATGTGATCGTTGCCAGCGTACGGGTGTTATGTCTCGAAAACATGAAATGCCGTTGAATATCATGTTAGAAATAGAACTCTTTGATGTGTGGGGCATTGATTTTATGGGGCCTTTTCCTAGTTCATGTTCAAATAAGTATATCTTGGTAGCAGTAGACTATGTATCTAAATGGGTAGAGGCAGAGGCATTTAGGACCAATGATGCACGCGTAGTCATTCGATTTCTTAAGAAGCATATTTTTACTCGTTTTGGTACACCAAGGGCAATAATTAGCGATGGTGGTACTCACTTCTGTAATAAGTTATTCGCTAATTTGTTGTCTAAGTATGGTGTGAAGCATAAAGTGTCTACCCCATACCATCCCCAGACTAGTGGACAGGTAGAAGTTTCGAATAGGGAGCTGAAGCAGATCTTGGAAAAGACGGTGAACGCCTCAAGGAAAGATTGGTCGTTGAAGCTAGATGACGCACTATGGGCGTACCGCACCGCATATAAAACTCCAATAGGGACTTCGCCGTTTCGCCTTGTTTTTGGAAAAGCATGCCATTTACCTGTAGAATTAGAACACCGTGCATATTGGGCTATTAAAAAGCTAAACTTTGATTTGTCTGAAGCAGGTAAAAATAGGTTACTCCAACTGAACGAGATGGACGAGTTTCGTCAACAATCGTACGAGAATGCCAAGTGATATAAGGAGCGGACAAAGAAGTGGCATGACAAGAAGATCATAAAAAGGGAATTCAAAGTCGGCGATCGTGTCTTGCTATTCAATTCAAGGCTACGTCTCTTTCCAGGAAGTTAAAGAGTAAGTGGGTAGGTCCCTATATAGTACAGAAAGTATATCCATCCGGGGCCGTACAAATCCTTATCAACGGAAAGGACGAACACACAGTTAATGGGCAGCGCTTGAAACTCTACGACGATGGGGAAGTTGGGAAAGCGAACTTGGTATTCCTTGAAGAACCTAGTGCTACTAATATTCCTACTTTACGTTGTTCTGTTCCTTTCAGGGACACCTCGTCTGGAGAGAATACCAGCGAGCTGAAGGACCTCCAGAACACCAAAGCAAGCCTAGCACCAAGCTACCCTGATCGCCTCGAGAGTCGAGCTAACGACTTTAAAAACAGCGCTTCTTGGGAGGCAACCCAAGTATTATTGATGCATATATATATTATATTTAGTGCTATTATTCTAAGTATTATTATTATTATTTTTTTGTCTAATAAAACTCGCTTTCACGGTGCGCCTAGTCATGTTTGTTTCGCAGGCTCATAACTAGTTTGGGGGTTGTCCGTTCGCGATGGTTGCTTGTTTAATGCGGATCAACCAAGTCTTCTATATCGATCGACTTAAAATTCAGGGCAGTGTCACTTTTATTCTCTCTTTGCTTTTATTTTACACATTGAGGTCAATGTGCTATTTAGTTTGGGGGTGGGATGTGACACATGCTATATTTAATATGCTTACATGTTTACGTATCGATGTATTTTGGTTTTGGTTATTTTAGTGGGTATAACTGATGAAGGTTGCGATTTGAATGTCATCTGTGGAATCTCCTGTCAATGATGAAAATTTTCAAAATTTTACTGTCATGATATGATTCGATGAATTGAGTGTGATAGTCCTACACGTTGCATGGTCGTGATATTAGCATGATTATTTGGCTATATTGACTGCTTTAGGAGAGTATTGCCGTATCATGAAGCACAAACCCAGTTACATATGTGAGTTCTTGAGCCTTCAGAAAAATTCAGAGCAACTCATTATGTTCGGTGTTTATTCTTGTGTGACACGCATGGACTGAATATTTTCGAACTTGCTCTGTTATGCATGTTAATGGTTACTATGTAGATTTTTGTGCGCGAAAATGAGAAGGGCACTAGGATTTAGTCATTGGCCTAAATATTTCCCCACCTTACGTATTTACCACTTAGTGAGCCCCATTGAGCCTTATTTGACTTATTTGTTGATTTGGAGCCCAGATATTTAGCCTGATTGCCTCAAATTTTGCCTATACGACCCCGAATCAACGTGTTAATTTATCGATATCGTGAAAGGTGGCTTGTTGGTCGAGAAGGAGCTAATCGTCGATGCATGTTAGTTATGAACTCGTCTTATGATATAGATCTCTCGTCGTAATATTGCAGCAACCTAGAACCCCCTCCCTTCGGTAAGATGCAAAAAAAAAGAATAGGAGGGGCTGGTTTAAAAAAAAAGGAAGCGAAAAAAAGAGAGAGAGAAAAAAAAGAATAAAAGCGAAAAAAAAGAAGGTGAAAAAAAAAGAAGAGAACAAGCGAGCGAGAAGAGCTAGAAAAGGAAAAAAGGATGAGTCGAGTGAAAAATAGGCACGGCGTTAGAAGAGCGAAATAAATGGTGAGAAGAGCGATTCGATGATTGACACGTTGTTACTTTTAGCTCACTTCCCATATGACGCACCTTTTCAAAACCCGAGCCCCATTACAACCCTTGATGAAAGACCCTTTGATTCGTGCATGACTTCTACTTTGTGACTATGATATGATATATTTGCAAGCATAGAGTAAATTCTTTTCATGTCGTGAATTGAGCGTCTTTATACAGATCCCTTTGAAAAAAAAAAAAGAAACTTCTTCGAGCGACTTGAGCGATCCTTGTGAGAGTTGTGGATTGATGCGTGGTATAGTTCTAGAAATGTCTTTCATGCTATGATAAGATTGCGACCTATTACCTCATGCCTCATGTTTTGACTAGATCGTTCATTAGTTGATGATTATCGCAACCTTCTATTCTTTTACGTTTTCCGAGATGAAACAGGAGAATTTCGCTGACTGATGTTTTATAATCCTAACATGAATTAGTTTTATTCCGCTTTCATGATCGAGGACGATCGAAGCTAGTTTGGGGGTTGTTGATAAGTTAGGATTTTACACTATCTTATTCACCGTAAAAGAATATTTTCGACTATCATTTATCGAAATATCTCCAATATTTTACGTTTACGTATATATATCTTGTTTGACAGGTACGGAGCAAAATTAAAGAAAACCGAGTTCTTGTGCGTGCTAAGTACAACTATGGGAATTTGGGCTACAATTATCAGATGAATTATTTTGTGGCTTTTTATCTTCAGCCCATCGAAATAAACAAGTCCACAAGAGATTTATTAATTAGAGAACAAGTCAATGGCGTGGTTTGATATCCATTAAAGATGTGCACGCGCTTCGAGGATTTGAATTTCCATAAAAAGTTGAAGATTCAAAGATACTTTGAGGAAAAATCGCATATGAGGTGGAATTAGGTCGGTGGATTATTTTTCTTTATATAGAGAAGGCAACGAATCATAGGAGAGAGTTTTGGCAGCGAATAACAAGGAGACGAAGATAGCGAATGCCGACTGAGAAGAAAATAATAAAAAGCAGCGAATAGAAGAGAAAACCATCGACGGAAATAAAGAGCAGACTTGCGGCGAAGATAGAAGACAATTGACGACTAGTGTAATACCCGTAAAATTAATACGGGATTATTTTGTAATGTTCGAAATTAAATGAGTTAATTTTCGGACAAAACGGATTTTTGGAATCAAACCGGAAATAGTAATTGGGCCGACAATTGAATAAATTAAAATGAGCCGAATACAAAGCCCAAGAAAATAAATAGGAGTTGGAAATATTCAAAGAGAGCCCAAATAAATTAGTGAAATTGGAGTAATTAATTTATAATGAAAAGAGCCCAAAGTAAAGCCCAAACATGTAAGTGTGTCTTGACCCAAAGAAATAGGATAAGTATGAAGTTACTTAATGCAAGTGGTAAAACACGTTAATATGATAACACCCCTTAGAATTTAGGCTGAAATAATTATTCATAACACCAGAAGAAACGTGAGAAGTAAGGAAGGAGAAAACCAACGTGAAAAGAAGAAACGAAAGAAAGAAAGTACCGAACAAAGCGAGAAGGAAATAAAGCAGGTAAGAAATCCTAATTAAGACTTGTAAATCTTAAATAAGCTCACGTGTTTAGTACCTCACATGGATTGGTGGATTAAGCGAAAGTTAGTGTATGGTAGGAAGTAAACAAAAGAGAAAGAAGACGACGATCCAAGCAAAGGAGCATTTTGGGACGAGCTTAGACAGATTTTCGACATAGTAATTAATTCAAACTCAGCTTGGAAGCTAGGTAGGTGGTTTTTAACCCCTACAACCCGTATTGAATTCGATTGAAAGGTCATTCGAATTCAAAAACATGTTCTTGACGTGTTTTGATTTGTGTTTGAGCTCAATCTATGAGTTCGATGATTTGCTAGGTGTTTATGTTAATCTGGAATGTGTTTATGTGAAGGAACTTTGATAAACAGTTAGGGTTTTTATAATAAGGTTGAAGGTTTCGGGCGATTTTGAAATCGCGGGCCTGTGTTTGAGTGTAAATCGGGCGAAAAATGATTTTAACAGAGTAGGGATTGGCCGATTTGGAGTTCGGGTCGCGTAATTTTGTCGCGGGCCCAAATGTTTTGCGATGTGTGAGTGAAAAGTATTTTCGCGGGCCAGAAGTCAGGTTTCGCGGGCTGAAGCATTTTGCAAGCTGTGAGATAGCGCCGGGCTGATTTCGGGTTTCGCGGGCCGATTCGATTTCGCGGGGTGATTCCTGTGAGAGAAATCGGGCGATTCGCGAGATTCAAATCGGGCTTCGCGTGTAAAATCGGACGATTTGCGAAATCGCCGAAAGCTTCGCGAAATCGGGCGCTGACCTCGGATTGACCAAATTAAATCGGGCGATTTTCGAATTTGGCAAGTGATTTCGCGAATCGGGCGTTGACCTGTACTTTCGCGGGTTGACCAAGTGGATTTCGGGCGATTTTAATTGGGCTTTGACCGATTTTTTTGGTGTGCGTTGACCGACAGTATTGATTTTTGGGCTTTTGCCTTATTCCAGGCCCAAATGCTTTAAATAAAATGGTTTTAAGCCCAAATTATTTTTAAATAAAATATTTTCATATTGTAATATATATTTTCGGGTCAACCCATATTTTAAATTATAAATATTATTTTTGGATTTTAAACCATCGGCCTAGTTTAAATACTATACGATTACGTGATTTTGATGTACGTATTTATGTGATTTATTATATGTGCATTTCACGACATGCACGGGAGAGATGATGGTACCATATTTGTACGGTGACGCCTTACGGTGTCGGTTGAGTGGGGTAGAGTGACCTTTATTGGTCGTCGAGGTTAGACTCGCGTAGCACCTGGTGGGAGAGGGGGTTTGCGACACCCATCTACTCGGGATTGAGCCACCCGAGGTGTATACCACCGGATATATATTTGGCTCAGGGACGGCTGACAGATGTGAGATTCCTGTCTACCCGGATTAGTGGTATACTACTCGGGGAAAACCGTCGGGTTGAGATTTAGTGCGGAAGGAGCGACCCAGCACGGCCGGCGTGGGCTACCGCATGGTTTATGGCGTACTTTGCCATTGCGCGCGTAGGTGCTGAGTCTAGCCTAGGGCCCTGTTATGTGATGAAATGTGAGATTGATTCGAGCGTGCATTATTATGATGTGAGGTTTTGGGATTGGGTTGGGTGCACGCACGCATTGCATGTTTTACTACCACCTACTGGGCAATTTTGCTCAGGGTATTATTTTTGTAGGTAAGACTGAGCCCGACACCGATGCGTGTCCGGGTGAGCTGTAGGCTGGCTGGCGGCGGTGACTCCACGGGCTTTTGAGGGCGGAGCGGTACATGGGACGCGACCTGTGGAGAGGCGTAGGATAGTCGGGTTTAGATTTTTGGGGCCTCCGGCCCGTTGTATTATACAGACGCATTTTGTAAACCCGACTTAGTTTATATATGTATATTATTTTCATTAAAAAGTTTTTAATAAATCGGGTCCTTCGCGACTTTCGTTGCGGAAATCCGCCAATTAACCTAATTAGGAAGTAGGGTCGCCACAGGTGGTATCAGAGCGTTAGGTTTTAGATTCTGAAGACTATCCATGTACTGCCGCTCAGAAGCCGGGAGAACCAGCCTGGCCTGTAGGTATTACGTGTTTCGATGTGATTATGTGTTTAATTACGTATTTATATGTTATATAGTACCTGGGAATGTCGAGGGGTAGACCTAGACGAGAGTTCGCAGGAGAAACGAGTCGGCGGGACGAACCTGAGTCCTCGGCTCGCGAGCGCGATACTATCCATCGTCTGACTGAACTGATCCAGCGTCAGTCAGACCAGATCAACGACCTGATCAATCATCGGAGCTCATCTGAGCACCGTTCCTCCCCGCAGCCTGATCGTGTTGAAATTATTGGGGAGAGATTCCGCAAACTTAATCCCCCAACCTTCGCCGAGGCCGCTAACCCTGCAGTGGCTGAGGATTGGATCGGCACAATAGAAGATCTCTTTGTGTATAGCCGAGTGCCGAATAATGAGAAGGTGTTGTGTGTTGTTTCCCTACTTCGGGGAAGCGCGCGGTTCTGGTGGAACACCGTAAAGGTGTTAGAGGATCCCGCTACTATGTCGTGGGAGCGCTTCAGAGAACTTTTCTACGACAAGTACTTCACTGATCACGACCAGGAGCAGCGGATGTACGAATTTATGAATCTGAAGCAAGGCCGTATGCCAGTGGCGGAATATATCCGCCGATTTGAGGAATTGTCGCGTTTTGCCCCGCATCTCGTTGCGACCAACACGCTGAAGGTGACGAGATTTCTCAGAGGGCTGAAACCCGAGTTCTATCGGGACTTGAGTATAGCGGGTGTACGTCAGCTGGAATTCCGCCAAGCAACAGAGCGTGCGCTGATAGCCGAACAGGCGGAAGGAGTTGTGAGAGAGGCCCAGGAAGCGAACCGGAAGAGAGAGAGCCAGCAGGGAGGAAGCAGTCAGAAACGGCAATTCTTCGGCAAGGGCCCGAAGAATAAAGGCAATCGACCGGGCCAACAGATGTGGCGCCTGAATGTTAGCCAGGGACCAACCAACGTTCCCTATCGACCAGTGATGCCAGCACCACAGTGTCAGCAGTGCGGAAGAAATCACTTCGGCATCTGCTACGGACCTCGACCTGCGCAGAATCTACAGTGCTTCCGGTGCGGAAAGACTGGGCACACTGCACGGAATTGCACGGAAGGTCAACCTCGACTGCAGAATCAGTCGCAGAATCTGATTCGACCTCCACCTGTACCTGCACGAGTTTTTACACTTACCCACGAAGAGGCGGAGGAGAACCCAGCCGTGGTGACTGGTACGTTGAATATCTTTCACGTACCGTCTTCAATTCTGATTGATTCCGGAGCCACACATTCGTTTGTGTCGGCCAATTTCGTGACTAGGGCGGGAATCTATCCCACCCGTTCTTTGTGCAATTTCGTAGTATCCTTACCACACGGAGATCCAACTCGAACGAATTTAGTGGTAGAAAATTGTCCTGTTAAGATTGAAGGGAGAGAATTAGATGTAGACCTAATAGTAATCTCGATGAATGATTATGACATCATATTCGGGATGGATTAGCTCTCGAAGTACGGGGCCAACATTGATTGTTCAAAGAGGGTAGTTAGGTTCCGATCACCCGAGGGAGAGGAATTTGAATTTTTAGGAAAGAAGAATGGTAAGACCATCCCTCGGATTTCTGCTTTGAAAGCTCAACGACTCGTGAATACGGGTTGCGAATCGTTCCTGATCTTCGCGGTGAAAGCCGAGGAATCTTCCCAGTCGAAGCTTGAGGAGGTTCCAGTAGTAAATGAATACCCCGAGGTATTCCCCGAGGATCTTCCGGGATTACCACCAAATCGGGAAATTGAATTTGTTGTTGATCTTGTACCGGGAGCTGCCCCGATCTCTAAATCTCCGTATCGGTTAGCGCCGAACGAGTTACGAGAACTAAAGGAGCAATTAGAAGATTTGATGCAAAAGGGTTTTATTCAACCCAGTTTCTCGCCTTGGGGAGCCCCAGTACTTTTTGTTAAGAAGAAAGACGGGTCGATGAGGATGTGCATCGATTATCGTGAGCTCAATAAAATCACGATCAAGAATAAGTATCCGTTGCCGAGGATAGACGATCTATTTGATCAATTACAAGGGGCGACGGTATTCTCGAAGATTGACCTACGTTCTGGTTATCATCAATTAAGGATCCGTGAGACGGATGTTCCCAAAACTGCGTTCAGCACGAGGTACGGCCACTATGAATTTTTGGTCATGCCTTTCGGGCTAACGAATGCTCCTGCTGCTTTCATGGATCTGATGAACCGAGTGTTTAGAGAGTTTCTGGACCGCTTCGTCATCGTCTTTATTGACGATATTCTCATTTATTCTAAGACCAAAGAAGAACACGAGGAACACCTGAGAACGGTCCTTGGAATTCTCCGAGAGAAGCAATTATTCGCTAAATTCAAGAAATGCGAGTTCTGGTTGAAACAAGTGGCTTTTCTGGGGCACATTATTTCGGGAGATGGAATTTCAGTGGACCCCAGCAAGATTGAAGCAATAGATAAATGGCCGCGACCAACCACTCCCACGGAAGTCAGAAGTTTTCTTGGTCTTGCTGGATACTATCGTAAGTTCATCAAAGATTTTTCCAGTATAGCCTCGACGCTCACAAACCCGACGAAAAAGAACGTTCCGTACAAGTGGACTGAAGAATGCGAACAAAGTTTTCAGGAGCTGAAGAAAAGACTGACGACTGCTCCAGTCTTAGCAATACCTTCGGGTACTGAAGGATTTTCGGTATATAGTGACGCCTCGAAGAATGGCTTGGGGTGCGTATTAATGCAGAATGGGAAGGTAATTGCTTACGCCTCCCGACAGTTGAAGCCGTATGAGAAAAATTACCCCACCCATGATCTTGAACTCACCGCAGTAGTGTTTGCTCTAAAAATCTGGCGACACTATCTGTATGGAGAAAGGTGCGAGATCTTCACAGATCACAAGAGCCTAACGTACTTCTTCACACAGAAGGAGTTGAATATGAGGCAAAGACGATGGCTCGAACTAGTGAAGGACTACGACTGTGTGATAAAACTATCACCCAGGAAAAGCTAACGTAGTCGCAGACGCGTTGAGCCGGAAAACTGTAAGTGCTGAATTATGCCAACTCGGAGTAGAAGTAATTCACTTCGGGGAAATTGAGATGAGACTGGCAGCGTTGACCCTCAAACCGACGCTGTTAGATCGGATCATTGAAGTGCAAAAAGTAGACGAGCTGTATTTGAAGGTTCGAGATGAACGAGATGAAGATGTTCCGTCGGAATTCGAATTCCAAAGAGACGGAAGTTTACGATTCAGAGGTCGCCAGTATGTGCCAAAAGACGAAGACATCCGCCGAACATTGATGACAGAAGCACATGCGACAATCTACTCGGTGCATCCTGGTGCTACGAAGATGTATCGAGATCTACGGATGAACTATTGGTGGCTGGAATGAAAAGAGACGTTGCTACGTTCTAAGTCGATGCCTGACCTGCCAACAGATCAAAGCAGAACATCAAAGGCCGACAGGAATGTTACAACCATTGACTGTTCCCGAATGGAAGTGGGACCACATAACAATGGATTTTGTCGTCGGATTACCCAAGACGGTGAAAGGACATGATGCAATTTGGGTAATCGTTGATAGATTGACGAAATCTGCCCACTTTCTACCGATTAATCAGACCTATTCCATGGATAAGTACGCAGAGTTGTACATCCAAGAAATAGTGCGACTTCATGGAATTCCTATGTCGATCGTTTCAGATCGAGATTCAAGGTTTTTGTCCCAGTTTGGATGAGTTTACAGAAAGCTATGGGAACTAAATGTCCTTCAGCTCAGCATATCATCCCCAGACTGACGGACAATCGGAAAGGACGATCCAGACACTTGAAGATATGTTGAGGGCATGTGTTTTGGATTTCCGAGGAAGCTGGAGTAAATATCTCCCGTTGATCGAATTTTCGTACAACAACAGCTATCAAGCGACGATCGGGATGGCACCTTACGAAGCCTTATACGGGCGTCAATGTCGATCCCCAGTTCATTGGGATGAAATCGGCGAGAAGGCGCTGTTAGGCCCCGAAATGGTTCGTGAGATGACCGAAGCTGTTAGTAAAATTCGGGAGAGAATGCAAACGGCCCAAAGTCGTCAGAAGAGTTACACGGATAAGAGACGAAGGCCGTTGGAATTTGAAGAAGGCGATCAAGTCTTCTTGAAAATATCACCGATGAAAGGAGTTAAGAGATTCGGACGGAAGGGGAAGTTGAGTCCAAGATATATAGGACCCTTCCAGATTTTGAAAAGAGTCGGCGAAGTAGCGTACCGGTTAAAACTGCCGACATCGTTAGCACAAGTTCATGACGTCTTCCACGTGTCTACGTTACGGAAGTACGTTTCGGATCCGAATCACGTGCTACGAAGTGAGACGCTTCATCAGCAGTTGAAACCGGACTTGAGTTACGAAGAAAGGCCGGTAGAGATTTTAATGTATGAGGTGAAGCGACTTAGGAATAAGAATATCCCCCTAGTGAAGGTTTTGTGGCGGAACCAAACAATGGAAGAAGCCACTTGGGAGCGAGAAGACGAAATGCGCGAGAAATAGCCCGAGTTGTTTTCGACGACTTAAATTTCGAGGACGAAATTTCTTTTAAGGGGGGGAGGATGTAATATCCGTAAAATTAATACGGGATTATTTTGTAATGTTCGAAATTAAATGAGTTAATTTTCGGACAAAACGGATTTTGGAATCAAACCGGAAATAGTAATTGGGCCGACAATTGAATAAATTAAAATGAGCCGAATACAAAGCCCAAGAAAATAAATAGGAGTTGGAAATATTCAAAGAGAGCCCAAATAAATTAGTGAAATTGGAGTAATTAATTTATAATGAAAAGAGCCCAAAGTAAAGCCCAAACATGTAAGTGTGTCTTGACCAAAGAAATAGGATAAGTATGAAGTTACTTAATGCAAGTGGTAAAACACGTTAATATGATAACACCCCTTAGTATTTAGGCTGAAATAATTATTCATAACACCAGAAGAAACGTGAGAAGTAAGGAAGGAGAAAACCAACGTGAAAAGAAGAAACGAAAGAAAGAAAGTACCGAACAAAGCGAGAAGGAAATAAAGCAGGTAAGAAATCCTAATTAAGACTTGTAAATCTTAAATAAGCTCACGTGTTTAGTACCTCACATGGATTGGTGGATTAAGCGAAAGTTAGTGTATGGTAGGAAGTAAACAAAGAGAAAGAAGACGACGATCCAAGCAAAGGAGCATTTTGGGACGAGCTTAGACAGATTTTCGACATAGTAATTAATTCAAACTCAGCTTGGAAGCTAGGTAGGTGGTTTTAACCCCTACAACCCGTATTAAATTCCTAAAAATATTTAGAATTCGATTGAAAGGTCATTCGAATTCAAAAACATGTTCTTGACGTGTTTGATTTGTGTTTGAGCTCAATCTATGAGTTCGATGATTTGCTAGGTGTTTATGTTAATCTGGAATGTGTTTATGTGAAGGAACTTTGATAAACAGTTAGGGTTTTTATAATAAGGTTGAAGGTTTCGGGCGATTTTGAAATCGCGGGCCTGTGTTTGAGTGTAAATCGGGCGAAAAATGATTTTAACAGAGTAGGGATTGGCCGATTTGGAGTTCGGGTCGCGTAATTTTGTCGCGGGCCCAAATGTTTGCGATGTGTGAGTGAAAAGTATTTTCGCGGGCCAGAAGTCAGGTTTCGCGGGCTGAAGCATTTTGCGAGCTGTGAGATAGCGCCGGGCCGATTTCGGGTTTCGCGGGCCGATTCGATTTCGCGGGGTGATTCCTGTGAGAGAAATCGGGCGATTCGCGAGATTCAAATCGGGCTTCGCGTGTAAAATCGGACGATTTGCGAAATCGCCGAAAGCTTCGCGAAATCGGGCGCTGACCTCAGATTGACCAAATTAAATCGGGCGATTTTCGAATTTGGCAAGTGATTTCGCGAATCGGGCGTTGACCTGTACTTTCGCGGGTTGACCAAGTGGGTTTCGGGCGATTTTAATTGGCCTTTTGACCGATTTTGGTGTGCGTTGACCGACAGTATTGATTTTGGGCTTTTGCCCTATTCCAGGCCCAAATGCTTTAAATAAAATGGTTTTAAGCCCAAATTATTTTAAATAAAATATTTTCATATTGTAATATATATTTTCGGGTCAACCCATATTTTAAATTATAAATATTATTTTTGGATTTTAAACCATCGGCCTAGTTTAAATACTATACGATTACGTGATTTGATGTACGTATTTTATGTGATTTATTATATGTGCATTTCACGACATGCACGGGAGAGATGATGGTACCATATTTGTACGGTGACGCCTTACGGTGTCGGTTGAGTGGGGTAGAGTGACCTTTATTGGTCGTCGAGGTTAGACTCGCGTAGCACCTGGTGGGAGAGGGGGTTTGCGACACCCATCTACTCGGGATTGAGCCACCCGAGGTGTATACCACCGGATATATATTTGGCTCAGGGACGGCTGACAGATGTGAGATTCCTGTCTACCCGGATTAGTGGTATACTACTCGGGGAAAACCGTCGGGTTGAGATTTAGTGCGGAAGGAGCGACCGGCACGGCCGGCGTGGGCTACCGCATGGTTATGGCGTACTTTGCCATTGCGCGCGTAGGTGCTGAGTCTAGCCTAGGGCCCTGTTATGTGATGAAATGTGAGATTGATTCGAGCGTGCATTATTATGATGTGAGGTTTTGGGATTGGGTTGAGTGCACGCACGCATTGCATGTTTTACTACCACCTACTGGGCAATTTTGCTCAGGGTATTATTTTTGTAGGTATGACTGAGCCCGACACCGATGCGTGTCCGGGTGAGCTGTAGGCTGGCTGGCGGCGGTGACTCCACGGGCTTTTGAGGGCGGAGCGGTACATGGGACGCGACCTGTGGAGAGGCGTAGGATAGTCGGGTTTAGATTTTGGGGCCTCCGGCCCGTTGTATTATACAGACGCATTTTGTAAACCCGACTTAGTTTATATATGTACATTATTTTCATTAAAAAGTTTTTAATAAATCGGGTCCTTCGCGACTTTCGTTGCGGAAATCCGCCAATTAACCTAATTAGGAAGTAGGGTCGCCACAACTAGCGAGGCGTTCCTTCCGTGATAAGCATATTATTTCTCTATTATCTTGACATTGAATATTTTGTGTCTTTATTTTATTAATATGCTAACTTAGATTCTTTTGTGATTAAGGCCATGGTAGGCCGAATAATGACTACGTATTAATATTTTTCTTATCCTATTTGATCGTGTTAATCGAGTCACGTGTTCTTTGTTTGCACTTAATGCTTGTGTATGCCTGATCAACATATGCATGTTTATTTGATTGGTTTATGAGACGGAAAAAGTGATTAGACCGGTTAGAACAATAAACATCGAACATCACTACGTAAAACCGACCAGAGATGGAATTCGGTTTCGTATGTGTGGTTTCCGAATCCTTAAGCGCCGAAAGCGTTTAAGCTCGAGGAATTTCATAGAGATTTAATGCGTGCGTAGAAACTACAATCCTATAGACATATACGGGTTGGTTCTCTATCGCATAGGATCGCTATTGCGGGACAAACGAGTAGCGATTGTCTTAGGAAATTTTACCTGACTGAGATTCATGATGGTTAGATAGGATAGATTTTTTGAAGACGTAGGAATTATTTGAGCTGAACATGTGCCTTGGTCACTCGTCGTTAATTGATTTTTATCTCATCTATTTATTTGCGTCTATTTTATTATTTGCGCTTTTATTTCATTTAATTAAATCATCAAAACTAAAAGAAATTCTCTTAGTCTAAATCAGAATTAGGTTTAATATCTTAGAATTAATCAAGCTATCTTCGTGGATCGATACTCGGACTTCGTCCGTTTTACTACTTGCACGACCTAGTACACTTGCTAGTATTTGAGCGTGTCACTCGTGTTCCCCAAATCACTGCCTGAACACAATCGGCTAGAAAAATCAGAATAGAAATACCGGTTGCTGAAATAACTTAAGTTATGATAAGTTGGCCGTGTATGACCTTCCGTGAATGACCATTCGATACTCGTTTTAAAACAGCTGGAATCTAGGTCTCCATTAATCAGGAATTTAGAAGTAAGATTTCCGTTACGGGTAGTTAGGTGGTTACTCACCTAACCAAGCCAACTCGACTCCCTACTCATCGCTACCCTGAATCATTCCCGCTGGCGGAATTTCGGGGGCGAAATTCTTTTAAGGGGGGAGAATGTAGAACCCGAGTCCCGTAATTAGGCCGTCCAATAAATTTGCGTGCCTAATATGTGTTTTACATGATGTCATGGTACGTGTTTCGCGGCCTTATATGCAACTAGATGACTACGTGCTACATGTTATAGGTACCTTACGTGATATGTGACTTAAGTGATGTTATTAGGAATTAGAAATAATTTTGTACAAGGGTTATGGTTTCGGTAAGTGAGAATTAATATACCCGAAATATAATTATAGTATTGGCTAGATATAAACCCAAATTTAAGCCCAAGTCAATTTATAGGTTTGGTCCAAAATAATACATTCCTTAAATAGAGTGGTCCAAATTTATGAGGATTCAATAATTAATATTAAAATAATAAGGCCCAAATAAATTATGACTTGGCCCAATAAGAATTAAAAGATAAGGATAACTTTTTGACCACTTGGGAAACGTGAGTGCCATGTCCCCCTTGGCTTTTAGCTTGAAAGCAATAATTACAAGTCAAACAAATAAACGTGAAACAAGGAAAGAGGAAAGGAAGAGAAAAGAGCTCAACTCCATAGCTCAATAACTCGAAGACTTAGTGAGGTATATCTCTCGAATACTCTTGATAATTAAATAGTGGGTTCATAGTTAGTTAACGTGTGTGAGAGAATTTTAAACATTCTTATGCTTAGAAAAACCTAAACTCTTGAATTACGGTCTATGCCCATAAATATATATATATATATGTGTGGTGTGTGTGTTTATACATGATACACGAGTCTTAATGGTTTTGAGGTACACCACTTCTGAGGCTAGGACATATTCGGAGGAAAATAAGATGATAGTAGAGAAAATTTGGTACCTTAAGGGTGCGATATTTTAGAGAGCACCATGTTCTGGATTGAATTAATCTTCTGTAGAGAATCATAATAACATGCGAATTTAGGGGATTTTAGAATATTTTGTTCTTGGAAAATTCTGCAAATTTTCAAAGTGCTAAATGTTCGAAGGGATTGGTGTTCTTATTAGGGGTGGTTCGGTACGGTATACCGTACCAAAACTGTGATACCGTATACCGTACCGAAATTTCGGTATCCAAAAAAATCATATCAATACCATACCAAAATTTCGGTATACCTTAAATTTCGATACGGTATCATACCGAAATTTCGGTATGGTATCGGTATCATACCTTCTATACCATTCACACGGAGGGTTTTATACTATGCATATCTCGTAACTCGTTAATTCGTTGTTTTGGAATTTTAATCATTTCAAACTCCTTAGGCCCCAATAAGATAGATTATTAATACCAAAATTTTCAAAATAAAAAGATTTTTTAACCTTAAATAATTTACATATTTTAGCCAGTCTCCTTAGTAAGACAAAAAACTTTACATAACCACAAAATACAACTTTATTTACAGATTAATTAGAACGAATGGGCTTTATTTAAAAAATTAGTGAAGATTAACAAAAAGTAATTGCATTGCATCTTCACGCTTTTAAAATCCTAAAAAAACATTAAAAAGGCAAAAATTAAACGTTACTTGAGTTACATAAGTAAAATATGTTGGGCCTAATCTTTGAAAGTTGTGTATAAGTTAATAATTTATGGGCTAAATAAGTTTATGAAGATCCTTAATTTTCATTTTATATTTTTGAAATAATATAATATATGTAGGTGTGTATATATATAAAAATATATTAAAAATTTTAGTATCTCGGTATTCGGTATAATCGGTATACCTAATTTTAAAAACTTTCATACCATTACCGTACCGAAAATTTTCGGTACGGTATCATACCTTACCAAAAACTTCGGTATACCAAAATTTTCGATATTTTCGATACGATTCGATACGATAAGGACGGTATTTCGGTATTTCGGTATTTTTCCCCAGCCCTAGTTCTTATATTATTTATATTGTTCTTAAGAAAAATACGGTTTGATCGAGAAGTCTGAAGTTTTTAGTGATTAAAAGCGTTTTTGATTTTGATGGGGTCGTGAAATATGAAATTCACGTAGTTCGCGAATCAAGAAGAAATACTTTAATAACCCTATTTGGCGAATTGTATAGTGTGCAAAGAATTTCACGAATTGATACTAGGCAATAACTTCACGGGTTGAGCGGTTGGGAATTGTGCATGCAACTTAAGGGAATAAAATAATAATATAAGTATATAGAACTTCACGAACTATTAGTGAGTTAATGCACATAAGAAAATGGGCCAAAAATAAGATAAGGGTCCAACTTAATAGAAATTCGTAGGTGTTGAAATAAGATGACCCAATTACATAAATTACCTTGGCCCAAGTAATGATAGGATAAAGATGGGCTTTTCTTGCACCATAGGAAACTCACGTCAAAGCCATACCCCTACTAGATATTTAGCCTAAAAATCATCATTTTGGTCAAAGAGAGAAAAAGAAAACGAAAGAATAAAGGAGAAGAAAAGAGACCGAGGGAAAAAGAAGATCATCTTGGAGCTTAGGAAAGGGTATATATCTCCTCATATTAATTTTTATTTAATATTCTAGAATGCTAGGAAGATTAGGGTTCACGAAAGATACATCAACATGCGCTTTTATGCAAGTCTTAATTTAAAAAGAGCTCGAATGTGTTGAGGCTATTCATATCCTCAACAAGAAACCCTTTCGAATGAGGATTTAGTAGTTTTCAAAGTTAATGATTATTTTCTTAGGATTTAATGTTAACATATTTAGGTATATGTATAAATAGGGCTTATATGAATTCTTTTTTGAAGGTTTAGGAGATATCTGAAGTTCATACGATATTTATATGGTTTTTAGGAAAGATACCTTTGATCCAAATTCCCAAGAATTTTAGGTGGTAAAATTGTTTAAGATCCGTGTAGGGTGAAATTCGCGAATTGGTAGAGTTTCACGAATCGACCTATGGCGAACCCTAAGTCACAAACCAAATTTGGCGAAGTAGGTTCAGAATATTAATAAGTTCGCGAAATGATTAGCGATTCGCGGAGTAGGAGTAAGAGTTCGCGAATTGAGAGGAGTTCGCGAAATGCGAACTTGGCGAACTATGAGAGGTTCGTGAATCCCGTGTAGGTCGAATGAATTCGCGAAGTAGTGTAGTTCGCGAACTGAGGTGAACAATTCGCGAATTAAGAGAGAGATCGTGAAATATTAGTTTCGCGAATTGAAGTAACATAGTCTAAGGGATTCGCGAGATGAGAGTAAGGTAATGATAGACTTCGCAAACTGATAGAAGGACATTTCACGAATCAAGCGAGAAATGAGTTTGGCGAACTCATAAATTTCACGAACTAGGATAGAATATGTGGCGAATTAAGAGAGGTTCACGAACCCTAAATACAAATTGTGTGTGTAAGGTAGAATATTCCGCGAATTGAGAGAAAGATGTTATAGATAGAGTTCGCGAAAGTGTATGTTTTATGTGTGAGTTCGCGAAACACAAATGAGCTAGATATTTCACGAATTAGTCCAAGCCACGGATCACGAATCATGAGGCGAGTTTCGCAAATCATTGGGGGTTCGCGAACTCTATGAAGATCATGAACTATAGATTAAACATTTCACGAATTTAGCAAGTCACGAGTTATGAAGTATGCCACGAATTCCACGAGTCTATTTCACGAGTCTTGAACTTTCACAAAGTAACGTCAACGAACTATTTCCAAATAATTATTTCTTAAAGGCAATATTAATTATAAATTCCAAACACTTAGGAAATTTGATTAGCAAGCCAAGTAATTTTAGATAAGGTATTGACTTAATTATTTTTATCCTAAGGTCGATACTTAGGAGTTTCACCTGGTCAGGTAGCCAATAATCGACGGACGACAGGTAAGTGGGACTTCTCAACTACAACACATAGAATTATGTGCGCATTATTTACGTGGCTATGTGCTTCTATGATTTTTATGTGATTCAGTACATGACATGAACTGCACATTACATGACAAGTCATCTGACATTTCATACATGCATTTCACGAGCATACACGAGTCTCACGAGAGTTTTATGACATGACATGAGATATGCATGATCGCCGGGGCGCGATAAATAGTTACTAATATTAATATGTCAAGACACGTGCAAGACAAGACGTGTAATACGGCTCTTCTAACGCTACGAGGTGACCTTCTATGTCACCGATGTCAAGACAAGACACGTGCAAGACAAGACGTGTAAATCGGGCAAATGCCCTCGTAGCAAGGATTAGCCGAGGGCCCTACAAGACAAGACACGTACAAGACATGACGTGTATTAGGGATCCTACAAGACAAGACAAGACAAGACATGACCCGATTTTGTGAGGAATAGTGAACATTGGCGCATATGCCTCAGCAAGTCATGACACGGGCACAGCATGCATAAATCCTACTTACTGGGCTATATAAGCTCATCCCATGTTTTATATGTTGTAGGTCCCAGCGAACACGGTATGTGATCGCCTAGCCAGCAAGGCGTTCTTTTGAAAGCTTCCGAACGACTTTTGGGGGTGGTGTGTACGTGGATGATGACCTGTGAGGCCGGGCGCATAGGATCTTTTGCTGCACAAATATGCACGACGCATGTAGATAGAAATCGAATGTAATTAGAAAGTTTGGAAGCATTCTCTTTGACATGTAACGAAACGACGTTCCTTTATGAAAAAGGAAAATTTATTCCGCATTTTCGTATTTCTTCTAACTAAATACGTAGTTAGACACGTAAGACAAGACTAGAAATGGTAGCGATGGCTAGGGTCGCTACAGTATTCTCGAAAATAGATCTCCGTTCGGGATACCATCAATTAAAGATCAGGGAGACAGATGTTCCTAAAACGGCTTTCAGTACGAGGTATGGCCATTATGAATTTTTGGTCATGCCCTTCGGACTGACGAATGCCCCAGCTGCGTTTATGGATCTTATAAACCGAGTCTTTAAAGACTATCTCGACCGCTTTGTTATCGTCTTTATCGACGATATCTTGATCTATTCTAGGACGAAAGACGAACACGAAAGCCACCTAAGAACCGTCTTAGGAATATTGCGAGAGAAACAACTCTACGCAAAGTTCAAGAAATGTGAATTCTGGCTGGAGCAAGTAGCCTTCTTGGGGCACGTGATTTCAGGGAATGGAATCTCTGTGGACCCGAGTAAGATTGACGCCGTGAACAATTGGCCACGACCGACTACTCCAACCGAGGTTCGAAGTTTCCTCGGACTTGCGGGATATTACCGTAAGTTCATAGCTGACTTCTCAAGTATTGCTTCAACCTTGAGAATCTTACGAGGAAGAATGTACCTTTCAAGTGGACTGAAGCGTGCGAACAAAATTTTCAGGAGCTAAAGAAACGACTTACTACAGCCCCTGTTCTAACTATACCCTCGAGAACTGGAGGATTCTCGGTCTACAGCGACGCTCGAAGAACGGACTGGGATGCGTATTGACGCAGAATGGTAAAGTAATTGCTTACGCCTCCCGACAACTGAAGGAATACGAGAAGAACTACCCGACCCATGATTTGGAATTAGCAGCAGTGGTCTTCGCTTTAAAGATCTGGAGACATTACCTGTACGGAGAAAAGTGTGAGATCTTCACAGACCACAAGAGCTTGAAGTAATTCTTCACTCAGAAGGAATTAAACATGAGACAACGACGATGGCTGGAGCTTGTGAAGGACTACGATTGCGTCATTAATTATCATCCGGGCAAAGCAAACATAGTCGCTGACGCGTTAAGTAGAAAAGCTATTAATGCAGAGTTAAGTAAACTTGGAGTGGAGATAGTTGATTTAGGCGAAGTCGAGACGAAACTAGCAACACTAACTCTTCAGCCTACGTTGCTAGAACGAATCAGAAAAGCTCAGGAAAGGAATGAACTTTATTTGAAGATGAAAGCTGCACTCCCCGACGACTTTGCAATCCGAGAAGACGGAACTTTACTTTACAAGAATCGATTGTATGTGCCTAGCGACGAGGAGTTACGACGAACGATAATGACAGAAGCGCACACAACGACCTACTCCGTACATCCGGGCTCGACCAAAATGTACTAAGACTTGCGAATCACGTCTTGGTGGCCGGGAATGAAGAGGGATATAGCCACGTTCGTAAATAGATGTATGACTTGCCAACTGATCAAAGCCGAACACCAGCGACCAGCTGGAACTCTACAGCCTTTACCAATACCCCGAATGGAAGTGGGACCACATCACTATGGATTTCATCGTGGGTTTACCCAAGACGACGAAAGGCCATGATGCTATTTGGGTGGTTGTAGACCGCCTGACAAAATCAACCCATTTCCTTCCAATCAGCTCTACTTTTTTCATGGAACGCTACTCTGAATTATATGTTCAGGAAATAATCCGACTCCATGGAATTCCAACCTCTATTGTCTCGGATCGAGATTCGAGATTTCTGTCGAACTTTTGGCAGAGCTTACAAAAAGCGATGGGAACCAAGCTCTCGTCCAGTACTGCATATCATCCCCAGACCGACGGACAGTCTGAACGAACGATCCAAACCCTTCAGGATATGTTACGAGCGTGCGTGCTAGACTTTAAGGGAAACTGGAGTAAATACTTGCCGCTGATCGAATTTTCTTACAACAATAGCTTCCACGCTACGATCGGGATGGCGCCGTACGAGGCATTGTACGGGTGCAAGTGTCGGTCTCCTATTCACTGGGATGAAATAGGCGAACGAGCATTGTTGGGACCAGAAATAATCTGTGAGACGACAGAAGCCGTGACGAAAATTCGGGAAAGAATGCGAACGGCTCAGAGTCGACAGAAGAGTTATGCAGATCATCGACGACGGCCATTGGAGTTTGCAGAGAACGATCAAGTATTTTTAAAGATTTCCCAATGAAAGGAGTAAAGCGCTTCGGACGAAAGGGCAAGTTGAGTCCAAGATACATAGGCCCATTCAAAATCCTTAAACGAGTCGGCGAAGTTGCATACCAATTAGAGTTGCCGGCTTCATTATCGCAAATTCACGATGTATTTCACGTATCGACATTACGAAAATACGTCGCGGACCCAAGCCATGTGATCCAGAACGAACTTCTTTATCGACAGCTCAAGCCTGACTTGAGTTACGAAGAGAAGCTTGTAGAAATTTTGATGTACGAGATGAAACAGCTCCGGAATAAAACTATTCCGTTAGTTAAGGTGTTGTGGCGTTATCAATCAATTGAGGAAGCCACTTGGGAGCGTGAGGATGAAATGAGAGTTCGTTATCCCGAGTTATTCCAGTCGGCGTAATTTCGGGGATGAAATTCTTTTAAGGGAGGGAGGATGTAATACCGTAAAAAATTTAATACGTGATTTTGTTGTAATTAACTATGAAGTGTTGTGAATTAGGAAGTTGGTGAAGAAATTTGATGGGAAGAAGAATATAAAATTTATAATTACACCTTAATTTCGAAACCTATCAATGAGATTAGGTGGAATTTATAATGTGGGGAAATAAATAAAGTGGGCTTAACTTAATTTTAAACCTAGGCCCAAGTTATTAAAGATAAGCTTTGATGAAAATGTTTCTTAAGACTTGAGGAAAAATCACGTCATCACACCTTGTCCCATCATATATGCTTTTCGATAGTTTAGTACTTATCTATCTTCTCTAAGATCATAATATCATTGAGTAAGAAACCCTAAGAAAAGGAGAAAGAAGTCGAACAGTAAGGGAACATTGCAAACGAGAATTAAGAATTTAATACCGCAAGGAGTTCGAAAGTGATAGTGTTTGGAGGTATAACCCCTTGTCCTTAGTATTTAATTTATTTTTATATTAATACGTTATTACATGGTTATATGAAGGTCTTAGGAAGTTCTAGAAACATTTAAGGTTTAGGAATCTTGAGGTTCGAATTCTAGATCACATCATGAGTGTTATTTGGTGAGAGGTTCGTGAGAAACGATGGTGTTAAGGTGTACTATTAAATCTTTGAGCTAGTATAATTTTGTGAGATGATTTTAATGGTAGCTTAATATGGGATTTGAAGGTTTTCGATGGAAAAACAACAAGGAATTTTTAGAAGTTCTCGATATACACATACACAATATATTTCTCGACATTGTTTAAGGATCTCGATAATTCCTATTATGCTATGTTCTCGACATTTGATAAAATTGTTCGGCCATTCTCATTGTGAAAAGATTTCGACATGATATAAAAATAATTTCGACAAAAGATCTCGAGATGTATATAAAAAGATTTCGACATGTATCATATAAAGGATTTCGAGATAATTTTCGATTATAGTAAGATCTCGACATTATAAGATTTCGAGATATAATAGTTCTCGACATTTGTAAGATTTCGACAACCTTAATCTCGACATCAATGTTCTCGACATTTACAAGGAAATTTTCGGTACTTATATTAAAAACTGCTCGATATCATCTATTCCAGAGTTGAATATTTAGTAAATTTTTTTAGCATTTTTAGGAATTTTAGGGTTTTCATTATTTAGGGTTTCTGATATTTTCAGTGTTTTGATAATTAGGGTTCGAGTATTTTAGACTTATCTGACTTAACAAATATATTGACATGATAATATTTTCAATACTCAGAGGATCGAAGCGTAGGAAATTTACCAGATTTCGTGACTAATTTTATCAGGAGGACATGTAGGTGAATCATCATCTACGACACGTAAATGCATACCTGCTATTATGTGATTATGTGATTCGATGATTTACGTGTTTTACTTATGTTTTATGTGGCATCACGTTTCATGTGTATCATGTAGCATGGCATCGCACGACATTGTGAGGGATAATGACCACATTAGTGGTGACACCTTAAGGTGTCTATTGAGCGGGGTAGAGTGTGCCGATTGTGGCAGTCAGACTCGTAGCGGAGTTGAGGTTGGACTCGCGGGGCACCTGACGGGAGACAGACGTGAGCGATCTGTCTACTCGGGCGTGAGCGACCCGAGGTGCAAACCGTCGGATGAGTTGTGTAGCGGACGGGGCGACCTGATAGGAGGACGTTGACGTGATCGATCAGCGCACTATCAGCGTGGGCACCGCTAGTCTGGCGTTAGCGACCATATGATATATTTTATTTTATTGCGCGCGAGGTGCCGAGTCCAGCCTAGGGCCCTGATATTGAGATACGATAGAAATCTGGGAACGAGCGTGCATTATATCATGTTGTGAGAATGGGATTGGGAATGAGTGCACGCTGCATTGCATATTCACCTACTGGGCAATAGCTCAATCTTTTACGTGTTGTAGGTACCGAATCTGACGCTGACACGCGTCAAGACTGAGGCGGCTGGTGGCGGTACTCCACGGACTTTTGAGGGCGGAGCGGTACATGGATGAAGACCTGTGGAGCGGCGATAGGGTTTTTGACCTTTTGACATTTTGGGGGCTTCGGCCCATTGTACAGATACTATTATGTAAAATAATATTTTGTTGTATTATATTATCTTTTAGAAAAAATTTTAATTAGACGGGCCTTCCGCGGCTTACGTTGCGGAAATCCGCCACTAATCTTACTTAGAAAAGTAGGGTCGCCACAGGTGGTATCAGAGCGTAGGCTCTAGATTCTGCAGACTGTCCATGTACTGCCGCTCAAAAGCCTGGAGAACCAGCCTGGCTTGTAAGTTTGAAGATTGATTATGTGATTACGTGTTATTCAATATATGTGTTTTTTATGAATGATTGTAGAACTAGTTAAAAATTCCACCAGTTAACTGATTTGATCCGACGACAATCAGATCATACCTCATTCACCGTCAAGATTCTTCGTAACGTCATGCATCCCGAGGATAGAACGTGTAGAAGCTGCGGGGGAAAGGTTTCGAAGGTTAAACCCCCTTCGTTCGAGGAGGCAGCCGATCCTACCTATGTTCCGCGTTAGCACCTGCCTGATACTGAGAAGGTGACTTGTGCCACCTTCATGCTACGTGGAATGCGGGCTACTGGTGGGACACGATTCAAGTACTCGAAGACACTACCATCATGACTTGGGAAAGGTTTAATTTTTCGGGGAAAGTATTTTACGGCGCAGGATAGGGGGCAGAAGCTGAATGAGTTCATAAACCTGAAACAAGGAGGGATGTCAGTAGCAGACTACATCCGCAAATTTGAGCAACTCTCTAGGTTTGCGCCACATATCGTGGCCACTGACGAGCTAAAGATTGAACGTTCCTGGAGGGTCTCAAACCCGAGATCTTCCAAAGCGTGAGTATGTACGATACCGAGGGGAAAACTTACGCTCGTATCGTTGAACGAGCAATCCTAGCTGAGCAGGCAGAGAATAGGGTTACAAGGGCGCAGGACGCAAAGCGAAGAGCAGAAGGGCAGCAAGGAGGAGGAAATCAGAAACGCCAGTTCTTTGGAAAGACGCGCGGGAATCAACCGGGCCAGCAGAATTGGAGGCCAAGGCTAAACCAGGGACCATTTAATATTCCGAACAGACCCCCAAACGCTGCATCTCAATGTCGACAATGCGGGCGTTACCATTTCGGGGCCTGCTACGGAGCAAGACAGATTCCGCAGTGTTTCGGTGCGGAAAGATCGGTCACTTTGCTAGAGCCTGTACGGAGAATTTACCCCTAGTACGGAACTCGACTCAACCGCCGATTCGACCTCCACCCGTTCCTGCGCGACTTTTTACCATTCGAAATTCGAACAACTCTCTCGGTTTGCAGACCATATGGTGAGCACCGACTCCCTAATGATTGAACGTTTCTTACAGGGCCTGAAGCCAGAGCTATACCGCGACGTGAGCATGGCGGGTTCCCAAGGGGCTACTTACGCCCAAGTTGTGGAACGCGCGATGGTGGCTGAACAAGCCGAGATGCGCATCGTGCGAGCCCAAGAGGCAAAAAGAAAGTTCGTGCAAGGACTCAAGGGAGACGGAAACAACCCAAAGAAGCCTTTTATTCCTAAGGACCCGAAACCCTATGTCCAGAATAGGCCTGGACCACCCCAACAGCCCAATCCGAAACAAGGGAGGCCTCAACCTTTCAACCCACCATACCAACATGCCCGAGATGTGGAAGGCGACATTCGGGCATATGTTACTCCAAAACGCGATCTGCTACAAGTGTGGCAACACGGCCACTTTTCCAGGGCATGTCGGAGAACCCATCCGGAAGCCAGACGGTGAGTCAGGCCAGACCACCGACGGCAACCGCCCGAGTGTACACACTGACTACTAGAGAGGCCAAGGATGACCCGTCCTTTGCGGCAGGTACCTTTTCTATCCACCAAACCCCGACCTGCATTTCGATAGACTCGGGAGCTACGCATTCTGTTACCTTCCCAAAATTTAGTGACGAATCCGACCAATTTAAGTATGAATAGAGTGTAACTACTCCCCACGAAGTTTCCACCCGAACTGGCCAAAACTATATCCCTTCTTTATCGAGTATCCCTTCTTTATAGAAGATGATGATGAAGACATGTTCTACTCCTTTCAGCACGACAAGTCTAAACACAACGATATTAGAGAATGACCCTTTGCCCCCAAATCCTTCCATCCATTCTGAGAATTGCATACACTCAGTACCGGAACGACGCAACGAAAGTGTGGTGGATACTCGTTGATAAGTTAGGATTTTACACTATCTTATTCACCGTAAAAGAATATTTTCGACTATCATTTATCGAAATATCTCCAATATTTTACGTTTACATATATATATCTTGTTTGACAGGTACGGAGCAAAATTAAAGAAAACCGAGTTCTTGTGCGCGCTAAGTACAACTATGGGAATTTGGGCTACAATTATCAGATGAATTATTTTGTGGGCTTTTTATCTTCAGCCCATCGAAATAAACAAGTCCACAAGAGATTTATTAATTAGAGAACAAGTCAATGGCGTGGTTTGATATCCCCTAAAGATGTGCACGCGCTTCGAGGATTTGAATTTCCATAAAAAGTTGAAGATTCAAAGATACTTTGAGGAAAAATCGCATATGAGGTGGAATTAGGTCGGTGGATTATTTTCTTTATATAGAGAAGGCAACGAATCATAGGAGAGAGTTTTGGCAGCGAATAACAAGGAGACGAAGATAGCGAATGCCGACTGAGAAGAAAATAATAAAAAGCAGCGAATAGAAGAGAAAACCGGCGACGGAAATAAAGAGCAGACTTGCGGCGAAGATAGAAGACAATTGACGACTAGCGAGGCGTTCCTTCCGTGATAAGCATATTATTTCTCTATTATCTTGACATTGAATATTTTGTGTTTTTATTTTATTAATATGCTAGCTTAGATTCTTTGTGATTAAGGCCATGGTAGGCCGAATAATGACTACGTATTAATATTTTTCTTATCCTATTTGATCGTGTGAATCGAGTCACGTGTTCTTTGTTTGCACTTAATGCTTGTGTATGCCTGATCAACATATGCATGTTTATTTGATTGGTTTATGAGACGGACAAAGTGATTAGACCGGTTAGAACAATAAACATCGAACATCACTACGTAAAACCGACCAGAGATGGAATTCGGTTTCGTATGTGTGGTTTGTTTCCGAATCCTTAAGCGCCGAAAGCGTTTAAGCTCGGGGAATTTCATAGAGATTTAATGCGTGCGTAGAAACTACAATCCTATAGACATATACGGGTTGGTTCTCTATCGCATAGGATCGCTATTGCGGGACAAACGAGTAGCGATTGTCTTAGGAAATTTTACCTTGACTGAGATTCATGATGGTTAGATAGGATAGATTTTATGAAGACGTAGGAATTATTTGTTCTGAACATGTGCCTTGGTCACTCGTCGTTAATTGATTTTTTTTTTTTTTTGGGAAGTGTTCACTAAACGAAAGAAACAGGAGTACATGGACAGCGTACATGATAACGCTCACGACGCAACAAGCGGTAACATCTACCGACCAGACAACACAACAAGACCAAAACAGCCCAGACACAACCAGGTCCCTACAAGACCAAGCCAAATACAGAGACTACCAGCACATGGTAACAAAGGCAAAGGAGGTGTCACACCCCAAAATCAATCTACAGGAGTCTGGCACCAGTTGTAGTGCCAGCAGGGCAGTCGGTTGTTGTGCGAACAAAGTGCCAGAGCACAGCGGAGGAAACTTCCATGCGGAAATTCCTAACGGAGGGGGTGAAGTGCAGCGAGTGCTTCCGCAGGTCTGGTCGGGGAAAGGCTTAGATGCCAACTCCTGTTTCTTTCCGCCAGGGAGCGCAACCAGCAAGTGAGGCCTGCATGCGGCACGGGCGAGCCGGTAGGACACCCCAGATGAAGCAGCAGCCAGGCCAACCTGCAGACAAGCAAAGCGGAGCACAGTACAAGAACGAAAAGAGAAAACAAAACGAAGGGGATGGGGGAGGGAAGAGGGCAAGATGTGGGGAAAGGGGGAGAAGGGGGGAGGGAGGTGGTGTCTCTTATGGGCTCCTTCCAACTCATCCATCAGCCCACCAAACCCTGAACCGAAGCAAGACCAGTCCCAAGCACCCTAGGTAGTCCAGTCCAAACACCAGGTCCGGCGCATGGCGTTCAATTGCAGATTGTACTGGGCGGAAGAGTCGAGATTCGAATACTAAAGAGGGCCTCCATTTCAGCAACTATCCGTTCCGGTGATCGACGAATCCCATCGTGCCATCTTCTATTGCGCTCCGACCAAAGATGGTAGACAAGTGAAGCAAGGGCATGCCGAGGCCCCAAACACGGCAAGGTGCTTGCCCCGCCACCTTCTGGCCGCCCAAAGCACGCTCTCCGGCCAATCCCTGTAAGGCCATCCAAAGTGCAGATGATTACGTATTAGGTTAAGGCAGCGAATAGAGAAGGTACACTCAAAGAATAAATGTCGCGTAGTCTCCATAATATCTGCGTCGCAGAGAAGGCAAACTGAGGTTCCCGCCGCAGAAGCGATCCAAGGCTTGTCTCTAGTCGCTAGCTTATCCCTAATCGCAAGCCAGAGCATGAAGTCATGTCGAGGGATGGAATGGGCCGCCGAAGAGGGTATGCCAGGGTACAATCGGTTGCCTTTGGCGGATGCTCTCCCTTGCGGAAGCGGTAGTGAAGCGACCATTTGCGTTGGCAGCCCATCTAATCGTGTCACGTTCGGTCGGGTGGGTGAGTGGTAAAAGAGGGCCGAAGTCGAGGTATTCCACTGAAGTTTGAGCTGGCCAGCACCATCCTCCCTCGTTGATTACCTCGCTGAGTTTCGAGTCCCTGGGTAAGCCCATTATCATAGGTCCTCGAGGGTAGCGTTCCACTAGGGGTTCTTCGAGCAGCCAAGGGTCGGTCCAGAGGAGTGTGTTGGCCCATTGCCAATGCGGAATTGAATGAGAGTCCTAAATTCGGCTCGCAGCTTCAATATCTTTCTCCAGCTCCATGAAGTCCTAGTCCCCGGTCGGATGGACCATAAGGAACTATTGTGCAGCCTCGTTCGTCTAATCCAGGTGGCCCAAATCGAGGTGTCGTCGTCCGTCAGAATGTTCCAAAGCAGACGCATGAGTAGAGCCTTATTATCAGTCTCAATCGAGCGAAGGCCAAGTCCACCTTCAGCTTTAGGCAAGCAAATATCAGTCCAAGCCACCTTGGCACTCGTACCTTTCCATAGAAAGGCTCTAAGCCTCGCTTCAATGCTCCGGATAACGCCCTTCGGAAGAGGAACACACCAGCCCAGTAGGTATGCAGTCAAGGAGGACCGATTTGATCAATTGGGTGCGACCGGCGTACGATAGAGAGAGATTGGTCCATGAGCCTAGCCGCTTGTCCACGCTGGTCAGAAGAGGGGTACAGTCAGCAATCGTAAGTCTTGATGTAATAAGGGGAACACC
This sequence comes from Craterostigma plantagineum, assembly GCA_027422505.1. Classification (NCBI taxonomy): domain Eukaryota; kingdom Viridiplantae; phylum Streptophyta; class Magnoliopsida; order Lamiales; family Linderniaceae; genus Craterostigma; species Craterostigma plantagineum. Next base: position 6,068,256 of record JAPQWV010000045.1, read on the forward strand.
GAGATAGCGTACGGGAAGTGATCCCAGCGAGAAACCCATAATATCTTGGAGGGCGTTCTTCAATCGGTCGGCGCGCTTAGATACAAACATTGCACTCTTATTGATGTTTGCTTTTAGGCCTGATAAGTTAGCAAAGAGATCGAGGCTGCGTTTGAAGACCCCTACAGAATCGACATCCGCATGAGAGAAGAGGAGGAGATCATCTGCAAACGTAAGCATGAAAATCGCAGTTGCCTCACAGTTCCAGTGGTATCTGAAATTCGGGCTTTGCCTGATCTCGTCTTCAATGATGCCGTGAAGTACTTCCATAACCAGTGTGAAAAGGTAGGGTGAGATCGGGTCGCCTTGCCGAAGGCCCTCCTCCCTTTAAAGTATCCCGTCGGAGTACCGTTGATGTTAATCGAGAAAGAGGGCGTGGTCAGGCAGGCCCGGATCCATCCAACGAAAACCCGATGAAACCCAATAGCCTCGAGCGCGGCCAAGAGAAAGTCCCATTCCACCGTGTCATACGCTTTCGCGATGTCCACCTTGAAGGCCACACGGTCAGGCAGCCCCATATTATTATATCCCTGACAAATTTCCTGTGCTAGTAAGATGTTATCCGTGATCCGGCGGCCAGGAATGAAGGCCGTTTGGGTTTGATGGACGAGTTGCCCAAGGCTGCCCCGTAGTCGATTGGCAATAATCTTGGAGATGATCTTGTAGAGTACGTTGCAGCAGGATATTGGCCTGAAGTCCTTAGCCATCCGGGGGCTAGTGTTCTTTGGAATAAGTGTTATGAGCGTAGAGTTCAGTTCCCCAAGAGATGTCCCGTCCGAAAGAATTCCTTGATGGCGTGGGTTATGTCCCGTCCAATGGTGTCCCACGCGTCTTTAAAGAATGCCGCAGAGAAACCATCCGCCCAGGAGATTTGTTGTCGCCAATGGAGAACAAAGCTTGCTTGATCTCCAGATCCGTGATCGGAAGAATCATGGCCTCGGCCTCCGTGGGTCCCAGTTTTCGGGCCATGTAGGTGAGAGAGTGGCAGCATGCAAGGCCACCGTCCGGCTAGATAGTCCAAGCAGCTCAGTATAGTACCGAATGAGTTCAGCGCACACTTGATTATGTCCTTCGAAGGTAGTCCCTACTTCATCTTCAAGGGTGTATATCCGGTTATTGGCGCGACGCATGGCAACCTTCTTAAAAAAGAAGGATGTACATTGGTCCCCATCCTTAAGCCAAGCCACTTTGGCGCGTTGTACTAACGCCGAATGCTCCATATCAACCGCTTTAGCATATGCTAAGCGACATCGCCTCTCAAGGACCAACAACTGCGGCTCCATAGGGTGCTGAATAGCAAGCTCCTGTGCGATATCCAGAAACCCCCGAGCCTCGAGAACATTGCGGTTGAGATCACCTTTGTCACGCCGGAGACGCTTCAGCTGTATTTTGATGTCCTTGAGTTTCTTCGTGACGGCGTACATGGGGTAGCCAGCAACCTCTCGCCTCCAAGCGGCTTTGACTATCGGTAGAAATCGGGGGTCTTTAATCAGGAAGTTGTCAAACCGGAATGCTTTATTTATGTTCCTTGGCTGAGCCGTGTCTTCCAAAATCAGAGGTGAGTGGTCAGAGGTGGAGGGGAGCCCACATCGGTAAGCTAGGTCCCCAAAATGAGCGAACCACGAGGGGTTGCCAACAATTCTGTCAAGGCAGCGCCAAACTGTACGGAGAATTTACCCCTAGTACGGAACTCGACTCAACCGCCGATTCGACCTCCACCCGTTCCTGCGCGACTTTTTACCATTCGAAATTCGAACAACTCTCTCGGTTTGCAGACCATATGGTGAGCACCGACTCCCTAATGATTGAACGTTTCTTAGAGGGCCTGAAGCCAGAGCTATACCGCGACGTGAGCATGGCGGGTTCCCAAGGGGCTACTTACGCCCAAGTTGTGGAACGCGCGATGGTGGCTGAACAAGCCGAGATGCGCATCGTGCGAGCCCAAGAGGCAAAAAGAAAGTTCGTGCAAGGACTCAAGGGAGACGGAAACAACCCAAAGAAGCCTTTTATTCCTAAGGACCCGAAACCCTATGTCCAGAATAGGCCTGGACCACCCAACAGCCCAATCCGAAACAAGGGAGGCCTCAAACCTTTCAACCCACCATACCAACATGCCCGAGATGTGGAAGGCGACATTCGGGCATATGTTACTCCCAAAACGCGATCTGCTACAAGTGTGGCAACACCGGCCACTTTTCCAGGGCATGTCCGGAGAACCCATCCGGAAGCCAGACGGTGAGTCAGGCCAGACCACCGACGGCAACCGCCCGAGTGTACACACTGACTACTAGAGAGGCCAAGGATGACCCGTCCTTTGCGGCAGGTACCTTTTCTATCCACCAAACCCCGACCTGCATTTCGATAGACTCGGGAGCTACGCATTCTGTTACCTTCCCAAAATTTAGTGACGAATCCGACCAATTAAGTATGAATAGAGTGTAACTACTCCCCACGAAGTTTCCACCCGAACTGGCCAAAACTATATCCCTTCTTTATCGAGTATCCCTTCTTTATAGAAGATGATGATGAAGACATGTTCTACTCCTTTCAGCACGACAAGTCTAAACACAACGATATTAGAGAATGACCCTTTGCCCCCAAATCCTTCCATCCATTCTGAGAATTGCATACACTCAGTACCGGAACGACGCAACGAAAGTGTGGTGGATACTCGTTGATAAGTTAGGATTTTACACTATCTTATTCACCGTAAAAGAATATTTTCGACTATCATTTATCGAAATATCTCCAATATTTTACGTTTACATATATATATCTTGTTTGACAGGTACGGAGCAAAATTAAAGAAAACCGAGTTCTTGTGCGCGCTAAGTACAACTATGGGAATTTGGGCTACAATTATCAGATGAATTATTTTGTGGGCTTTTTATCTTCAGCCCATCGAAATAAACAAGTCCACAAGAGATTTATTAATTAGAGAACAAGTCAATGGCGTGGTTTGATATCCCCTAAAGATGTGCACGCGCTTCGAGGATTTGAATTTCCATAAAAAGTTGAAGATTCAAAGATACTTTGAGGAAAAATCGCATATGAGGTGGAATTAGGTCGGTGGATTATTTTTCTTTATATAGAGAAGGCAACGAATCATAGGAGAGAGTTTTGGCAGCGAATAACAAGGAGACGAAGATAGCGAATGCCGACTGAGAAGAAAATAATAAAAAAGCAGCGAATAGAGGAGAAAACCGGCGACGGAAATAAAGAGCAGACTTGCGGCGAAGATAGAAGACAATTGACGACTAGCGAGGCGTTCCTTCCGTGATAAGCATATTATTTCTCTATTATCTTGACATTGAATATTTTGTGTTTTTATTTTATTAATATGCTAGCTTAGATTCTTTTGTGATTAAGGCCATGGTAGGCCGAATAATGACTACGTATTAATATTTTTCTTATCCTATTTGATCGTGTGAATCGAGTCACGTGTTCTTTGTTTGCACTTAATGCTTGTGTATGCCTGATCAACATATGCATGTTTATTTGATTGGTTTATGAGACGGACAAAGTGATTAGACCGGTTAGAACAATAAACATCGAACATCACTACGTAAAACCGACCAGAGATGGAATTCGGTTTCGTATGTGTGGTTTCCGAATCCTTAAGCGCCGAAAGCGTTTAAGCTCGGGGAATTTCATAGAGATTTAATGCGTGCGTAGAAACTACAATCCTATAGACATATACGGGTTGGTTCTCTATCGCATAGGATCGCTATTGCGGGACAAACGAGTAGCGATTGTCTTAGGAAATTTTACCTTGACTGAGATTCATGATGGTTAGATAGGATAGATTTATGAAGACGTAGGAATTATTTGTGCTGAACATGTGCCTTGGTCACTCGTCGTTAATGATTTTTATCTCATCTATTTTATTTGCGTCTATTTATTATTTGCGCTTTTATCTCGTTTAGTTAAATCATCAAAACTAAAAGAAATTCTCTTAGTCTAAATCAGAATTAGGTTTAATATCTTAGAATTAATCAAGCTATCTTCGTGGATCGATACTCGGACTTCGTCCGTTTTACTACTTGCACGACCTAGTACACTTGCTAGTATTTGAGCGTGTCAAGTTTTTGGCGCCGTTGTCGGGGATAGCTATATTATTAATTTTAGGATTTATTCAGAGTTTTAGTTTAGACGTTTTATTTCCCGTTTATTATTATTATTATTATTATTTTATTATTATTATTTTTTACTATTTTTGCCAATTCGCTTACGCTGATTTTTCATCTTTGCAGATAATTCCTATTAGTGCATGACACGAAGCTCGAGGAACGTACCATTGCTATTTGACGCAGAAATTGAAGCAACGTGTCGGCTAAACAATCGAAATCGTAGACTGAGAATGGACAATCAAGAACACAAGGAAGAACAGATGGTTCCTCCACGGCCCACTTTACTAAGTCGAGCGCTTCCGGGAATTTTTGATGACAATGACCCGATTGCCATCCCCGCGGGACCAAATAATCACTTCGAGATTAAACCCGTTACTATATAGATGGTGACGGGTTCATCACAGTTTCATGGGCTTACAAACGAGGACGCAAATTCACATATTTTGAAATTCACTCAAATTTGCAGAACTATTAAGTATCCTGGCGTCTCCACAGAAGTGATAAAACTAACATTTTTTCCCTTTTCTATGACAGGTAAGGCTTCTGAATGGTTCTCATCATTGCCGCATGCATCTATCACTAGTTGGGAGCAACTAGTGGAGTGCTTTCTGGGCAAATATTACCCACTGTCAAGGACCAGCGAAATTAGGAGCCAGCTAGTAAACTTCAAACAAGAAGGTGGCGAATCTCTGAGCGATGCATGGAGCAGATACAAGAGCCTTCTGAGACAATGCCCGAACCACAGCATACCCCTGAGCGTTCAGATGCAGTCATTCTTTTTAGGGCTGAGCACGCCAAATAAAAGAATCGTCGATGGCGGCTGCACACAAAATTTTATGGAGTTAGGCGACGAGGAAGCACTCCAAGCCATCGAGCGAATTGCAGCCTACCCAGCAAGATATACTGAGCATGATCTGGACCGACGGACGGCTGGAGTACATGAGATAAGTAGCTCGTTGGAGGCGCAGTCCGAGCCATACATAAAAGGTTAGACCTGATACACGCCCAGGACCCTGAGACGGTCAATCACATCCATAATAGGCAGAGGAATGCATACTCCAACACATACGATCCGAACTGGAGAAGCCATCCAAATTTGTCGTATGGAAACTCGCACTACTTGAAGCCTCCACGAGTTCAAAATCAACAAATTGAGCCGCCAACAAAACAAAAGGCCGATTGGGAGATAGCGTTGGAGAAAAATGGCGGCGGTTCAAGGCGATCAAAATTGCAAGACGGAGGAGAGACTCCAGGGTCTAGAAGGGAGAGTTCAGGAAGGCTTCCATGATATACGGGCTGCAATAAAGGACTTAACAATGAAAATGGGACAGCTCTCAAATACAGTGTCAGATCGCAAACCAGGCACACTCCCAAGCGACACCAAAAAGAACCCTCGAGAGTACGTCAAGGCCATTAAGCTGAGGAGTGGGAAGACGCTAGAATCAACTCAGGAGGCTGAGGAAGTGGAGGAAGCAAAAGAGACGGGAAACGACGATGGGAGCAACATCACGGTCACTGACACAGCTCATCACGGCCAAAAGAAGGACCAGCGAGCCGAAGAAGTCGAGGACGAGCCGGATTCTCTCGCGGTGGAAAAGAAGGTCGACCCACTCCCACCAGTCAAGATTCGACCTCCATATCCCGCAGCATTACGAAGGGGAAAACCGGATAAGCACGTCGAGCGCTTTATTAATATTTTTAAGAAGTTAGAAATTAAAATTCCTTTTTGTGAAGCTCTCTTGCAGATTCTGAAGTACGCCAAATTTTTCAAGGAGTTGCTATCAAATCGGAACAAGCTAGAGCAATATGGCACGATAGCCCTTAACGAAGAATGCTCTGCGGTGCTACAAAGGAAGCTACCACCAAAGCTCAAAGATAGGGGGTTTTTCTATTCCTTGCTCTATTGGCTCATTATCATTTACTAATGTTCTTTGTGATTTAGGAGCAATTATTAACTTGTTACCTTTTTCACCTGTGAAAAAGCTAGGGATTGGTGAGCCAAAGCCTACATCTACGATCCTCCAACTAGCGGATAGATCGATCACATACCCACGAGGAGTATTGGAGGACGTATTAGTGAAGGTTGGAGAGCACTACTTCCCAGCCGATTTCGTGGTACTAGACATGGAAGAGGACACCAACATGCCTCTTATTTTAGGAAGACCGTTTTTGAATACGGCAAGAGCCCTTATTGATGTTGGTAATGGTAAGCTCATCCTACAGGTTGGGGATGAGAAAGTTATATTTGATGTTTATAAAGCAATGAAACACCTCCAGATGATGATTCTTGTTCTTTTATTGATAGTATTGACGCATGTGCTCTGGAGTATTTTAAAACTTTCAGGAATAAGAAAAACTTGGAAGCATGCCTAGTCGGAGACGAGTCCGAGGAGATGGCCGATACCGTAGCAAGCTTAGAAGCGAACCCACCTCATCGGAGGTCGGCCAAGCCAAAAGTAGAACGGCTCGATCGATCATTAGCTACACAACCTCGACCATCAATAGAGGACCCCCCTATTTTAGAACTTAAACCTTTACCTAGTCACCTCAAGTATGTTTATCTGGGTGCTCTTGATACTTTACCCGTGATTATTTCTTCCACTTTGACAGATCTAATGGAAGAAAAGCTAGTGAGGGTGCTAAGAGAACACAAACGAGCATTCGCATGGAAGCTTGCTGACATCAAGGGAGTAAGCCCGACCGTTTGCATGCACAAGATTTTGATAGAAGATTCTTACAAGCCGGTCGCACAACCGCAGAGACGCCTAAACCCAGCGATGCAAGAAGTGGTGAAAAAAGAGGTAATTAAGCTTTTGGATGCAGGTATTATCTACCCTATCTCTGATAGCATATGGGTTAGTCCGACCCAAGTTGTTCCTAAAAAGGGAGGTATGACCGTTATAAAGAATGCCTCTAATGAGTTGATTCCCACGAGGACTGTTACGGGGTGGCGTGTATGCATAGATTATAGGAAATTGAATGATGCCACCCGTAAGGATCATTTCCCCCTCCCCTTTATTGATCAAATGTTAGAAAGACTAGCTGGACATGAATTTTACTGCTTTCTAGATGGTTACTCAGGTTATAATCAGATTTCTATTGCGCCCGAGGATCAGGAAAAGACGACTTTTACCTGTCCTTATGGTACTTTTGCATATAGACGCATGCCATTTGGATTATGTAATGCACCAGCTACTTTTCAGAGATGCATGCTCGCTATTTTTCATGACATAGTTGGGAAATTTATGGAAATATTTATGGATGATTTTTCTGTATTTGGGTCTACGTTTGATACTTGCCTTGATAATTTAGCATCTGTTCTATCACGATGTGAAGAGACTAACCTTGTCTTAAATTGGGAGAAGTGTCATTTTATGGTACAGGAAGGTATAGTTCTCGGGCACAAGGTATCGCACAAAGGAATTGATGTAGATCGAGCCAAGGTTGACGCGATTGAGCAGTTGCCACCACCCACGTCAGTAAAGGGGGTTCGAAGCTTCTTGGGACACGCAGGATTCTACCGACGCTTCATAAAGGATTTTTCAAAAATAGCTAAGCCATTATCTAATTTACTTGTTAAAGATGCTATTTTTAACTTCACTGATGATTGTCTGCAGGCTTTTCGAACCTTAAAGGAGAAACTCACCACAGCCCCAGTGATGGTCGCACCAGACTGGTCACTCCCATTTATATTGATGTGCGATGCTAGCGATGGTGCTGTAGGTGCGGTTCTAGGACAACGCAAGGATAAGGTATTTCAGGTCATTTACTATGCTAGTAAAACTCTGGACGATGCACAGAGGAATTATGCTACGACTGAGAAAGAGTTACTAGCCGTAGTATTTGCAGTAGATAAATTTCATTCTTACCTAGTGTTGAATAAGGTAATCATCTACACTGATCATGCTGCACTTAGATACTTATTTGCTAAGAAAGATGCTAAGCCTAGGTTGATTCGGTGGATTTTACTACTTCAGGAGTATGACTTAGAGATTCGTGATAAAAAAGGTGTTGAGAATGTGATAGCTGATCATTTATATAGGTTAGATAATTCGCATGAGCAAGATAAGGAGTTACCTATTGACGAATATTTTCCTGACGAACAATTATTTGCTTTGATCGATACATCATTTCCTTGGTTCGCGGATTTTGCAAATTACGCTGCTACAGGTGAGATTCCCACAGGCTTGAGTTTTCATCAGAAGAAGAAATTTCTCTCTGATGTGAAACACTACCTGTGGGACGATCCATTCCTATACAAGATTTGCTCTGATCAGGTAATCCGGCGATGTATACCCGCCGAAGAGGTGAGCTCTGTTTTATCCCATTGTCATGCGGGTTTGACGGGTGGACACCATGGACCCACTAGGACTGCATTTAAAGTATTACAATCGGGTTTGTTTGGCCTACATTCTTTAAGGATGCGCAGGCTTATGTTGCCTCATGTGATCGTTGCCAGCGTACGGGTGCTATGTCTCGAAAACATGAAATGCCGTTGAATATCATGTTAGAAATAGAACTCTTTGATGTGTGGGGCATTGATTTTATGGGGCCTTTTCCTAGTTCATGTTCAAATAAGTATATCTTGGTAGCAGTAGACTATGTATCTAAATGGGTAGAGGCAGAGGCATTTAGGACCAATGATGCACGCGTAGTCATTCGATTTCTTAAGAAGCATATTTTTACTCGTTTTGGTACACCAAGGCAATAATTAGCGATGGTGGTACTCACTTCTGTAATAAGTTATTCGCTAATTTGTTGTCTAAGTATGGTGTGAAGCATAAAGTGTCTACCCCATACCATCCCCAGACTAGTGGACAGGTAGAAGTTTCGAATAGGGAGCTGAAGCAGATCTTGGAAAAGACGGTGAACGCCTCAAGGAAAGATTGGTCGTTGAAGCTAGATGACGCACTATGGGCGTACCGCACCGCATATAAAACTCCAATAGGACTTCGCCGTTTCGCCTTGTTTTTGGAAAAGCATGCCATTTACCTGTAGAATTAGAACACCGTGCATATTGGGCTATTAAAAAGCTAAACTTTGATTTGTCTGAAGCAGGTAAAAATAGGTTACTCCAACTGAACGAGATGGACGAGTTTCGTCAACAATCGTACGAGAATGCCAAGTGATATAAGGAGCGGACAAAGAAGTGGCATGACAAGAAGATCATAAAAAGGGAATTCAAACTCGGCGATCGTGTCTTGCTATTCAATTCAAGGCTACGTCTCTTTTCAGGAAGTTAAAGAGTAAGTGGGTAGGTCCCTATATAGTACAGAAAGTATATCCATCCGGGGCCGTACAAATCCTTATCAACGGAAAGGACGAACACACAGTTAATGGGCAGCGCTTGAAACTCTACGACGATGGGGAAGTTGGGAAAGCGAACTTGGTATTCCTTGAAGAACCTAGTGCTACTAATATTCCTGCTTTACGTTGTTCTGTGCCTTTCAGGGACACCTCGTCTGGAGAGAATACCAGCGAGCTGAAGGACCTCCAGAACACCAAAGCAAGCCTAGACACCAAGCCACCCTGATCGCCTCGAGAGTCGAGCTAACGACTTTAAAAACAGCGCTTCTTGGGAGGCAACCCAAGTATTATTGATGCATATATATATTATATTTAGTGCTATTATTCTAAGTATTATTATTATTATTTTTTTTTTTGTCTAATAAAACTCGCTTTCACGGTGCGCCTAGTCATGTTTGTTTCGCAGGCTCATAACTAGTTTGGGGGTTGTCCGTTCGCGATGGTTGCTTGTTTAATGCGGATCAACCAAGTCTTCTATATCGATCGACTTAAAATCAGGGCAGTGTCACTTTTATTCTCTCTTTGCTTTTATTTTACACATTGAGGTCAATGTGCTATTTAGTTTGGGGGTGGGATGTGACACATGCTATATTTAATATGCTTACATGTTTACGTATCGATGTATTTTGGTTTTGGTTATTTTAGTGGGTATAACTGATGAAGGTTGCGATTTGAATGTCATCTGTGGAATCTCCTGTCAATGATGAAAATTTTCAAAATTTTACTGTCATGATATGATTCGATGAATTGAGTGTGATAGTCCTACATGTTGCATGGTCGTGATATTAGCATGATTATTTGGCTATATTGACTGCTTTAGGAGAGTATTGCCGTATCATGAAGCACAAACCCAGTTATATATGTGAGTTCTTGAGCCTTCAGAAAAATTCAGAGCAACTCAGTATGTTCGGTGTTTATTCTTGTGTGACACGCATGGACTGAATATTTTCGAACTTGCTCTGTTATGCATGTTAATGGTTACTATGTAGATTTTTGTGCGCGAAAATGAGAAGGGCACTAGGATTTAGTCATTGGCCTAAATATTTCCCCACCTTACGTATTTACCACTTAGTGAGCCCCATTTGACTTATTTGTTGATTTGGAGCCCAGATATTTAGCCTGATTGCCTCAAATTTTGCCTATACGACCCCGAATCAACGTGTTAATTTATCGATATCGTGAAAGGTGGCTTGTTGGTCGAGAAGGAGCTAATCGTCGATGCATGTTAGTTATGAACTCGTCTTATGATATAGATCTCTCGTCGTAATATTGCAGCAACCTAGAACCCCCTCCCTTCGGTAAGATGCAAAAAAAAAAGAATAGGAGGGGCTGGTTTAAAAAAAAAGGAAGCGAAAAAAAAAGAGAGAGAGAAAAAAAAGAATAAAAGCGAAAAAAAAGAAGGTGAAAAAAAAAGAAGAGAAAAAGCGAGCGAGAAGAGCTAGAAAAGGAAAAAGGATGAGTCGAGTGAAAAATAGGCACGGCGTTAGAAGAGCGAAATAAATGGTGAGAAGAGCGATTCGATGATTGACACGTTGTTACTTTTAGCTCACTTTCCCATATGACGCACCTTTTCAAAACCGAGCCCCATTACAACCCTTGATGAAAGACCCTTTGATTCGTGCATGACTTCTACTTTGTGACTATGATATGATATATTTGCAAGCATAGAGTAAATTCTTTTCATGTCGTGAATTGAGCGTCTTTATACAGATCCCTTTGAAAAAAAAAAAGAAACTTCTTCGAGCGACTTGAGCGATCCTTGTGAGAGTTGTGGATTGATACGTGGTATAATTCTAGAAATGTCTTTCATGCTATGATAAGATTGCGACCTATTACCTCATGCCTCATGTTTTGACTAGATCGTTCATTAGTTGATGATTATCGCAACCTTCTATTCTTTTACGTTTTCCGAGATGAAACAGGAGAATTTCGCTGACTGATGTTTTATAATCCTAACATGAATTAGTTTTATTCCGCTTTCATGATCGAGGACGATCGAAGCTAGTTTGGGGGTTGTTGATAAGTTAGGATTTTACACTATCTTATTCACCGTAAAAGAATATTTTCGACTATCATTTATCGAAATATCTCCAATATTTTACGTTTACGTATATATATCTTGTTTGACAGGTACGGAGCAAAATTAAAGAAAACCGAGTTCTTGTGCGTGCTAAGTACAACTATGGGAATTTGGGCTACAATTATCAGATGAATTATTTTGTGGGCTTTTTATCTTCAGCCCATCGAAATAAACAAGTCCACAAGAGATTTATTAATTAGAGAACAAGTCAATGGCGTGGTTTGATATCCCCTAAAGATGTGCACGCGCTTCGAGGATTTGAATTTCCATAAAAAGTTGAAGATTCAAAGATACTTTGAGGAAAAATCGCATATGAGGTGGAATTAGGTCGGTGGATTATTTTTCTTTATATAGAGAAGGCAACGAATCATAGGAGAGAGTTTTGGCAGCGAATAACAAGGAGACGAAGATAGCGAATGCCGACTGAGAAGAAAATAATAAAAAGCAGCGAATAGAAGAGAAAACCAGCGACGGAAATGTAATACCCGTAAAATTTAATTACGGGATTTACAATAAAATTAATGGTGGAGAGTATTTAATTAGAAACTTTGTTGGATTAGTTAGATAAAAAAATGTTAAGATTATAGGAGAATAAGTATGGCACACAAATTATTTTGAACTCGATGTGTCTCTATGAATTCATGCTATGCGATTTAAAATTTTTATGTGTGTTACGAATTGAGACTTATGTGATGATATTAGAAAGCTTGGCAGTGGAATTTATACTGCAGATTTAAAAGAAGAATTTCAAGAATTCTAAATTGATGTCGAGATTTACTAAGAGCTAAATGGAGTTTATAATATTAGGTTAAAATAAGTTGGACTATATTTATAATTGGGATCAATTCTAATTGGGTCATAATTAAATCTTTGATCTTAGGCCCAAAATATAACTAGGAAAATGGGCTAACCAATAATAGGATTAGAATGGTTAGACTTGGACCAACAATCTAGTTTTTTTTTTAAATAAGCCCAACTATTTAAAAATGAAGATAATTATTAACATTCCTTAATAATGAGGGAAAAGTGACGTGATTCACTTTGTCCCATCAACCCTATTCTTGGCCACCCAAAGCTTATCTAAGGACTAAGCTTCTCGATGGTATAAGCTCATCAAATAAAAACCTTAAGGAAGGGAGGAAATTAGTTCAATCAGTAACCGAAGGAAAGAACACAAGTCAGAAAACGAATTCCAACTTAAGGAGGTATAGCTTTATTTATAGTTTGTAAATTAATTCTAAGTTTTTATTTTTAATACTTCACGTTACTTAAGAATTAGGAAGAATTAGTGTATTCTTTTTCTAGATTAGGATAGTGTCTAAGGAAGATTTCGATTGTAGTTAAGTTATTAATTATAGGGTTTTTATTATAAGTTATGCTAACATATGACCTTCGAACTGTTCTTGAGGAGTATGGAGTTTCGATCGAAAGTTTAGATGATATCTATAAGGTATTTCGAGTGATGATAAGATCTTTCCAGATTATGAATCTCGAGAATTAGCTCGAGATCCATATCGAAAGTAGGTATTGTTAAATCTCGAACTTCTGTTAAAATGTCGAAATCTATCTTTGATATTAACATATCGAAATCATTGTGTGTAATGTCGAGATCTATGTCGAAATCCCATAGTAAAACTTAAGATACATGTCGAGATCCACTTTGGAGTTAACTTCGAAATATTGTATATTATTTAGTCAAACTCGAGATTTATCTCGAGATATATATCGAAATCCAATTGATGTCAACTTCGACATTTTAGGTATAATCTCGAAAGCACATCTCGATTTTTTTATATCAATGTACATCTCGAAATCCTCAATTATAATTTTGAAACACTATCTCGACATCCTTGTGTACATATTACTTCAAGATAAATTCTGTAATGTTATTTAATCAAGCTCGAGATTCATTTCCAAAACATGTCGAGATTTATGTTGCAATGTGACTCGAGTTCATGTCAAGATTTTACTTGGAAACTAACTTCGAAATTTAGTAAATGATGTCGAGATTCATTTTTAAGTCATGTCGAGATCTATTTAACCCATGTAGAGATCTATTTCAAAACCCATAGAAGTCGAAACTAGGGTTTCTAAATTAAGCCATTTTAAGTAACACTGTAATTAGACTAACAAACCCTAATTTGATATGTTTCTATGCTTAGGGTTCGAAGGTTAGCAATTTAACCGTACGATAAGCTAAGGATACCAGGTAAGTGGAAATCGCAACTACAACACATAATTTTTATGTGCATGAAATTATGTGTTATATGCTTTTATGATTTTATGTGACGTGTCTATGTGCTTATATGATTTTATGTGAGTTCTTACGTGATTTAATTACGTTATATGATGATATGACACGCATACTCATGGCATGAGCATGTGCACGCACGACTAGTATGAGAGTCAGGGAGATAGCGTGCATGAGTATAAGATCGCTTGAAAGCGATATGTATATTTGCCGATATGGGCATTTGTGTCGACTCAATGATGAGTCACGGCTCTTCTATGCTACCACGGCGATTCACGAGGCCGAATTACCTGGTTCACGAAAGGTAGGGGGAATACCCCGTAGCGGGAGATGCAACCTGGAGGATGCGACTCGAGGGTATGAGCGGCACCGAGGGAACCTCGAGTGTTGGCGACCTCGTAGTAAGCTACCAGTGAGAAGCGCCCGCGTGTCAGACCGTATTGGGATGGAAAGGCGCCTTAGAGTTAAACAAAATTTGTGTGCCCGAGTTAGCCTCTCAATGGAACCGCATTGGGATTGAAAGGCACTGTTAGCCTCTCAGTGGGACTGCATTGGGATTGAAAGGCACTAGTAGCCTCTCAGTGTGCATCACATTGGGATTGAAAGGCACTAGTAGCCTCTCAGTGTGGATCGCATTGGGATTGAAAGGCACTGTTAGCCTCTCAATGGGACTGCATTGGGATTGAAAGGCACCATAGGGTTATGCACAGACTGAGTACTCGGGTTTAGCCTCCCAGTGTGTGTACTGGCACTATACCCTTAGGGGTTTGAGCTCTATATGGTGCATAGTAAGATTGAAAGCCGAGGACCCAAATATGTTATGAAAGGTCAAGAAGAATGTGAGGAAGGTCGGGAAGAATATGAGAAGTAGATAGCATTGGCGCGTATGCCTTCGCTATTTAGGTCACGTACACTGCATGCATGATTTTCACTTACTGAGCTTTATAAGCTCATTCCACGTATTATGTGTTGTAGGTATCGAGCCTGACGCTGATGCGCGTCGAGGCTAAGGCGGGCTGACGGCGGTACCCCAGTGTCTTTTGAGGGCAAGGCTGTACATGGATGACGACCTGTGGAATGACGTTAGGTTTATAATATGTTGATAGTTTGGGGCTACGACCCGTATATAGTGATGACGCCATAGACGATTTTTGTTGTAAAATATTTTATTTAGGAAAAAGTTTTTGTTAGACGGGTCTTCCGCGACTTACGTTGCGAAAATCCGCCACTAAGTATGATTAGAAAGTGAGGGTTGCCACAGGAAATAAAGAGCAGACTTGCGGCGAAGATAGAAGACAATTGACGACTAGCGAGGCGTTCCTTCCGTGATAAGCATATTATTTCTCTATTATCTTGACATTGAATATTTGTGTCTTTATTTTATTAATATGCTAACTTAGATTCTTTTGTGATTAAGGCCATGGTAGGCCGAATAATGACTACGTATTAATATTTTTCTTATCCTATTTGATCGTGTTAATCGAGTCACGTGTTCTTTGTTTGCACTTAATGCTTGTGTATGCCTGATCAACATATGCATGTTTATTTGATTGGTTTATGAGACGGAAAAAGTGATTAGACCGGTTAGAACAATAAACATCGAACATCACTACGTAAAACCGACCAGAGATGGAATTCGGTTTCGTATGTGTGGTTTCCGAATCCTTAAGCGCCGAAAGCGTTTAAGCTCGAGGAATTTCATAGAGATTTAATGCGTGCGTAGAAACTACAATCCTATAGACATATACGGGTTGGTTCTCTATCGCATAGGATCGCTATTGCGGGACAAACGAGTAGCGATTGTCTTAGGAAATTTTACCTTGACTGAGATTCATGATGGTTAGATAGGATAGATTTTTTGAAGACGTAGGAATTATTTGAGCTGAACATGTGCCTTGGTCACTCGTCGTTAATTGATTTTTATCTCATCTATTTTATTTGCGTATATTTTATTATTTGCGCTTTTATTTCGTTTAATTAAATCATCAAAACTAAAAAGAAATTCTCTTAGTCTAAATCAGAATTAGGTTTAATATATTAGAATTAATCAAGCTATCTTCGTGGATCGATACTCGGACTTCGTCCGTTTTACTACTTGCACGACCTAGTACACTTGCTAGTATTTGAGCGTGTCACTCGTGTTCCCCAAATCACTGCCTGAACACAATCGGCTAGAAAAATCAGAATAGAAATACCGGTTGCTGAAATAACTTAAGTTATGATAAGTTGGCCGTGTATGACCTTCCGTGAATGACCATTCGATACTCGTTTTAAAACAGCTGGAATCTAGGTCTCCATTAATCAGGAATTTAGAAGTAAGATTTCCGTTACGGGTAGTTAGGTGGTTACTCACCTAACCAAGCCAACTCGACTCCCTACTCATCGCTACCCTGAATCATTCCCGCTGGCGGAATTTCGGGGGCGAAATTCTTTTAAGGGGGGAGAATGTAGAACCCGAGTCCCGTAATTAGGCCATCCAATAAATTTGCGTGCCTAATATGTGTTTTACATGATGTCATGGTACGTGTTTCGCGGCCTTATATGCAACTAGATGACTACGTGCTACATGTTATAGGTACCTTACGTGATATGTGACTTAAGTGATGTTATTAGGAATTAGAAATAATTTTTGTACAAGGGTTATGGTTTCGGTAAGTGAGAATTAATATACCCGAAATATAATTATAGTATTGGCTAGATATAAACCCAAATTTAAGCCCAAGTCAATTTATAGGTTTGGTCCAAAATAATACATTCCTTAAATAGAGTGGTCCAAATTTATGAGGATTCAATAATTAATATTAAAATAATAAGGCCCAAATAAATTATGACTTGGCCCAATAAGAATTAAAAGATAAGGATAACTTTTTGACCACTTGGGAAACGTGAGTGCCATGTCCCCCTTGGCTTTTAGCTTGAAAGCAATAATTACAAGTCAAACAAATAAACGTGAAACAAGGAAAGAGGAAAGGAAGAGAAAAGAGCTCAACTCCATAGCTCAATAACTCGAAGACTTAGTGAGGTATATCTCTCGAATACTCTTGATAATTAAATAGTGGGTTCATAGTTAGTTAACGTGTGTGAGAGAATTTTAAACATTCTTATGCTTAGAAAAACCTAAACTCTTGAATTACGGTCTATGCCCATAAATATATATATATATATATATATGTGTGTGTGTGTGTGTGTGTTTATACATGATACACGAGTCTTAATGGTTTTGAGGTACACCACTTTCTGAGGCTAGGACATATTCGGAGGAAAATAAGATGATAGTAGAGAAAATTTGGTACCTTAAGGGTGCGATATTTTTAGAGAGCACCATGTTCTGGATTGAATTAATCTTCTGTAGAGAATCATAATAACATGCGAATTTAGGGGATTTTAGAATATTTTGTTCTTGGAAAATTCTGCAAATTTTCAAAGTGCTAAATGTTCGAAGGGATTGGTGTTCTTATTAGGGGTGGTTCGGTACGGTATACCGTACCAAAACTGTGATACCGTATACCGTACCGAAATTTCGGTATCCAAAAAAATCATATCAATACCATACCAAAATTTCGGTATACCTTAAATTTCGATACGGTATCATACCGAAATTTCGGTATGGTATCGGTATCATACCTTCTATACCATTCACACGGAGGGTTTTTTACTATGCATATCTCGTAACTCGTTAATTCGTTGTTTTGGAATTTTTAATCATTTCAAACTCCTTAGGCCCCAATAAGATAGATTATTAATACCAAAATTTTCAAAATAAAAAGATTTTTTAACCTTAAATAATTTACATATTTTAGCCAGTCTCCTTAGTAAGACAAAAAACTTTACATAACCACAAAATACAACTTTATTTACAGATTAATTAGAACGAATGGGCTTTATTTAAAAAATTAGTGAAGATTAACAAAAAGTAATTGCATTGCATCTTCACGCTTTCAAAATCCTAAAAAAACATTAAAAAGGCAAAAATTAAACGTTACTTGAGTTACATAAGTAAAATATGTTGGGCCTAATCTTTGAAAGTTGTGTATAAGTTAATAATTTATGGGCTAAATAAGTTTATGAAGATCCTTAATTTTTCATTTTATATTTTTTGAAATAATATAATATATGTAGGTGTGTATATATATATAAAATATATTAAAAATTTTAGTATCTCGGTATTCGGTATAATCGGTATACCTAATTTTAAAAACTTTCATACCATTACCGTACCGAAAATTTTCGGTACGGTATCATACCTTACCAAAAACTTCGGTATACCAAAATTTTCGATATTTTCGATACGATTCGATACGATAAGGACGGTATTTCGGTATTTTGGTATTTTTCCCCAGCCCTAGTTCTTATATTATTTATATTGTTCTTAAGAAAAATACGGTTTGATCGAGAAGTCTGAAGTTTTTAGTGATTAAAAGCGTTTTTGATTTTGATGGGGTCGTGAAATATGAAATTCACGTAGTTCGCGAATCAAGAAGAAATACTTTAATAACCCTATTTGGCGAATTGTATAGTGTGCAAAGAATTTCACGAATTGATACTAGGCAATAACTTCACGGGTTGAGCGGTTGGGAATTGTGCATGCAACTTAAGGGAATAAAATAATAATATAAGTATATAGAACTTCACGAACTATTAGTGAGTTATGCACGTAAGAAAATGGGCCAAAAATAAGATAAGGGTCCAACTTAATAGAAATTCGTAGGTGTTGAAATAAGATGACC
Source organism: Craterostigma plantagineum (assembly GCA_027422505.1). NCBI lineage: Eukaryota > Viridiplantae > Streptophyta > Magnoliopsida > Lamiales > Linderniaceae > Craterostigma > Craterostigma plantagineum. The sequence goes on from JAPQWV010000045.1 coordinate 6,086,790, forward strand.
CAATTACATAAATTACCTTGGCCTAAGTAATGATAGGATAAAGATGGGCTTTTCTTGCACCATAGGAAACTCACGTCAAAGCCATACCCCTACTAGATATTTAGCCTAAAAATCATCATTTTGGTCAAAGAAAGAAAAAGAAAACGAAAGAATAAAGGAGAAGAAGAAAAGAGACCGAGGGAAAAAGAAGATCATCTTGGAGCTTAGGAAAGGGTATATATCTCCTCATATTAATTTTTATTTAATATTCTAGAATGCTAGGAAGATTAGGGTTCACCAAAGATACATCAACATGCGCTTTTATGCAAGTCTTAATTTAAAAAGAGCTCGAATGTGTTGAGGCTATTCATATCCTCAACAAGAAACCCTTTCGAATGAGGATTTAGTAGTTTTTCAAAGTTAATGATTATTTTCTTAGGATTTAATGTTAACATATTTAGGTATATGTATAAATAGGGCTTATATGAATTCTTTTTTGAAGGTTTAGGAGATATCTGAAGTTCATACGATATTTATATGGTTTTTAGGAAAGATACCTTTGATCCAAATTCCCAAGAATTTTAGGTGGTAAAATTGTTTAAGATCCGTGTAGGGTGAAATTCGCGAATTGGTAGAGTTTCACGAATCGACCTATGGCGAACCCTAAGTCACAAACCAAATTTGGCGAAGTAGGTTCAGAATATTAATAAGTTCGCGAATGATTAGCGATTCGCGGAGTAGGAGTAAGAGTTCGCGAATTGAGAGGAGTTCGCGAAATGCGAACTTGGCGAACTATGAGAGGTTCGTGAATCCCGTGTAGGTCGAATGAATTCGCGAAGTAGTGTAGTTCGCGAACTGAGGTGAACAATTCGCGAATTAAGAGAGAGATCGTGAAATATTAGTTTCGCGAATTGAAGTAACATAGTCTAAGGGATTCGCGAGATGAGAGTAAGGTAATGATAGACTTCGCAAACTGATAGAAGGACATTTCACGAATCAAGCGAGAAATGAGTTTGGCGAACTCATAAATTTCACGAACTAGGATAGAATATGTGGCGAATTAAGAGAGGTTCACGAACCCTAAATACAAATTGTGTGTGTAAGGTAGAATATTCCGCGAATTGAGAGAAAGATGTTATAGATAGAGTTCGCGAAAGTGTATGTTTTATGTGTGAGTTCGCGAAACACAAATGAGCTAGATATTTCACGAATTAGTCCAAGCCACGGATCACGAATCATGAGGCGAGTTTCGCAAATCATTGGGGGTTCGCGAACTCTATGAAGATCATGAACTATAGATTAAACATTTCACGAATTTAGCAAGTCACGAGTTATGAAGTATGCCACGAATTCCACGAGTCTATTTCACGAGTCTTGAACTTTCACAAAGTAACGTCAACGAACTATTTCCAAATAATTATTTCTTAAAGGCAATATTAATTATAATATTCCAACACTTAGGAAATTTGATTAGCAAGCCAAGTAATTTTAGATAAGGTATTGACTTAATTATTTTTATCCTAAGGTCGATACTTAGGAGTTTCACCTGGTCAGGTAGCCAATAATCGACGGACGACAGGTAAGTGGGACTTCTCAACTACAACACATAGAATTATGTGCGCATTATTTACGTGGCTATGTGCTTCTATGATTTTTATGTGATTCAGTACATGACATGAACTGCACATTACATGACAAGTCATCTGGCATTTCATACATGCATTTCACGAGCATACACGAGTCTCACGAGAGTTTTATGACATGACATGAGATATGCATGATCGCCGGGGCGCGATAAATAGTTACTAATATTAATATGTCAAGACACGTGCAAGACAAGACGTGTAATACGGCTCTTCTAACGCTACGAGGTGACCTTCTATGTCACCGATGTCAAGACAAGACACGTGCAAGACAAGACGTGTAAATCGGGCAAATGCCCTCGTAGCAAGGATTAGCCGAGGGCCCTACAAGACAAGACACGTACAAGACAGGACGTGTATTAGGGACCCTACAAGACAAGACAAGACAAGACATGACCCGATTTTGTGAGGAATAGTGAACATTGGCCCATATGCCTCAGCAAGTCATGACACGGGCACAGCATGCATAAATCCTACTTACTGGGCTATATAAGCTCATCCCATGTTTTATGTGTTGTAGGTCCCAGCGAACACGGTACGTGATCGCGTAGCCAGCAAGGCGTTCTTTTGAAAGCTTCCGAACGACTTTTGGGGGGTGGTGTGTACGTGGATGATGACCTGTGAGGCCGGGCGCATAGGATCTTTTGCTGCACAAATATGCACGACGCATGTAGATAGAACTCGAATGTAATTAGAAAGTTTGGAAGCATTCTTTTGACATGTAACGAAACGACGTTCCTTTATGAAAAAGGAAAAATTTATTCCGCATTTTCGTATTTCTTCTAACTAAATACGTAGTTAGACACGTAAGACAAGACTAGAAATGGTAGCGATGGCTAGGGTCGCTACAGTATTCTCGAAAATAGATCTCCGTTCGGGATACCATCAATTAAAGATCAGGGAGACAGATGTTCCTAAAACGGCTTTCAGTACGAGGTATGGCCATTATGAATTTTTGGTCATGCCCTTCGGACTGACAAATGCCCCAGCTGCGTTTATGGATCTTATGAACCGAGTCTTTAAAGACTATCTCGACCGCTTTGTTATCGTCTTTATCGACGATATCTTGATCTATTCTAGGACGAAAGACGAACACGAAAGCCACCTAAGAACCGTCTTAGGAATATTGCGAGAGAAACAACTCTACGCAAAGTTCAAGAAATGTGAATTCTGGCTGGAGCAAGTAGCCTTCTTGGGGCACGTGATTTCAGGGAATGGAATCTCTGTGGACCCGAGTAAGATTGACGCCGTGAACAATAGGCCACGACCGACTACTCCAACCGAGGTTCGAAGTTTCCTCGGACTTGCGGGATATTACCGTAAGTTCATAGCTGACTTCTCAAGTATTGCTTCAACCTTGAGAATCTTACGAGGAAGAATGTACCTTTCAAGTGGACTGAAGCGTGCGAACAAAGTTTTCAGGAGCTAAAGAAACGACTTACTACAGCCCCTGTTCTAACTATACCCTCGAGAACTGGAGGATTCTCGGTCTACAGCGACGCTCGAAGAACGGACTGGGATGCGTATTGATGCAGAATGGTAAAGTAATTGCTTACGCCTCCCGACAACTGAAGGAATACGAGAAGAACTACCCGACCCATGATTTGGAATTAGCAGCAGTGGTCTTCGCTTTAAAGATCTGGAGACATTACCTGTACGGAGAAAAGTGTGAGATCTTCACAGACCACAAGAGCTTGAAGTAATTCTTCACTCAGAAGGAATTAAACATGAGACAACGACGATGGCTGGAGCTTGTGAAGGACTACGATTGCGTCATTAATTATCATCCGGGCAAAGCAAACATAGTCGCTGACGCGTTAAGTAGAAAAGCTATTAATGCAGAGTTAAGTAAACTTGGAGTGGAGATAGTTGATTTAGGCGAAGTCGAGACGAAACTAGCAACACTAACTCTTCAGCCTACGTTGCTAGAACGAATCAGAAAAGCTCAGGAAAGGGATGAACTTTATTTGAAGATGAAAGCTGCACTCCCCGACGACTTTGCAATCCGAGAAGACGGAACTTTACTTTACAAGAATCGATTGTATGTGCCTAGCGACGAGGAGTTACGACGAACGATAATGACAGAAGCGCACACAACGACCTACTCCGTACATCCGGGCTCGACCAAAATGTACCAAGACTTGCGAATCACGTATTGGTGGCCGGGAATGAAGAGGGATATAGCCACGTTCGTAAATAGATGTATGACTTGCCAACTGATCAAAGCCGAACACCAGCGACCAGTTGGAACTCTACAGCCTTTACCAATACCCGAATGGAAGTGGGACCACATCACTATGGATTTCGTCGTGGGTTTACCCAAGACGACGAAAGGCCATGATGCTATTTGGGTGGTTGTAGACCGCCTGACAAAATCAACCCATTTCCTTCCAATCAGCTCTACTTTTTTCATGGAACGCTACGCTGAATTATATGTTCAGGAAATAATCCGACTCCATGGAATTCCAACCTCTATTGTCTCGGATCGAGATTCGAGATTTCTGTCGAACTTTTGGCAGAGCTTACAAAAAGCGATGGGAACCAAGCTCTCGTCCAGTACTGCATATCATCCCCAGACCGACGGACAGTCTGAACGAACGATCCAAACCCTTCAGGATATGTTACGAGCGTGCGTGCTAGACTTTAAGGGAAACTGGAGTAAATACTTGCCGCTGATCGAATTTTCTTACAACAATAGCTTCCACGCTACGATCGGGATGGCGCCGTACGAGGCATTGTACGGGTGCAAGTGTCGGTCTCCTATTCACTGGGATGAAATAGGCGAACGAGCATTGTTGGGACCAGAAATAATCTGTGAGACGACAGAAGCCGTGACGAAAATTCGGGAAAGAATGCGAACGGCTCAGAGTCGACAGAAGAGTTATGCAGATCATCGACGACGGCCATTGGAGTTTGCAGAGAACGATCAAGTATTTTTAAAGATTTCCCCAATGAAAGGAGTAAAGCGCTTCGGACGAAAGGGCAAGTTGAGTCCAAGATACATAGGCCCATTCAAAATCCTTAAACGAGTCGGCGAAGTTGCATACCAATTAGAGTTGCCGGCTTCATTATCGCAAATTCACGATGTATTTCACGTATCGACATTACGAAAATACGTCGCGGACCCAAGCCATGTGATCCAGAACGAACTTCTTTATCGACAGCTCAAGCCTGACTTGAGTTACGAAGAGAAGCCTGTAGAAATTTTGATGTACGAGATGAAACAGCTCCGGAATAAAACTATTCCGTTAGTTAAGGTGTTGTGGCGTTATCAATCAATTGAGGAAGCCACTTGGGAGCGTGAGGATGAAATGAGAGTTCGTTATCCCGAGTTATTCCAGTCGGCGTAATTTCGGGGATGAAATTCTTTTAAGGGAGGGAGGATGTAATACCCGTAAAAAATTTAATACGTGATTTTGTTGTAATTAACTATGAAGTGTTGTGAATTAGGAAGTTGGTGAAGAAATTTGATGGGAAGAAGAATATAAAATTTAATAATTACACCTTAATTTCGAAACCTATCAATGAGATTAGGTGGAATTTATAATGTGGGGAAATAAAATAAAGTGGGCTTAACTTAATTTTTAAACCTAGGCCCAAGTTATTAAAGATAAGCTTTGATGAAAATGTTTCTTAAGACTTGAGGAAAAATCACGTCATCACACCTTGTCCCATCATATATGCTTTTCGATAGTTTAGTACTTATCTATCTTCTCTAAGATCATAATATCATTGAGTAAGAAACCCTAAGAAAAGGAGAAAGAAGTCGAACAGTAAGGGAACATTGCAAACGAGAATTAAGAATTTAATACCGCAAGGAGTTCGAAAGTGATAGTGTTTGGAGGTATAACCCCTTGTCCTTAGTATTTAATTTTATTTTTATATTAATACGTTATTACATGGTTATATGAAGGTCTTAGGAAGTTCTAGAAACATTTAAGGTTTAGGAATCTTGAGGTTCGAATTCTAGATCACATCATGAGTGTTTATTTGGTGAGAGGTTCGTGAGAAACCGATGGTGTTAAGGTGTACTATTAAATCTTTGAGCTAGTATAATTTTGTGAGATGATTTTAATGGTAGCTTAATATGGGATTTGAAGGTTTTCGATGGAAAAACAACAAGGAATTTTTAGAAGTTCTCGATATACACATACACAATATATTTCTCGACATTGTTTAAGGATCTCGATAATTCCTATTATGCTATGTTCTCGACATTTGATAAAATTGTTCGGCCATTCTCATTGTGAAAAGATTTCGACATGATATAAAAATAATTTCGACAAAAGATCTCGAGATGTATATAAAAAGATTTCGACATGTATCATATAAAGGATTTCGAGATAATTTTCGATTATAGTAAGATCTCGACATTTATAAGATTTCGAGATATAATAGTTCTCGACATTTGTAAGATTTCGACAACCTTAATCTCGACATCAATGTTCTCGACATTTACAAGGAAATTTTCGGTACTTATATTAAAAACTGCTCGATATCATCTATTCCAGAGTTTTGAATATTTAGTAAATTTTTTTAGCATTTTTAGGAATTTTAGGGTTTTCATTATTTAGGGTTTCTGATATTTTCAGTGTTTTGATAATTAGGGTTCGAGTATTTTAGACTTATCTGACTTAACAAATATATTGACATGATAATATTTTCAATACTCAGATGATCGAAGCGTAGGAAATTTACCAGATTTCGTGACTAATTTTATCAGGAGGACATGTAGGTGAATCATTCATCTACGACACGTAAATGCATACCTGCTATTATGTGATTATGTGATTCGATGATTTACGTGTTTTACTTATGTTTTATGTGGCATCACGTTTCATGTGTATCATGTAGCATGGCATCGCACGACATTGTGAGGGATAATGACCACATTAGTGGTGACACCTTAAGGTGTCTATTGAGCGGGGTAGAGTGTGCCGATTGTGGCAGTCAGACTCGTAGCGGAGTTGAGGTTGGACTCGCGGGGCACCTGACGGGAGACAGACGTGAGCGATCTGTCTACTCGGGCGTGAGCGACCCGAGGTGCAAACCGTCGGATGAGTTGTGTAGCGGACGGGGCGACCTGATAGGAGGACGTTGACGTGATCGATCAGCGCACTATCAGCGTGGGCACCGCTAGTCTGGCGTTAGCGACCAGATGATATATTTTATTTTATTGCGCGCGAGGTGCCGAGTCCAGCCTAGGGCCCTGATATTGAGATACGATAGAAATCTGGGAACGAGCGTGCATTATATCATGTTGTGAGAATTGGGATTGGGAATGAGTGCACGCTGCATTGCATATTCACCTACTGGGCAATAGCTCAATCTTTTACGTGTTGTAGGTACCGAATCTGACGCTGACACGCGTCAAGACTGAGGCGGCTGGTGGCGGTACTCCACGGACTTTTGAGGGCGGAGCGGTACATGGATGAAGACCTGTGGAGCGGCGATAGGGTTTTTGACCTTTTGACATTTTGGGGGCTTCGGCCCATTGTACAGATACTATTATGTAAAATAATATTTTGTTGTATTATATTATCTTTTAGAAAAAATTTTAATTAGACGGGCCTTCCGCGGCTTACGTTGCGGAAATCCGCCACTAATCTTACTTAGAAAAGTAGGGTCGCCACAGGTGGTATCAGAGCGTAGGCTCTAGATTCTGCAGACTGTCCATGTACTGCCGCTCAAAAGCCTGGAGAATCAGCCTGGCCTGTAAGTTTGAAGATTGATTATGTGATTACGTGTTATTTAATATATGTGTTTTTTATGAATGATTGTAGAACTAGTTAAAAATTCCACCAGTTAACTGATTTGATCCGACGACAATCAGATCATACCTCATTCACCGTCAAGATTCTTCGTAACGTCATGCATCCCCGAGGATAGAACGTGTAGAAGCTGCGGGGGAAAGGTTTCGAAGGTTAAACCCCCTTCGTTCGAGGAGGCAGCCGATCCTACCTATGTTCCGCGTTAGCCACCTGCCTGATACTGAGAAGGTGACTTGTGCCACCTTCATGCTACGTGGGAATGCGGGCTACTGGTGGGACACGATTCAAGTACTCGAAGACACTACCATCATGACTTGGGAAAGGTTTAATTTTTCGGGGAAAGTATTTTACGGCGCAGGATAGGGGGCAGAAGCTGAATGAGTTCATAAACCTGAAACAAGGAGGGATGTCAGTAGCAGACTACATCCGCAAATTTGAGCAACTCTCTAGGTTTGCGCCACATATCGTGGCCACTGACGAGCTAAAGATTGAACGTTTCCTGGAGGGTCTCAAACCCGAGATCTTCCAAAGCGTGAGTATGTACGATACCGAGGGGAAAACTTACGCTCGTATCGCTGAACGAGCAATCCTAGCTGAGCAGGCAGAGAATAGGGTTACAAGGGCGCAGGACGCAAAGCGAAGAGCAGAAGGGCAGCAAGGAGGAGGAAATCAGAAACGCCAGTTCTTTGGAAAGACGCGCGGGAATCAACCGGGCCAGCAGAATTGGAGGCCAAGGCTAAACCAGGGACCATTTAATATTCCGAACAGACCCCCAAACGCTGCATCTCAATGTCGACAATGCGGGCGTTACCATTTCGGGGCCTGCTACGGAGCAAGACAGATTCCGCAGTGTTTCCGGTGCGGAAAGATCGGTCACTTTGCTAGAGCCTGTACGGAGAATTTACCCCTAGTACGGAACTCGACTCAACCGCCGATTCGACCTCCACCCGTTCCTGCGCGACTTTTTACCATTCGAAATTCGAACAACTCTCTCGGTTTGCAGACCATATGGTGAGCACCGACTCCCTAATGATTGAACGTTTCTTAGAGGGCCTGAAGCCAGAGCTATACCGCGACGTGAGCATGGCGGGTTCCCAAGGGGCTACTTACGCCCAAGTTGTGGAACGCGCGATGGTGGCTGAACAAGCCGAGATGCGCATCGTGCGAGCCCAAGAGGCAAAAAGAAAGTTCGTGCAAGGACTCAAGGGAGACGGAAACAACCCAAAGAAGCCTTTTATTCCTAAGGACCCGAAACCCTATGTCCAGAATAGGCCTGGACCACCCCAACAGCCCAATCCGAAACAAGGGAGGCCTCAAACCTTTCAACCCACCATACCAACATGCCCGAGATGTGGAAGGCGACATTCGGGCATATGTTACTCCCAAAACGCGATCTGCTACAAGTGTGGCAACACCGGCCACTTTTCCAGGGCATGTCCGGAGAACCCATCCGGAAGCCAGACGGTGAGTCAGGCCAGACCACCGACGGCAACCGCCCGAGTGTACACACTGACTACTAGAGAGGCCAAGGATGACCCGTCCTTTGCGGCAGGTACCTTTTCTATCCACCAAACCCCGACCTGCATTTCGATAGACTCGGGAGCTACGCATTCTGTTACCTTCCCAAAATTTAGTGACGAATCCGACCAATTTAAGTATGAATAGAGTGTAACTACTCCCCACGAAGTTTCCACCCGAACTGGCCAAAACTATATTCCTTCTTTATCGAGTATCCCTTCTTTATAGAAGATGATGATGAAGACATGTTCTACTCCTTTCAGCACGACAAGTCTAAACACAACGATATTAGAGAATGACCCTTTGCCCCCAAATCCTTCCATCCATTCTGAGAATTGCATACACTCAGTACCGGAACGACGCAACGAAAGTGTGGTGGATACTCGTTGATAAGTTAGGATTTTACACTATCTTATTCACCGTAAAAGAATATTTTCGACTATCATTTATCGAAATATCTCCAATATTTTACGTTTACATATATATATCTTGTTTGACAGGTACGGAGCAAAATTAAAGAAAACCGAGTTCTTGTGCGCGCTAAGTACAACTATGGGAATTTGGGCTACAATTATCAGATGAATTTTTTGTGGGCTTTTTATCTTCAGCCCATCGAAATAAACAAGTCCACAAGAGATTTATTAATTAGAGAACAAGTCAATGGCGTGGTTTGATATCCCCTAAAGATGTGCACGCGCTTCGAGGATTTGAATTTCCATAAAAAGTTGAAGATTCAAAGATACTTTGAGGAAAAATCGCATATGAGGTGGAATTAGGTCGGTGGATTATTTTTCTTTATATAGAGAAGGCAACGAATCATAGGAGAGAGTTTTGGCAGCGAATAACAAGGAGACGAAGATAGCGAATGCCGACTGAGAAGAAAATAATAAAAAGCAGCGAATAGAGGAGAAAACCGGCGACGGAAATAAAGAGCAGACTTGCGGCGAAGATAGAAGACAATTGACGACTAGCGAGGCGTTCCTTCCGTGATAAGCATATTATTTCTCTATTATCTTGACATTGAATATTTTGTGTTTTTATTTTATTAATATGCTAGCTTAGATTCTTTTGTGATTAAGGCCATGGTAGGCCGAATAATGACTACGTATTAATATTTTTCTTATCCTAATTGATCGTGTGAATCGAGTCACGTGTTCTTTGTTTGCACTTAATGCTTGTGTATGCCTGATCAACATATGCATGTTTATTTGATTGGTTTATGAGACGGACAAAGTGATTAGACCGGTTAGAACAATAAACATCGAACATCACTACGTAAAACCGACCAGAGATGGAATTCGGTTTCGTATGTGTGGTTTCCGAATCCTTAAGCGCCGAAAGCGTTTAAGCTCGGGGAATTTCATAGAGATTTAATGCGTGCGTAGAAACTACAATCCTATAGACATATACGGGTTGGTTCTCTATCGCATAGGATCGCTATTGCGGGACAAACGAGTAGCGATTGTCTTAGGAAATTTTACCTTGACTGAGATTCATGATGGTTAGATAGGATAGATTTTATGAAGACGTAGGAATTATTTGTGCTGAACATGTGCCTTGGTCACTCGTCGTTAATTGATTTTTATCTCATCTATTTTATTTGCGTCTATTTTATTATTTGCGCTTTTATCTCGTTTAGTTAAATCATCAAAACTAAAAAGAAATTCTCTTAGTCTAAATCAGAATTAGGTTTAATATCTTAGAATTAATCAAGCTATCTTCGTGGATCGATACTCGGACTTCGTCCGTTTTACTACTTGCACGACCTAGTACACTTGCTAGTATTTGAGCGTGTCAAGTTTTTGGCGCCGTTGTCGGGGATAGCTATATTATTAATTTTAGGATTTATTCAGAGTTTTAGTTTAGACGTTTTATTTACCGTTTATTATTATTATTATTATTTTATTATTATTATTTTTTTACTATTTTTGCCAATTCGCTTACGCTGATTTTTCATCTTTTGCAGATAATTCCTATTAGTGCATGACACGAAGCTCGAGGAACGTACCATTGCTATTTGACGCAGAAATTGAAGCAACGTGTCGGCTAAACAATCGAAATCGTAGACTGAGAATGGACAATCAAGAACACAAGGAAGAACAGATGGTTCCTCCACGGCCCACTTTACTAAGTCGAGCGCTTCCGGGAATTGTGATGACAATGACCCGATTGCCATCCCCGCGGGACCAAATAATCACTTCGAGATTAAACCCGTTACTATACAGATGGTGACGGGTTCATCACAGTTTCATGGGCTTACAAACGAGGACGCAAATTCACATATTTTGAAATTCACTCAAATTTGCAGAACTATTAAGTATCCTGGCGTCTCCACAGAAGTGATAAAACTAACATTTTTTCCCTTTTCTTTGACAGGTAAGGCTTCTGAATGGTTCTCATCATTGCCGCATGCATCTATCACTAGTTGGGAGCAACTAGTGGAGTGCTTTCTGGGCAAATATTACCCACTGTCAAGGACCAGCGAAATTAGGAGCCAGCTAGTAAACTTCAAACAAGAAGGTGGCGAATCTCTGAGCGATGCATGGAGCAGATACAAGAGCCTTCTGAGACAATGCCCGAACCACAGCATACCCCTGAGCGTTCAGATGCAGTCATTCTTTTTAGGGCTGAGCACGCCAAATAAAAGAATCGTCGATGGCGGCTGCACACAAAATTTTATGGAGTTAGGCGACGAGGAAGCACTCCAAGCCATCGAGCGAATTGCAGCCTACCCAGCAATATATACGGAGCATGATCTGGACCGACGGACGGCTGGAGTACATGAGATAAGTAGCTCGTTGGAGGCGCAGTCCGAGCCATACATAAAAGGTTAGACCTGATACACGCCCAGGACCCTGAGACGGTCAATCACATCCATAATAGGCAGAGGAATGCATACTCCAACACATACGATCCGAACTGGAGAAGCCATCCAAATTTGTCGTATGGAAACTCGCACTACTTGAAGCCTCCAGGAGTTCAAAATCAACAAATTGAGCCGCCAACAAAACAAAAGGCCGATTGGGAGATAGCGTTGGAGAAAAATGGCGGCGGTTCAAGGCGATCAAAATTGCAAGACGGAGGAGAGACTCCAGGGTCTAGAAGGGAGAGTTCAGGAAGGCTTCCATGATATACGGGCTGCAATAAAGGACTTAACAATGAAAATGGGACAGCTCTCAAATACAGTGTCAGATCGCAAACCAGGCACACTCCCAAGCGACACCAAAAAGAACCCTCGAGAGTACGTCAAGGCCATTAAGCTGAGGAGTGGGAAGACGCTAGAATCAACTCAGGAGGCTGAGGAAGTGGAGGAAGCAAAAGAGACGGGAAACGACGATGGGAGCAACATCACGGTCACTGACACAGCTCATCACGGCCAAAAGAAGGACCAGCGAGCCGAAGAAGTCGAGGACGAGCCGGATTCTCTCGCGGTGGAAAAGAAGGTCGACCCACTCCCACCAGTCAAGATTCGACCTCCATATCCCGCAGCATTACGAAGGGGAAAACCGGATAAGCACTTCGAGCGCTTTATTAATATTTTTAAGAAGTTAGAAATTAAAATTCCTTTTTGTGAAGCTCTCTTGCAGATTCCGAAGTACGCCAAAGTTTTCAAGGAGTTGCTATCAAATCGGAACAAGCTAGAGCAATATGGCACGATAGCCCTTAACGAAGAATGCTCTGCGGTGCTACAAAGGAAGCTACCACCAAAGCTCAAAGATAGGGGGTTTTTCTATTCCTTGCTCTATTGGCTCATTATCATTTACTAATGTTCTTTGTGATTTAGGAGCAATTATTAACTTGTTACCTTTTTCACCTGTGAAAAAGCTAGGGATTGGTGAGCCAAAGCCTACATCTACGATCCTCCAACTAGCGGATAGATCGATCACATACCCACGAGGAGTATTGGAGGACGTATTAGTGAAGGTTGGAGAGCACTACTTCCCAGCCGATTTCGTGGTACTAGACATGGAAGAGGACACCAACATGCCTCTTATTTTAGGAAGACCGTTTTTGAATACGGCAAGAGCCCTTATTGATGTTGGTAATGGTAAGCTCATCCTACAGGTTGGGGATGAGAAAGTTATATTTGATGTTTATAAAGCAATGAAACACCCTCCAGATGATGATTCTTGTTCTTTTATTGATAGTATTGACGCATGTGCTCTGGAGTATTTTAAAACTTTCAGGAATAAGAAAAACTTGGAAGCATGCCTAGTCGGAGACGAGTCCGAGGAGATGGCCGATACCGTAGCAAGCTTAGAAGCGAACCCACCTCATCGGAGGTCGGCCAAGCCAAAAGTAGAACGGCTCGATCGATCATTAGCTACACAACCTCGACCATCAATAGAGGACCCCCCTATTTTAGAACTTAAACCTTTACCTAATCACCTCAAGTATGTTTATCTGGGTGCTCTTGATACTTTACCCGTGATTATTTCTTCCACTTTGACAGATCTAATGGAAGAAAAGCTAGTGAGGGTGCTAAGAGAACACAAACGAGCATTCGCATGGAAGCTTGCTGACATCAAGGGAGTAAGCCCGACCGTTTGCATGCACAAGATTTTGATAGAAGATTCTTACAAGCCGGTCGCACAACCGCAGAGACGCCTAAACCCAGCGATGCAAGAAGTGGTGAAAAAGAGGTAATTAAGCTTTTGGATGCAGGTATTATCTACCCTATCTCTGATAGCATATGGGTTAGTCCGACCCAAGTTGTTCCTAAAAAGGGAGGTATGACCGTTATAAAGAATGCCTCTAATGAGTTGATTCCCACGAGGACTGTTACGGGGTGGCGTGTATGCATAGATTATAGGAAATTGAATGATGCCACCCGTAAGGATCATTTCCCCCTCCCCTTTATTGATCAAATGTTAGAAAGACTAGCTGGACATGAATTTTACTGCTTTCTAGATGGTTACTCAGGTTATAATCAGATTTCTATTGCGCCCGAGGATCAGGAAAAGACGACTTTTACCTGTCCTTATGGTACTTTTGCATATAGACGCATGCCATTTGGATTATGTAATGCACCAGCTACTTTTCAGAGATGCATGCTCGCTATTTTTCATGACATAGTTGGGAAATTTATGGAAATATTTATGGATGATTTTTCTGTATTTGGGTCTACGTTTGATACTTGCCTTGATAATTTAGCATCTGTTCTATCACGATGTGAAGAGACTAACCTTGTCTTAAATTGGGAGAAGTGTCATTTTATGGTACAGGAAGGTATAGTTCTCGGGCACAAGGTATCGCACAAAGGAATTGATGCAGATCGAGCCAAGGTTGACGCGATTGAGCAGTTGCCACCACCCACGTCAGTAAAGGGGGTTCGAAGCTTCTTGGGACACGCAGGATTCTACCGACGCTTCATAAAGGATTTTTCAAAAATAGCTAAGCCATTATCTAATTTACTTGTTAAAGATGCTATTTTTAACTTCACTGATGATTGTCTGCAGGCTTTTCGAACCTTAAAGGAGAAACTCACCACAACCCCAGTGATGGTCGCACCAGACTGGTCACTCCCATTTATATTGATGTGCGATGCTAGCGATGGTGCTGTAGGTGCGGTTCTAGGACAACGCAAGGATAAGGTATTTCAGGTCATTTACTATGCTAGTAAAACTCTGGACGATGCACAGAGGAATTATGCTACGACTGAGAAAGAGTTACTAGCCGTAGTATTTGCAGTAGATAAATTTCATTCTTACCTAGTGTTGAATAAGGTAATCATCTACACTGATCATGCTGCACTTAGATACTTCTTTGCTAAGAAAGATGCTAAGCCTAGGTTGATTCGGTGGATTTTACTACTTCAGGAGTATGACTTAGAGATTCGTGATAAAAAGGTGTTGAGAATGTGATAGCTGATCATCTATATAGGTTAGATAATTCGCATGAGCAAGATAAGGAGTTACCTATTGACGAATATTTTCCTGACGAACAATTATTTGCTTTGATCGATACATCATTTCCTTGGTTCGCGGATTTTGCAAATTATGCTGCTACAGGTGAGATTCCCACAGGCTTGAGTTTTCATCAGAAGAAGAAATTTCTCTCTGATGTGAAACACTACCTGTGGGACGATCCATTCCTATACAAGATTTGCTCTGATCAGGTAATCCGGCGATGTATACCCGCCGAAGAGGTGAGCTCTGTTTTATCCCATTGTCATGCGGGTTTGACGGGTGGACACCATGGACCCACTAGGACTGCATTTAAAGTATTACAATCGGGTTTGTTTTGGCCTACATTCTTTAAGGATGCGCAGGCTTATGTTGCCTCATGTGATCGTTGCCAGCGTACGGGTGCTATGTCTCGAAAACATGAAATGCCGTTGAATATCATGTTAGAAATAGAACTCTTTGATGTGTGGGGCATTGATTTTATGGGGCCTTTTCCTAGTTCATGTTCAAATAAGTATATCTTGGTAGCAGTAGACTATGTATCTAAATGGGTAGAGGCAGAGGCATTTAGGACCAATGATGCACGCGTAGTCATTCGATTTCTTAAGAAGCATATTTTTACTCGTTTTGGTACACCAAGGGCAATAATTAGCGATGGTGGTACTCACTTCTATAATAAGTTATTCGCTAATTTGTTGTCTAAGTATGGTGTGAAGCATAAAGTGTCTACCCCATACCATCCCCAGACTAGTGGACAGGTAGAAGTTTCGAATAGGGAGCTGAAGCAGATCTTGGAAAAGACGGTGAACGCCTCAAGGAAAGATTGGTCGTTGAAGCTAGATGACGCACTATGGGCGTACCGCACCGCATATAAAACTCCAATAGGGACTTCGCCGTTTCGCCTTGTTTTTGGAAAAGCATGCCATTTACCTGTAGAATTAGAACACCGTGCATATTGGGCTATTAAAAAGCTAAACTTTGATTTGTCTGAAGCAGGTAAAAATAGGTTACTCCAACTGAACGAGATGGACGAGTTTCGTCAACAATCGTACGAGAATGCCAAGTGATATAAGGAGCGGACAAAGAAGTGGCATGACAAGAAGATCATAAAAAGGGAATTCAAACTCGGCGATCGTGTCTTGCTATTCAATTCAAGGCTACGTCTCTTTTCAGGAAGTTAAAGAGTAAGTGGGTAGGTCCCCTATATAGTACAGAAAGTATATCCATCCGGGGCCGTACAAATCCTTATCAACGGAAAGGACGAACACACAGTTAATGGGCAGCGCTTGAAACTCTACGACGATGGGGAAGTTGGGAAAGCGAACTTGGTATTCCTTGAAGAACCTAGTGCTACTAATATTCCTGCTTTACGTTGTTCTGTGCCTTTCAGGGACACCTCGTCTGGAGAGAATACCAGCGAGCTGAAGGACCTCCAGAACACCAAAGCAAGCCTAGACACCAAGCCACCCTGATCGCCTCGAGAGTCGAGCTAACGACTTTAAAAACAGCGCTTCTTGGGAGGCAACCCAAGTATTATTGATGCATATATATATTATATTTAGTGCTATTATTCTAAGTATTATTATTATTATTTTTTTTTTGTCTAATAAAACTCGCTTTCACGGTGCGCCTAGTCATGTTTGTTTCGCAGGCTCATAACTAGTTTGGGGCTTGAGTTTTCATCAGAAGAAGAAATTTCTCTCTGATGTGAAACACTACCTGTGGGACGATCCATTCCTATACAAGATTTGCTCTGATCAGGTAATCCGGCGATGTATACCCGCCGAAGAGGTGAGCTCTGTTTTATCCCATTGTCATGCGGGTTTGACGGGTGGACACCATGGACCCACTAGGACTGCATTTAAAGTATTACAATCGGGTTTGTTTTGGCCTACATTCTTTAAGGATGCGCAGGCTTATGTTGCCTCATGTGATCGTTGCCAGCGTACGGGTGCTATGTCTCGAAAACATGAAATGCCGTTGAATATCATGTTAGAAATAGAACTCTTTGATGTGTGGGGCATTGATTTTATGGGGCCTTTTCCTAGTTCATGTTCAAATAAGTATATCTTGGTAGCAGTAGACTATGTATCTAAATGGGTAGAGGCAGAGGCATTTAGGACCAATGATGCACGCGTAGTCATTCGATTTCTTAAGAAGCATATTTTTACTCGTTTTGGTACACCAAGGGCAATAATTAGCGATGGTGGTACTCACTTCTATAATAAGTTATTCGCTAATTTGTTGTCTAAGTATGGTGTGAAGCATAAAGTGTCTACCCCATACCATCCCCAGACTAGTGGACAGGTAGAAGTTTCGAATAGGGAGCTGAAGCAGATCTTGGAAAAGACGGTGAACGCCTCAAGGAAAGATTGGTCGTTGAAGCTAGATGACGCACTATGGGCGTACCGCACCGCATATAAAACTCCAATAGGGACTTCGCCGTTTCGCCTTGTTTTTGGAAAAGCATGCCATTTACCTGTAGAATTAGAACACCGTGCATATTGGGCTATTAAAAAGCTAAACTTTGATTTGTCTGAAGCAGGTAAAAATAGGTTACTCCAACTGAACGAGATGGACGAGTTTCGTCAACAATCGTACGAGAATGCCAAGTGATATAAGGAGCGGACAAAGAAGTGGCATGACAAGAAGATCATAAAAAGGGAATTCAAACTCGGCGATCGTGTCTTGCTATTCAATTCAAGGCTACGTCTCTTTTCAGGAAGTTAAAGAGTAAGTGGGTAGGTCCCTATATAGTACAGAAAGTATATCCATCCGGGGCCGTACAAATCCTTATCAACGGAAAGGACGAACACACAGTTAATGGGCAGCGCTTGAAACTCTACGACGATGGGGAAGTTGGGAAAGCGAACTTGGTATTCCTTGAAGAACCTAGTGCTACTAATATTCCTGCTTTACGTTGTTCTGTGCCTTTCAGGGACACCTCGTCTGGAGAGAATACCAGCGAGCTGAAGGACCTCCAGAACACCAAAGCAAGCCTAGACACCAAGCCACCCTGATCGCCTCGAGAGTCGAGCTAACGACTTTAAAAACAGCGCTTCTTGGGAGGCAACCCAAGTATTATTGATGCATATATATATTATATTTAGTGCTATTATTCTAAGTATTATTATTATTATTTTTTTTTGTCTAATAAAACTCGCTTTCACGGTGCGCCTAGTCATGTTTGTTTCGCAGGCTCATAACTAGTTTGGGGGTTGTCCGTTCGCGATGGTTGCTTGTTTAATGCGGATCAACCAAGTCTTCTATATCGATCGACTTAAAATCAGGGCAGTGTCACTTTTATTCTCTCTTTGCTTTTATTTTACACATTGAGGTCAATGTGCTATTTAGTTTGGGGGTGGGATGTGACACATGCTATATTTAATATGCTTACATGTTTACGTATCGATGTATTTTGGTTTTGGTTATTTTAGTGGGTATAACTGATGAAGGTTGCGATTTGAATGTCATCTGTGGAATCTCCTGTCAATGATGAAAATTTTCAAAATTTTACTGTCATGATATGATTCGATGAATTGAGTGTGATAGTCCTACATGTTGCATGGTCGTGATATTAGCATGATTATTTGGCTATATTGACTGCTTTAGGAGAGTATTGCCGTATCATGAAGCACAAACCCAGTTATATATGTGAGTTCTTGAGCCTTCAGAAAAATTCAGAGCAACTCATTATGTTCGGTGTTTATTCTTGTGTGACACGCATGGACTGAATATTTTCGAACTTGCTCTGTTATGCATGTTAATGGTTACTATGTAGATTTTTGTGCGCGAAAATGAGAAGGGCACTAGGATTTAGTCATTGGCCTAAATATTTCCCCACCTTACGTATTTACCACTTAGTGAGCCCCATTGAGCCTTATTTGACTTATTTGTTGATTTGGAGCCCAGATATTTAGCCTGATTGCCTCAAATTTTGCCTATACGACCCCGAATCAACGTGTTAATTTATCGATATCGTGAAAGGTGGCTTGTTGGTCGAGAAGGAGCTAATCGTCGATGCATGTTAGTTATGAACTCGTCTTATGATATAGATCTCTCGTCGTAATATTGCAGCAACCTAGAACCCCCTCCCTTCGGTAAGATGCAAAAAAAAAGAATAGGAGGGGCTGGTTTAAAAAAAAAGGAAGCGAAAAAAAAGAGAGAGAGAAAAAAAAGAATAAAAGCGAAAAAAAAGAAGGTGAAAAAAAAAGAAGAGAACAAGCGAGCGAGAAGAGCTAGAAAAGGAAAAAAGGATGAGTCGAGTGAAAAATAGGCACGGCGTTAGAAGAGCGAAATAAATGGTGAGAAGAGCGATTCGATGATTGACACGTTGTTACTTTTAGCTCACTTTCCCATATGACGCACCTTTTCAAAACCCGAGCCCCATTACAACCCTTGATGAAAGACCCTTTGATTCGTGCATGACTTCTACTTTGTGACTATGATATGATATATTTGCAAGCATAGAGTAAATTCTTTTCATGTCGTGAATTGAGCGTCTTTATACAGATCCCTTTGAAAAAAAAAAAGAAACTTCTTCGAGCGACTTGAGCGATCCTTGTGAGAGTTGTGGATTGATGCGTGGTATAATTCTAGAAATGTCTTTCATGCTATGATAAGATTGCGACCTATTACCTCATGCCTCATGTTTTGACTAGATCGTTCATTAGTTGATGATTATCGCAACCTTCTATTCTTTTACGTTTTCCGAGATGAAACAGGAGAATTTCGCTGACTGATGTTTTATAATCCTAACATGAATTAGTTTTATTCCGCTTTCATGATCGAGGACGATCGAAGCTAGTTTGGGGGTTGTTGATAAGTTAGGATTTTACACTATCTTATTCACCGTAAAAGAATATTTTCGACTATCATTTAGAGAATGACCCTCAGCCCCCAAGTCTAAACACAACGATATTAGAGAATGACCCTTTGCCCCCAAATCCTTCCATCCATTCTGAGAATTGCATACACTCAGTACCGGAACGACGCAACGAAAGTGTGGTGGATACTCGTTGATAAGTTAGGATTTTACACTATCTTATTCACCGTAAAAGAATATTTTCGACTATCATTTATCGAAATATCTCCAATATTTTACGTTTACATATATATATCTTGTTTGACAGGTACGGAGCAAAATTAAAGAAAACCGAGTTCTTGTGCGCGCTAAGTACAACTATGGGAATTTGGGCTACAATTATCAGATGAATTATTTTGTGGGCTTTTTATCTTCAGCCCATCGAAATAAACAAGTCCACAAGAGATTTATTAATTAGAGAACAAGTCAATGGCGTGGTTTGATATCCCCTAAAGATGTGCACGCGCTTCGAGGATTTGAATTTCCATAAAAAGTTGAAGATTCAAAGATACTTTGAGGAAAAATCGCATATGAGGTGGAATTAGGTCGGTGGATTATTTTTCTTTATATAGAGAAGGCAACGAATCATAGGAGAGAGTTTTGGCAGCGAATAACAAGGAGACGAAGATAGCGAATGCCGACTAAGAAGAAAATAATAAAAAGCAGCGAATAGAAGAGAAAACCAGCGACGGAAATGTAATACCCGTAAAATTTAATTACGGGATTTACAATAAAATTAATGGTGGAGAGTATTTAATTAGAAACTTTGTTGGATTAGTTAGATAAAAAAATGTTAAGATTATAGGAGAATAAGTATGGCACACAAATTATTTTGAACTCGATGTGTCTCTATGAATTCATGCAATGCGATTTAAAATTTTTATGTGTGTTACGAATTGAGACTTATGTGAAGATATTAGAAAGCTTGGCAGAGGAATTTATACTGCAGATTTAAAAGAAGAATTTCAAGAATTCTAAATTGATGTCGAGATTTACTAAGAGCTAAATGGAGTTTATAATATTAGGTTAAAATAAGTTGGACTATATTTATAATTGGGATCAATTCTAATTGGGTCATAATTAAATTTTTGATCTTAGGCCCAAAATATAACTAGGAAAATGGGCTAACCAATAATAGGATTAGAATGGTTAGACTTGGACCAACAATCTAGTTTTTTTTTAAATAAGCCCAACTATTTAACAATGAAGATAATTATTAACATTCCTTAATAATGAGGGAAAAGTGACGTGATTCACTTTGTCCCATCAACCCTATTCTTGGCCACTCAAAGCTTATCTAAGGACTAAGCTTCTCGATGGTATAAGCTCATCAAATAAAAACCTTAAGGAAGGGAGGAAATTAGTTCAATCAGTAACCGAAGGAAAGAACACAAGTCAGAAAACGAATTCCAACTTAAGGAGGTATAGCTTTATTTATAGTTTGTAAATTAATTCTAAGTTTTTATTTTTAATACTTCACGTTACTTAAGAATTAGGAAGAATTAGTGTATTCTTTTTCTAGATTAGGATAGTGTCTAAGGAAGATTTCGATTGTAGTTAAGTTATTAATTATAGGGTTTTTATTATAAGTTATGCTAACATATGACCTTCGAACTGTTCTTGAGGAGTATGGAGTTTCGATCGAAAGTTTAGATGATATCTATAAGGTATTTCGAGTGATGATAAGATCTTTCCAGATTATGAATCTCGAGAATTAGCTCGAGATCCATATCGAAAGTAGGTATTGTTAAATCTCGAACTTCTGTTAAAATGTCGAAATCTATCTTTGATATTAACATATCGAAATCATTGTGTGTAATGTCGAGATCTATGTCGAAATCCCACAGTAAAACTTAAGATACATGTCGAGATCCACTTTGGAGTTAACTTCGAAATATTGTATATTATTTAGTCAAACTCGAGATTTATCTCGAGATATATATCGAAATCCAATTGATGTCAACTTCGACATTTTAGGTATAATCTCGAAAGCACATCTCGATTTTTTTATATCAATGTACATCTCGAAATCCTCAATTATAATTTTGAAACACTATCTCGACATCCTTGTGTACATATTACTTCAAGATAAATTCTGTAATGTTATTTAATCAAGCTCGAGATTCATTTCCAAAACATGTCGAGATTTATGTTGCAATGTGACTCGAGTTCATGTCAAGATTTTACTTGGAAACTAACTTCGAAATTTAGTAAATGATGTCGAGAT
Source organism: Craterostigma plantagineum (assembly GCA_027422505.1). NCBI lineage: Eukaryota > Viridiplantae > Streptophyta > Magnoliopsida > Lamiales > Linderniaceae > Craterostigma > Craterostigma plantagineum. Next base: position 6,108,698 of record JAPQWV010000045.1, read on the forward strand.
TCATTTTTAAGTCATGTCGAGATCTATTTAACCCATGTAGAGATCTATTTCAAAACCCATAGAAGTCGAAACTAGGGTTTCTAAATTAAGCCATTTTAAGTAACACTGTAATTAGACTAACAAACCCTAATTTGATATGTTTCTATGCTTAGGGTTCGAAGGTTAGCAATTTAACCGTACGATAAGCTAAGGATACCAGGTAAGTGGAAATCGCAACTACAACACATAATTTTTATGTGCATGAAATTATGTGTTATATGCTTTTATGATTTTATGTGACGTGTCTATGTGCTTATATGATTTTATGTGAGTTCTTACGTGATTTAATTACGTTATATGATGATATGACACGCATACTCATGGCATGAGCATGTGCACGCACGACTAGTATGAGAGTCAGGGAGATAGCGTGCATGAGTATAAGATCGCTTGAAAGCGATATGTATATTTGCCGATATGGGCATTTGTGTCGACTCAATGATGAGTCACGGCTCTTCTATGCTACCACGGCGATTCACGAGGCCGAATTACCTGGTTCACGAAAGGTAGGGGGAATACCCCGTAGCGGGAGATGCAACCTGGAGGATGCGACTCGAGGGTATGAGCGGCACCGAGGGAACCTCGAGTGTTGGCGACCTCGTAGTAAGCTACCAGTGAGAAGCGCCCGCGTGTCAGACCGTATTGGGATGGAAAGGCGCCTTAGAGTTAAACAAAATTTGTGTGCCCGAGTTAGCCTCTCAATGGGACCGCATTGGGATTGAAAGGCACTGTTAGCCTCTCAGTGGGACTGCATTGGGATTGAAAGGCACTAGTAGCCTCTCAGTGTGCATCACATTGGGATTGAAAGGCACTAGTAGCCTCTCAGTGTGGATCGCATTGGGATTGAAAGGCACTGTTAGCCTCTCAATGGGACTGCATTGGGATTGAAAGGCACCATAGGGTTATGCACAGACTGAGTACTCGGGTTTAGCCTCCCAGTGTGTGTACTGGCACTATACCCTTAGGGGTTTGAGCTCTATATGGTGCATAGTAAGATTGAAAGCCGAGGACCCAAATATGTTATGAAAGGTCAAGAAGAATGTGAGAAAGGTCAAGAAGAATGTGAGGAAGGTCAGGAAGAATATGAGAAGTAGATAGCATTGGCGCGTATGCCTTCGCTATTTAGGTCACGTACATTGCATGCATGATTTTCACTTACTGAGCTTTATAAGCTCATTCCACGTATTATGTGTTGTAGGTATCGAGCCTGACGCTGATGCGCGTCGAGGCTAAGGCGGGCTGACGGCGGTACCCCAGTGTCTTTTGAGGGCAAGGCTGTACATGGATGACGACCTGTGGAATGACGTTAGGTTTATAATATGTTGATAGTTTGGGGCTACGACCCGTATATAGTGATGACGCCATAGACGATTTTTGTTGTAAAATATTTTATTTAGGAAAAAGTTTTTGTTAGACGGGTCTTCCGCGACTTACGTTGCGAAAATCCGCCACTAAGTATGATTAGAAAGTGAGGGTTGCCACAGGTGGTATCAGAGCTTAGGTTATAGGTTCTGTAGACTGTCCATGTACGGCCGCTCAAAAGTCTGGAGGATCAGCCTTGCCTGTAAGTTATATGTTCAATATGATTATGTGCTTACGATGACATGCCTATTTGTTTGACTAATTGTAAAATGACTAGCGGATATAGAGAATTAACTGGTGAGTCGAGTCGTGGGGTTACACCTAAGTCCCCTATGAACGAACGAGACTCAGCACTCTCACATCTTACTGAACTGATCCAATGGCAATCGGGTCAGATCAGTGAACTTAAAGATCAAGTGGGTGAACTCAAGGACCTGGACTATAAGCTTATCAATGAACAAATATCATCCGAACCCCGTAGGTTCTTACCTGCAAATATTGCTAACCCTATTAGGGAAGAAACTCGAATTTTCCAAAACCAGAAAGGAAAGCGAAAGATAGAAAATAAGCCAGATCCAGAAGCCACTAAAAAGCCCTTATATTTTAAGAACCCTCACAATGTCCAGATAACTCATCAAGGGTCCCAACTTTGCCCATCAAGGCCAAACCCAATGGATGCTCATTTTCATGCTCATGTTTCGAACCCCATACCTCGATGTCAACAGTGTGGACGACAACACAGAGGCATTTGCTACTCACAAGATGCCAAATGTTTTAAATGTGGAAGACGGGGACATTTCGCAAAAATATGTCAAATGCACATATCAGTAGAACCAGATCAAACCTTGACGCAGACCTCGCCAGTTCCTCCACGGATGTTCACCTAAACCTAGAAGAAACAGAATTTCCTCCTACGGAAATGATCGGTACGTTCAAGATTTATAATGTGCCTATACTATGATGGTTAATTCTAGGAAACTGAGCCACACATTTAAATGTGTCGCCAATATCGCGTACCGAAGGTGGAAATACCTTCTGACAATTCAAATATGATGTACTAACCTGCCACATGGAGGTCCAACACGAAATAGTTAAGTGTTGGAAAAATACTCCATTATTTCCATGGAATGGCAGCTTGAGTATCGATGAAAACTACGATCTTGACAGACAGGCTTTCAAAATATGAAGCCGTATCTAATTTCTCTAGGAAAGATCGTAAGCTTCAATTTCCTGAGAAGAGAAATACCCGTCTTGCGGGCAGGATCAGCTAAAATAGAATCTCTAATAGGACAAGTTGCGAACCTTTTCGCATAAATGGCTAAGCAGAGAAATTTCCTTAGTCTTGGCTGAAATAATGCCAACAGCCCCAAAGATGCCAATGTATGTTTCGATAATATTTCGAAAATATTTTCTGATCGATATTTTCTGATCGATTCATGATCAAAGTTGTATTTCTTTCCGTTGAATATTCTTCCTTATGGAATATGATAGTGAAGCTACATTTCATTTCTTTCAGCCAATAAGCCTAAATCCTATTATACCAGAATATACCAAATCTCCCAATTTTTCAACCCTTCTGCGAATTATATATGCTCCATATCAGAGTGGCGCAGTGGGAGCGTGGTGGATGCTCATGATTTCTAAATTCTGGCCTGAATCAGAATTATAACCGTTCTCGTTAGCCCCACCTTAAGACGATATAAGTCCGATCAACTTAGATGAGCGTCATACGCATTCTATCAGGAATTAGTTGTCAGCATCCAAGACGACAAGAGAGACCTTACATTAACTTTTCATTTCTGCTTCCTTTCATTCTACTTCAATAGAATGTTTTTCTTTCTTGAACTCCCGTCACCACATGGAACATTTATTTCCAAACTTCTAAGAATAACGAGTAGCAGATCCTTTTAAGGGAGGAAGAGTAGATTATGAATTAATTGTTGGATTTCCTTTCCTGTGCTGTTAAGATTCAGGACAAGGATGTATCCTACAATTAACACATTAGAAAGATATAGAAATCTTCGATGAAACCTTTTTTTTTGGAGTAATTTCCATGTGTATATATATAAATGGATGGATGTACAAAATGAGTGAGGGTCAACCCCTCACATGCAACCAGTAACAGACTACTGGCAATATACATCGAAAAACACATCATAACCTACCAAGCTACCCGCCAAAGACGCCGAATCGCTGCACGTTGGAGATCGAACCTAGGAGATGTCCCGCTAAGTCGCATACATACCATATCAAGTACCAAGTCCACCAGTCTATCCGGGGTCGTGATGGTCCCTTCCTTCCAGCGCTTGTTGCGAGCCTGCCAGATATGATAAACCAATGATGCCAAGACATGACGGTGAGCTGCCGCAATGAGATGATGACCACGCCATTTCCTCGAGGCCCATAGAATGCCCTGGTGCCACTCCCTATACGGCCATGTCCACCGAATTCGCCGCCTCAGCAATCGAAGACACTGACGAGAAAACCGACAATCAAAGAATAGGTGCTGAGCCGTCTCGTATCGTAACACATCGCACAGGACACAGGCAGGGGTGCCCGCTCGCTGGGCCACCCACGGCTTATCCCTCGTAGATAAGCGGTCACGTATACTCAGCCACAGAATAAATTCATGCCGAGGCACCTTAAGAGGTCCCCCGAAGAGGGCCGCCCAAGGTACAGGCTGCCGGCGAAGTCGGAGTGCCTCCCTGATCAGACGCGTGGTTGCACACCCATCGATCGCCCCCTTCCATAATATCCTGTCACGCATATTCGGATCCACAGAAGGGAAATGACGACTGAACTCGATGTATTCTGTCGTAGTCCTTCCCGGCCAATTCCAACCATGGGCATCAATGACATTACTCAACCGAGTACCAACTGGAAGCCCCATTGCTATCGGGCCTCGCGGATATCGGTCTAGTAGCGGCGCTTCCTGTATCCATGGATCCTCCCATAACCAAATAGTCGAACCATCACCAATCCGGAAAGAGATAAGCGGGAGAATAAGCGATCTCAGCTGCATGAGCTTCCTCCAACTCCATGACGTGTTGGCTGAAACAGGTACGGCCCAAATCGATATGGCCTGCAGGCGTGTTCGGTATAGCCAATCCACCCAAACAGACTGTGGCGTACGACTAATTACCCTCCATAGAAGCTGCATAAGTAGCGACCTGTTATCCGTAGCTATGGATCGAATGCCCAGACCCCCCTCGCATGGCGGTAGGCAGATATCGTCCCATGCAACCTTAGCCGATGAACCTCCCCAAAGAAACTGCCGAAAGCGCGACTCCAATGCACGGACAACACCCTTAGGCAAAAGAAACACCCCCGACCAGTAAATATGCAAAGCTTGCAGAACAGACTTAATCAGTTGAACCCTCCCCGCATATGACAAGGACCGGTTCAGCCATGATCCCAGCCGTACATCAACACGCTGTAGAAGTGGCGCACAATCACCAATCGTGAGTCGTGAAGCAATCAGGGGCACCCCCAAATATCGAACTGGTAACTGACCCACCCGAAATCCCAGAATGCCCTGCAGCGCAACCTTTAGACCCTCCGCACGCCGGGACAGAAAAATCTCGCTCTTGTCAGGGTTAGGATATAAGCCTGACAGGTTAGAGAACGCCGTCAATGCATTCTTCAACACACCCACCGAAATCTCATCCGCATGGCAAAACAGGAGAAGATCATCCGCGAAAACCAGCATCGACAACAAGGTGGGTTCACACCTCCAGTGGTGGCGGAATCGTGGCTCCATGAGAATCCTTTCCTCCACTATACCATGAAGGACCTCCATAACTAGCGTAAAAAGATACGGCGAAATGGGGTCACCTTGTCGTAATCCCCGCCTGCCCTCAAAGAAACCCACCGATCGCCCATTAATGTTAATAGAAAACGTTGGCGTAGTCAAGCAGCATCGGATCCATTCAATATAAGTGGGGTGAAAACCCATGGCCTGAAGTGTGGCAAGTAGGAAGCTCCATTCGACCTTATCATAGGCCTTGGCGAGGTCCACCTTCAGCATAACTCTAGGCGGCCGTCCCTTGCTGTTATAGCCCAGGCATAGTTCCTGTGCCATTAGAATATTATCGGTGATCCTCCTCCCGGGTATGAACGCAGTTTGTGAGCTATGGACCAGATCGCCCAATGAAGCCTTCAGTCTATTCGCCAATATCTTAGATATAACCTTGTAGAGGACATTACAACAAGAGATCGGCCGAAATTCCGTTGGTCGCCTCGGAGACTGACACTTGGGAATAAGCGTGATTAGAGTGTTATTCAGCCCCTTCAACAATCGTCCAGTGACAAAGAAATCCTGAACCGCAGAAATCAGGTCAGTCCCCACCACCTCCCAAGCCGCCTTGAAGAATGCCGCGGTGTAGCCGTCCGGACCCGGGGCCTTTTCATCGCCCATAGAAAAAAGTGCTCGACGTACCTCGTGAGGATCCACGGGCCGAATCATATCCACAGCCGCCGTTTGGGAAAGCGGCCGCTTAATGAATCCCTGCACCTCGGCCCTTGTCACCGGAATGGCCCTAGCCGATTGGCCTAGTAGGCCTTGGTAGAATCCAAGTAGCTCCCCCTCCACCGCTTCCGGCGTATCAAGTAAAGTCCCACTCTCCGTTTCAAGAGACAAAATGCGGTTGGTTGCTCGACGTATCGCAACCTTCCGGAAGAAGTAGGCCGAGCACTGATCCCCCTCCTTGAGCCATGCCAACTTTGCCCGTTGAGACAAGGCCGTGTGTTCGACTTCCACAGCGCGTGCGTAAATGAATCGACAATGACGCTCGAGGTCATGGAATACGCCCTCCATTGGATATCGCATGAGAAAGTCTTGTGCAATCCCCAAGAAGCGCATGGCCTCCGCAACATTAGCCGCGAGATCCCCCTTAACTCGACGCATTTGCTTGAAAATAGGCTTAAGTTGCTTCAGCTTACTCATCATCACATACATAGGGAACCCCTCCACGGGCGCCTCCCAGACCCGGCGGACCTGCCCAAGAAACCCGGCTCCTTGATGAGAAAGTTCTCGAAACGGAAAGTTCTTCCTCGCAGTTGAGTTTCCACCGTTCCAATAGTAAGCGGCGAATGGTCAGATGTGGCTGGCGAATGACATCGATAGTACACATCTGGGCACCTAACGAACCATTGAGGATTTCCAACCATACGGTCCAATCGACGCCAGATACCCGCCAGTGCCCGTTGTTGATTATACCATGTATACTCCTGGCCCGTGACTGGAAGAGATAAAAGATCCGACTGGATTAAACAGTTGTGAAACTCGGCCATGTCAAGGGCGTTGGGTGCCCCTCCACGACCCTCTCCCGCATGCAAAATAGCGTTAAAATCACCCGCCACCAGCCATGCATCATCCACTCGCAAAGCTGAGAAAAGGATGAGGTCATCCCAAAGAGAGCGGCGTTCCTCACGTCTAGAATTCCCATACACAAAGGAAATAAAGAAAGGCTCTCCCGAGCTAAGGAGCTCAACCTGACAATGAATCGCCTGCATAGACTTCGCAACAATAGTTACCCGAAGCCACGAGGGGTCCCAACCCACCCATATACGGGTTCCTGGGCCATCGTCATAGTCGAAAAACCATGTCCAGTTTGGCCGAAGACCCTCCGAAATTCGTGCCGCATTCGCTGCAGCGACACGCGTTTCTAAAAGGCCAACAAGTTGTAATCCCGCCTGCCGTACCCACTCCCCCACCGCCCTTCTGTGGTCTTGCCTGTTAAGACCACGGACGTTCCACGACCCCATCTGTATTATGAATGGGTGGGCGAATGGGCTGCATCTGCTTTAGGGCCCATAGAAAGTGTCGTCACGGAATGATCATCCTCTAGTCCTTGAAGTATGGCAAACGCATTGTGGTCAGATTGCCCCAAGTCCGCCGTGCATTTTGGTAAGTGGGGCTGAGAATGCGAGGGGCCCCCCCCGGAAGGTCCCACACGTGCACTCGTTACCATGCATGGCTCTATCTGGCTCGGCGTAACCCTCACAGCCCGGCCTTTAGCGCCCACTTGGCGCCACTCGGTCACCTTGCCAGCATCCGTCGATCGCTCCCGAGGCGGCCGCTGCCGCTTCTTATCTTGCACTACCACGTTAGCTGGTGCTACCAGTCGGTCACCCCGCCTGTTATGGCCCACCTTAGATGGAACCGACTTCGACATCGTCTCGCGCTTTGGGCATTGGGTGTCACCATGAGCCCACGTGTCACACATGCTACACCTTTTAGGGCGCCATTCATACTCCACCCTAACTGGTATTGTCCCCGACACTCCCCCGTCTTCAGTCGGGACCTCAATGTGCACCGTCTCGATGAACGGCGTAGCGAGCGTTTTCATGAGACATACGCGTGCATAATCAATACGATTACCCGTAGCTGTGATCCCATCAGCAAATAGTGGACGGCCCACACCACTAGCAACAATAGTAAGCCCTGATTTAGTCCAGTACTCACTTGGGACATTCCATAACTTCACCCAAAGAGGAACCTCAGTGAGTTCCTTTCGCTCCAAAGACATTCCCGGCCGCCATATCTCCAGAAAAAGAGGTTGGCCTTGATAGAGCCATGGCCCCCCCTCCAAAACCGTGTTCATGGCCGATCCAGATTCAAACCGAAAGCGAAAGAATCCATGTGTGGTTGCCCGTACCTCCACCAAGCCCTGCCATCGTGCCCGCGCAAATTGTTCGACAAACGGGAAGTACGGCCGACGCCCAAGAAAATACCCGACCAAAGAATTCTCCCATCTCGCCATACCTTGTCGAGCTACCTCCCATGGTGGGGAGACCACCGCGATGGTATCCCCAATCGACTTCGGCTCGCTATAGTCGAGGGCAAGGCGATGGCGGTCCGTCAGCACGTTACGACCCGCCAGACCAGGTCCTTTCGGTTCTATTGTATCTTCCCCGCGCCCTGTCGCCCACTTCACAATATCGACAAACCTCGGGCCAGTTGCTGTTACCGCACCAGATTTCGTCGGGACCATGGCGTTTTGGCCCATCTGTTCAACCATCGACGCGACCAGCTTGTCATGGAGGGGTGGGGCCGTATCCGTGCCCATCAGAGCCGGCTGAGATACCGACGCAGAAGCCCTAGACGTCATGTCTCCGTCACGAGATGACGGCACACCGCCTCCGCCAACAGCTGTCTCCTCTTCAGATCGCGCTTCATCTAGGGCAGATCCCACCAGCCGGCGCGCTATTACCCGCGAAGGTGGTGGCGTGGACGGACGCCCCCATTGCTGCCGTCGTTTAGATTGACGCAAGATACCCTTTAGCGGGACAGAAACCCCGACGTTCCTAGGCGGTGACCCAACCATAACCCTAGCCGCCATAGGAGCGACAGCGGCAGCCCCGATCATCGACGTCGCTGGAACCCTAGGCCCGATACCCTTATCCGCCCCGATCGCCGCGTTTAAAGGAGCTACAGCCGCAGCCCCGATCATCGACGTCGCTGAAACCCTAGGCGCGATACCCTTATCCGCCCCGATCGCCGCGTTAAAATCAGTGTTTGGGCCCGCCGACGTAACAGTAGGCCCATTGGCTGGATCAACGGCCGTCCCATTAGAGCCCTGAACTCGGCCGATCAGATTGCGGAAGCGCACCCCATCGAAACAGGCTGCGAAATCCGGATACGCCGCCGTCAAAGCCTCCAGATCTGGTAGCGGAGGAGGTTGCATGCCTGTTTCCGGCGGATCAGGATCAGAGGGAGCCGCCGGGGTAGGAGGCTGAACGGGATCCATCGCAGAAACCCTAACCCTAACCCTAACGCAATGATCTCACGTTCGATACGATCGGAAATCTCGATCCTCCCCCGCCTGAGTGACGAGAAAGGAATGGTACAATCGCCGGCCGACCACCACCGATGACTGATGGCCGGGGACGACGGCTGATTGTCTTGATAGCGCGAGCGAAAATTTGAAATACAACTATGTGTAAATCGCACACAGTAAAGGTGTGAAAAAATAAAGGTTCTTTTCGCTATTTTATCTTCGATGAAACCTTGCATGACGGAAAAATGACAAGTATAAAATAAATCAAGACAGGGATATTGTTTCTCTGAAATCCCTTGATTTATGATGGCCTTGTCGCCTATAACTTTCCGTACTTATTATTCGATTGTAATCCTAGGACAATCGAAGTTTTTGAATGCAAGTAATACGAAGTCGAAAATTAGAGTTACTGTACAATGATGAATTCTTAGATAAGAAAATTATTCCCAAAATTTCCTACTGGTCTTTTACCACCAAGAGGAAATAACGTTCAACCTAAGTTCATCGATTAAGACGAGAAAGGTTAACAATAACCTCCACTCCTTTTCTTCAGATCCAAATCACGTTTAATTTTTAAGAAGATACCTACTTATCATTGCCTCCGAAAGAATTTTCTCTAAAGAAAAGTAGGTGATTATTTATCACCTAACCAAGCCAAGACAACTCCCTACCAATTGATACCCTGAATTGTTCCAACCGACGGAATTTCGGGGGCGAAATTCTTTTTAAGGAAGGGAGGATGTAATACCCGTAAAATTTAATTACGGGATTTACAATAAAATTAATGTTGGAGAGTATTTAATTAGAAACTTTGTTGGATTAGTTAGATAAAAAATGTTAAGATTATAGGAGAATAAGTATGGCACACAAATTATTTTGAACTCGATGTGTCTCTATGAATTCATGCTATGCGATTTAAAATTTTTATGTGTGTTACGAATTGAGACTTATGTGATGATATTAGAAAGCTTGGCAGAGGAATTTATACTGCAGAATTTAAAAGAAGAATTTCAAGAATTCTAAATTGATGTCGAGATTTACTAAGAGCTAAATGGAATTTATAATATTAGGTTAAAATAAGTTGGACTATATTTATAATTGGGATCAATTCTAATTGGGTCATAATTAAATCTTTGATCTTAGGCCCAAAATATAACTAGGAAAATGGGCTAACCAATAATAGGATTAGAATGGTTAGACTTGGACCAACAATCTAGTTTTTTTTTTAAATAAGCCCAACTATTTAACAATGAAGATAATTATTAACATTCCTTAATAATGAGGGAAAAGTGACGTGATTCACTTTGTCCCATCAACCCTATTCTTGGCCACTCAAAGCTTATCTAAGGACTAAGCTTCTCGATGGTATAAGCTCATCAAATAAAAACCTTAAGGAAGGGAGGAAATTAGTTCAATCAGTAACCGAAGGAAAGAACACAAGTCAGAAAACGAATTCCAACTTAAGGAGGTATAGCTTTATTTATAGTTTGTAAATTAATTCTAAGTTTTTATTTTTAATACTTCACGTTACTTAAGAATTAGGAAGAATTAGTGTATTCTTTTTCTAGATTAGGATAGTGTCTAAGGAAGATTTCGATTGTAGTTAAGTTATTAATTATAGGGTTTTTATTATAAGTTATGCTAACATATGACCTTCGAACTGTTCTTGAGGAGTATGGAGTTTCGATCGAAAGTTTAGATGATATCTATAAGGTATTTCGAGTGATGATAAGATCTTTCCAGATTATGAATCTCGAGAATTAGCTCGAGATCCATATCGAAAGTAGGTATTGTTAAATCTCGAACTTCTGTTAAAATGTCGAAATCTATCTTTGATATTAACATATCGAAATCATTGTGTGTAATGTCGAGATCTATGTCGAAATCCCACAGTAAAACTTAAGATACATGTCGAGATCCACTTTGGAGTTAACTTCGAAATATTGTATATTATTTAGTCAAACTCGAGATTTATCTCGAGATATATATCGAAATCCAATTGATGTCAACTTCGACATTTTAGGTATAATCTCGAAAGCACATCTCGATTTTTTTATATCAATGTACATCTCGAAATCCTCAATTATAATTTTGAAACACTATCTCGACATCCTTGTGTACATATTACTTCAAGATAAATTCTGTAATGTTATTTAATCAAGCTCGAGATTCATTTCCAAAACATGTCGAGATTTATGTTGCAATGTGACTCGAGTTCATGTCAAGATTTTACTTGGAAACTAACTTCGAAATTTAGTAAATGATGTCGAGATTCATTTTTAAGTCATGTCGAGATCTATTTAACCCATGTAGAGATCTATTTCAAAACCCATAGAAGTCGAAACTAGGGTTTCTAAATTAAGCCATTTTAAGTAACACTGTAATTAGACTAACAAACCCTAATTTGATATGTTTCTATGCTTAGGGTTCGAAGGTTAGCAATTTAACCGTACGATAAGCTAAGGATACCAGGTAAGTGGAAATCGCAACTACAACACATAATTTTTATGTGCATGAAATTATGTGTTATATGCTTTTATGATTTTATGTGACGTGTCTATGTGCTTATATGATTTTATGTGAGTTCTTACGTGATTTAATTACGTTATATGATGATATGACACGCATACTCATGGCATGAGCATGTGCACGCACGACTAGTATGAGAGTCAGGGAGATAGCGTGCATGAGTATAAGATCGCTTGAAAGCGATATGTATATTTGCCGATATGGGCATTTGTGTCGACTCAATGATGAGTCACGGCTCTTCTATGCTACCACGGCGATTCACGAGGCCGAATTACCTGGTTCACGAAAGGTAGGGGGAATACCCCGTAGCGGGAGATGCAACCTGGAGGATGCGACTCGAGGGTATGAGCGGCACCGAGGGAACCTCGAGTGTTGGCGACCTCGTAGTAAGCTACCAGTGAGAAGCGCCCGCGTGTCAGACCGTATTGGGATGGAAAGGCGCCTTAGAGTTAAACAAAATTTGTGTGCCCGAGTTAGCCTCTCAATGGGACCGCATTGGGATTGAAAGGCACTGTTAGCCTCTCAGTGGGACTGCATTGGGATTGAAAGGCACTAGTAGCCTCTCAGTGTGCATCACATTGGGATTGAAAGGCACTAGTAGCCTCTCAGTGTGGATCGCATTGGGATTGAAAGGCACTGTTAGCCTCTCAATGGGACTGCATTGGGATTGAAAGGCACCATAGGGTTATGCACAGACTGAGTACTCGGGTTTAGCCTCCCAGTGTGTGTACTGGCACTATACCCTTAGGGGTTTGAGCTCTATATGGTGCATAGTAAGATTGAAAGCCGAGGACCCAAATATGTTATGAAAGGTCAAGAAGAATGTGAGAAAGGTCAAGAAGAATGTGAGGAAGGTCAGGAAGAATATGAGAAGTAGATAGCATTGGCGCGTATGCCTTCGCTATTTAGGTCACGTACATTGCATGCATGATTTTCACTTACTGAGCTTTATAAGCTCATTCCACGTATTATGTGTTGTAGGTATCGAGCCTGACGCTGATGCGCGTCGAGGCTAAGGCGGGCTGACGGCGGTACCCCAGTGTCTTTTGAGGGCAAGGCTGTACATGGATGACGACCTGTGGAATGACGTTAGGTTTATAATATGTTGATAGTTTGGGGCTACGACCCGTATATAGTGATGACGCCATAGACGATTTTTGTTGTAAAATATTTTATTTAGGAAAAAGTTTTTGTTAGACGGGTCTTCCGCGACTTACGTTGCGAAAATCCGCCACTAAGTATGATTAGAAAGTGAGGGTTGCCACAGGTGGTATCAGAGCTTAGGTTATAGGTTCTGTAGACTGTCCATGTACGGCCGCTCAAAAGTCTGGAGGATCAGCCTTGCCTGTAAGTTATATGTTCAATATGATTATGTGCTTACGATGACATGCCTATTTGTTTGACTAATTGTAAAATGACTAGCGGATATAGAGAATTAACTGGTGAGTCGAGTCGTGGGGTTACACCTAAGTCCCCTATGAACGAACGAGACTCAGCACTCTCACATCTTACTGAACTGATCCAATGGCAATCGGGTCAGATCAGTGAACTTAAAGATCAAGTGGGTGAACTCAAGGACCTGGACTATAAGCTTATCAATGAACAAATATCATCCGAACCCCGTAGGTTCTTACCTGCAAATATTGCTAACCCTATTAGGGAAGAAACTCGAATTTTCCAAAACCAGAAAGGAAAGCGAAAGATAGAAAATAAGCCAGATCCAGAAGCCACTAAAAAGCCCTTATATTTTAAGAACCCTCACAATGTCCAGATAACTCATCAAGGGTCCCAACTTTGCCCATCAAGGCCAAACCCAATGGATGCTCATTTTCATGCTCATGTTTCGAACCCCATACCTCGATGTCAACAGTGTGGACGACAACACAGAGGCATTTGCTACTCACAAGATGCCAAATGTTTTAAATGTGGAAGACGGGGACATTTCGCAAAAATATGTCAAATGCACATATCAGTAGAACCAGATCAAACCTTGACGCAGACCTCGCCAGTTCCTCCACGGATGTTCAACCTAAACCTAGAAGAAACAGAATTTCCTCCTACGGAAATGATCGGTACGTTCAAGATTTATAATGTGCATATACTATGATGGTTAATTCTAGGAAACTGAGCCACACATTTAAATGTGTCGCCAATATCGCGTACCGAAGGTGGAAATACCTTCTGACAATTCAAATATGATGTACTAACCTGCCACATGGAGGTCCAACACGAAATAGTTAAGTGTTGGAAAAATACTCCATTATTTCCATGGAATGGCAGCTTGAGTATCGATGAAAACTACGATCTTGACAGACAGGCTTTCAAATATGAAGCCGTATCTAATTTCTCTAGGAAAGATCGTAAGCTTCAATTTCCTGAGAAGAGAAATACCCGTCTTGCGGGCAGGATCAGCTAAAATAGAATCTCTAATAGGACAAGTTGCGAACCTTTTCGCATAAATGGCTAAGCAGAGAAATTTCCTTAGTCTTGGCTGAAATAATGCCAACAGCCCCCAAAGATGCCAATGTATGTTTCGATAATATTTCGAAAATATTTTCTGATCGATATTTTCTGATCGATTCATGATCAAAGTTGTATTTCTTTCCGTTGAATATTCTTCCTTATGGAATATGATAGTGAAGCTACATTTCATTTCTTTCAGCCAATAAGCCTAAATCCTATTATACCATAATATACCAAATCTCCCAATTTTTCAACCCTTCTGCGAATTATATATGCTCCATATCAGAGTGGCGCAGTGGGAGCGTGGTGGATGCTCATGATTTCTAAATTCTGGCCTGAATCAGAATTATAACCGTTCTCGTTAGCCCCACCTTAAGACGATATAAGTCCGATCAACTTAGATGAGCGTCATACGCATTCTATCAGGAATTAGTTGTCAGCATCCAAGACGACAAGAGAGACCTTACATTAACTTTTCATTTCTGCTTCCTTCATTCTACTTCAATAGAATGTTTTTCTTTCTTGAACTCCCGTCACCACATGGAACATTTATTTCCAAACTTCTAAGAATAACGAGTAGCAGATCCTTTTAAGGGAGGAAGAGTAGATTATGAATTAATTGTTGGATTCCTTTCCTGTGCTGTTAAGATTCAGGACAAGGATGTATCCTACAATTAACACATTAGAAAGATATAGAAATCTTCGATGAAACCTTGCATGACGGAAAAATGACAAGTATAAAATAAATCAAGACAGGGATATTGTTTCTCTGAAATCCCTTGATTTATGATGGCCTTGTCGCCTATAACTTTCCGTACTTATTATTCGATTGTAATCCTAGGACAATCGAAGTTTTTGAATGCAAGTAATACGAAGTCGAAAATTAGAGTTACTGTACAATGATGAATTCTTAGATAAGAAAATTATTCCCAAAATTTCCTACTGGTCTTTTACCACCAAGAGGAAATAACGTTCAACTAAGTTCATCGATTAAGACGAGAAAGGTTAACAATAACCTCCACTCCTTTTCTTCAGATCCAAATCACGTTTAATTTTTAAGAAGATACCTACTTATCATTGCCTCCGAAAGAATTTTCTCTAAAGAAAAGTAGGTGATTATTTATCACCTAACCAAGCCAAGACAACTCCCTACCAATTGATACCCTGAATTGTTCCAACCGACGGAATTTCGGGGGCGAAATTCTTTTTAAGGAAGGGAGGATGTAATACCCGTAAAATTTAATTACGGGATTTACAATAAAATTAATGGTGGAGAGTATTTAATTAGAAACTTTGTTGGATTAGTTAGATAAAAAATGTTAAGATTATAGGAGAATAAGTATGGCACACAAATTATTTTGAACTCGATGTGTCTCTATGAATTCATGCTATGCGATTTAAAATTTTTATGTGTGTTACGAATTGAGACTTATGTGATGATATTAGAAAGCTTGGCAGAGGAATTTATACTGCAGAATTTAAAAGAAGAATTTCAAGAATTCTAAATTGATGTCGAGATTTACTAAGAGCTAAATGGAATTTATAATATTAGGTTAAAATAAGTTGGACTATATTTATAATTGGGATCAATTCTAATTGGGTCATAATTAAATCTTTGATCTTAGGCCCAAAATATAACTAGGAAAATGGGCTAACCAATAATAGGATTAGAATGGTTAGACTTGGACCAACAATCTAGTTTTTTTTTAAATAAGCCCAACTATTTAACAATGAAGATAATTATTAACATTCCTTAATAATGAGGGAAAAGTGACGTGATTCACTTTGTCCCATCAACCCTATTCTTGGCCACTCAAAGCTTATCTAAGGACTAAGCTTCTCGATGGTATAAGCTCATCAAATAAAAACCTTAAGGAAGGGAGGAAATTAGTTCAATCAGTAACCGAAGGAAAGAACACAAGTCAGAAAACGAATTCCAACTTAAGGAGGTATAGCTTTATTTATAGTTTGTAAATTAATTCTAAGTTTTTATTTTTAATACTTCACGTTACTTAAGAATTAGGAAGAATTAGTGTATTCTTTTCTAGATTAGGATAGTGTCTAAGGAAGATTTCGATTGTAGTTAAGTTATTAATTATAGGGTTTTTATTATAAGTTATGCTAACATATGACCTTCGAACTGTTCTTGAGGAGTATGGAGTTTCGATCGAAAGTTTAGATGATATCTATAAGGTATTTCGAGTGATGATAAGATCTTTCCAGATTATGAATCTCGAGAATTAGCTCGAGATCCATATCGAAAGTAGGTATTGTTAAATCTCGAACTTCTGTTAAAATGTCGAAATCTATCTTTGATATTAACATATCGAAATCATTGTGTGTAATGTCGAGATCTATGTCGAAATCCCACAGTAAAACTTAAGATACATGTCGAGATCCACTTTGGAGTTAACTTCGAAATATTGTATATTATTTAGTCAAACTCGAGATTTATCTCGAGATATATATCGAAATCCAATTGATGTCAACTTCGACATTTTAGGTATAATCTCGAAAGCACATCTCGATTTTTTTATATCAATGTACATCTCGAAATCCTCAATTATAATTTTGAAACACTATCTCGACATCCTTGTGTACATATTACTTCAATATAAATTCTGTAATGTTATTTAATCAAGCTCGAGATTCATTTCCAAAACATGTCGAGATTTATGTTGCAATGTGACTCGAGTTCATGTCAAGATTTTACTTGGAAACTAACTTCGAAATTTAGTAAATGATGTCGAGATTCATTTTTAAGTCATGTCGAGATCTATTTAACCCATGTAGAGATCTATTTCAAAACCCATAGAAGTCGAAACTAGGGTTTCTAAATTAAGCCATTTTAAGTAACACTGTAATTAGACTAACAAACCCTAATTTGATATGTTTCTATGCTTAGGGTTCGAAGGTTAGCAATTTAACCGTACGATAAGCTAAGGATACCAGGTAAGTGGAAATCGCAACTACAACACATAATTTTTATGTGCATGAAATTATGTGTTATATGCTTTTATGATTTTATGTGACGTGTCTATGTGCTTATATGATTTTATGTGAGTTCTTACGTGATTTAATTACGTTATATGATGATATGACACGCATACTCATGGCATGAGCATGTGCACGCACGACTAGTATGAGAGTCAGGGAGATAGCGTGCATGAGTATAAGATCGCTTGAAAGCGATATGTATATTTGCCGATATGGGCATTTGTGTCGACTCAATGATGAGTCACGGCTCTTCTATGCTACCACGGCGATTCACGAGGCCGAATTACCTGGTTCACGAAAGGTAGGGGGAATACCCCGTAGCGGGAGATGCAACCTGGAGGATGCGACTCGAGGGTATGAGCGGCACCGAGGGAACCTCGAGTGTTGGCGACCTCGTAGTAAGCTACCAGTGAGAAGCGCCCGCGTGTCAGACCGTATTGGGATGGAAAGGCGCCTTAGAGTTAAACAAAATTTGTGTGCCCGAGTTAGCCTCTCAATGGGACCGCATTGGGATTGAAAGGCACTGTTAGCCTCTCAGTGGGACTGCATTGGGATTGAAAGGCACTAGTAGCCTCTCAGTGTGCATCACATTGGGATTGAAAGGCACTAGTAGCCTCTCAGTGTGGATCGCATTGGGATTGAAAGGCACTGTTAGCCTCTCAATGGGACTGCATTGGGATTGAAAGGCACCATAGGGTTATGCACAGACTGAGTACTCGGGTTTAGCCTCCCAGTGTGTGTACTGGCACTATACCCTTAGGGGTTTGAGCTCTATATGGTGCATAGTAAGATTGAAAGCCGAGGACCCAAATATGTTATGAAAGGTCAAGAAGAATGTGAGAAAGGTCAAGAAGAATGTGAGGAAGGTCAGGAAGAATATGAGAAGTAGATAGCATTGGCGCGTATGCCTTCGCTATTTAGGTCACGTACATTGCATGCATGATTTTCACTTACTGAGCTTTATAAGCTCATTCCACGTATTATGTGTTGTAGGTATCGAGCCTGACGCTGATGCGCGTCGAGGCTAAGGCGGGCTGACGGCGGTACCCCAGTGTCTTTTGAGGGCAAGGCTGTACATGGATGACGACCTGTGGAATGACGTTAGGTTTATAATATGTTGATAGTTTGGGGCTACGACCCGTATATAGTGATGACGCCATAGACGATTTTTGTTGTAAAATATTTTATTTAGGAAAAAGTTTTTGTTAGACGGGTCTTCCGCGACTTACGTTGCGAAAATCCGCCACTAAGTATGATTAGAAAGTGAGGGTTGCCACAGGTGGTATCAGAGCTTAGGTTATAGGTTCTGTAGACTGTCCATGTACGGCCGCTCAAAAGTCTGGAGGATCAGCCTTGCCTGTAAGTTATATGTTCAATATGATTATGTGCTTACGATGACATGCCTATTTGTTTGACTAATTGTAAAATGACTAGCGGATATAGAGAATTAACTGGTGAGTCGAGTCGTGGGGTTACACCTAAGTCCCCTATGAACGAACGAGACTCAGCACTCTCACATCTTACTGAACTGATCCAATGGCAATCGGGTCAGATCAGTGAACTTAAAGATCAAGTGGGTGAACTCAAGGACCTGGACTATAAGCTTATCAATGAACAAATATCATCCGAACCCCGTAGGTTCTTACCTGCAAATATTGCTAACCCTATTAGGGAAGAAACTCGAATTTTCCAAAACCAGAAAGGAAAGCGAAAGATAGAAAATAAGCCAGATCCAGAAGCCACTAAAAAGCCCTTATATTTTAAGAACCCTCACAATGTCCAGATAACTCATCAAGGGTCCCAACTTTGCCCATCAAGGCCAAACCCAATGGATGCTCATTTTCATGCTCATGTTTCGAACCCCATACCTCGATGTCAACAGTGTGGACGACAACACAGAGGCATTTGCTACTCACAAGATGCCAAATGTTTTAAATGTGGAAGACGGGGACATTTCGCAAAAATATGTCAAATGCACATATCAGTAGAACCAGATCAAACCTTGACGCAGACCTCGCCAGTTCCTCCACGGATGTTCAACCTAAACCTAGAAGAAACAGAATTTCCTCCTACGGAAATGATCGGTACGTTCAAGATTTATAATGTGCATATACTATGATGGTTAATTCTAGGAAACTGAGCCACACATTTAAATGTGTCGCCAATATCGCGTACCGAAGGTGGAAATACCTTCTGACAATTCAAATATGATGTACTAACCTGCCACATGGAGGTCCAACACGAAATAGTTAAGTGTTGGAAAAATACTCCATTATTTCCATGGAATGGCAGCTTGAGTATCGATGAAAACTACGATCTTGACAGACAGGCTTTCAAAATATGAAGCCGTATCTAATTTCTCTAGGAAAGATCGTAAGCTTCAATTTCCTGAGAAGAGAAATACCCGTCTTGCGGGCAGGATCAGCTAAAATAGAATCTCTAATAGGACAAGTTGCGAACCTTTTCGCATAAATGGCTAAGCAGAGAAATTTCCTTAGTCTTGGCTGAAATAATGCCAACAGCCCCCAAAGATGCCAATGTATGTTTCGATAATATTTCGAAAATATTTTCTGATCGATATTTTCTGATCGATTCATGATCAAAGTTGTATTTCTTTCCGTTGAATATTCTTCCTTATGGAATATGATAGTGAAGCTACATTTCATTTCTTTCAGCCAATAAGCCTAAATCCTATTATACCATAATATACCAAATCTCCCAATTTTTCAACCCTTCTGCGAATTATATATGCTCCATATCAGAGTGGCGCAGTGGGAGCGTGGTGGATGCTCATGATTTCTAAATTCTGGCCTGAATCAGAATTATAACCGTTCTCGTTAGCCCCACCTTAAGACGATATAAGTCCGATCAACTTAGATGAGCGTCATACGCATTCTATCAGGAATTAGTTGTCAGCATCCAAGACGACAAGAGAGACCTTACATTAACTTTTCATTTCTGCTTCCTTTCATTCTACTTCAATAGAATGTTTTTCTTTCTTGAACTCCCGTCACCACATGGAACATTTATTTCCAAACTTCTAAGAATAACGAGTAGCAGATCCTTTTAAGGGAGGAAGAGTAGATTATGAATTAATTGTTGGATTTCCTTTCCTGTGCTGTTAAGATTCAGGACAAGGATGTATCCTACAATTAACACATTAGAAAGATATAGAAATCTTCGATGAAACCTTGCATGACGGAAAAATGACAAGTATAAAATAAATCAAGACAGGGATATTGTTTCTCTGAAATCCCTTGATTTATGATGGCCTTGTCGCCTATAACTTTCCGTACTTATTATTCGATTGTAATCCTAGGACAATCGAAGTTTTTGAATGCAAGTAATACGAAGTCGAAAATTAGAGTTACTGTACAATGATGAATTCTTAGATAAGAAAATTATTCCCAAAATTTCCTACTGGTCTTTTACCACCAAGAGGAAATAACGTTCAACCTAAGTTCATCGATTAAGACGAGAAAGGTTAACAATAACCTCCACTCCTTTTCTTCAGATCCAAATCACGTTTAATTTTTAAGAAGATACCTACTTATCATTGCCTCCGAAAGAATTTTCTCTAAAGAAAAGTAGGTGATTATTTATCACCTAACCAAGCCAAGACAACTCCCTACCAATTGATACCCTGAATTGTTCCAACCGACGGAATTTCGGGGCGAAATTCTTTTTAAGGAAGGGAGGATGTAATACCCGTAAAATTTAATTACGGGATTTACAATAAAATTAATGTTGGAGAGTATTTAATTAGAAACTTTGTTGGATTAGTTAGATAAAAAATGTTAAGATTATAGGAGAATAAGTATGGCACACAAATTATTTTGAACTCGATGTGTCTCTATGAATTCATGCTATGCGATTTAAAATTTTTATGTGTGTTACGAATTGAGACTTATGTGATGATATTAGAAAGCTTGGCAGAGGAATTTATACTGCAGAATTTAAAAGAAGAATTTCAAGAATTCTAAATTGATGTCGAGATTTACTAAGAGCTAAATGGAATTTATAATATTAGGTTAAAATAAGTTGGACTATATTTATAATTGGGATCAATTCTAATTGGGTCATAATTAAATCTTTGATCTTAGGCCCAAAATATAACTAGGAAAATGGGCTAACCAATAATAGGATTAGAATGGTTAGACTTGGACCAACAATCTAGTTTTTTTTTTAAATAAGCCCAACTATTTAACAATGAAGATAATTATTAACATTCCTTAATAATGAGGGAAAAGTGACGTGATTCACTTTGTCCCATCAACCCTATTCTTGGCCACTCAAAGCTTATCTAAGGACTAAGCTTCTCGATGGTATAAGCTCATCAAATAAAAACCTTAAGGAAGGGAGGAAATTAGTTCAATCAGTAACCGAAGGAAAGAACACAAGTCAGAAAACGAATTCCAACTTAAGGAGGTATAGCTTTATTTATAGTTTGTAAATTAATTCTAAGTTTTTATTTTTAATACTTCACGTTACTTAAGAATTAGGAAGAATTAGTGTATTCTTTTTCTAGATTAGGATAGTGTCTAAGGAAGATTTCGATTGTAGTTAAGTTATTAATTATAGGGTTTTTATTATAAGTTATGCTAACATATGACCTTCGAACTGTTCTTGAGGAGTATGGAGTTTCGATCGAAAGTTTAGATGATATCTATAAGGTATTTCGAGTGATGATAAGATCTTTCCAGATTATGAATCTCGAGAATTAGCTCGAGATCCATATCGAAAGTAGGTATTGTTAAATCTCGAACTTCTGTTAAAATGTCGAAATCTATCTTTGATATTAACATATCGAAATCATTGTGTGTAATGTCGAGATCTATGTCGAAATCCCACAGTAAAACTTAAGATACATGTCGAGATCCACTTTGGAGTTAACTTCGAAATATTGTATATTATTTAGTCAAACTCGAGATTTATCTCGAGATATATATCGAAATCCAATTGATGTCAACTTCGACATTTTAGGTATAATCTCGAAAGCACATCTCGATTTTTTTATATCAATGTACATCTCGAAATCCTCAATTATAATTTTGAAACACTATCTCGACATCCTTGTGTACATATTACTTCAATATAAATTCTGTAATGTTATTTAATCAAGCTCGAGATTCATTTCCAAAACATGTCGAGATTTATGTTGCAATGTGACTCGAGTTCATGTCAAGATTTTACTTGGAAACTAACTTCGAAATTTAGTAAATGATGTCGAGATTCATTTTTAAGTCATGTCGAGATCTATTTAACCCATGTAGAGATCTATTTCAAAACCCATAGAAGTCGAAACTAGGGTTTCTAAATTAAGCCATTTTAAGTAACACTGTAATTAGACTAACAAACCCTAATTTGATATGTTTCTATGCTTAGGGTTCGAAGGTTAGCAATTTAACCGTACGATAAGCTAAGGATACCAGGTAAGTGGAAATCGCAACTACAACACATAATTTTTATGTGCATGAAATTATGTGTTATATGCTTTTATGATTTTATGTGACGTGTCTATGTGCTTATATGATTTTATGTGAGTTCTTACGTGATTTAATTACGTTATATGATGATATGACACGCATACTCATGGCATGAGCATGTGCACGCACGACTAGTATGAGAGTCAGGGAGATAGCGTGCATGAGTATAAGATCGCTTGAAAGCGATATGTATATTTGCCGATATGGGCATTTGTGTCGACTCAATGATGAGTCACGGCTCTTCTATGCTACCACGGCGATTCACGAGGCCGAATTACCTGGTTCACGAAAGGTAGGGGGAATACCCCGTAGCGGGAGATGCAACCTGGAGGATGCGACTCGAGGGTATGAGCGGCACCGAGGGAACCTCGAGTGTTGGCGACCTCGTAGTAAGCTACCAGTGAGAAGCGCCCGCGTGTCAGACCGTATTGGGATGGAAAGGCGCCTTAGAGTTAAACAAAATTTGTGTGCCCGAGTTAGCCTCTCAATAGGACCGCATTGGGATTGAAAGGCACTGTTAGCCTCTCAGTGGGACTGCATTGGGATTGAAAGGCACTAGTAGCCTCTCAGTGTGCATCACATTGGGATTGAAAGGCACTAGTAGCCTCTCAGTGTGGATCGCATTGGGATTGAAAGGCACTGTTAGCCTCTCAATGGGACTGCATTGGGATTGAAAGGCACCATAGGGTTATGCACAGACTGAGTACTCGGGTTTAGCCTCCCAGTGTGTGTACTGGCACTATACCCTTAGGGGTTTGAGCTCTATATGGTGCATAGTAAGATTGAAAGCCGAGGACCCAAATATGTTATGAAAGGTCAAGAAGAATGTGAGAAAGGTCAAGAAGAATGTGAGGAAGGTCAGGAAGAATATGAGAAGTAGATAGCATTGGCGCGTATGCCTTCGCTATTTAGGTCACGTACACTGCATGCATGATTTTCACTTACTGAGCTTTATAAGCTCATTCCACGTATTATGTGTTGTAGGTATCGAGCCTGACGCTGATGCGCGTCGAGGCTAAGGCGGGCTGACGGCGGTACCCCAGTGTCTTTTGAGGGCAAGGCTGTACATGGATGACGACCTGTGGAATGACGTTAGGTTTATAATATGTTGATAGTTTGGGGCTACGACCCGTATATAGTGATGACGCCATAGACGATTTTTGTTGTAAAATATTTTATTTAGGAAAAAGTTTTTGTTAGACGGGTCTTCCGCGACTTACGTTGCGAAAATCCGCCACTAAGTATGATTAGAAAGTGAGGGTTGCCACAGGAAATAAAGAGCAGACTTGCGGCGAAGATAGAAGACAATTGACGACTAGCGAGGCGTTCCTTCCGTGATAAGCATATTATTTCTCTATTATCTTGACATTGAATATTTTGTGTCTTTATTTTATTAATATGCTAACTTAGATTCTTTTGTGATTAAGGCCATGGTAGGCCGAATAATGACTACGTATTAATATTTTTCTTATCCTATTTGATCGTGTTAATCGAGTCACGTGTTCTTTGTTTGCACTTAATGCTTGTGTATGCCTGATCAACATATGCATGTTTATTTGATTGGTTTATGAGACGGAAAAAGTGATTAGACCGGTTAGAACAATAAACATCGAACATCACTACGTAAAACCGACCAGAGATGGAATTCGGTTTCGTATGTGTGGTTTCCGAATCCTTAAGCGCCGAAAGCGTTTAAGCTCGGGGAATTTCATAGAGATTTAATGCGTGCGTAGAACTACAATCCTACAGACATATACGGGTTGGTTCTCTATCGCATAGGATCGCTATTGCGGGACAAACGAGTAGCGATTGTCTTAGGAAATTTTACCTTGACTGAGATTCATGATGGTTAGATAGGATAGATTTTTTGAAGACGGAATTATTTGTGCTGAACATGTGCCTTGGTCACTCGTCGTTAATTGATTTTTATCTCATCTATTTTATTTGCGTATATTTTATTATTTGCGCTTTTATTTCGTTTAATTAAATCATCAAAACTAAAAAGAAATTCTCTTAGTCTAAATCAGAATTAGGTTTAATATATTAGAATTAATCAAGCTATCTTCGTGGATCGATACTCGGACTTCGTCCGTTTTACTACTTGCACGACCTAGTACACTTGCTAGTATTTGAGCGTGTCACTCGTGTTCCCCAAATCACTGCCTGAACACAATCGGCTAGAAAAATCAGAATAGAAATACCGGTTGCTGAAATAACTTAAGTTATGATAAGTTGGCCGTGTATGACCTTCCGTGAATGACCATTCGATACTCGTTTTAAAACAGCTGGAATCTAGGTCTCCATTAATCAGGAATTTAGAAGTAAGATTTCCGTTACGGGTAGTTAGGTGGTTACTCACCTAACCAAGCCAACTCGACTCCCTACTCATCGCTACCCTGAATCATTCCCGCTGGCGGAATTTCGGGGGCGAAATTCTTTTAAGGGGGGAGAATGTAGAACCCGAGTCCCGTAATTAGGCCATCCAATAAATTTGCGTGCCTAATATGTGTTTTACATGATGTCATGGTACGTGTTTCGCGGCCTTATATGCAACTAGATGACTACGTGCTACATGTTATAGGTACCTTACGTGATATGTGACTTAAGTGATGTTATTAGGAATTAGAAATAATTTTTGTACAAGGGTTATGGTTTCGGTAAGTGAGAATTAATATACCCGAAATATAATTATAGTATTGGCTAGATATAAACCCAAATTTAAGCCCAAGTCAATTTATAGGTTTGGTCCAAAATAATACATTCCTTAAATAGAGTGGTCCAAATTTATGAGGATTCAATAATTAATATTAAAATAATAAGGCCCAAATAAATTATGACTTGGCCCAATAAGAATTAAAAGATAAGGATAACTTTTTGACCACTTGGGAAACGTGAGTGCCATGTCCCCCTTGGCTTTTAGCTTGAAAGCAATAATTACAAGTCAAACAAATAAACGTGAAACAAGGAAAGAGGAAAGGAAGAGAAAAGAGCTCAACTCCATAGCTCAATAACTCGAAGACTTAGTGAGGTATATCTCTCGAATACTCTTGATAATTAAATAGTGGGTTCATAGTTAGTTAACGTGTGTGAGAGAATTTTAAACATTCTTATGCTTAGAAAAACCTAAACTCTTGAATTACGGTCTATGCCCATAAATATATATATATATATATATGTGTGTGTGTGTGTGTGTTTATACATGATACACGAGTCTTAATGGTTTTGAGGTACACCACTTTCTGAGGCTAGGACATATTCGGAGGAAAATAAGATGATAGTAGAGAAAATTTGGTACCTTAAGGGTGCGATATTTTTAGAGAGCACCATGTTCTGGATTGAATTAATCTTCTGTAGAGAATCATAATAACATGCGAATTTAGGGGATTTTAGAATATTTTGTTCTTGGAAAATTCTGCAAATTTTCAAAGTGCTAAATGTTCGAAGGGATTGGTGTTCTTATTAGGGGTGGTTCGGTACGGTATACCGTACCAAAACTGTGATACCGTATACCGTACCGAAATTTCGGTATCCAAAAAAATCATATCAATACCATACCAAAATTTCGGTATACCTTAAATTTCGATACGGTATCATACCGAAATTTCGGTATGGTATCGGTATCATACCTTCTATACCATTCACACGGAGGGTTTTTTACTATGCATATCTCGTAACTCGTTAATTCGTTGTTTTGGAATTTTTAATCATTTCAAACTCCTTAGGCCCCAATAAGATAGATTATTAATACCAAAATTTTCAAAATAAAAAGATTTTTTAACCTTAAATAATTTACATATTTTAGCCAGTCTCCTTAGTAAGACAAAAAACTTTACATAACCACAAAATACAACTTTATTTACAGATTAATTAGAACGAATGGGCTTTATTTAAAAAATTAGTGAAGATTAACAAAAAGTAATTGCATTGCATCTTCACACTTTCAAAATCCTAAAAAAACATTAAAAAGGCAAAAATTAAACGTTACTTGAGTTACATAAGTAAAATATGTTGGGCCTAATCTTTGAAAGTTGTGTATAAGTTAATAATTTATGGGCTAAATAAGTTTATGAAGATCCTTAATTTTTCATTTTATATTTTTTGAAATAATATAATATATGTAGGTGTGTATATATATATAAATATATTAAAAATTTTAGTATCTCGGTATTCGGTATAATCGGTATACCTAATTTTAAAAACTTTCATACCATTACCGTACCGAAAATTTTCGGTACGGTATCATACCTTACCAAAAACTTCGGTATACCAAAATTTTCGATATTTTCGATACGATTCGATACGATAAGGACGGTATTTCGGTATTTTGGTATTTTTCCCCAGCCCTAGTTCTTATATTATTTATATTGTTCTTAAGAAAAATACGGTTTGATCGAGAAGTCTGAAGTTTTTAGTGATTAAAAGCGTTTTTGATTTTGATGGGGTCGTGAAATATGAAATTCACGTAGTTCGCGAATCAAGAAGAAATACTTTAATAACCCTATTTGGCGAATTGTATAGTGTGCAAAGAATTTCACGAATTGATACTAGGCAATAACTTCACGGGTTGAGCGGTTGGGAATTGTGCATGCAACTTAAGGGAATAAAATAATAATATAAGTATATAGAACTTCACGAACTATTAGTGAGTTATGCACATAAGAAAATGGGCCAAAAATAAGATAAGGGTCCAACTTAATAGAAATTCGTAGGTGTTGAAATAAGATGACCCAATTACATAAATTACCTTGGCCTAAGTAATGATAGGATAAAGATGGGCTTTTCTTGCACCATAGGAAACTCACGTCAAAGCCATACCCCTACTAGATATTTAGCCTAAAAATCATCATTTTGGTCAAAGAAAGAAAAAGAAAACGAAAGAATAAAGGAGAAGAAGAAAAGAGACCGAGGGAAAAAGAAGATCATCTTGGAGCTTAGGAAAGGGTATATATCTCCTCATATTAATTTTTATTTAATATTCTAGAATGCTAGGAAGATTAGGGTTCACGAAAGATACATCAACATGCGCTTTTATGCAAGTCTTAATTTAAAAAGAGCTCGAATGTGTTGAGGCTATTCATATCCTCAACAAGAAACCCTTTCGAATGAGGATTTAGTAGTTTTTCAAAGTTAATGATTATTTTCTTAGGATTTAATGTTAACATATTTAGGTATATGTATAAATAGGGCTTATATGAATTCTTTTTTGAAGGTTTAGGAGATATCTGAAGTTCATACGATATTTATATGGTTTTTAGGAAAGATACCTTTGATCCAAATTCCCAAGAATTTTAGGTGGTAAAATTGTTTAAGATCCGTGTAGGGTGAAATTCGCGAATTGGTAGAGTTTCACGAATCGACCTATGGCGAACCCTAAGTCACAAACCAAATTTGGCGAAGTAGGTTCAGAATATTAATAAGTTCGCGAAATGATTAGCGATTCGCGGAGTAGGAGTAAGAGTTCGCGAATTGAGAGGAGTTCGCGAAATGCGAACTTGGCGAACTATGAGAGGTTCGTGAATCCCGTGTAGGTCGAATGAATTCGCGAAGTAGTGTAGTTCGCGAACTGAGGTGAACAATTCGCGAATTAAGAGAGAGATCGTGAAATATTAGTTTCGCGAATTGAAGTAACATAGTCTAAGGGATTCGCGAGATGAGAGTAAGGTAATGATAGACTTCGCAAACTGATAGAAGGACATTTCACGAATCAAGCGAGAAATGAGTTTGGCGAACTCATAAATTTCACGAACTAGGATAGAATATGTGGCGAATTAAGAGAGGTTCACGAACCCTAAATACAAATTGTGTGTGTAAGGTAGAATATTCCGCGAATTGAGAGAAAGATGTTATAGATAGAGTTAGCGAAAGTGTATGTTTTATGTGTGAGTTCGCGAAACACAAATGAGCTAGATATTTCACGAATTAGTCCAAGCCACGGATCACGAATCATGAGGCGAGTTTCGCAAATCATTGGGGGTTCGCGAACTCTATGAAGATCATGAACTATAGATTAAACATTTCACGAATTTAGCAAGTCACGAGTTATGAAGTATGCCACGAATTCCACGAGTCTATTTCACGAGTCTTGAACTTTCACAAAGTAACGTCAACGAACTATTTCCAAATAATTATTTCTTAAAGGCAATATTAATTATAATATTCCAACACTTAGGAAATTTGATTAGCAAGCCAAGTAATTTTAGATAAGGTATTGACTTAATTATTTTTATCCTAAGGTCGATACTTAGGAGTTTCACCTGGTCAGGTAGCCAATAATCGACGGACGACAGGTAAGTGGGACTTCTCAACTACAACACATAGAATTATGTGCGCATTATTTACGTGGCTATGTGCTTCTATGATTTTTATGTGATTCAGTACATGACATGAACTGCACATTACATGACAAGTCATCTGGCATTTCATACATGCATTTCACGAGCATACACGAGTCTCACGAGAGTTTTATGACATGACATGAGATATGCATGATCGCCGGGGCGCGATAAATAGTTACTAATATTAATATGTCAAGACACGTGCAAGACAAGACGTGTAATACGGCTCTTCTAACGCTACGAGGTGACCTTCTATGTCACCGATGTCAAGACAAGACACGTGCAAGACAAGACGTGTAAATCGGGCAAATGCCCTCGTAGCAAGGATTAGCCGAGGGCCCTACAAGACAAGACACGTACAAGACAGGACGTGTATTAGGGACCCTACAAGACAAGACAAGACAAGACATGACCCGATTTTGTGAGGAATAGTGAACATTGGCCCATATGCCTCAGCAAGTCATGACACGGGCACAGCATGCATAAATCCTACTTACTGGGCTATATAAGCTCATCCCATGTTTTATGTGTTGTAGGTCCCAGCGAACACGGTACGTGATCGCCTAGCCAGCAAGGCGTTCTTTTGAAAGCTTCCGAATGACTTTTGGGGGGTGGTGTGTACGTGGATGATGACCTGTGAGGCCGGGCGCATAGGATCTTTTGCTGCACAAATATGCACGACGCATGTAGATAGAACTCGAATGTAATTAGAAAGTTTGGAAGCATTCTTTTGACATGTAACGAAACGACGTTCCTTTATGAAAAAGGAAAAATTTATTCCGCATTTTCGTATTTCTTCTAACTAAATACGTAGTTAGACACGTAAGACAAGACTAGAAATGGTAGCGATGGCTAGGGTCGCTACAGTATTCTCGAAAATAGATCTCCGTTCGGGATACCATCAATTAAAGATCAGGGAGACAGATGTTCCTAAAACGGCTTTCAGTACGAGGTATGGCCATTATGAATTTTTGGTCATGCCCTTCGGACTGACAAATGCCCCAGCTGCGTTTATGGATCTTATGAACCGAGTCTTTAAAGACTATCTCGACCGCTTTGTTATCGTCTTTATCGACGATATCTTGATCTATTCTAGGACGAAAGACGAACACGAAAGCCACCTAAGAACCGTCTTAGGAATATTGCGAGAGAAACAACTCTACGCAAAGTTCAAGAAATGTGAATTCTGGCTGGAGCAAGTAGCCTTCTTGGGGCACGTGATTTCAGGGAATGGAATCTCTGTGGACCCGAGTAAGATTGACGCCGTGAACAATAGGCCATGACCGACTACTCCAACCGAGGTTCGAAGTTTCCTCGGACTTGCGGGATATTACCGTAAGTTCATAGCTGACTTCTCAAGTATTGCTTCAACCTTGAGAATCTTACGAGGAAGAATGTACCTTTCAAGTGGACTGAAGCGTGCGAACAAAGTTTTCAGGAGCTAAAGAAACGACTTACTACAGCCCCTGTTCTAACTATACCCTCGAGAACTGGAGGATTCTCGGTCTACAGCGACGCTCGAAGAACGGACTGGGATGCGTATTGATGCAGAATGGTAAAGTAATTGCTTACGCCTCCCGACAACTGAAGGAATACGAGAAGAACTACCCGACCCATGATTTGGAATTAGCAGCAGTGGTCTTCGCTTTAAAGATCTGGAGACATTACCTGTACGGAGAAAAGTGTGAGATCTTCACAGACCACAAGAGCTTGAAGTAATTCTTCACTCAGAAGGAATTAAACATGAGACAACGACGATGGCTGGAGCTTGTGAAGGACTACGATTGCGTCATTAATTATCATCCGGGCAAAGCAAACATAGTCGCTGACGCGTTAAGTAGAAAAGCTATTAATGCAGAGTTAAGTAAACTTGGAGTGGAGATAGTTGATTTAGGCGAAGTCGAGACGAAACTAGCAACACTAACTCTTCAGCCTACGTTGCTAGAACGAATCAGAAAAGCTCAGGAAAGGGATGAACTTTATTTGAAGATGAAAGCTGCACTCCCCGACGACTTTGCAATCCGAGAAGACGGAACTTTACTTTACAAGAATCGATTGTATGTGCCTAGCGACGAGGAGTTACGACGAACGATAATGACAGAAGCGCACACAACGACCTACTCCGTACATCCGGGCTCGACCAAAATGTACCAAGACTTGCGAATCACGTATTGGTGGCCGGGAATGAAGAGGGATATAGCCACGTTCGTAAATAGATGTATGACTTGCCAACTGATCAAAGCCGAACACCAGCGACCAGTTGGAACTCTACAGCCTTTACCAATACCCGAATGGAAGTGGGACCACATCACTATGGATTTCGTCGTGGGTTTACCCAAGACGACGAAAGGCCATGATGCTATTTGGGTGGTTGTAGACCGCCTGACAAAATCAACCCATTTCCTTCCAATCAGCTCTACTTTTTTCATGGAACGCTACGCTGAATTATATGTTCAGGAAATAATCCGACTCCATGGAATTCCAACCTCTATTGTCTCGGATCGAGATTCGAGATTTCTGTCGAACTTTTGGCAGAGCTTACAAAAAGCGATGGGAACCAAGCTCTCGTCCAGTACTGCATATCATCCCCAGACCGACGGACAGTCTGAACGAACGATCCAAACCCTTCAGGATATGTTACGAGCGTGCGTGCTAGACTTTAAGGGAAACTGGAGTAAATACTTGCCGCTGATCGAATTTTCTTACAACAATAGCTTCCACGCTACGATCGGGATGGCGCCGTACGAGGCATTGTACGGGTGCAAGTGTCGGTCTCCTATTCACTGGGATGAAATAGGCGAACGAGCATTGTTGGGACCAGAAATAATCTGTGAGACGACAGAAGCCGTGACGAAAATTCGGGAAAGAATGCGAACGGCTCAGAGTCGACAGAAGAGTTATGCAGATCATCGACGACGGCCATTGGAGTTTGCAGAGAACGATCAAGTATTTTTAAAGATTTCCCCAATGAAAGGAGTAAAGCGCTTCGGACGAAAGGGCAAGTTGAGTCCAAGATACATAGGCCCATTCAAAATCCTTAAACGAGTCGGCGAAGTTGCATACCAATTAGAGTTGCCGGCTTCATTATCGCAAATTCACGATGTATTTCACGTATCGACATTACGAAAATACGTCGCGGACCCAAGCCATGTGATCCAGAACGAACTTCTTTATCGACAGCTCAAGCCTGACTTGAGTTACGAAGAGAAGCCTGTAGAAATTTTGATGTACGAGATGAAACAGCTCCGGAATAAAACTATTCCGTTAGTTAAGGTGTTGTGGCGTTATCAATCAATTGAGGAAGCCACTTGGGAGCGTGAGGATGAAATGAGAGTTCGTTATCCCGAGTTATTCCAGTCGGCGTAATTTCGGGGATGAAATTCTTTTAAGGGAGGGAGGATGTAATACCCGTAAAAAATTTAATACGTGATTTTGTTGTAATTAACTATGAAGTGTTGTGAATTAGGAAGTTGGTGAAGAAATTTGATGGGAAGAAGAATATAAAATTTAATAATTACACCTTAATTTCGAAACCTATCAATGAGATTAGGTGGAATTTATAATGTGGGGAAATAAAATAAAGTGGGCTTAACTTAATTTTTAAACCTAGGCCCAAGTTATTAAAGATAAGCTTTGATGAAAATGTTTCTTAAGACTTGAGGAAAAATCACGTCATCACACCTTGTCCCATCATATATGCTTTTCGATAGTTTAGTACTTATCTATCTTCTCTAAGATCATAATATCATTGAGTAAGAAACCCTAAGAAAAGGAGAAAGAAGTCGAACAGTAAGGGAACATTGCAAACGAGAATTAAGAATTTAATACCGCAAGGAGTTCGAAAGTGATAGTGTTTGGAGGTATAACCCCTTGTCCTTAGTATTTAATTTTATTTTTATATTAATACGTTATTACATGGTTATATGAAGGTCTTAGGAAGTTCTAGAAACATTTAAGGTTTAGGAATCTTGAGGTTCGAATTCTAGATCACATCATGAGTGTTTATTTGGTGAGAGGTTCGTGAGAAACCGATGGTGTTAAGGTGTACTATTAAATCTTTGAGCTAGTATAATTTTGTGAGATGATTTTAATGGTAGCTTAATATGGGATTTGAAGGTTTTCGATGGAAAAACAACAAGGAATTTTTAGAAGTTCTCGATATACACATACACAATATATTTCTCGACATTGTTTAAGGATCTCGATAATTCCTATTATGCTATGTTCTCGACATTTGATAAAATTGTTCTGCCATTCTCATTGTGAAAAGATTTCGACATGATATAAAAATAATTTCGACAAAAGATCTCGAGATGTATATAAAAAGATTTCGACATGTATCATATAAAGGATTTCGAGATAATTTTCGATCATAGTAAGATCTCGACATTTATAAGATTTCGAGATATAATAGTTCTCGACATTTGTAAGATTTCGACTACCTTAATCTCGACATCAATGTTCTCGACATTTACAAGGAAATTTTCGGTACTTATATTAAAAACTGCTCGATATCATCTATTCCAGAGTTTTGAATATTTAGTAAATTTTTTTAGCATTTTTAGGAATTTTAGGGTTTTCATTATTTTAGGGTTTCTGATATTTTCAGTGTTTTGATAATTAGGGTTCGAGTATTTTAGACTTATCTGACTTAACAAATATATTGACATGATAATATTTTCAATACTCAGAGGATCGAAGCGTAGGAAATTTACCAGATTTCGTGACTAATTTTATCAGGAGGACATGTAGGTGAATCATTCATCTACGGCACGTAAATGCATACCTGCTATTATGTGATTCGATGATTACGTGTTTTACTTATGTTTTATGTGGCATCACGTTTCATGTGTATCATGTATATGCATGGCATCGCACGACATTGTGAGGGATAATGACCACATTAGTGGTGACACCTTAAGGTGTCGATTAAGCGGGGTAGAGTGTGCCGATTGTGGCAGTCAGACTCGTAGCGGAGTTGAGGTTGGACTCGCGGGGCACCTGACGGGAGACAGACGTGAGCGATCTGTCTACTCGGGCGTGAGCGACCCGAGGTGCAAACCGTCGGATGAGTTTTGTAGCGGAAGGGGCGACCTGATAGGAGGACGTTGACGTGATCGATCAGCGCACTATCAGCGTGGGCACCGCTAGTCTGGCGTTAGCAACCAGATGATATATTTTATTTTATTGCGCGCGAGGTGCCGAGTCCAGCCTAGGGCCCTGATATTGAGATACGATAAAAATCTGGGAACGAGCGTGCATTATATAATGTTGTGAGAATTGGGATTGGGAATGAGTGCACGCTGCATTGCATATTCACCTACTGGGCAATAGCTCAGTCTTTTACGTGTTGTAGGTACCGAGTCTGACGCTGACACGCGTCAAGACTGAGGCGGCTGGTCGCGGTGCTCCACGGACTTTTGAGGGCGGAGCGGTACATGGATGAAGACCTGTGGAGCGGCGATAGGGTTTTTGACCTTTTGAGATTTTGGGGGCTTCGGCCCATTGTACAGATACTATTATGTAAAAAAATATTTTGTTGTATTATATTATCTTTTAGAAAAAGTTTAATTAGACGGGCCTTCCGCGGCTTACGTTGCGGAAATCCGCCACTAATCTTACTTAGAAAAGTAGGGTCGCCACAATACTGTAGACCCATGAAGTGGTACTATTAAACAGAGAAGTGGTACAGCGTTTGTAGACCCATGAATTCCCAAACATTTCAGCAGTACCACTTCATGGGTCTACAATACCACTTCTTCTCTGTTCAACATTACCACTTCATGGGTCTACAATGCTGTACCACTTCTCTGTTCAACAGTATCACTTTATGGGTCTACGGTACCACTTCACTGTTCACCCGTACCACTTCATGGGTCTACAGTACCACTTCATGGATCTACAGTACCACTTCATGTACACTGTATACCACTTCTTCATGGTTGCTTGCACGTTTGAATAAGACGATGGCATGGTTCGTAATTTTTTTTAATTATGGGCAAATATATCTTTTGTAATGGATTAGGTCCTTATTTCTAAATGAAACTTAAATTTAGGTACCTATATCTATATGAAACTTAAATAGGGCCTGAAATCAAAAGTAAATTTATAAATTGGGTCTGACATGTAATTACCTCTAAATTATATTCAAGCTTAAAAAGTAATTCCACTCACACCTTTTTCACTTCATTATTAAAAAAATTGACCATCTATTAATAATATATTCAGTCTTGTCATTTTCTAACTTCCATCTCTCGATTATGATTTATGAGAAAGAACACACCCACGCCCGGGTTCCATATCAAGATACGAAAGTGAGGTTAAAGTGAGGTTACTAATTAAAAACACTTACTTGAACTTATCATCAGAGATAGTGAGCTTATTAATCTCTTACTTGAACTTATCATCAGAGATAGTGAGCTCATTAATCTCTTACATTTGCTCCATTATTGCTGTGAGATAAGCTTTTTAATTAATTTCCTGACCGTTAACTTTACTTCTTATTTGTTTAAAACGCAGACAAATTTTATATTTTATATCGACTGCGCTCGAAGAAGTGCGTTTGAACATTTTATTCACTATATTAATAACCTGCACGCAATCATGCTTTTATTTTCGCATTAACAGGATAATTTCGTTGTCGACTTTGTGACGATCTCGCTTAGGGTGAAATTTATCATCTTGGACGTGTTGTTTATGGTTTAATCGGTGTTCCAATCCGCGGATTAATTCTGCTCAAATATCTTATGAACGAAAGTAGAAGCGCGCATTCTACGCAATGTCCGTAATACGAAATCTACCGAATTTACGTGCTCTCGGGTTACGAAACAAAGTAATCCAGTAAAAGGTAGTATAGAAAATAAAGTTGGAGTGGAGAGTAATAACAGCGTAACAATTATATATATTTAGAAAAACCAACGTTTAACAAGTTACGGTCGATAATATACTCACCTTAGACATACAAAATGCTAGGAACTGATAATGACAACCAAAAAAATGTGCCCAACAAAGCCGTGAAATTTGATATACAGACATTGGTATAAAGTCAGCCACAGCTTAACATAAATACATTTAAGCTCTCCAAAATCATATTAACTAGCCAACCTATCGTATTGGCTTCATCACATTTGAGACTAAGATAATCTATCCAAAACTTACACCAACTAAGGATTCATCAAAATAAATATGACGAACATACATATGAAAAACCAAACTTCAGCGAACGCCGAGGAATTCCCAGTATTTGACGAGCATGTGATCGATTGGCCTCACACGCTCCCACTTGCCAGTGCAGAATATGGCGTACGCATCAGCTGCATATCTAACAAAACAATTGGAGATTTAGAATACAAACTTGCGAA
Organism: Craterostigma plantagineum; assembly: GCA_027422505.1. Taxonomy (NCBI): domain Eukaryota; kingdom Viridiplantae; phylum Streptophyta; class Magnoliopsida; order Lamiales; family Linderniaceae; genus Craterostigma; species Craterostigma plantagineum. Next base: position 6,145,051 of record JAPQWV010000045.1, read on the forward strand.
TGATTTATTTGTTTTTTCTTGCATAGATGGTAAGTGTAAATTGCTCTTACTTGCCGACGCCTGGTAGTTGGGTGACATGAGTCCATTCTTGTCGAAGATATTCTGAAGAGAAGCGTTTTATCATCAGCGATCTCTTCCTATGCAAACCCAAACTGCGTATTACTGTTTGTATCTCCTCTGCAGTGACTTTTTCGCTAGCAGCCTCAGCATTAGGACACAGCTCAAACAGATCTGATATCACTCTCTTTACCTAAATAGATACTTTTACTATATTGATCAATAATACAATTACAAACAAGACGACAATAGTATATACATGTTGGGATGGATATGATTGTAATTAACTAACCTGCAAGCCCGTGGTGCAGTTCAGAAGCATGCATATGACCAAAACCCTCCAAGGATCAAAGGAATGATCTTCTTGTAAGAGATTGAAAGGTGACCGAGGAGGTATCCAACTGCTATCAGCATCTCTTCTTAGATAAGCTTCATCTTTCTTCTGGGCAGAAGTAAGAGGAGGTGCACGGATAGTAACTCTTCTTTGAGGCTTCACAACGACTTCTTTTGCATCATCGTTGTCGTCTACGGCTCGCTTGTTCTGAAACGAAGATACGGTACAATCTTCTCCACCTGTATAGGCAAATCGTGAGAAGATATCATCTTTAGGTGAGTTACTGTCCTCTTCCTTTGCTATACGATCACCAGCGATTTCGACACCCTTTTTTCCTTCTTGAACAACGGCTTCTTCCTCCTGAGATTTCTTTATAAAGTAAGGAGAGACAACAATTACTTTCTTGTTTCGGTTCTTTCGTTGCATCTTCTTCTCCTCCTTCCCCAAAAGCACACCGTCTTTTCTTCCTTTTCCTCCATCTTCATCATCCTCCTGAGATTTCTTTGTAAAATAAGTTGAGACGACAATGTCTTTCTGGTTCCCTTTTTTCCTCCGCTTCTTCTTTCCCTCCACAGCAATAGATGGATTCTCCTCCTTCCCCAAATGCGCGGCGTCTTTTCCTTCTTCACTAAGAGTTCGATCCAATGTCCAAAGCTCATTCTCCTCAGATTTCTTGATAAAATAAGGGGAGACAACACGTTCTTCCTTCTTTCGCTTTTTTCTCTGTGGCTTCTTCCCCTCCACCACAATACATGAATTTTCCTCTGCCTTCCATATACCATCACCCAAATGCAACAAGTCTTCTCTTCTTTTCCCTGCATCTGCTTCATCCTCCTGAGATTTATTATTTATGTTCTTCTTCTTCTTCCCCTCAATCCCCGAAGACATATTTTCCTCTGCCTTCCCTACACCATCAGCCAACTTCAAGTCTTTTTTTCCTTTTCCACCATCTTCATCCTCCTCAGATTTCTTTATAAAATAAGGGGAGACAACAATTTCTTTCTTCGTTCGCGTTCTCTTATTCTTCTTCTTCTCCCCCTCAGTCACCATGGATAAATTTTCCTCTGCCTTTTCTAGTACATCAGCTAAGATCAAGTCTTCTTTTCCTTTTTGTCCATAGGTTTCTTCATGCTCGTTAGATTTCTTTATAAAATAAGGGGAGACAACAATTTCTTTCTTCTTCCGCGTTCTCATCTTCTTGCCCTCAATCACCGAAGATAAACTTTCCTCTGCCTTCAAGTTCAAGTCTTTTTTTCCTTTTCCACCATCAGCTTCTTCATCCTCCTTAGATTTCTTTATAAAATAAGGGGAGACAACAACAATTTCTTTCTTCTTTCGCGTTCGCCTCTTCTTAACGTTCTTCCCCTCAATCACCATAGATGAATTTTCGTCGGCCTTTTCTATACCATCAGCCATATTCAAGTAATATTTTCCTTTCCCTAAATACCTTTCGTCATCTTCCCGAGATTTATAGAAAATGGGTTATTTTAAGGGGAATTTAGAGTTAAATACCCAATCAAAGTTTACTATTGTGATTCAGACCCTATACGTTTAACTATGAGATCTAAAACCTAGAAATTAGTTTTAGCTCCCCAAGTGAGTAGTTACTATAATGCCCTTTTAAACTACATAATCTACCAAATGACAAAATCAATTTTATTTCATGTGATATATATGATAGAAACAAATAAATATATCTATATTATTCTTTGTTTCATGCCGATCAAAATGATATCTATATCTTATATTTTTCGGAATTCATAAGAATTATTATTATTTTTTCAAAATTTCTTGCAACATGGAAAAAAGAATACTTAAATTTGGGGTCTGAATACTTAAAATCGATACGAAAGTACCTAAATTTAAGCAAGTAATACCCATATTTACACAAAAAGTACACACTAATTCATAAGAATTATTATTATTTTTTCAAAATTTCTTGCAACATGGAACAAAGAATACTTAAATTTGGGGTCTGAATACTTAAAATCGATACGAAAGTACCTAAATTTAAGCAAGTAATACCCATATTTACACAAAAAGTACACACTAATTCATAAAAATTATTATTATTTTTTCAAAATTTCTTGCAACATGGAACAAAGAATACTTAAATTTGGGGTCTGAATACTTAAAATCGATACTAAAGTACCTAAATTTAAGCAAGTAATACCCATATTTACACAAAAGTACACACTAATTAAGCGAGAAAAAAATGGGTTATTAAAATTGAATCAAATACTTGAATTTTATGTTAAAATACCTTATTTCAGACCAAAGTACCTAAATTAAATTTCAAATACTGATATTTATGCAGAAAATAATTTGCATTGCACCGAGACATCAAAGACTAAAAAAGAAGTTTGTTCGCAAACTTAATCTTAAACTAATTCAAGTACTTGAATTCGATGTTAAAATACCCTAAATGAAATTAAAGTACCTAATTTTGGTGAAAATACTGATATTATGAAAAAGATACATCCGAATTGCAAAGAGTGATTAACGATTAAAATTGTTATTTCCGTAACATATCTTACATCGTAATGATATTTATCATAAAAAACTAGTATTTAATCGCCTAATTCAAATATTCTATGTACGGTGTATGATTAAAGGCAATCATTTAGTCTTAAATAACTCGTTGCATTTTGGATGTATTTTTTCCTCATAGATATCTGTATTATTTCCAGAAAAATAAGTATTTTCCTCTCAGCTTAGGTATTTATCCCATGAATTCAAACATTAAGAACACTTGTTTGTGATGAAGCTCATTTTCCTCTCAGCTTAAGTATTTATCCCATGACTTTGATGTATTCTAGGTATTTATCCCATTTGGGATCAAGCTCATTTGTTTATGTTGTGTTGATCAATTTCATTTCTATGGATAATGTATGATTAAAAGCAACCATTTAGTCTTACATAACTCGATGTAACTCATCGAAGTCTAATCGACACCATTTCATCAAGTATCTTAAATGGTAAGAACACTTATCATCCACATTACAATTTAATAAGTTTGATTAGAATTACAATTTTAGTCTTAGGTATCTCGCTCCCAATTTGCAAGTATTTTCTACATGAATATCAGTATTTACTTCCTGAAATTAAGTATTTTAATCCTTGATTTAGGTATTTTACTAAAGAATTCTAGTACTTGACCGTATACGAAAGTGAAGTGGCTAGAAAACAAATTTTGTGGTGTTGATGAGGATCAATGTTCTTATTATGTGGAATGCTTGATAAAACCAACCATTTTAGGCTTACATGTTCTCCCCCAATTCGGAAGTAATTTCGACATGAATATCTGTATTTATTTCCTGAAATTAAGTAGTTTAGTCCTTGATTTAGGTATTTTACTAATGAATTCAAGTAGTTGACCGTATACGAAAGTGAAGTGGCTAGGAAACTAATTTTGTGGTGTTGATGAGGATCAATGTTCTTACTATGTAGAATGCTTGATAAAACCAACCATTCTAGGCTTAGATGTTCTCCCCCAATTCGCAGTATTTTGTACATGAATATCAGTATTTATCTCCTTGATGTTCTCCCCTAATTCGCAGTATTTAGTCCTTGATTTAGGTATTTTACTAATGAATTCACGTACTTGACCATATCCGAAAGTGAAGTGGCTAGAAAACTAATTTTGTGGTTTGATGAGGATCAATGTTCTTACTTGTAGAATGTTTGGTAAAACCAACCATTCTAGGCTTACATGTTCTCTCCCAATTCGCAAGTATTTTCTACATGAATATAAGTATTTACTTCCTGAAATTAAGTATTTTAATCCTTGATTTAGGTATTTTGTACTATTTTGTAGTTGAATTCGAGTACTTGACTTAGGTTGAAGGTAAAGTTGCAACGTAAAGTTAATGAAGATCAATGTTCTTATTACGTAGAATGCTTGATGAAACCCACCATTTTAGTGTTAGACGTTCTCCCCCAATTCGAAAGTATTTTCTACATGAATATAAGTATTTCTTTCCTGAAATTAGGTACTTTAGTCCCTGATTTAAGTATTTTATTATTGAATTCAAGTACTTGACCGTATACGAAAGTGAAGTGGCTAGAAAACTAATTCGTGATGTTAATGAGGATCAATGTTCTTATTATGTAGAATGCTTGATGAAACGCACCATTTTAGTGTTAGATGTTCTCCCCCAATTCGAAATTATTTTCTACATGAATATCAGTATTTCTTTCCTGAAATTAAGTACTTTAGTCCCTGGTTTAGGTATTTTATTATTGAATTCAAGTACTTGACCGCATACGAAAGTAAAGTTGCTAGAAAACTAATCCGTGGTGTTGATGAGGATCAATTTTCTTATTATGTACAATGCTTGATAAAACCCACCATTTTAGTCTTTGATGTTCTCCCCCAATTCCAATGTATTTTCTACATGAATATCAGTATTTCTTTCCTGAAATTAGGTACTTTAGTCCCTGATTTAGGTACTTTATTATTGAATTCAAGTACTTTACCGTATTTCTTTCCTGCCGAGCTCGACTGTTCCCTCCTTCTTTGAGGGCATTAAAGAATGGTTTCCCGTATCACAATCACAAACATATTAAGATTTGGTTCTTGAAATTGGGATAAACATATCATGAAGTTTTCCCACAACTAAGTGAGATATTTGATTTCGATGGTAAACTACATAAATCATGACGCAAAATACTTGATTCGGGGACAAACATACCAATATTTATGAATGAAATACATGTCAATTTAGGCGATACATCAAGGCTAAAATATTAATAACTTGAGTTTTGTGTTAGCATACCTTAATCGAGACTAAAGTACTTAATTTATTAACAAGAATTCTTATATTGGAGCAAGTCATCATCGTAAGAGTAAACTGACAGGTTTACATGGTAATGGCATTTATAAGCATCAACACAAAAAGAATTTATGCGCAACTTCACCTTCAAACTATGTTAAATACTCGAATCTGATAATTGAGTACTTAAGTTTAGACTTAAACTTATATTCATGCATAAAATACTTGACATTGAACTATAATGAAAACATAAGAGGACTCTCTCAATCTCGCTCGATATTGACTATAATGCTAAGCCTCGATGGAAGTAGTAAATCTGAAGCTTGACTTCTGAAGAGGCCCGACACTTTCTTGACCAAAGCAGAAGCCGAAGCAATGTCCAAATGAGCATCTAAGCAGGTTAGGTTGTCATGTCAGCTTTCTAAATTTTCTTCATTGATATGTGTAGCATAAAAAGCCAAACAGATCAACACGGCTTTTGTTGTTACATAACAATTAGGATCGTGTGAGGAATCAACTAATGATGAGTTGTTTAAACCACCAAGCCACGTTTCAAAACAACACCTACACCAAGACAAATCATAATCAATTCGAGGATCACAATCAAGAAAAAAATGCCGAAATTCATTAACTAGCTTCAAGATATAATACAGGGATCTGATCGAGAACTAACGGGGAAATTAAAATACATACTCAACTGGGTAATCAATTGAAGTTAGATGAAGTGTGTTTAAGAGCAGTTTGAAGGACCGATTGAGGGTTTCATAGTACCGTAATATGTTGCTCTTACAGTAGGCAATCATCCAAGAAAACTATGCCTAAAAGAAACGAGCAGTACCTTAAGAAAAGGAGCATACACCATTATTGAGCTCGTCAGGATGATTGAAGAACCCTCGATTTTCTTAGAGACTGAAAGATTTCTCTCTCTCTCTCTCTCTCTCTCTCTCTCTCTCTCTCTCTCTCTCTCTCCTGAAACCATCGACTGTCCTCACAATTTCAGTACATTGAGATATTAAATAAAGGACAATATTGTAATTTGATATGTGGGGAGTTAAAACACAAATTTTGCTTCGTGGCAGTACCTATCTTTAAATCCAAAGATGGAGGGACTGAATCCTAAGGTTAAACTCTCATTAGGTATTTTTTTACAAAATCCCCTTATTTTAACAGAAGGGAGCGTTTCCTATTTTTATTAAACAAAAGGGAACGGACCGAAAGTTACCGAAATATCCCAACTTTAAGTAGCATTTATTCGAGTAATTAAAAAATTCGAATTAATTCGAATAATTTTTTTTAATTCGAATTTATTCGAATTAATCAATTCGAGTAAAAAAAAGCTCGAATAGGAAAATATTAATTCGAATTTTTAATTCGAATTTTTTTTACTCGAATAAGTGCTATTTTTCTATTCGAATTCACTCGAATAGTTCGAATAAAATATTCGAATAAATCGTTTTTTTACTGGAAAACGTCGATTTCAAGCTCAAAAACACGAAAATTCACCCAGATTTGGGGTTAATACATGTAAGAATCACGAACCCATATATTAAAATCTCATTTCGACATGAAATTTCAGTCGAGCGGATCAAAATGATAATCAAACACTTTGATTTTTTTTTAAAACACCCAATCCCTTTTTTTTAATTAGAAAACCTAGAATCCCTTTTTTTTAATTTCACGCAAAAGTAATCCTATTTAACAAAAAAATCCATAGAAAATAAGGGGAGACGACAGTAACTGCGTTCTTCTTCGGGTTTTTTTACTGAATTGCTATTCACCACTCCATTTTTTCCTAGTCACCGCCCCCTAAAGGGCTTGAAAAAGACGTTTTTGCCCTTATGATATTTAAATTAATTTAAAAAGAAAAAACTAACTAAATATATAATTTCGGTACGAAATACTGAAAACTACATACACAAATAAATTCAAACGATCGATCGATACGGAAAAAAAAATTTTGATTTAACATTTTAGGACCGACCGATCGATATTTTCGGACCGATCGATCGATATTGTCGTAAAAATCATTCGTACGTAGATGAATTAGCGAACACGGATCGAAATAGTTTGAAAAAAGTCCCGACCGAACAAAAATTTCGGCCGGCACTTGGTACGGCCGAAAAGTAATTTCGGCCGCCACAAGGCACGGCCGAAACACAATTTCGGCGGTCTCCCCGGCCAAATTTCTTGTTCGGCCGTGCCAAGTGACAGCCGAAATTGTGTTTTGGTCGTGCCTTGTGGGGGCCGAAATTACTGTTCAGCCGTACCAAGTGCCGGCCGATATTTTTGTTCGATCGGGACTTTTTTCAAACTATTTCGATCCGTGTTCGCTAATTCATCTACGTACGAATAAATTTTACGACAATATCGATCGATCGGTCCTAAAATGTTAAATCAAAATTTTTTTTTCCTTATCGATCGATCGTTTGAATTTATTTGTGTATGTAGTTTTCAGTATTTCGTACCGAAATTATATATTTAGTTAGTTTTTTCTTTTTAAATTAATTTAAATATCATAAGGGCAAAAACGTCTTTTTATAGCCCTTTAGGGGACGGTGACTAGGAAAAAGGGGACAGTGAATAGTAACTCCCGTTTTTTATCTTCTCCACCGCCATCTCTTCATCTCCTACCATCTTTCTCCTTCGTCTGGGTTTGACTACAGAGAGATCATCATTCTTTTCCGACCTTCTCCTCTTCCCATTGCCGTCGTCCTTAACGCATCCTCTAAGGAAATAAGGAGACACAGTTGTAACTTCTTTCTTCTTCCCCATTCTCTAAATTATCCTCAAAACATCCAATCTCCCTTCTTTACAAGACTGTGGCGATGAGGAGACGGTGAGACGGAAGGAAATGAGAAAGAACCCTACTTCGATTTGGGTATAATCGGAAAGATGGAAACGCAGCTCACACGTAGGAACATGCGGATTTCTTTAGGATTTTTAAAGTAAATAGCCTTTGACTTGATCATCTTTTAAAAAATAGCACCCAAAATCGAATTTTACCTTTGTAATCTTACTAACTCTACGCTAAAGACTATTTTACCCTTATTTAATGATAATCAACAACCTCAACAACACATCATTGAAAAAATTAAGGTAAAGGGTTTGCAGGTTTTACTGTAGCGAATTTGAAGTATCGGTCCCGTGATAGAACAATAAAAGTAAAAATGCAACCACTTTCACTTTCAATTCAATTCAATCGTTCTCCTGCACACAAAACGTTCTCTCCCCTGCACTGCAAATTATTTTCTCTGCAACTCAAACCCAAATACGAACCTCAATCGACAATGGCAATCAGCGCAAACACCCCAAGTGTGAAGATATTTGTTCTACTCTTCGTCTTCTTTAATTTAACGCGAGAAGGGGATTTGGGAAACCCTAATTTAGTGCGGATCCGTGGTTGAAAGCATAGGACCGTGCTTGCAAGCATAAGACCCGTGCTTGCTAGCTAGGACCCGTGCTTGCAAGCATAGGACCTGTGCCTGCAAGTGTACGTCGCTTTTTAATGCATGGGCTTCGTGCTTGCAAGCACACGACCCCCGCTTATGAGCAGGGGACCCGTGCGTATTTCATGGGACCCGCCCATAAGATGATGGTCCCAGCACGGGTCCCCTTCATATAAGCGCCGGTACCCTGCTCATAACGTGCGGATCCCCTGCCCTTAACGCGCGGGTCCCATGACCTTGCGCGCGCGCAATGTCACGGAATCCGCGCGTCATAAGCAAGGGACCCGCGTGCTATGAGCAGGGGACCCGCGCTTGTACGAAGGGGACCCATGTTGGGACCGCGCAGATGCGCAGGGGTCTCATGTGCATCTGTGCTTGAATCTCAGCATATGCGATGCGGTCCCCTGCGCATCTATGCATAAGGGTTTTCTATTTTCAATATTCATAGCACGTAATTAGCTCAAATGTGTTTAACGTATAAATTAGGTTGTGATGAAGAAGTAGTTGGGCACAGGGGACGAAGTTCCTGATTGCCGTGTTACGCTGACCTCGTTATACGGCGAGGCCAGTCATCTGATAAGATAGTGTCTGAACCACCACGAGTGGGAGATTTTTAGGAACGAGAGTCCGTTCGGCCGCCTTGTTAGTGCCAAGCCGGATTTTAACCTCTCGGCACAATTGTTGTGGTACCTCATCCAGAGGCAGACGACGCTGCACAACCGCGAAGAGCTGTGGATGATTGTTGGCAACAAACCACTTCGATTTCAAAATCCGAGTATTGCCTAATCACCGGGCTCAAGTTCGCAGTCGAGTTACCGCCGGTGAACCGCGATTCAGAATTCACCGCGCGACATTTTGGCGACAGATCAACAGTCCGCATGTCGCACGTCAAGCATACGTTGGAGGAGTTGTCTGGCGGCAAGGAAGGTGTGGATTTCGAGAAGCTGAAGTTGCCGGACGTCTACTTTGCCACCGCCGAGTAGATGCCTCGACCGTCAAAGAAGGACACCGTCGTTAGTTCCTGTGTCCTTAGTCTCGCCGAAGACCGGTTTGCTTTCTCTCAGTATCCTTGGGGCAGGGAGGCTTTCACGGAGGTCATACGCGCTGTAAAGGTTAATCTACGGGAGAGGGCACGGGAGTGGCTGATCAGTGGGTTCGTACAGCCACTTCAGGTGATTTATAATTAAGCTTTGCCATACCTTGTTGTGACATAGAAATAAGGGGCAACCTCAACTAAATCCCCATTTACTAACTTTCAATCAACTAACTCCCTACTCACATAAATTTATCATCAAACTCCCTATTTTAAAACAATCATACACATCACTACCCACTTGACCAAAGTGACAACTTTGCCCCTCCTTTATTATTTTCTTAAATATTTTTCTTCTTCAAACCATGAATTGAAATCACATACGATCAATGCCTTCCAATTTCATATTTCATTTCTCAATTCCTCTTTCAATCTTCAGCCCCTGCCCGCGCCGGAAAAGCTCCGAGTTTACCCAATCCACTGTGGGTTTCTCGGTCCTGGTAAGTTGATGTAAGTTTTCAATTTTTTTTTCATCGTGGGTTACCTGTTAGTTTCTTGAACTCGAGCAAACGGAATTGAGTTGAAGCGAACGAAGTTCTAGACACTGATAAGGTGTACTGTGAACGTTTATGATAGATGCTTGACCTAAATTGGATGTCGAGTTGTGGGTGTTACCGCGTTTTGGGTATCATCGTGTTTTAGGTGTCGAGCTGTAAAGAGCTGAATCCTTATTCATTTTTATATGTTAGCAAATTGTGGGTGTCGATGGAAGTTAGTATTTCGTTAAAATTTGACTAATTTGTTGGTTAAAATTATTTCTTATATACAGTACCAAAATATGTTGATTTACAGTACCCCCATTTCTTATATGAGGTTCATTGAAGCTTTTTAGTAGTACCATATGGTAACGTTTGTTGTCCTAATTTTAACATGTCCTATTGTACCAAACTATGTTGTGGGGCAGAGAGGTGAGGTGCCACAAGGCTTCAAAGGCAAAGAAAACTGTTATTTGTGATCTTCATGGCTTAGAGGATGGCACATTTAACCAAATGTGGTAGTATTGTTGCCTATAGGTTATGACACTTTCTTTTGTCGATATGTTGCCGATAGGTTATTTCTTGGATTATGATGTTAGTGGATGAATGTAGATGAATGATATTAATGCTATGATGTCGTGTTATTGCTGATGTTCCAATAAAATTATTTTGTATTGTGTTTGTTAATGACTTATGATCATATTAATGTTGGAAGTTATTTTTTTATCCAGCTTCTTACCTTGGTACTACAAGTAACATACGTATGGTACTACACTAACATACGGTATAGAACCACAAACATATATATATTGGTACTACAAATATATGAATATTGATACTACAAATTTGGGTAGGAATTTCGTTAGTTAAAAACGTGGTACAGAAAAGATACTACAAGTAACCTACTCATGGTACTACACTAGCTTAGGATATGGTACCACAAATTCCTAAATATTGGTAATACAAATATATGTATATTGGTACTACAAATTAGGATATGATTTCCGTTAGTTAAAAACGTGGTTCGGAAAAGATACTACAAGTAACCTAAGCACGGTACTACACCAGCATACAATATGGTACTACGAACATATAGATACTGGTACTACAAATATATGTATATTTGTACTACAAATTTGGGTGGAAATTTTTCGACACCGTCCGAATTATTTTTGGTCCTTGACTATGATACCATTGTTATAAATACTTTACTGATTATTTGGTATCAATATTGGTGGGTTAGTGTTTAGAATTAGGGATTATTACGTTGAAACCTCTTTCTTTCTACTTATTATGATACTAGTAAGAACATCTTACTACATAGTCAAGATTTTTTATCGATTGAAAGTTAGTGTTCGTATTTTATGTTACCGTGTATTTAATTTTATTATGTGCCGTAATTTGGAAGTTCTCATGCCTTATTTGCACAACTACGCATTTTCGATAATTAAAAACGTGGTACGAAAAAGATACTACAAGTAAACTACTCATGGTACTACACTAACTTATGATATGGAACCACAAACATCTATATATAGGTACTTCAGACATATGTATATTGGTACTACAAATATGGGTAGGAATTTTGTTAGTTAAAAACGTTGTACGGAAAAGATACTACAAATAACCTTGACATGGTACTACACTAGCATACGATATGGTACCACGAACACATATATACTGGAAGTACAAATATATGCATGTTGGTACTACAAATATGGATAGGAATTTTTCGGCGTAGTCCTAATTATTTTTGGTCATTGACTACGTTACCATAGTTATACGTACTATTTCATCATTCGGTATCAATATTTGGTTTAACATTTAGAATTAAGGATATTACATTGAAACGCCAACTTTCTTTCTACTTATATGATACTATTATCAACATCTTACTTCATAGTCAAGATTTTCGATTATTGGATGTTAATGTTTGTGTTTTATGTTACCATGTGTTAAATTTTTATTATGTACCGTATTTTGAAGCTCTCAGGTCTTATTTGCACAAGAATCAACATGTTTTCAATAATTAAAAACGTTCTACGAAAAAGATACTACAACTAACCTACTCATGGTACTGCACTAGCATACGTTATGGTACTATAAACAACTATATATTGGTACTACAAATATCTATATACTGGTACTACAACAGTCTGATGCTACAAAGAGTTCATTGCATTACATGACAAGGTTTGTATTACAAAGAACATGAGTGAAGTACATCAATCCTTAACCATATGACTACTTGAAAATTATCACAATTATTACTATGACAATGACTACAAAGATGTACTTTTGCACTTTTCCATTGGTTTCAAGCACCCCAATTCTTTTCGCCAAGTCGTCACATACATCTATTAGGTCGCCAATATGCTCTGTGTTGAGAGCACGTCTTTTTTATTGCACATCTTCACTACCAGACGTATCATCTTCAATGTGACTATCTACTGGACTCAACCAACTAAAAAAATCACAATTTCCATTTCTACAATTACAGAATAATTTACCTTTCGTGGATTTCATAGCACCAACAACTCGAATCGCCGCCACTTTACCACATTTACACGTCTGATTTTTGTATCTTAAGTCCTTGATAGAATTCTTTGAATTAGAAGACATGCTGCCAAATTAAATACATAACATCACTTAACAAAAAACACAACCGATGATGAAAATGCACAACAAATAGGAGAAGACATGCGCTAAAACTTTCGCCACACAGGCTAAAGCTTCAATGAACCCAGAAGTATCTATTCATAGACATTGTATGATGTACGCCTCAATCCAAGCTCTCTGTATTCTGCTCCGTCGTGTACTCAAATAATGAATTTACAGTACCATTAATAATGTAATGCAGTACTAAAAAACATAAACAAACAGTACCAGTTCAATTGATATACGGTATCAAGGCATCAAATAATTAAATCACGTTTACAGTACTACTAACCAGACACAAATGGCACCAATATACATAATTAACCAGAAATAGACACAAATAACAGTATTGAAACTTATAGTACCCAAAAACAACCAAGACTCGTACCAATACAGCCACAAATGCAGTACCTTTACATCGAGCAGGGAAATTAGAAGCTAACAAATGCCAATTTGAATGATACCAAGTTCCCAATTCGAAAAACGAAATAATTAAACCCTAATTTTGCCATAAACGCCAAATTCGAGCCGTAATCACAAAATTAAAGATAGCCCGACATGAAATCCTTCAAGAAATGCAACTATGAAACCCTAATCTCTACATTAACCCAAAATGCCACAAAAAACAAAAAATTAAAGTCGAAAAACGAAGGTGTCAAGCGGCTGTTTCTTACAGTAACTCCTCGTTCGCTGCTCGTTGTGGAGGTGAAAAATTGAAGCCCTAATCTCGTTCGCTGCTCGTTGTGGAGGTGAAGCTGAGAATCGGCCGACTTCTCGTAATCGTTTGGGTTCTTCTGCTTTTCGTTCCTCTGCTTTTTGTTCGTCGTTCTCTTTACATGAATTTTTTTTTTTAAATCCTCTGTAAATGAATTCACTAGGTTATTTTGCAATATTTATGCTTTACAGGGGTATATTTGTCCATTAGGTAGCTATGTGATAGATAAGTTTGAAAGAAGGACTTTAGTGATAAATGAATTCGAAGGGGGGAGTTAGTTGATGAGTAGTTTGGGTGGTAGGGATTTATGTGTAGATTGCTCCAGAAATAATTGCTAATATGTTTTAAGTTATTTGTATTCAGATACTAGCGTACGAGTGCATATCGGGCGTTGCACACGCCTTCGCGGGGCACAAAGAAGAAGATTTTACGCCACGCATGCTGAGGTGGGTGATGAACGATTGGCGTCGCAAGGGATGCCCGAAGTTGGGGACGGTCGCAGCTGCCGCCCACGAGTCCCCCGTACGAGGGTTGTTAGTGCCGTCAGCGGATGAGTTGGAGGCGGCGTACTTTCGGGACAGCGTTTTTGACGTTGGGGCGGCACACGAGCTATTCGAGCGTGTGATGGGCCTACTCCTGCAGGGAGTGGATGTTAGGTGTTTCCGTGGCCACCGCGATCGCGATGAGGGTCCTAGCCGGCAGAATTTCGAAGCTGAGGCCATCCCCCAGATCGAGAGCAGTGGCCGTCGCGACGACGATATGATGATGCCTCGCGACGACATCCCCGAGCACGGGTTTCATACACCACCACGGATGGGTTCATCAAGTGGACATGGTTTCGCCTCGGAGGCACGCTTCGAGGAATTGTCGAGTCGTGTGGACCAAAACTTCACCGACTTGTTTGGGCGATTCGACCAACTTGGCATGCAGTTCCAACAGTTCCAAGACAAAGAGGGTCGACGGTGGTCGACGAACGACATAAGGTGGGATGTGTACGAGGAACGTTGGAGCCAAATGCAATCGTGGGGCGAGAGCATTAGAGGGTTGGGGAACTCGGTTCAGGAGCTGGCGAGTCGATTTTTTGGTGGATCGCGCACTCCGCCTGTCGAAGATCGTAAGTTTTTATACAGTTATTTTTAGTTAGTTGTGTAGATTACATATTAGCTACTATTTACGATGTAGATGTCGATCCGAGCGAGTTTGGTGGTGGATCGCACGCTACACATGTCAAAGCGCCTTACGGTAAATTTTTATACTGAAGTGTGGAAAAATATTATATACTCAATTTCGAATTTTCTCGTATAGATAACTATGAGAGATGGACCAGCTCGTACATGGGACGGTCACAGTCCGTCCGAATGGGCGCATACCCGTTACAATGATTATGTCCAATCGGAATGGACCGGCAAAGAGGCTGAGAGACTGGAAGAGGTGGAGGTGGACCCATCGTTGTGCAGGGCCAGTTACAATGTCGGGGTTCAGGACGTCGAGACGCACGTCGAGGCTTGGGAGTTTGAGGCTCAGGAGGTCAAGACGCACGCCAAGGCTCAGGAGGACGAGGCTCAGGTCGAGACACACGCGCGGGGCTTCGATTTCTGACCGAGCAGCCGACAAAGGAAAAGGCGTCGTGAAGGAGAAGATTCCTGAGCGGACGAAGAAGCCATCTTGGTACCAGCTGACGCAGTTCACAGATTTTCCCTCGACGACTACAGTCAAAGCTCCAAAGCTTTCGACGTTCGAGCGGCATATCCAAACGAACCAAATTTTGGCCCACCATTGAAACACAGATTTTAGGGCATATGAAGATACGCGGGTTGAAAGTCGACGGCCGGCTACAAAAACACGACCCTAAATGGCTCCTGAACCTCGCGACTGAGGGTATGCCGCTCGATGAGATGGTACATATGAATTTACTAAATGCTTTTGCGCTTACTTGAATGTGTTGAATTAACATTCTATATTTTATTGCAGCACGTTGATGAATGCATCGCTGGGATCCTCAACATGCAAAGAGCTAGCAAATCGTGCACGCACAGAGTCGCGTACATGCCCCATAGCTTTAAAATGCAACTCGATGAGCGAGGGGTGGTACGCTACACAGGGAAGGCAGCAGGAAAAGGCTTCAAGTCATTGATCCCGTACGCTAAGGGTGAAGATGAACAGTGGAAGAACACGTCGTGGGATTTAGCGACCCACATTGCCATCCCTATCCGTACGCTAGGCCGGTGGGCGTTGTTCGTTGTTGATGTAGAAGCGAGAACGTTCACGATTTACGACTTGATGCGCCTCCTGACTTCAGAACGTGATCCCAGCGATTTTCAAGGAGTTCAAGGTGCTAAAATGCGCTGTACCCAAGGGCAGGACGTGGCTAACTAATTGGTGTCGCGACTTTAGAAGACAAACTTCGTAAGTTTTCATGAAATGTTGCGTTTTATTTAACGTTCGTATTTATCGTGTTAAAAAATACATATAATGTTGGATATGATTTTCAGTGGAGAAGATGGCGTGGAAACGTTGTGGGCGGCAATATCGCTTATGGTGAAGAAGGACGACGTCTCCCGCCTGAATCAAATTTATATGAAGGATTTCAGAAAATACATCGCCTGTTCTATTTTGAAAAATGATTGGGACAGTTTTTTAGTATTGTTTTGTTGAATATCATTTTTCTGTTTTGATATTAATTTTACGTGAATTGGATACGAATTTAGGGTTTAGAATTGTAAAAGGTTAATTTCTCTGTGTTTTCCAACTTTTTTCAGTATGAGAGTGATGTGTGATTTGACATGACACGTAACTGAAGGTGGGCTGAATGTTAAGTGCGGCTTTTGGTCCCCTGACGTGCCACACACGTTCCCTGTGCGGGTCCCCTGAATATAAGTGTGGGGACCCTGCTCATAACGCGCAGGTCTCCTGCCCTTAACGTGCGGGACCCTTGCTCATATCGCTTCGGAACCGCGCATAATTTCGACGGGACCAGACGGGACCCGAACATCTCAGCGCGGGGACCATGCAATATGCGCGGGAACCCTGCCATAACATGCGGGTCTCCTGTGTTCATGTGCGATTTTTGCAATGTTAATCTATGGAATTAAGCGATTAGTTGTGCGTATGTATACATTTTTTTTTCTTATACTACAATGTAAAAGTCATCATAAAATAGCACACAACAAAAAAATTGGATGAAATCACAAGAATTGCATTCAGTTTATAGGATTGATACATCTTACAGAATTCACAAATACGGGTATGTTTTTTGGGTGTGCTCTCTTACTATATTCACGACAGAAATCAGTAAGCTTGAAATACATGTTGGACTATTTTTTTTCTAAACGTGAACTTAGGTATTGTTAATCTAGCGGCAATTTTTTATTTTTTTTAACCGCGTACTTAATTTTTTATTAATTATTATCTTATTAAGAAATTTACTAATATTAGATTTTCACATCCCTTTCATTTATCAATCGGGAATCAAATGTCAAGTCATATGTCCTGTACATACTATATACTGACACTGCTCTGACATGTCACTTTTGATCAATAATTGAACAATTTTTGGTCCCACTCAATAAGCGAACGTGACCAACCCTAATGTGCGGGTACCCTGTTTTTCCCGCCGGGTCCCCTGCCCTTAGCATGCGGGTCCCGCGCAGAGGTCTCATGCGTCCTTCTGCACGGCGTCATTTCGGACAGCCTTGGCTGCTTGTCCTTCACTCACTTCGCTCACTTCGCTCAGAGCATCGTCGTCGTCGTTTCAGACAGCCTCGGCTGCTTGTCCTTGGCTCACTTTGCTCAAAGCATCGTCGTTGCCGTGTAGGAATCTGTCGGTCTCAAGAGTATCGTCGTCGCCGTGTAGGAATTTGTCGATCTCGCCCACGATGAACGCCCTCCTTTGGGAGAGGTCGAGGCCGAGGTCGGCCTCTAGACGGCAGGAGACGGCGGTGGCCATGGTAGTCCTGAGGTCGGACCTACTGACGATTTCGTGGAGGCGGACGACGATTTGGGCGTTGGTTCTAAAGTAAAAAATGTAAAATAGGTCTTGTGTTTTTGCTACGACATACTACTAAACTTAGAGATGATACACCTACAAGTTCATGTACAGTTACACACGTCAAATGGTACGATATACACGGTTTATTTGATACGATATATTATGGTAAGCATTTTTCGTGGCAATTCGACTTTTTTTTTTGGGAAATCACACTTTCATATGTTTATCAGTTATATGTTTCAATTTTTTATCATATTTGGGAGCGTAACCTTTACGCTCATGATTTTATATAAGCTGTATGTATCATTGGAAGAGGATGAACTGAACTACTACTACAACATAGAATAAATGTTCATTAATTTGAAAATGTTCAAGTGATTATAATTTTTATTTAATATTCGATTTATTTATTATTTTTAGAGATAACATTTATTAGTTTACGCTCGGACTCGTAAAGTTAGATATTATGTGGACCGATAAAATTTCGTACGTTATTGTACTTATTGTGGTACAACAAACATCTTAAATGCGATACAATCACCATAAGGTACAATAACATGTTATTCAGTGGTACAGTGTAAATGGTATATTTGATACAACTTATTCATGTAAGAATTATTCGTGGAGTTTTGTATTAGTTTCGATGCAAAATCACTTTGCTATATGTAAATATCTTACAAGTTTCATTTCGTATAATATTAAATAAGTTAACCATCAAAGTTATGAATTTGTAGTTTACACAGCAGAGTCAATAATAAGATATTCTTAAGAGCATCATCTTCTTATTATTAAACTTGACGTTACGAATACAAAATTATGCAAGGGTTAAACCATCAAATTAGATATCTACTGAAACATATAATATACTATATATTATATATATATATATATACGTATAGTAAAATAATTTCGCATGAATACTAGTTCGAAGAACGATGAAAAAATGCTTATCCTAATAATATGTACCAAACAAAGTGTCTATATTGTACCATCAAATAGTAAGTGATTGTACCATATAACAAGCTGTGGATGTACCTAATTCTGAAGATAGACTGTACCACAACTAAGAAAAAGTTTTTATTAGACGGGTCTCTCGCGACTTACGTTGCGAAAATCCGTCATAACCTTAGCTAGAAAGTACAGGTCGCCACACAAATGGTGCCCGGCTAGCACGCTGCCGAGGCCGCCCGCCCGTGGCGCCCGCGACGCGCGGAGGTGCCTGGTACATAAGCCCAGCGCCTAGGCAGCGTGCCCTTGGTGCCCGCCCACGGTGCCCAAGCCGCCCGCCCATGGCAGATAGGCCCAGCGCCAAGGCAGCGAGGCCCCGTGCATCGTTCGTCGAGGTTAAGACGGTGTATCTTCAGCCATCGAAGGCCCCGTTTGGTTCGCTGCTGTTCCAATGAATGAAGGACGGCGCCCTCCGCTTTTGCATGGATGACCGGGCATTGAACAAAGTGATCGTGAAGAACAAGTACCCCATACCCGACGCGCTCGATCTCTTAGACAAGATTGTCTCGGCACGCTACTTCACCAAGTTGGACCTCCGATCCGATTGGCAAGTCTGAATCGCCCAAGATGACGAAGCCAAAACAACTTGCATTACGAGGTATGGTTCCTACGAGTTCTTGGTTATGCCATTCGGTCTAACTAACCCCGACGACGTTTTGTAACCTAATGAACGACGTGCTCTACGAGCACTTGGACAAGTTTGTCGTCTATTTGGACGATATTGTCGTTTATTCGGCTACCTTGGAGGACCACGTGCGGCACTTGAGGCTCGTGTTCGAGAAACTTATGGGGAACCAACTCTACCTCAAAAGGGAAAAATTCGAGTTCGGCCGCACCCGAATCAACTTCCTCGACCACGTTGTCGAGAATGGCGAAATCAAGATGGATTCCGCCAAGGTCCGGGCCATTCTCGAGTTGGCGCCACCCACCAACGTGAGCGAGCTTCGATCCTTCCTCGGCGTAGCCAACTACTTCCGCTGCTTCATCAAGTCTTTCTCCAGACTCGCCGCACCCATCTTGGACCTCCTCAAGTAGGACGCGAAATGGGCTTGGAATGAGCCGGCTGCGGAGGCGTTCAAGGCGCTGAAGTCGGCCTTGGCAAGCGAGCCCATCCTCAAACTGCCCGAGTTTGGCCGGCCCTTCGAGGTACACACCGACGCCTCAGGTAAGGCACTTGGTGGTGTCTTAGTGCAGGACAAGCATCCGGTGTCCTACGAAAGCCGCAAGCTCAAGGATGCCGAGGCGTGGTATTCGACGCACGAGAAGGACTTATCGACGACTCAGTTGCCCTAGTCTCAGACAGGAGGAGCGCAAAATTGCGAAAAGAAAAGATCGTCAAGCCTCCTACCCCCTCAGAATCTGAAGACGAATCAGATTCAGACATGGAGCCAAACATGAAAATGCTAGGAAAGCAGTTGGCGCTAATTGGGAAAATGATGAACAAACAGTACTTCAAAAAGAAGTCCTCATCATCAGCCAATCGACTTAGGACCTCAAGCTCCAAGAACAAAGAACCTGCACCTGAGACTTCTGAGGTCAAGTCTATCAAAGAACCGACCAAATGCTTTAACTGCGGAAAACCTGGTCATTACGCCCGAGAATTTACTCTCCCGAAGAAGAGAGATACTAATTACTACTCCAGGAAGCTTCAACTTACGAAATAAAAGGAAGTTGGAGTAGCTCTAATGGCTGAACAAGACCACTGGCTCGAGGACACCTCTAGCTCAGAGGAAGAGAATCTAGCTCTAATGGCCCGCCAAGACAAACAATCAGATGCGGAAGACTCAAACTCGACGGACGAGGACCAAGCATCTGATTCTTCACATGAGATCCATCATGTGTGGTACCTCGACTCTGGTTGCTCCATACACATGACGGGAATACAAGAGCTGCTGAGCAACTACGAAGACAGACCGAATGGAAAAGTCAGATTCCGAAATAACGACTCAGCCCCCATACTAGAAGTTGGGAACATCATTCTGGAAAATCTGACGATAAAAGATGTCTCTTACGTCGAAGGTCTCCGACATAACTTGTTCAGCATAAGCCAATTCTGTGACAAAGGCTTCCAGGTGGTCTTTCATGCTGACCGGTGCATAATATTGGACAGTCAGAACAAAGAAATCCTGCAAGGACTTCGGAAATCTAATCTTTACAAGATCAATCTGACGTCTGTGCGGACTACGACAGCTGTTTGCCTCATCTCCCAGATTACAATTCAGAGGAACATCTTATGGCGTCAACGTGTGTCTCATCTAAACATCAAAGCTCTTCAAGGACTATCAATGAAAAAGTTGGTTCACGGTCTACCAAAAATTAGTCTACAAAAAGAGCATCAGTGTTCGACATGTCAATTAGGAAAAATGAAGCGAGCATCTCATCATGTTCAACTAGTTGCCTCCACTTCACGTCCTTTGGAATTGCTACATATGGATCTCTGTGGACCTATGCAGACACAGAGTATTAGTGGGCGGAAGTACGTACTCAGAATTTCATGAACACTACTCAGAATTTGCTGCAACTATCCATCCAAGTCATCCGAACGGACAACGGCACTGAGTTCAAAAACAAGTATCTCAGTGACTTTTATCAGAAACTTGGCATTCATCAGCATTTCTCGGCCGCCAAAACCCCTCAACAGAACGAGGTTGTTGAAAGGAAAAACAGAACTCTAGTAGAGGCCGCTCGTACAATGCTGATTCATTCCGGCCTCCCACACTTTCTATGGGCTGAAGCAGTAAATACCGCCTGTTTCACTCAGAACAGGACGGTGGTTCACAAGCGCTTTAATAAAACTCCGTACGAAATAATAAACAAGCGAGTACCCAATATCTCATTCTTCAAGGTCTTCGGGTGCAAGTGCTTTGTGGCGAATGACAGAGAGCAACGTGCTAAGTTCGACCCTAAAGCATTCGAAGCCACATTCGTTGCGTATTCATCAACGTCAAAGGCGTATCGAGTTTACATCAAGTCCAACCGATCAATCAAAGAAAGCTACAACGTCACTTTCCACGAAGTGGCAGGAATGGCTCCTGCACACCTCAGTTCAGGACCCGTACCAAACCCGATGGCTTCTGAATACGACAGTTCAGAACCCGCATACACTAGGGGTGGGGAAATATACCGAAATATCGGTATAGCGTTCTTATCGTATCGAAACGTACCGAAAATATCGAAAATTTTGGTATACCGAAGTTTTTGGTAAGGTATGGTACCGTGCCGAAAATTTTCGATACGGTAATGGTACGAAAATTTTAAAATTTAGGTATACCGATTATAAATACCGAAATACTAAAATTTATAATATTATATATATTTATATATATAGACACACATACATATATTATATTATTTCAAAAAAATATAAAATGGATAAAAATATTATAAGGAACTATATAAATTTATTTAGCCCATAAATTATTAACTATACCAACTTTTAAGATTTTTGAGGCCCACCATATTTATGTAAAGTTTTTTGTCTTACTAAGGAAACTGACTAAAATATGTAAATTTTTTAAGGTTATTTTATAAATTAAAATCTTTTTATTTGGAAAATTTGGTATTAATAATTCATCTTATTGGGGCCTAAGGAGTTTGAATTGACTAAAAATTCAAAAACAACGAATTAGCGAGTTACGAAACACGCATGGTAAAAAACCCTCCATGTGAATGGTATAGAAGGTATGATACTGATACCATACCGAAATTTCGGTATGATACCGTATCGAAATTTAAGGTATACCGAAATTTTGGTATGGTATTGGTATGATTTTTTTCGATACCGAAATTTCGGTACGGCATACGGTATCACAGTTTCGATACGGTATACCGTACCGAACCACCCCTAGTATACACTGGTGTGTTGGCACAAAACCAACAGAAGATGGCAACAACTCCAGATAAACGTCTGAAGAAGCACTGAAACTTGCGTTGGAAGATTTGGACTCTCTCTTTGAGCCCGTATATCGGTCAGAAAACATTATAGCAACACCGTTAGTGGAACCTCCACTCGACGAGGCCAGTATACCGAGCTCTTCAAATGTCCCTACCTCACCCGATTAAGAATTACCACAGATCAATGACGAACCTACAACAGTAAATGAGGAAGTCTCTACAGAATCACTCAATCCAAATACAGAATTTGACTTTACCTCTATCTCCTGAAGAATCTGAAATCATTGGCGAAAATGGACTCGAGCACATCCGGTTGATCAGATTATTGGTGATCCTTTACGAGGAGTACGGACACGTCATCAACACAGTTTATTCAGCTACTTCTTAAGCCAAAATGAGCCAACTAAGGTAGCAGACGCACTGAAAGACCCGGATTGGGTGATAGCAATGCAAGATGAAATCAACCAATTTGGGCGTATTCAAGTGTGGACCCTAGTATCCCGTCCGCATGGGAAAATAATCATCGGAACGAAATGGGTATTTAAAAACAAAAAGAATGAAGATGGCGAAGTGATTAGAAACAAAGCTAGATTGGTTGCGAAGGGCTATAACCAACAGGAAGTAATTGACTATGACGAGACATATGCTCTTGTTGCCCGAATCGAAGCCATTCGTCTCTTCCTGGCTTATGCGGCTCATAAATACTTCAAAGTCTACCAAATGGATGTAAAGACCGCCTTTCTCAGGCGTGCTAAAAGAGGAAGTCTACGTCGCTCACCCAGAAGGCTTCATTGATCAAAAACATCCCGATCACGTCTATCGATTGGACTTATTACTTCACATGGAGGAGAATCCCATCCATAAGTTCGTGTACTTATTACTTCACATGGAGGATTAATTGAGGTTAGGGCAAAATAGGTGATGGTCGAAGCAAGGGGAGTAGAGTTCGACTAGCTCAACTTGATTTTCAGCTTTTGAAGTGAATCAAATTTAGCTTGGAGGATAGGTAGGTGGTTTTTAACCCCTACAAACCTTTTAAAACCGTATTATTTTCCGTAAAAATATTAGAATTTGATTGGAAGGCCATTCGAGTTCGAAGTTTTGAGTTTTATGATTTTTTATGAAATTTTCGTGATGTGTTATTATGTGATTTTGAACTCAATATATGTGTTCTTTGATTTGTTTATGTGTTTATGTGAATCGGGCGATTTTAGGTTTCGAATGATTTTAAGTTTGCGGGCCGTTCTTTAGTTCGCGAATTCGAGCATACTATTCGTATATGATATACTCGCATAAGATACTCGAATAAGATCGTATAGGATACTCGAATAAGATACTCGAATAAGATCGAATAGGATACTCGAATAGGAATACTCGAATAAGATACTCGGAAAAGTCTTTCGCGGGCCGTTTCTTATTCCGCAAATTGAGTGAAATGATTTTAAAATGAATAGGGAGTCGGCCAATTGGGTGTTCGGGTCGCGAAGTTTTGTTGCGGACCCAAAAAGACTTTCGATGTGTGAGTAAAATAGGATTTCGCGGGCTAGAATTCGGATTTCGCGGGCTGACGCATTTCGCGAATTGTAAGAGAAGTCGCGGCTGACTTTAAGTTCTCGCGGGCCGATTCATTTCGCGGGGTGATTCCTGTGAGTGGCATCGGGCTTCGGGCGGGCTTAAAGAAGGTTTCGCAGGCCGTTTGTTATATCGCAAATTGGGTGAAACAGTTTTTAATTTGTATAATGGAATAGGCCGAATTGATTACGGGTCGCGAAACTTTGTCGTGGGCCCTAAGGTTTTCGAAGTGGGTGGGTGAAACAGGTTTTCGCGGGCCAGAGTTTGGGCTTCGCGGGCTGAGGCATTTCGCGGGTTGTGAGATAGCGCCAGGCCAATTTTGGGTTTCGCGGGCCGATTCGATTTCGCGGGGTGATTCCTGTGAGAGAAATCGGGCGATTCGCGAGATTCAATCGGACTTCGAGCGTCCAATCGGGCGATTCGCGAAATCGACGAAAGCTTCGCAAAATCGAGCGTTGACCCGTACTTTAGGGTCAACTTGTGTGAGTTGACCGACAGATTTAATTTTGGGCTTTTGCCCTATTTCAGGCCAATACTTTTAATTTAAATTATTTTGGCCCAAATCAGTTTTAAATTAGAATATTTTATACTTTGACTAGGATTTTTGGGTCAACCCATATTTTAAATATTTTAAGATTATTATGGAATTTAAAACGCTCGGCCTAGTTTTATAATTATATGAGTTATATGTTACGTGTTATATGTGAATGAATTATGTGTGCATTTCACGACATGCACGTGGGAGATGATGGTACCGTATTTATACGGAGACGCCTTACGGTGTTTGACGAGTGGGGTAGAGTGACCGTTATTGGTGTCAGGGTTAGACTCGATTGGGCACCTAGTGGGAGAGGTGTTTTGCGACACCCATCTACTCGGGATTGAGCCACCCGAGGTGTATACCACCGGATATGATTTGGCTCAGGGACGACAGACAGGTGTGAGACTCCTGTCTACCCGAGTTAGTGGTACACTACTCGGGGCATTACACCGAGGTGTAATACCGTCAGGGTTGAGATTGTGTGCGGAAGGAGCGACCCGGCACGACCGGCATGGGCTACCGCATGGTTTATGGCGTACTTTGCCATTGCGTGCGTGGGTGCCGAGTCTAGCCTAGGATCCTGTTATGTGTTGAGATGTGACGTAGGATCGAGCGCGCATTATATCATATTGTGAGGATTTGGGATTGGGTTGTGTTAGGTCCTAATTTATCAACTCTATGATCCTAGGCATGAATTCTATAGGAATCGATAAGAATTGTGGAGATTGAGATTTCGATCGAAAACCTTCTTGGAGAGTTCGAGAGAGAATTTCGAGTAGTGAGAGAAGATTTTTTTTTTTTTTTTTTTTTTTTTTTTTTTTTTTTTTTGGTAACCGGGGAAAGCCGATGGTGAAACCCCGGGGCCGACCCACTACCTGCTAAACGGGCCGACCAGGTCAATCGCACATGTCTGGGCCCATGTGGGCAGGCATGGAGAAATGTCACAGGGTGGAGGTTCGAACCCAGGACCTCTCCCAACATGACTCCAGGCACCTCCCCCTCAACCAGTAGAGCTAAGGGCTCATCGGCGATATTTGTTGTTTCTCTCTCTAGAAATCGAATTGCAAGCCTTTCGGATCAATCTCTAAAATATTCTCTATTAGCTCAATGTTTGTACATCTATTTATACCAAACAAGCTTGGTATAAATTACAAACTAAGTCCTAAACTAAGGACAACTATACATCAGGCCCCTAATTACAAGGACATGTAATTAAATCAATGCACAATTAAAATCGTATTCTACAATCTCCCCCTTTGTGCTTGATTCTTTTCCACGCCGTCTGTCCTCGTCGGGCGTAGTACGACCTGCGCAAGCCCAGCGCATGCTCAGTTCCTGAGCGTATTCCTTAGCTCCAGTCGCTCTTCGATATCCTCAAGTAATTCCATTAGGAGCGGCTGTTCTCTCACGAACCGGTGGATCCTCAGCATCGTCTCTCTATTGATTTCTTCCAACCTCTGCTCTATATTTCTCCTGATGACCTTGAGCGTCCCGTCACAGAATTTGTGTATCTCAGTCTTCAACATCATCCTAGTCTTCTTCGCCTTCGGATTGTGGTAGGTGACGCCTAGGACTGAGCTGATGTGCACGTGATTGTTGGGAAGCCCTTCGATCTCGGATCCTTTGTTGAGCGGAGCGGTCATGTTGACCTTCTTCATGTTGCTCTCCAGAGCCATCTGAAGGTCGTGCGGTGAAGTACTTGACTTGGCGCATCATGAACCGGTAGAGCCCCTCGAGACCTTCTGTCTTGAGGACCTTTGTATTTCTCCACGTAAAGCTGGTAGAGGTTGTACACCTCCTCGGCAGGGAGATACGGTAGGTCACTCTCGCTTACATCTTCTCGAGTCCTATCTACTCGCTCAATGGCGTAGTGAGGTGTTGGAAGTCCTCCTTTAGAACAGTAGACGCTGAGTAGCTGACAAATTGGTGAGAGACTCTTGTAATGACTCTTGACTTGGCTTTTAGTCATCCCAAATCTCACATCCGGTCCGAGGTGGGTCAGCATCCAGAGATATGTCATTCTCTTTTGCTGATCCCAGTGAGTGATCCCTCTGAGCTCGAACTCGTTCGGCTTCTTGACTTTATTCGGTGACCTCAAAATATGCTCACGAACTTCTTCAAGGAAGGGAATTTCAATTCTAATATTCTCCCAAGGCGTGTCGATCCGAACGGTCCCTGGCGTTAGTCTTGTGGGGGAAACCGCTCATTGTGCAATCAATTCTGGAAGCCCTGTGGGATGTTGTTGGTGATTTTCACCTTCCTGAAGCTCTTAATCTTCTAACAGGACGAGGTATACCGAAGCCTGTTGTAGGAACTGCCGGACGTCCTTAAGCCGTTGTCTCTGATGCTCCTGGGGCATGGAGTGGGTCATCCACTGTCCTTCAAATATATATTTGACGAGAAACTCGTGTGGATTGACCCCGTGTCCTGATGGTCCCGGTTGGTCTTGAGCAACTGAGGGAGTGCTTGAGTTTGAGCCAAGGCTACGAGCATGGCAGCACTTGCTTCTTCTTCCGGAAGCAAGGGGCTTGTGAAGGTCATTGGTATGGGCGGAGGCGTCCTTAGGCTGAAGGATGGTGGGTCTATATGTGTTAGAGTGGTGGTCGGTGCGTGGTATGGGTTGTTTGGGTGGTTTGAGTGGTGGTTTGGGTTTGGCCTGCTCCAGCGCCTGTCTGAACTGTGCCTGAGCCTTGTCCTTGGCCTTTCCCTTTGCCACTTGATGAGGTCCTAGGCTGTTTCTCCCCCTCATGACGATCCTGATCGTCTGGATCGTCATGTCGACACCGGGTGCGGGAGCTTTGACCTTGGCATGTTTGAGTAGGTGGCTCGGGGTGGTCCACCAGACGTTTGTAGAGGGATTCTTCCTGCGGCGTTCTGATGGGAAGGCCGATGAGGCGGGCTAGAAGGATGTCGTGGAGCTGGGTGATGGGAATGGTGTATAGTTGATAAGGATTGAAGAGTCGGCTAGTGGGTCAATGGGTATGGGTCGTGGGGTTGAGTGGGTTCGTGCTGAAAGGCCCTCTGAGACGGGTGCTTTCCCAGTGTCACGCTGGGACGTCTCGATGGCAGCTAGCACTCTCTCCATCATTTTGTCCTCTAGAGATTTGATGGCTGCAGAGAGCGCGGACTGGAATTGGGCTTCAGTGATGAACTGGACGGACGCCTCCATCGAAGATGGGCCAGGTCGACTGATGTCGCCTGTTAGCAACCCTTGAGCAGACACTGGCTCCTCATGTTGGCTCGCAGTCACTTGAGGTTGTGACTGTTGGAGACTTCCACCTAATCCTTCAGTCGAATCTTGAAGATTCTCCTCTATGGGTGTTTCGGAATGCTCGGTTGGAACCCGCGAACCAGACACTGGTAGGTTGTGTTGCGGCTCAAGATTGAGCGAAGAAGTGTCCACAGCACTTGAAGAGATGATCTGCGCGGTATCTGATGCGGTGGTGACGGTGGGAAAGAGGGACTCGAGTTGTATGCTTAGTCTTCTGGGAGTCCGTCGTATTAATCTGATCTCCTCATCGGACTCCGTGTCGTATGAGGTGGCTGTGTGAGGGGATGGTTCATGTTCAACGTCCTCACGAGCCTGTTCCGTCACTAGTGGAAGTGAGCTTTGCCCCATTTCTGCCTCAGCCTGTGCTACTTTTTGAAGAACCTCCTCAATGGGCTCTTCAAGCACGCCTACATGGACAGGCACTTCCATTTGGAGCTCAGGATTCTGTTCTTCGGTTTCTATTTCAAGGGCCACTTCATCAATTATCGTGACTTCAGGATCTGGTTGCTGAGTTTCTTGCACTGGGGGCTCCTACTCAAGCTCCTGGGCCACTGCATCAATCATCGTGTCCTCAGGGCTTTGTTTTTGGTGAGGGCTGACTGCGAAATCTATCGGGGGCCTTCTGATCATCTGTTTCGTCAGATGATTCTCCAGGCAGAACCGTTGGTATTCAGCTCCCGTGGGGTCGGCGAGCCTCAACAACTCAAACGGCAAGGCCATTGATGGCTGGTCCAAGTCCGTTAGTTTCGGGTTGTGGAAAAATTTCAGCTGCGGTGGTTGGTAATTCCCTCCAGGAGGTAAACGAGGGATGTTATGCTCGTGCAACTCCATGTATTGTCGGATGATGACGGAGAACCACCAGGCGTACGGCACATTCTTCGAGCGTTTATTTTCCTTCTGTCTGATCTGCTCGGCTAGATCATTCCAGATCAGTTGAGCGAAATCGTAATTTCGCGAGAAGGCGATTCCATGGAAATTCCTCAGAATGTTGTCGTTGCCTTTGTCGAAGCCGGCGTGCTTCGGGGATAGACTTTTGTTGATGATTCCAAACAATGTCTTCCACGGATGAGGAATCCCATTGCTCTGCATTTGTGCGAGTTTGGTGAGCGGCGGACAGTATCCCATCTGAAGGAAGTCACGCACGAGCTCCGCGTCAGTTGGAAGGGGGTCGTAGTTCGGTTGTAGCGGAGGTCGAGGATAAGACCTAAGTCATTCTTGTTCATATTCATGTGCCTCGTCCCTATCACCGTTGTGAAGCTGTACGCCCCTTCAATGATGTGGCTCTGGATCATCCCCCAGAATTGTTGGAGGTATACCATTGGTATTGAGGCCGTCACCGTGAGAGCATGCCACAGGGGATGACCGTGTGGTATAGACACAATGATATCGTCCGGACACCTAAAGGTAGTCAGGTCGAGCTGGAAATTGGTGTCATGTACGCTGAGGTACATGGCCTTCTCATAGATGTGATTATATGTAGGATAGTGATCCATCTGAAATACAAATCAGTAATGTAAACCATTAGTTCAAGTTTTTAAATTGAGTCGAAATTAGAATCATCAAACCAGAATTATGTATCATGTCATAACATGTTTGAATATATGCGTAATTGATAATATGAAATTTGCACAAAGACCATACAAAGTGAATTTTAATAGATAATTTTATTTCGACATAAGTATTTGGTCTTATCGAGGTTCAGTCGAAATTTTTTTAAGTGTTTAAGCACTGTTCACTTCGAATTTCCTTAGTGCAAATTTTAAATGCAATTCTCCGTTTTAATTTGCGATCGAAAAATTTTATGCGCTATTGAAAGCTACACTGAAAAAGACTTAGAAACTTTTCTAAGTTTTTGAACTTAAGATACGGTACTGTAGCCGAGAAATTTTACTATCGAGAAAAATTTCAGTGTAAATTTACGATCGAAAAAGTGAAATTTTTGAGTAAATTTACTGTCGAGAAATTTTCGCGAGTGAATAAAATTTTTCGCAGTGAAAATTATCGAGCGAGAAAGTATTTTGATTTTAAAATAGTTTTTCGCTATGGAATTTTACGATCGAGAAAATTGACAGCGAGAAACTTGGTGACTCGCCGAGAAAATTTCCGATCGATAAAAATCATAACTGTGCATGTTTGCGATCGAGAAATTTTATCGTCGAAAAATTAATTTTATCGCCGCTAAAATTTTCGATCGAAAATGAAATTGACATCGAAATTACTATTTGCGATTGTAAGTTTTGCGCTCGAAACTTATTTTGCACCTATTAGATCTATTTCGTTCAGTAATCTTTTCGCTCGCATAAATCCAAATTCAAATTCTCGATTGTAATTATTTTTTAGTCTACGTTATCTTTGTTAACAACTAAGTCAAAAAGTTTATCGATCGAAAAACTTTTACAGTGCAAACAGTAGAACAATTGAAATTCAATTGACACTGTTTGCGAGCGAAAAAGTTCTTCGACGCCTTCAAATGGTAAAATCTCAGTTTTAGTCGTTCTTTCAATCGAACTCAAATAACGCAGAGAATCAACACAATCTACCATAAAACGATTAAGAGACTTCGAAACTATCTTAATATGCAGTTTTTAACCTAGATTATACTTAGATATTGGCCTAAAACACTGCAAACAAGCATTTGAGTTCTCAGAATATGAACAGTCGAGAAATGAACACAGAATCAAGCGAAATATTTTAAAGTACAGATACACATGAAGTTTAAACACACGATAATCCCTAAAAGAAGTCAAATCTACCTTCTGAAGACGAAAATCAGAGGAAAAATCGAAAGTTTTGAAGGGTTTTGACGTTCTTCTTTTGAGAGAAAAAGTTTTTCGCACGAAAATTTGACTGTTGAATTTTGTGATCGAGGGTTTTAGCGTGTATTTAGGGATTTTCGAATGCAAGTAATGATTTCGTTTAATTGGGCTGATTAGACGTTTTTCGTGACTTAGTGAATATAAGCCAATTACTATTTACGATCGAGAAACTTATGATCGAGTATTTTGCTTTGGTTACTATTTAATATTCTTCCGATCGAGAATCATTTGGTTTCTGTTTAATTTTTGCTCGTCAGTATGAAGGCGAAAATTACACCTTGATCCAAAATCAATTTTCGCTCGAGAATCTACGAATGAAAATTGCAAAATTCGCTCGAATTTCTTGATTGTAAGTTTTTCTATTGTTTTTCAGATTGATCCTAGCTTTACGAGTAAATCACATAATTGCTCCCCCTATGTATGAAAATAGATGCAATTAACTCCCTATAATTCTGGTTGATGACATCTGGCTCCGTCTTCACATTTTACAAATCTGCAAGGCTTAAAGCAACAGATGTTGAAAATATTAGAGTTAATTTTGGAAGCAATTTTTTTTATTTGATTCCCCTTGAAAAATATTTTTGAGATAAATTAGTTAAATTAAAATTCATAAAACACGTTGACGATCCAAATATTTAACCAACCAACATTTGAACCACTGCCGTGTACTCCAAATCGAGATAACCTCGTGAAGTCTTCCTCATTGTTTCTGCAATACTTAGAAAAAGATCATCAAAATAATTTGGAGTTCAAGGCATAACTTTTTTTTTTTTGGTATAATGTCCCTTATATATATAAAGTGGAAAGGTTGTACAAAATGAGCAGGAGATGAACTCCGCAACCAACCAGTAACAAGCTACTGGCACAATCACAAGATCTCACTACATGAATCAAAACTAACGCCTACCAAGCCACACGCCAAATTCTGCGAATAGCCGCGCGATGCAGGTCGTACTTCGTGGACGTACCACTAATACGCATGATAGCCAAGGCAAGCACACACCCCACGAGCCTTTGAGGCGGCGTGATGATCCCCTCCTTCCAACGCCTGTTCCTTGCCTGCCAGATGTGGTAAACCAGAGAGGCAAGAACATGTCGATAAGCTGCATGAAGAAGATGCTTCCCTCTCCAACGGGCCGCCGCCCATCGAATACCTGTACTCCATTCCCGATAGGGCCAAATCCACCGAATTCGTCGCCGCAAGATCCGAAGACATTGCTGTGAGAACGGACAATCGAAAAAGAGATGCTGGGATGTCTCATAGTGCAATTCATCACAGAGGCCACAAGCCGGACTTCCCGCACGCTGAGCTATCCACGGCTTGTCCCTAGTCGAGAGCCGATCCTGCAATCCCAGGTATAAGATGAACTCATGCCTAGGGACCTTCAACGGCCCCCAAACAGGCTAGCCCAACAAACTATAGGTCTCTTGTGCCGCATCGCGTCTCTAGCCAAACGCGCCGTCATAGATCCATCTGGCGATCCCTTCCACAACACTCCATCTCGATACCCTCGTATCACGGATGGAAGGAGACGGCTGATCTCAAGATACTCAACCGCCCCCTGCCCTGGCCACTTCCATCCCTGCGTGTCAATGACCATACTGAGCCTTGCATCTGGAGGCAGCCCCATCACAATAGGACCTCTAGGGAATCTCTCTAGCAGCGGTATAGGCAACAGCCAGGGATCCTTCCACAGCCATATCGCGGATCCATCTCCAACACGGAAAGTAATCATGGACCTGATCAAAGGTCGCAACTGCAGCAGCTTCCTCCAGCTCCAAGCGTCATTCGGCGAGACCTGGAGGTCCCATAGCGATCGAGACTGCAGTCGCGTCCCATATAGCCATTCGACCCATATGGAGCCCGGTGTTCTGGTAAGTACACTCCACAAATGCTTCAATAGTAGAGATTTGTTGTCGACAGCTATAGACCTGAGTCCCAACCCCCCTTCTGATACGGGTAAACATAGCACATCCCATGCCACCTTGGCTGATGTCCCTCCCCATAAGAATTTCCTAAAGCGCGTTTCAAGAGAACTGATAACGCCTTTAGGCAACAAGAACACTCCCGACCAATAAGCATGAAGCGCCTGCAGTACCGACTTAACCAGCTGGAGTCGGCCTGCATATGATAATGAGCGATTTAGCCAGGACCCCAGCCGCTGATCCACTTTCTGTAAAAGTGGGGCACAATCGCCAATCGTCAAACGCGAAGTAATAAGGGGCACACCTAAGTAGCGAACCGGCAACTTTCCCACTCGATAGCCCATGAGGGCCTGAATCTGCCCCGTCAAACCTTCAGCTCGCCGCGACATATACATCTCGCTCTTGTCAGGGTTAGGATGCAGCCCTGACAACCTCGCAAACTCACCCAACGCCTTCTTCAGCACACCAACTGAAACAACGTCCGCATGGCTAAAGAGAAGGAGATCATCCGCAAACGCTAACGAGACCAATCCCAGCGACTCGCAACGCCAATGATATCTGAACCGCGATTCCTCAGAGACGCACACCGTGATAAGCCCATGGAGGACCTCCATAACCAACGTAAACAGATACGGGGAGATAGGATCCCCCTGCCGAATACCCCTCTTTCCCTGAAAAAACCCCACCACCTGGCCATTCAGGTTCAGTGAGAATGCCGTAGTCATCATGCACGCCCGAATCCAGCCGATGTACGTTGGGTGAAAGCCCATTGCGCCTAGAACAGATAGCAGAAATTCCCACTCTACCTTATCATACGCCTTGGCCAAGTCAATCTTGAACATCGCCCGCGGTGGCCTGCCCTTAGACTTATATCCGAGGCACAACTCCTGCGCCAGCAACACATTATCGCTGATACGTCGTCCAGGAATAAACGCCGTCTGTGAGCTATGCACCAGTGAAGATAGGTGAACCTTTAGACGATTGGCCAAGATCTTAGAAATCACCTTGTAAAGGACATTGCAACAGGAAATGGGTCTGAAGTCCGTTGCACGCCGAGGTGTATCTCTCTTAGGGATCAATGTGATGAGTGTGCTGTTGAGTCCCTTCAGTAGCCTTCCCGTTGCGAAGAAATCCTGGACCGCCTTCACCACCTCATCTCCAACTATCCCCCACGCCGCTCGAAAAAAAGCAATCGTATACCCATCAGGTCCAGGCGCTTTCTCATCTCCCATCGAGAAAAGCGCCTCACGTACTTCCAACGCAGACACCGACCCTATCATGGATTGTGCATCCGCTGGGGAAAGCGTACGCGTCACAGCTCGTCGTACATCAGCAACTGCTATCGGTGTCGAGTGCACAGACTGGCCCAACAGATCCTGGTAAAACCCAATCAGCTCACCCTCCACCTGCTGAGGTTCATCCAACAAGGCCCCTGTCACATCTTCAAGGGACACAATGCGATTAGTAGCACGACGCATGGCCACCCTTCGAAAGAAATAAGATGAACACTGGTCGCCATCCTTCAGCCAAGCAAGCTTAGCCCGTTGTGACAATGCGGTGTGCTCCATCTCCACGGCCTTGGCATAAAGCGTACGACACAGCCGCTCAAGCTCGAAGAATAGGCCCTCCTGTGGAAAGCGTGCCAAGAACTCCTGTGCAAGATCAAGGAATCCCTTCGCCTCAATAACATTCCTAGATAAATCCCCCTTCGCTCTCCTCATCCGTTGAAATATCGGTTTCAACATCTTCAAGCGTTGCGTAACAACAAACATTGGAAACCCATAGATCGGTATGCTCCAGATGCGCTTAACCTGCTCCAAAAAGGCCTCGTCCTTCGTCAAGAAATTCTCAAATCTAAAGGTCACCTTATGCTGGCGCGGCGTAACAGCGCCCAAGAGAATAGGCGAGTGATCTGACGATGATGGAAGAGCACATCTACAGAACGAGTTAGGAAAGCGAGCAAACCACTGGGGATTTCCCACCATACGATCTAGCCGTCTCCAAATCCCCGCCTCATTCCTCTGCTGGTTGTACCACGTGAACATTTGCCCCGTCGTAGGAATCGTAGTAAGATCCGCACCAACCAGGCAAGCTTGAAACTCCTCCATATCTTGCCTAGCTGGAGCTCCCCCTCTTCCCTCAGCCGTGTGCAATATAGCATTGAAGTCCCCCAGGACAATCCATGCATCCGCCACACGCCTTTGGGACGTAGTAATTAATTCTTCCCACAAAGGAAGTCGTTCCTCCCTCCTGGACTTCCCATACACAAAGGAGACAAACATTGTCTCTTTAGTCCCCATTGTGACCACACGACAGTGAACCGCCTGAGTCGAGAATTCAAGAATATCCACTATCAAAATCGACGGGTCCCACCCAACCCAAATCCGTGTAGCTGGACCCTCAGCGTAGTCGAAGAACCAGCTCCATCGAGATCTAATGCCACTCGAAATAAACCCCGCATTAGACTCAGCCACACGTGTTTCCAAAAGTCCAATCATACTCACCTGCTCCTGCGCTATCAAATCCCCCACCGCCCTCCTGTGGTCTTGTTTATTAAGACCACGTACATTCCATGCTCCCAACGCTATGAATGCACCCCATCATGGGCTGCATTATCTTTAGGGCCCGATTGAGATAGTATAGTGTCAGTCACATCATTCAAATCACATAGGACTTGAAAACGATTACTCCCCTCGTCAGTAGGTGATCGAATGGGACTCAACCGGCGCAGCACCTCTGGGCTGCGCCGCGAAGCGCTCGCCTCCCCCTGGCAGCGTTCCCCACGAGGACGCTCAAAATGAGAATCAGTCGTCCGTGGAAGCATCATGATGGCCTTTCCTTTCGCCCCCATCTGTCGCCACTCCTCATGCACTCTTCCGCCCATATTCACAGGCACATGCCCCGCGCCACTCCTTGTCATGCGAGTCTGACGACCCAAAGGATTCGTATGATTTCGCTGCCTATTCGACCGTAAGC
Source organism: Craterostigma plantagineum (assembly GCA_027422505.1). NCBI lineage: Eukaryota > Viridiplantae > Streptophyta > Magnoliopsida > Lamiales > Linderniaceae > Craterostigma > Craterostigma plantagineum. The sequence continues at coordinate 6,180,597 of JAPQWV010000045.1, forward strand.
GAGCCTCCACCTGTCGCCGTTCGCCAACCACCGTCCGTTGCACCTGTCTCTGTTGTGCATCCGGTCCCTCAGCCTTCCCCAATCGCTTCGGGCATTGCGCCTCCCTATGGCCCCAAGACGCACATGTCGGACACTGTGAAGGGCGCCAATCATACTCAACGCGTATAGGAACAAGTTCGTCGGGTTCACCGTCATCTGATGGCAGACGAACATTAAACGCTTCCACAAATGGGTCAGCCAGCGTCTTCATGATGCAGATACGGGCATAATCAATTCTCTCCCCTCGCGTCGTAACACCATCCGCATACAACGGGTGGCCCACCACGCTGGCCACCACCCCAAGGCCTTCTTGCGTCCAAAGCTCGCCTGGGACATTCCATAGTTTCACCCATAAAGGAATCTCAACAACCTCCTTCCTTTCAAAGGACATTCTAGGTTTCCACGGCTCCAAAAATAAGGGCTGCCCTTGCATCATCCAAGGGCCCCCTTCCAAAATTTCAATGCATGCCGCCTCCGAGTCAAACCGGAACATGAAGAAACCATTAATTGTGGAGCGGACCTCCGTCAACCCCCGCCATACCGAACGTAGATAGCGCTCGACGAAAGGAAAATACGGCTTCTTTCCCAAAAAGTATCCCACCAGTGTGTGCTTCCAACGCGCCACTCCACTTCGTGCCACCTCTCGCGATGGCCTCGCCTCGCCAACACCTTCAACGATAGAGGGCGGTGTGTATGCTAACTTCATTCCACGCCTTTCAGACACAGGTCTATTTTGCCGTTCCAATCCCGAAACGGCCGCCAAGTAAGGAGGTGTATTGGCAGTCTGTGGCATTGGCCCAAGGCGGGAGAAGACTGGGCCCTTGTGGTGGAGCCTATCACGGCCCAACTCATCATCATTCGGCACAGCCTCGTGAGAGGCCCTAATAATTCCCGTCCCAACTGCTGGCGGCCCATCAGGGGTCATCAACCCCATCACCGACGTGAGCAGCCCCATCATCGATGTTGCAGGTGGTGGTGGGCTCACCAGAGACGGCAAAGCCGACGGCTGCTCCATAGTAGCCGTGATCGCCGGCTGCCGCGATTGGTCTGAATTAACCGTTGCATCATTCTCAGCCACATTAGCCCGACGGTGGTCCTCAACAATTATTTCCTCGTCCACAAGGTCGCCGTCCTTAGCTCTGCCCATATCGATACCTCGTCTCGCTGTCGATCCACGCCTCGGCGGCGGCGTATCTGGTCTACCCATCTGAGATCGGCGGAGTAAGCGCGGATTATGACGAAGAATCCCCTTGATCGGCACATGCCCTCCATTAGTCCGTATAGCTGAATTATTCAGAACCGTAGGCGCAATCCGAGCCCCACCCATTGCAGCATCGTTCCCGCTTCTGGCCGCAATCCGTACCCCATCAGAGCCATGACCTTCAACCCGATTAATCAATTCGTTGAAGCGCACCCCATCAAAGCACGACGCAAAATCAGGATAAGCAGCGCACAGCGCTGCCAGATCTGGCATCGCCGGACGATTCGCAGTCACCCCATGATTGACGATCTGTGCCCGCTCCATGTCAGCCGTCGGACGATCGCAGATGCGATCACCACTCACCACCATCGTTGATGCCCCCAGCCCCACTTGACTCGCCGTCCCTGGCATCGTCGTGACCCCCCCTAGGGCCGTTGCCAGCGCTCCATCCGATTCAGATGACATCCGATCAAACAGAAAAACCCTAGCCCAAAATTTCCGTCAAAATCACCGTACTCTCCCCAATTACCCTCCCTCGCGATTCAGACCCACCGGCCGGCCTACACCGTGAGGTTGTGGCCGGAAACAGCGCTGGGGTTGGACGATCACAAGGCAAATCAGATCAAATTTTCAAATTTCGTCTACTCTGTGAAAATCGCACACAGTGAAGGTGTAATAGTATAATAATTGATAATATATTTTTTAAGGCATAACTTTTGTAAATCAAATAGTTCACCTCAGTTGATTTATCAAACAAGTACATAAATCAATCTAAGGACCAATTATTCAACATATGCGATTTATCATTATTAGTCTAGATACATGGTTCCTTAAACATGTAACTATAATTTTGCACGAGGGTATGAGCATGAACAAATATGGCATTTAATCAATTCAGTGTAAATGCAAATTACCATTGCATATTAAAATGTGCGATTAAAACTATATTATTATTAGTTTATTTTTATTATTTTTTTTCGTATGCATATTAATATTATGGGGTCAGATTATTTTGCTACGATCATTGTCACGCCTAAAAATTCACACGACAGTTGAAAGATTTAATGCCGTCAAGTCACGTCAGCAAACTAAAGGCCTAGGTGTAATACCCGTAAAATTAATACGGGATTATTTTTGTAATGTCCGAAATTAATGAAGACGATTTAGAACAAAATCGAATTTTCGGGAGTGAGACGAAAATATTAGTTTGGGGCCGAGAACGAATAAATACTATGGACCGAAAATATTTAGAAAACCCAAGTTGCAATGTAGATCAAATAGCATAAAGCCCAAATTAATTAGCAAGGGCCCAACTTGGAGGACTAGTTTAGAATGAAATAGCCCAAGAGACTTAATGACCCAAAGGAGTTAAAATAATGAAATAAGGACAAGCTTGCTTAATTTATGGGAAACCCACGCCTAGTGTCATGATTTGGACTAGATATTTACCTTAAAATATCATTGTTAGTCCAAGTGGGAAAACGTGTAATGTAAAGATCAAAGAAAAAGGAAATTTATTTGTCCAAGCCTTCAAAACTTACGTGAAGAAGAAAGAAGAAAATGGAAACTCTTTGGTAACTTGATCGAGTTGCTCAACTTAGGAAATTAGCTAAACAAGCTAAGGAGGTAAGGATTCTACTTAACGAGTAAATTCACTACTAGCTTAGGTGTTTAAACATTTCTACATGGATTCATGATTAGTTGGAAATTGAGCATATAAGGTGACGAAGAGGAGCAGATTTGTGGTGAGCTCAAGACGATCTTCAAGCCAAGAGATTAGTCCAAATTAAGCTTGGAGGATAGGTAGGTGGTTTATACCCCTACAAACCCTTTTTAAAGCGTATTACATTCCGTAAAATTATTAGAATTCGATTGGAAGGCCATTCGAATTCATACTTTTAAGTTTTATGATTTTTATTAATTTTCGTGGTATGTTATTATGTGCTATGAAGTGATTTCGAACTCAATATATGAGTTCTTGGGCTAGATGAGTTAACTGATGTGTTTATGTGACGATGAACTTGTTAAATTTCTGGAAAATTAGGGTTCGTTCATGATTCGCGAAATATGTAGTAGAAATAATGAAAATTTGGTGTTTTGCGGGTTGGATTCGTGAATTGGGAGTTTTGCGAATCGGGAAATGATATGTTTTGCGGGTTGGAATAATTTGCGAATTAGGTATAGATGGTTTGCGGGTTGATTTTAAGTTAGCGGGCCATTCTTTATTTTGCGAATCGTGTGAGAGAGAAAAACTTTGCGGGCCGTGTTATTTTGCGAATCGGGTGAGAAATTATTTAAAAGGAAAGTAGAATTGGCCGAATTGATTTACGGGTCGCGCAAGTGTTTCGCGGGCCCAAGTATTTTGCGAACTGTGTGAGTGAAATGGTTTTCGCGGGTCAAAATTGGGATTTCGCGGGTTGAAGCTGCTTTGCGAATTGTGAGATAAGTCGCGGGCCGATTTTGAGTTTCGCGGGCCGACTTAATTTCGCGGGGTGATTCCTGTGAGTGACGTCGGGCTTCGCGCGGGCTTCAAAGTGGATTTCGCGGGCCTAATCGAACGATTTGCGAATTCGGCGATGGTTTTGCGAATTTGAATTTTGACTCGAAGTTTGCGGGTTGACCAAGTTTTAAAACGGCGATTCGCGAAGCGCGAGTGATTTCGCGAAGTCGGGTGTTGACCCGATAGTTTCGCGGGTTGACCAGCTTTTAAAAGTGGGTTTCGGGCGATTATTGACTTGGGCTTTGACCAACGGTTTTGAATTTTGGGCTTTGCCCTATTTTAGGCCCAAATACTTTAAATAAAATCATTTTAAGCCCAAATCAATTTTAAAATAAAATATTTTCATATTATAATATATAAATAGAGTCAACCCATATTTTAAATTATAAATAATATTTTGGGATTTTAAAACCTTCGGCCTAGTATCGGATTTTAATAAAATATAATATTTTCCGTGTTTTACTATTTACTATTGTATGAAATGTGATGTGTTCATGTGATTGATTTTTATGTGCATATCACGACATGCACGGGTGAGAGTGATGATGATGTACCGTATTCATACGGTGACGCCTTACGGTGTCGGATGAGTGGGGTAGAGTTACCGATGTTGGTAGTCAGGTCTAGACTCGATAGGGCACCTGGTGGGAGAGGGGGTTTGCGACACCCATCTACTCGGGATTGAGCCACCCGAGGTGTACACCACCGGTTACTATTTGGCTCAGGGACGGCAGACAGATGTGAGATTCCTGTCTACCCGGGTAGTGGTAGACTACTCGGGGCGTTACACCGAGGTGTAACACCGTCGGGATGAGATTGTGTGCGGAGGGAGCGACCCGGCGAGGCCGGCGTGGGCTACCGCATGATTATGGCGTACCTTGCCATGCGCGCGTGGGTGCCGAGTCTAGCCTAGGGCCCTGATATGTGATGAGACGTGTGCTAGGTCGAGCGTGCATATTTCATGTGAGAGGACATGGGATTGGGTTGAGTGCACGCACACATACGCATTGCATGTTTTTACTACCACCTACTGGGCGTTTTTGCTCAGGGTTTTATTTTATAGGTGAGACTGCGCCCGACACCGATGAGTGTCAGGGTTAGCTGTAGGCGGGCTGGCGGCGGTGACTCCACGGGCTTTTGAGGGCGGAGCGGTACATGGGACGCGACCTGTGGAGAGGCATAGTTTAGTTTAGTCGGGTTAGATTTTGAGGCTTCGGCCGATGTATATAGTAACGACTTTTGTAAAACCCGACCTTTGATATATTATGTATATTATTTTATTAAGAGTTTTTAATAAATCGGGTCCTCCGCGACTTCTGTTGCGGAAATCCGCCAACTAATTTAATTAGGAAGTAGGGTCGCCACGGGTGGTATCAGAGCGTTAGGTTTTAGGTTCTGAAGACTGTCCATGTACCGCCGCTCAGAAGCCGGGAGAACCAGCCTTGCCTGTAAGTGTTATATGCTATTGTGATTATGTGAGTTGATATGTGTTCGTTTATGTGCGCTAGCTAGCATTCGAGAATGTCGAGAGGAAGACCTAGACGAGAGTTCGTAGGAGAAACGAGTCGACGGGACGAACCTGAGTCCCCGACTCCTGAACACGACACTATCCGACGGTTGACTGAATTAATCCAACGACAGTCAGACCAAATCAACAACCTCATAAATCACCAAAGCTCATCTGAGCACCGTTCCTCCCCGCAGCCCGATCGTGTGGAAATTATCGGGGAGAGGTTTCGCAAACTCAATCCTCCAAATTTCGCCGAGGCCACTAACCCTGCGGTGGCTGAAGATTGGATCGGCACGATTGAAGACCTTTTCGTATATAGTCGCGTGCCGAACAACGAGAAAGTGTTGTGCGCTGTTTCCCTACTTCGGGGAAGCGCGCGATTCTGGTGGAACACCGTGAAGGTGTTAGAAGATCCCGCTGCTATGACGTGGGAGCGTTTCAGAGAATTATTCTACGAAAAGTACTTCACTGCTCACGACCAAGAGCAGCGGATGTACGAGTTCATGAACCTGAAACAAGGGCGAATGCCAGTTGCGGAATACATTCGCAAGTTCGAGGAGTTATCCCGCTTCGCTCCTCATCTCGTAGCAACGAACGCTCTCAAAGTTACGAGATTCCTTCGGAGACTGAAACCGAATTCTACCGAGACCTCAGCGTGGCAGGTGTGCGCCAGCTGGAATTTCGTCAGGCAACAGAACGGGCCTTAATTGCTGAGCAGGCAGAAGGTGTAGTAAGGGAAGCTCAGGAAGTGAACCGGAAGAGGGAGGCTCAGCAAGGCGGAAGCAGTCAGAAACGCCCATTCTTCGGCAAGGGCCCGAAGAATAGAGGAAATCGAGCGGGTCAGCAGATGTGGCGCCCGAACACTTATCAGGGACCGACCAACGTCCCTAATCGACCACCGAACCCGGCGCCCCAATGCCAACAATGCGGGCGGAACCACTTTGGCGTCTGCTACGGACCTCGGCCGGGACAGAGTCTTCAATGCTTTCGATGTGGAGAGACCGGACATATAGCATGGAACTGCACGAAGGGTCGGCCTCTACCACAGAATCAACCACAGAAACTGATTCGACCTCCACCAGTGTCTGCGAGAGTTTTCACATTGACGAATGAGGAGGCGGAGGCGAATCCAGCCGTAGTGACTGGTACGTTGAACATCTTTCACGTACCGACTTCCATTCTGATTGACTCCGGAGCCACACATTCGTTTGTGTCGGCCAGTTTTGTGACCCGGGCGGGAATATATCCTACCCATTCTTCGTGCAACTACATAGTTTCCTTACCCCACGGAGATCCAACTAGGACGAACTTAGTAGTAGGAAACTGTCCTGTGAGAATTGAGGGTCGGGAATTGAATGTAGATTTGATAGTGATTCCGATGAATGATTACGACATCATATTCGGGATGGATTGGCTCTCGAAGTACGGAGCAATCATAGACTGTGCGAAGAAAGTAGTTAGGTTTCAATCGACCGAGGGAGGCGAGTTTGAATTTTCGGAAAGGTGAACAATAAAACAATCCCTAGGATCTCTGCTTTGAAAGCTCAGCGACTCGTGAATACGGGTTGCGAAGCATTTTTGATCTTTGCGGTGAAAGCCGAAGAATCTCCTCAGCCAAAGCTAGAAAAAGTTCCTATAGTAAAGGAGTATCCCGATGTGTTTCCCGAGGATCTCCCGGGATTACCGCCGGATCGGGAGATTGAATTCGTAATCGATCTTGTGCCCGGAGCTGCCCCCATTTCTAAAGCCCGTATCGATTAGCACCGAATGAATTGCGGGAATTGAAGGAGCAATTGGAAGAACTGTTGCAAAAGGGTTTTATTCAGCCCAGTTTCTCGCCCTGGGGAGCCCCGGTACTTTTTGTTAAGAAGAAAGACGGGTCGATGAGATTGTGTATAGATTATCGTGAACTCAATAAAATCACGATAAAGAACAAGTACCCCTTACCAAGGATAGATGATTTATTCGATCAATTACAAGGGGCAACGGTGTTCTCAAAGATCGACCTGCGTTCCGGTTATCATCAGTTGAAAATTCGTGAAAAGGATGTCCCGAAAACTGCGTTCAGCACGAGGTACGGCCACTACGAATTCTTGGTCATGCCTTTCGGGCTAACGAATGCTCCTGCCGCTTTCATGGATCTGATGAATCGAGTATTTAAGGAGTTCCTAGACCGTTTCGTTATAGTGTTTATCGATGATATCCTCGTATACTCGAAGACGAAGGAGGAACACGAAGAACATCTGAGAACGGTCCTTGGAATTCTTCGGGAGAAACAGCTGTTCGCTAAGTTTAAGAAATGCGAATTCTGGTTGGAACAAGTGGCATTTCTGGGGCACATCATTTCGGGGAGCGGAATTTCGGTGGACCCTAGCAAGATTGAGGCAATAGAAAATTGGCCACGACCGACCACTCCCACTGAAGTAAGGAGTTTTCTCGGGCTTGCTGGATATTATCGAAAGTTTATCAAAGACTTCTCCAGCATTACCTCAACGCTCACAAACTTGACAAAGAAGAATGTCTCGTTCAAATGGACTGAACAGTGCGAGCAAAGTTTCCAGGAGTTGAAGAAGAGACTGACGACTGCTCCAGTTTTAGCATTACCGTCGAGCACTGAAGGATTTTCGGTGTATAGTGACGCCTCGAAGAACGGCTTAGGGTGTGTGTTAATGCAGAATGGGAAGGTAATTGCATATGCCTCCCGACAGTTGAAGCCATACGAGAAGAATTATCCCACCCATGATCTTGAACTCGCCGCAGTAGTGTTTGCTCTCAAAATCTGGCGACACTACCTGTACGGAGAAAGGTGCGAGATCTTTACAGATCATAAGAGCCTGAAGTACTTCTTCACACAGAAGGAGTTGAATATGAGGCAAAGACGCTGGCTAGAACTAGTGAAGGACTACGACTGCGTGATAAATTATCACCCAGGAAAAGCTAATGTAGTCGCAGACGCGTTGAGCCGGAAAGCTGTGAATACCGAATTGTGCCAACTCGGAGCTGAAGTAGTTCACTTCGGGGGAGATTGAGACGAGATTGGCAGCGCTGACTCTCAAACCGACGCTGTTAGATCGGATCATCGAAGTGCAAAAAGTAGACGAGCTGTATTTGAAGGTTCGAGATGAACAAGATGAAAATGTCCCGTCAGACTTTGAATTTCGAGAAGACGGCAGCTTACGATTCAGAAATCGGTTGTACGTGCCTAAAGATGAAGAAATCCGTCGGACGCTGATGACAGAGGCACATGCGACAATCTACTCAGTGCATCCTGGTGCCACGAAGATGTATCGGGATTTGCGAACGAATTACTGGTGGCCAGGAATGAAGAGAGATGTCGCTACTTTCGTAAGCCGATGTCTGACTTGTCAACAGATCAAGGCAGAACACCAAAGGCCGGCAGGAATGTTGCAACCGTTGACGGTTCCCGAGTGGAAGTGGGACCACATAACCATGGATTTTGTCGTCGGATTACCCAAGACGGTGAAAGGACATGATGCAATTTGGGTAGTCGTTGATAGATTAACGAAATCTGCCCACTTTCTACCGATCAACCAGACATATCCCATGGAGAAGTTCGCAGAACTGTACATTCAAGAAATAGTGAGACTACATGGGATTCCGATGTCGATCGTTTCCGATCGCGATTCAAGATTTCTATCTCAATTCTGGGGGAGCTTACAGAAGGCGTTAGGGACCAAACTGTCGTTTAGTTCAGCCTATCATCCCCAGACGGACGGACAATCGGAAAGGACGATCCAGACGCTCGAAGATATGTTAAGGGCGTGTGTTCTGGATTTCCGAGGAAGTTGGAGTAAGTACCTCCCATTGATTGAATTTTCGTATAACAACAGCTTTCAAGCGACGATCGGGATGGCACCTTACGAAGCCTTGTATGGGCGTAAATGCCGATCCCCAGTACATTGGGATGAAATCGGCGAGAAGGCGCTATTAGGTCCTGAAATGGTTCGTGAGATGACCGAAGCTGTTAGTAAAATTCGGGAGAGGATGCAAACGGCCCAAAGTCGTCAGAAGAGTTACGCTGATAAGAGACGAAGGCCGTTGAAATTTGAAGAAGGCGATCAAGTCTTCTTGAAAATATCACCGATGAAAGGAGTTAAGAGATTCGGACGGAAAGGAAAGCTAAGTCCGAGGTTTATAGGACCCTTCCAAATTTTGAAAAGGGTCGGTGAAGTAGCGTACCAGCTAGAACTGCCTACTTCACTAGCACAAGTCCATGACGTCTTCCATGTATCTACGTTACGGAAGTACGTTTCGGATCCAAGTCATGTGCTACGAAGTGAGACGCTTCATCAACAATTGAGACCGGACCTAAGCTATGAAGAAAGGCCGGTAGAGATTTTAATGTATGAGGTGAAGCGACTTCGAAATAAGAATATCCCCCTAGTAAAGGTCTTGTGGCGGAACCAGACAATGGAGGAAGCCACTTGGGAGCGAGAAGATGAGATGAGAGAAAAGTACCCCGAGTTGTTTACGACGACTTAAATTTCGGGGACGAAATTTCTGTAAGGGGGGGAGGATGTAATACCCGTAAAATTAATACGGGATTATTTTTGTAATGTCCGAAATTAATGAAGACGATTTAGAACAAAATCGAATTTTCGGGAGTGAGACGAAAATATTAGTTTGGGGCCGAGAACGAATAAATACTATGGACCGAAAATATTTAGAAAACCCAAGTTGCAATGTAGATCAAATAGCATAAAGCCCAAATTAATTAGCAAGGGCCCAACTTGGAGGACTAGTTTAGAATGAAATAGCCCAAGAGACTTAATGACCCAAAGGAGTTAAAATAATGAAATAAGGACAAGCTTGCTTAATTTATGGGAAACCCACGCCTAGTGTCATGATTTGGACTAGATATTTACCTTAAAATATCATTGTTAGTCCAAGTGGGAAAACGTGTAATGTAAAGATCAAAGAAAAAGGAAATTTATTTGTCCAAGCCTTCAAAACTTACGTGAAGAAGAAAGAAGAAAATGGAAACTCTTTGGTAACTTGATCGAGTTGCTCAACTTAGGAAATTAGCTAAACAAGCTAAGGAGGTAAGGATTCTACTTAACGAGTAAATTCACTACTAGCTTAGGTGTTTAAACATTTCTACATGGATTCATGATTAGTTGGAAATTGAGCATATAAGGTGACGAAGAGGAGCAGATTTGTGGTGAGCTCAAGACGATCTTCAAGCCAAGAGATTAGTCCAAATTAAGCTTGGAGGATAGGTAGGTGGTTTATACCCCTACAAACCCTTTTTAAAGCGTATTACATTCCGTAAAATTATTAGAATTCGATTGGAAGGCCATTCGAATTCATACTTTTAAGTTTTATGATTTTTATTAATTTTCGTGGTATGTTATTATGTGCTATGAAGTGATTTCGAACTCAATATATGAGTTCTTGGGCTAGATGAGTTAACTGATGTGTTTATGTGACGATGAACTTGTTAAATTTCTGGAAAATTAGGGTTCGTTCATGATTCGCGAAATATGTAGTAGAAATAATGAAAATTTGGTGTTTTGCGGGTTGGATTCGTGAATTGGGAGTTTTGCGAATCGGGAAATGATATGTTTTGCGGGTTGGAATAATTTGCGAATTAGGTATAGATGGTTTGCGGGTTGATTTTAAGTTAGCGGGCCATTCTTTATTTTGCGAATCGTGTGAGAGAGAAAAACTTTGCGGGCCGTGTTATTTTGCGAATCGGGTGAGAAATTATTTAAAAGGAAAGTAGAATTGGCCGAATTGATTTACGGGTCGCGCAAGTGTTTCGCGGGCCCAAGTATTTTGCGAACTGTGTGAGTGAAATGGTTTTCGCGGGTCAAAATTGGGATTTCGCGGGTTGAAGCTGCTTTGCGAATTGTGAGATAAGTCGCGGGCCGATTTTGAGTTTCGCGGGCCGACTTAATTTCGCGGGGTGATTCCTGTGAGTGACGTCGGGCTTCGCGCGGGCTTCAAAGTGGATTTCGCGGGCCTAATCGAACGATTTGCGAATTCGGCGATGGTTTTGCGAATTTGAATTTTGACTCGAAGTTTGCGGGTTGACCAAGTTTTAAAACGGCGATTCGCGAAGCGCGAGTGATTTCGCGAAGTCGGGTGTTGACCCGATAGTTTCGCGGGTTGACCAGCTTTTAAAAGTGGGTTTCGGGCGATTATTGACTTGGGCTTTGACCAACGGTTTTGAATTTTGGGCTTTGCCCTATTTTAGGCCCAAATACTTTAAATAAAATCATTTTAAGCCCAAATCAATTTTAAAATAAAATATTTTCATATTATAATATATAAATAGAGTCAACCCATATTTTAAATTATAAATAATATTTTGGGATTTTAAAACCTTCGGCCTAGTATCGGATTTTAATAAAATATAATATTTTCCGTGTTTTACTATTTACTATTGTATGAAATGTGATGTGTTCATGTGATTGATTTTTATGTGCATATCACGACATGCACGGGTGAGAGTGATGATGATGTACCGTATTCATACGGTGACGCCTTACGGTGTCGGATGAGTGGGGTAGAGTTACCGATGTTGGTAGTCAGGTCTAGACTCGATAGGGCACCTGGTGGGAGAGGGGGTTTGCGACACCCATCTACTCGGGATTGAGCCACCCGAGGTGTACACCACCGGTTACTATTTGGCTCAGGGACGGCAGACAGATGTGAGATTCCTGTCTACCCGGGTAGTGGTAGACTACTCGGGGCGTTACACCGAGGTGTAACACCGTCGGGATGAGATTGTGTGCGGAGGGAGCGACCCGGCGAGGCCGGCGTGGGCTACCGCATGATTATGGCGTACCTTGCCATGCGCGCGTGGGTGCCGAGTCTAGCCTAGGGCCCTGATATGTGATGAGACGTGTGCTAGGTCGAGCGTGCATATTTCATGTGAGAGGACATGGGATTGGGTTGAGTGCACGCACACATACGCATTGCATGTTTTTACTACCACCTACTGGGCGTTTTTGCTCAGGGTTTTATTTTATAGGTGAGACTGCGCCCGACACCGATGAGTGTCAGGGTTAGCTGTAGGCGGGCTGGCGGCGGTGACTCCACGGGCTTTTGAGGGCGGAGCGGTACATGGGACGCGACCTGTGGAGAGGCATAGTTTAGTTTAGTCGGGTTAGATTTTGAGGCTTCGGCCGATGTATATAGTAACGACTTTTGTAAAACCCGACCTTTGATATATTATGTATATTATTTTATTAAGAGTTTTTAATAAATCGGGTCCTCCGCGACTTCTGTTGCGGAAATCCGCCAACTAATTTAATTAGGAAGTAGGGTCGCCACACTAGGTTCAAAGAATGATCCATTTCGACAACTCTCACTAGGTTCGCTCTAGCACTCATTTAATTTTTTACTAGGGATTTTATATTTATATCGCTCAAGTCAACATATGTCATATTAAGTCAAAATATCTGTGATCGAGGCGCTTTTAATCATTTTGCCTTTGCAAGAGACCGTCGATTTGGAGTCAAAGGGACTTTGAGGGATTTTAATTTGGCTATGACTTAGAAGGGAAGGATAATGTTGGAAAAAATAAGCTTTATGTCAGCTTCCGTTTATTTGTCGTTCTCATTTTCTCCGGCATTTTTCTCTTTCGTCTTTTCATTCTCATCCTTTAATTTTTTCATATTCGTCTGCACTTGGTCAAGCTGAAGCTCCGCTTCTCTATGAGGCTGAGGATTATCTAAGGCGAAGTTCTTCTTGTTCGTTCTCGAGCCGATACCATGCTCCTTTTCTCTTATTCCCTAGAGAGGTTTCAGAGATTATCGATTTGAAGAAGTTCATGGTTATGGAATTCGAACCCAAGGCCGTGCTCCTCTTCTCGTTGTCTCGATATGAGACCGGATTATCGCTGGAGAAGTTCATTTCTTGGCGCTCCTCTTTCCAGCCGTTCTGACGAGTGTACGAGATCATCGATGGAGAAGTTCACCGCAAGATCCATGCCTCCGTCTTAATGTTTTGAGAGTGTCATAGTTGAGAGGCAGGTTTTTTTTATCTCCTTTTTGTGCGTTGAGCATTCCCCGTGGGCGTTTTTCTCCTTCTTTTGTCATCTTTTTCTTTCTCGTCTAGTTTTTCTCCCCCTCCTTATCTTGATTAAATATCCCATCAAAATCATTAAATTGTCGGTTGAAGGCATAAAGGGGGTTTTCAATTGAAGAAAAAAAATATGGAGAAGGCTCAAAATGGATGACTAAAAGCAATGTTAAAGTAATGAAAATTTATATTTGGCCAAGTGAGGAATTACCTAAGTGCCCAAATCATTTTCGGAACGATCTATTACAAGGCAAGTATGAGGCCAAGAATCACTAGTTAATTACAAGCAATTAATGTGTGACTCACTCAAGAATAGATCCGGCGAGAGTAATAAAAGGCTAGAAACCTCACTTATATGAAGTGGCTTTGTGTCTCAGTGGAACAAACTAAATACTTTTGAGACACAAAAATGCGACTTAGACTGACAAAATTTAAGCAAGTAATCAGTCTCATGTCAGTGAATTCTATTCGTGACGTAGATCGATCATCCTAAAGATATCGTCATGGCCCTAATATTATACTTATATGTATAATATTTTTTTTTATTAAAATGAAATATTTCACGCAAGATATAGCATTTTTAAGTATAGAAAACACATATCATAGAACATGTGAGAGCTCATAGGATCACATAATGCACAAATCACGGAAGGTTCAATATGCCTAATTTTCTGACAAGGAATTGGAACCGTTTTTCATCCAATGCCTTGGTAAAAATGTCGGCTAGTTGATATTCCGTGTTCACAAAATACATGTCAATCATGCCTTTTTCTACGTGATCTTTGATGAAGTGATATCGTATGTCTATGTGTTTTGTGCGTGAATGGTGAACAGGATTACATGTAATCGCAATGGCACTTTGGCTATCGCTATAAATGGGTATATTATTTAGATTGTACCCATAATCGCGAAGCTGAGTCCGCATCCATAGCATTTGCGAGCAACAGCTGGCAGCCGCGACATATTCTTCCTCGGCCGTCGATGTCGCAACGCAGTTCTGTTTCTTCGAGAACCAGCAGACTAGCTTTTAGCCGAGAAATTGAGCGCCACCGGATGTGCTTTTCCTATCCATTCGGCAGCCTGCATAGTCAGCGTCAGTGTATCCAATCAATTTGAAATTTTGTGGCTTTTGGATACATAAACTTATGTTCGGGGTGCCCTTCAGATAGCGAAGAATTCGCTTGGCCGCGAGCATGTGAGATTCTTTGGGGTCGGCTTGGAAACGGGCACATAGACATGTGGCAAACATGAGGTCCGGCCGGCTCGAGGTGAGATAAAGAAGAGAGCCGATGCTGCTACGATATAATGTAATGTCGACCGCTTTTCCTGTGGGATCGGCATCCAACTTGCAGCTTGTGGACATGGGAGTGCTTATAGGCTTGCTCTGATCTTGATAGAATTTCTTCAAGATGTCCTTGATGTATTTTAGTCTGACTGATGAATATCCCATCATCGAGCTGCCTGACTTGAAGTCCTAAGAAGAACTGCATCTCTCCCATGTGGCTCATTTCAAATTTGCTCTTCATCAATTCTCCAAATCTCTTGCATAGCCGTTGATTTGTTGATCCGAAGATGATGTCGTCTACATAAACTTGGACGACCATCAAATTTTTGTCTTGCCATTTCATGAAGAGGGTCGTATCGACCGTTCCTCGGATAAATCCAGATTTTACGAGGAAATCGCTCAAGACGTCATACCAAGCACGTGGAGCTTGTTTCAGTCGGTAGAGAGCTTTGTCCAATCGATAGACGTGATCGGGATGTTCTTGATCAACGAAGCCTTCTGGCTGAGCGACGTAGACTTCCTCTTTTAACACGCCATTAAGAAAGGCGGTCTTAACATCAATTTGGTAGACTTTGAAGTCTTTATGAGCCGCATAAGCCAGGAAGAGACGAATGGCTTCGATTCGGGCAACATGAGCTTATGTCTCGTCGTAGTCAATTCCTTCCTGTTGGTTTTGCAACCAATCTAGCTTTGATCCTAATCACTTCGCCATCTTCAGTCTTTTTGTTCTTAAATACCCATTTCGTTCCGATGATTGTTTTCCCATGCGGACGGGATACTAGGGTCCACACTTGAAGACGCTCAAATTGGTTGATTTCATCTTGCATTGCTATTACCCAATTCGGGTCTTTTAGTGCGTCTGCTACCTTAGTTGGCTCATTTTGGCTTAAGAAGCAGCTGAATAGACTGTGTTGATGATGTGTCCGTACTCCACGCGAAGGATCACCAATAATCTGACCAACCGGATGTGCTCGAGTCCACTTTCGCTCATGAGGTAGTGCAGAGCTAGACGCATCGGTCATTTGTGGACTGAGACTTCCAATGATTTCAGATTGTTCATTCAATTGAGGTAAGTCAGATTCTGCACTTGAATTGAGTTATTCTGATGAGACTTCCTCATTCACTGTTGTAGGTTCTTCATTGAGCTATGGTAATTCTGAATCGGGTGAGGTAGGGACATTTGAAGAGCTTGGTACATTGGCCTCGTCGAGTTGGGGCTCCACTAAAGGTGTTGCAATAATGGTTTCTGGCCGATATACGGGCTCAAAGAGAGAGTCCAAATCTTTCAATGTTGTGCCAATACACCAGTGTAAACGGGTTCTAAACTGTCGTATTCAGAAGCCATGGGTCCAGGTCCTGAGCTGAGGTGTGTAGGAGCCATTTCTGCCACTTCGTGGAAAGTGACGTTGTAGCTTTCTTTGATTGATCGGTTGGACTTGATGTAAACTCGGTACGCCTTTGACGTTGATGAATACCCAACGAATGTTGCTTCGAATGCTTTAGGGTCGAACTTAGCACGTTGCTCTCTATCGTTCGCCACAAAGCACTTGCACCCGAAGACCTGGAAGAATGAGATACTGGGTACTCGCTTGTTCATTAATTCGTACGGAGTCTTATCAAAGCGTTTGAGAACCACCGTCCTGTTCTAAGTGATACAGGCGGTATTTACTGCTTCAGCCCAAATGAAGTGTGGGAGGCCGGAATGGATCAGTATTGTACGGGCGGCCTCCACTAGAGTCCTATTCTTCCTTTCAACAACCCATTCTCTTGAGGGGTCTTAGCGGCTGAGAATTGCTGATTAATGCAAAGTTTCTGATAAAATTCACTGAGATACTTATTCTTGAACTCAGTGCCGTTGTTCGTTTGGATGACTTGGATGGATTGTTGCAGCAAATTCTGAGTAGTGTTCAAGAAATTAACTATCAAGTCCCCTGTCTCATCTTTAGTTCGGAGGAACTTCGTCCATGTGTAGCGGGAGTAATCATCAACGATAACTAGTACGTACTTCCGCCCAGTAATACTCTGTGTCTGCATTGGTCCACAGAGATCCATATGTAGCAATTCCATACTCATACCCTCGTGCAAATATGCAATGGTAATTTGCATTTACACTGAATTGATTAAATGCCATATTTGTTCATGCTCATACCCTCGTGCGAAATTATAGACATGTTTAAGGAACCATGTATCTAGACTAATAATGATAAATCGCATATGTTGAATAATTGGTCCTTAGATTTATTTATGTACTTGTTTGATAAATCAACTGAGGTGCACTATTTGAGGGGGAGCATTTACAAAAGTTATGCCTTGAACTCCAAATTATTTTGATGATCTTTTTCTAAGTATTGCAGAAACAATGAGGAAGACTTCACGAGGTTATCTCGATTTGGAGTACACGGCAGTGGTTCAAATGTTGGTTGGTTAAATATTTGGATCGTCAACGTGTTTTATGAATTTTAATTTAACTAATTTATCTCAAAAATATTTTTCAAGGGGAATCAAATAAAAAAATTGCTTCCAAAATTAACTCTAATATTTTCAACATCTGTTGCTTTAAGCCTTGCAGATTTGTAAAATGTGAAGACGGAGCCAGATGTCATCAACCAGAATTATAGGGAGTTAATTGCATCTATTTTCATACATAGGGGGAGCAATTATGTGATTTACTCGTAAAGCTAGGATCAATCTGAAAAACAATAGAAAAACTTACAATCAAGAAATTCGAGCGAATTTTGCAATTTTCATTCGTAGATTCTCGAGCGAAAATTGATTTTGGATCAAGGTGTAATTTTCGCCTTCATACTGACGAGCAAAATTAAACAGAAACCAAATGATTCTCGATCGGAAGAATATTAAATAGTAACCAAAGCAAAATACTCGATCATAAGTTTCTCGATCGTAAATAGTAATTGGCTTATATTCACTAAGTCACGAAAAACGTCTAATCAGCCCAATTAAACGAAATCATTACTTGCATTCGAAAATCCCTAAATACACGCTAAAACCCTCGATCACAAAATTCAACAGTCAAATTTTCGTGCGAAAAACTTTTTCTCTCAAAGAAGAACGTCAAAACCCTTCAAAACTTTCGATTTTTCCTCTGATTTTCGTCTTCAGAAGGTAGATTTGACTTCTTTTAGGGATTATCGTGTGTTTAAACTTCATGTGTATCTGTACTTTAAAATATTTCGCTTGATTCTGTGTTCATTTCTCGACTGTTCATATTCTGAGAACTCAAATGCTTGTTTGCAGTGTTTTAGGCCAATATCTAAGTATAATCTAGGTTAAAAACTGCATATTAAGATAGTTTCGAAGTCTCTTAATCGTTTTATGGTAGATTGTGTTGATTCTCTGCGTTATTTGAGTTCGATTGAAAGAACGACTAAAACTGAGATTTTACCATTTGAAGGCGTCGAAGAACTTTTTCGCTCGCAAACAGTGTCAATTGAATTTCAATTGTTCTACTGTTTGCACTGTAAAAGTTTTTCGATCGATAAACTTTTTGACTTAGTTGTTAACAAAGATAACGTAGACTAAAAAATAATTACAATCGAGAATTTGAATTTGGATTTATGCGAGCGAAAAGATTACTGAACGAAATAGATCTAATAGGTGCAAAATAAGTTTCGAGCGCAAAACTTACAATCGCAAATAGTAATTTCGATGTCAATTTCATTTTCGATCGAAAATTTTAGCGGCGATAAAATTAATTTTTCGACGATAAAATTTCTCGATCGCAAACATGCACAGTTATGATTTTTATCGATCGGAAATTTTCTCGGCGAGTCACCAAGTTTCTCGCTGTCAATTTTCTCGATCGTAAAATTCCATAGCGAAAAACTATTTTAAAATCAAAATACTTTCTCGCTCGATAATTTTCACTGCGAAAAATTTTATTCACTCGCGAAAAATTTCTCGACAGTAAATTTACTCAAAAATTTCACTTTTCGATCGTAAATTTACACTGAAATTTTCTCGATAGTAAAATTTCTCGGCTACAGTACCGTATCTTAAGTTCAAAAACTTAGAAAAGTTTCTAAGTCTTTTTCAGTGTAGCTTTCAATAGCGCATAAAATTTTTCGATCGCAAATTAAAACGGAGAATTGCATTTAAAATTTGCACTAAGGAAATTCGAAGTGAACAGTGCTTAAACACTTAAAAAAATTTCGACTGAACCTCGATAAGACCAAATACTTGCAGTCGAAAATCCCTAAATACACGCTAAAAACCCTCGGTCGCAAAATTCAACAGTCAAATTTTCGTGCGAAAAACTTTTTCTCTCAAAAGATGAACGTCAAAACCCTTCAAATCTTTCGATTTT
Organism: Craterostigma plantagineum; assembly: GCA_027422505.1. NCBI lineage: Eukaryota > Viridiplantae > Streptophyta > Magnoliopsida > Lamiales > Linderniaceae > Craterostigma > Craterostigma plantagineum. Next base: position 6,199,508 of record JAPQWV010000045.1, read on the forward strand.
CCTCTGATTTTCGTCTTCAGAAGGTAGATTTGACTTCTTTTAGGGATTATCGTGTGTTTAAATTCATGTGCATCTGTATTTTAAAATATTTCGCTTGATTCTGTGTTCATTTCTCGACAGTTCATATTCTGAGAATCCGAATGCTTGTTTGCAGTTTTTTAGGCCAATATCTAAGTATAATCTAGGTTAAAAACTGCATATTAAGATAGTTCGAAGTCTCTTGATCGTTTTATGGTAGATTGTGTTGATTCTCTGCGTGATTTGAGTTCGATTGAAAGAACGACTAAAACTGGGATTTTACCATTTAAAGGCATCGAAGAACTTTTTCGCTCGCAAACAGTGTCAATTGAATTTCAATTGTTCTACTGTTTGCACTGTAAAAGTTTTTCGATCGATAAACTTTTTGACTTAGTTATTAAGAAAGATAACGTAGATTGAAAATAATTACAATAGAGAATTTGAATTTGGATTTTATGCGAGCGAAAAGATTACTGAACGAAATAGATCTAATAGGTGCAAAATAAGTTTTGAGCGCAAAACTTACAATCGCAAATAGTCATTTCGATTTCAATCGCATTTTCGATCGAAAATTTTAGCGGCGATAAAATTAATTTTTCGACGATAAAATTTCTCGATCGCAAACATGCACAGTAATGATTTTTATCGATCGAAAATTTTCTCGGCGACTCACCAAGTTTCTCGCTGTCAATTTTCTCGATCGTAAAATTCCATAGCGAAAAACTATTTTAAAATCGAAATACTTTCTCGCTCAATAATTTTCACTGCGAAAAATTTTATTCACGCGCGAAAAATTTCTCGACAGTAAATTACTCAGAAATTTCACTTTTTCGATCGTAAATTTACACGGAAATTTTTCTCGATCGTAAAATTTCTCAGCTACAGTACCGTATCTTAAGTTCAAAAACTTAGGAATGTTTCTAAGTCCTTTTCATTGTAGCTTTCAATAGCGCATAAAATTTTTCGATCGCAAATTAAAACGGAAAATTGCTTTTAAAATTTGCACTAAGGAAATTCAATTGAGAACTTTAATTCTCGCGCGACAAATAGAACGGAGTGAACAGTGCTTAAACACTTAGAAAAATTTCGACTGAACCTCGATAAGACCAACATACTTATGTCGACTGAACCTCGATAAGACCACCTCATCCGACACGGAATCCGATGAGGATATCAGATTAATAAGACGGACTCCCAGAAGACTAAGCATACAACTCGAGTCCCTCTTTCCCACCGTCACCACCGCATCAGATACCGCACAGATCATCTCTTCAAGTGCTGCGGCCACTTCTTCGCTAAATCTTGAGCCGCAACACAACCTACCGGTGTCTGGTTCGCAGGTTCCAACCGAGCCTGCCTAAACACCCATAGAGGAGAATCTTCAAGATTCGGCTCAAAGATTGGGTGGAAGTCTCCAACAGTCACAACCTGAAGTGACTGCGAGCCAACCTGAGGAGCCGGTGTCTGCTCAAGGGTTGCTAACAGGCGACATCAGTCGACCTGGCCCATCTTCGACGGAGGCGTCCGTCGAGTTCATCACTGAAGCCCAATTCCAGTCCGCGCTCTCTACAGCCATCAAATCTCTAGAGGAAAAAATGATGGAGAGAGTGCTAGCTGCCATCGAGACGTCCCAGCGTGACACTGGGAAAGCACCCGTCTCAAAGAGCCCTTCAGCACGAACCCACTCAACCCCACAACCCACACCCATTGACACACTAGCCGACTCTTCAATCCTTATCAATCCATACACCATTCCCATCACCCAGCTCCACGACATCCTTCTAGCCCGCCTCATCGGCCTTCCCATCAGAACGCCGCAGGAAGAATCCCTCTACAAACGTCTGGTGGACCACCCCGAGCCACCTACTCAAACATGCCAAGGTCAAAGCTCCCGCACCCGGCGTCGACATGACGATCAGACGATCAGGATCGTCATGAGGGGGAGAAACGGCCTAGGACCTCATCAAGTGGCCAAGGTAAAGGCCAAGGACAAGGCTCAGGAACAGTTCAGACAGGCGCTGGAGCAGGCCAAACCCAAACCACCACCCAAACCACCCAAACAACCTATACCACGCACCGCACCACCACTCTAACACATATAGACCCACCATCCTTCAGCCCTCCGCCCACACAAATGACCTTCACAAGCCCCTTGCTTCCGGAAGAAGAAGCAAGTGCTGCCATGCTCGTAGCCTTGGCTCAAACTCAAGCCACTCCCTCAGTTGCTCATGACCAACCGGGACCATCAGGACACGAGGTCAATCCACACGAGTTTCTCGACAAATATATATTTGAAGGACAGTGGATGACCCACTCCATGCCAGAGGAGCATCAGAGACAACGGCTTAAGGACTTCCTACAACAGGCTTCTGTAGACCTCGTCCTGTTAGAAGACGAAGAGCTTCAGGAAGGTGAAAATCACGAACATGATCCAACAAGGCTTCCAGAATTGATTGCGCAACGAGCGGTTTCCCCACAAGACTAGCCAGGGACCGTTCGGATCGACACGCCTTGGGAGAATATTGAGATTCCCTTCCTTGAAGAAGTTCGTGAGCATATTTGGAGGTCACCGAATAAAGTCAAGAAGCCGAACGAGTTCGAGCTCAGAGGGATCTCTCACTGGGATCAGCAAAAGAGAATGACGTATCTCTGGATGCTGACCCACCTCGGACCGGATGTGAGATTGGGGATGACTAAAAGCCAAGCCAAGAGTCATTACAAGAGTGTCTCCCCAATCTGTCAGCTACTCAGCGTCTACTGTGCTAAAGGAGGACTTCCAACACCTCACTACGCCATTGAGCGAGTAGATTGGACTCGAGAAGATCTAAGCGAGAGTGACCTACCGTATCTCCCTGCCGAGGAGGTGTACAACCTCTACCAGCTTTACGTGGAGAAATACAAAGGTCCTCAAGGCTTCATCAAGACAGAAGGTCTCGAGGGGCTCTACCGGTTCATGATGCGCCAAGTCAAGTACTTCGCCGCACACGACCTTCAGTTGGCTTTGGAGAGCAACATGAAGAAGGTCAACATGACCGCTCCGCTCAACAAAGGATCCGAGATCGAAGGGCTTCCCAACAATCACGTGCACATCAGCTCAGTCCTAGGCGTCACCTACCACAATCCGAACGCGAAGAAGACTAGGATGATGCTGAAGACTGAGATACACAAATTCTGTGATGGGACGCTCAAGGTCATCAGGAGAAATATAGAGCAGAGGTTAGAAGAAATCAATAGAGAGACGATGCTGAGGATCCACCGGTTCGTGAGAGAACATCTGCTCCTAATGGAATTACTTGAGGACATCGAGGAGCGACTGGAGCTAAGGAATACGCTCAGGAACTTTGAGCATACGCTGGGCTTGCGCAGGTTGTACTACGCCCGACGAGGACAGACGGCGCGGAAAAGAAATCAAGCACAAAGGGGTAGATTGTAGAATACGATTTTAATTATGCATTGATTTGATTACCTGTCCTTGTAATTAGGGGCTTGATGTATAGTTGTCCTTAGTTTAGGACTTAGTTTTAATTTCTACCAAGCTTGTTTAGTATAAATAGATGTACAAACATTGAGCTTATAGAGAAGATTTTAGAGATTGATCCGAAAGGCTTGCAATTCGATTTCTAGAGAAAGAAACAGCAAATATCTTCTCTCACTACTCGAAATTCTCTCTCGAGCTCTCCAAGAAGGTTTTCAATCGACTCAATCTCCACAATTCTTATCGATTCCTATAGAATTCATGCCTAGGATCATAGAGTAGATAAATTAGGAATTGCTACATATGGAGTCTGATACAAATTGTTAGGTCCTAATTTATCAACTCTATGATCCTAGGCATGAATTCTATAGGAATCGATAAGAATTATGGAGATTGAGATTTCGATCGAAAACCTTCTTGGAAAGCTCGAGAGAGAATTTCGAGTAGTGAGAGAAGATATTTGCTGTTTCTCTCTCTAGAAATCGAATTGCAAGCCTTTCGGATCAATCTCTAAAATCTTCTCTATTAGCTCAATGTTTGTACATCTATTTATACCAAACAAGCTTGCTATACATTACAAACTAAGTCCTAAACTAAGGACAACTATACATCAAGCCCCTAATTACAAGGACAGGTAATCAAATCAATGCACAATTAAAATAGTATTCTACAATCTACCCCTTTGTCAAGTCATGATGCGCCAAGTCAAGTACTTCGCCGCACACGACCTTCAGATGGCTCTGGAGAGCAACATGAAGAAGGTCAACATGACCGCCCCGCTCAACAAAGGAGCTGAGATCGAAGGGCTTCCCAACAATTACGTGCACATCAGCTCAGTCGTAGGCATCTGCTACCACAATCAAATCGCTGAGAAGACCAGGTTGATGCTAAAGACTGAAATCCATAAGTTCTGTGATGGGACGCTCAAGGTCATCAGGAAAAATATAGAGCAGAGGTTGGAAGAAAAATCAACCGAGACACGATGCTGAGGATTCATCGGTTCGTGGGAGAACAGCCGCTCCTGATGGAATTACTGGAAGGAGGAGCGCCTAGAGCTGAGGAATACGCTCAGAAATTATGAGCATGCGCTGGGCTTGCGCAGATCGTATTATGCCCGACGAGGACAGACAGCACGGAAGCAAAATCAAGCACAAAGGGGGAGAATGTAGAATACTATTTCTATTGTGCTTTGATTTAATTAGCTGTTTTCGTAGATTGGAGCTTTTATTGTATTTGTCCTTAGTTTAGGACTTACTTGCTATTTATACCAAGTATGTTTGGTATAAATAGATGTACTAACATTGTGATTAATAAGAAGATTTAGAAAATTGATCCGAAAGGCTTGCAATTCAATTTCTAGAGAGAGAAACACAAGAAATCTTCTCACATAAGACGAAATTCGCTCTCGAGCTCTCAAGAGTAAGTTTTCGATCGTGAGGTAAAGTTGAACAATTCCGATCGCAAACTTATGAATTCGAGTCTATGATTATAGAGTTGATAAATCAGGACCTAAAATCGATCGAAAACCTAAAATCGACCGATAGCTAAATCGCCTAAATTCAAAATCGCTCGATTCCTTCAACCTTATTACTAAAACCGTAACCTTTTCAAAATTTCTTCACACGATCACATTCCAGATTAACATAAACATTTAAACAGTCTATAAAGCTCATATGTTGAGCTCGAATTCATGCCATAATATATCAAGAACATCACAAAAAAAATCCAAAACACATGAAATAAATGTTTTTGAACTCGGATGACCTTTAATTCCAAGTCCTCTGAGGAACATAATACGGTTTAAAAAGGTTGTAGGGGTTAGAAACCACCTACCTAGCCTCCAAGCGTCTTTCGAGTTAATTTTCTAGGCTGGAAATTCAGCGTGAGCTGGCCGAAGTCTCCTCTGGTTGCTCCCGACTTTCTTCTTTTGTTCGCTTACTATGCTCAAACTTTAACTCCTTTGTTTTGGTTCGCACGTCACACACCTTACTTCCCTTTTTTCTTCCTTTAGTTTGTTCTAACTTTTCTTTTCTCCCTTTTGTTATGTTTCGTTACTTGTGGTATGAATAAGCTTTCATGTGGGATTTTAAGGTGTTGAGATAACACTCACGTGGCTTTCCCTAATGGTAAAGCAAACCCATGCTTATCCTAAGTTATTTGGGCCATACTACTAATTTACTTGGGCCTTTTCTATTATTCTTTTGGGTCTTAATAATTCGTTTGGGCCTCTATTATATTTTGGATCTCTATTCTCTACTTGGGCTTCCTAACCTTTTGGTCCATCTTATTTTATTCAACCCTTGGGCCCAATTTCTATTTCCGACTTGATTCCGAAAAATGTGATTGTCCGAAAATTTAACTTCATTAATTTTCAAACATTACAAAAATAATCCCGTATTAATTAATTTTTTTTACGGGTACTACAAAGTGTATTTCCCTGGATTTGTAACTGTCATTTAATTCCCTGTAGTCGAAGGGAATCTGGGCCCGATGTTTGGCTATTTCTAAAGTACCTAGGTCATCTGCTTTAGAAAAAGTTCATAAGAGTGGTTACGCCTAATCCCATGTTTTTTTACATCGTATGCTTCTTTCTTCTTTAGTACACACGGGTTAGTGAAACCTAAGCCTTCTATTGGATTATAGAATTCTATATCCTTGGGCTGATTCAGAAAAATTGTCTGTTCGGTCTGTCCCCTTCTTTTTTTTTTTGGAAAGTTTCACTAAAAAGAAAGAGACGGGGGTACAGGTACAGCGTGCATGATATCGCTCATGACGCACCAAGCGGTAAGGTTCGACCGACCAGACAGCACAACAATATAACCAAACAACCCAGACAACCTACAGGTCCCAAACAAGACCCAAGCCAAAAATAATCAAAGTACGGCAGGAGTAGGAGTCTTCAACCACTTCACATCAACGGGTTCCTGGTACCAGATATAGTACCAGCCAGGCAGTCGGTGTTGTGCAGTAGAGAGGCGCTCAGCGCACAAAAGCGACAAATCACACGGAAATGTATCGTTCGGAAAGCAGAGAATGCATCTGCAAAACAGGTCGGGATAAAAGCACACCCAAGCCACCACCCGTCTCTTCCCGGAGGTAGTCGAGACACCCGGCAGGGCCAATCCACACCACGGCAGCGGGAAACAGCAACAAAACAGCCCACGCCAGCAAGCCCACATGCGAACGCCAGCACCAACCTGCAAGAAAGCAAACAAAAGACCAAGAGATCGGGGGAAGACGGAGAAAGGATAAAGAGAAAGAAGGGACTCCCTAGCCCTTCCAGGTTTTGACCCTCCCATGCCCCCCATGTGGTAAGTCATAGCCAAGCGATGTGCCACATACGGCGTAATCCTCCATATTGTAGGTCATACTTAGCAGGTAACGCGGAGAGATGAAGGCGCAGAGTGCCAAGGATTAACTTCGTAAGAGCCTCAGGCGTGCGCGTGATGCCGTCATGCAATCTGCGATTCCGTTCTGCCCAGATATGATATATAAGCGATGATAGGAGGTGGCGGTGCGCTTGGTGGTGTAAGTGTTGCCCTCGCCATTTAGCCGCAGCCCAATAGATCCCTGTGCGCCAGTCGCTGTAAGGCCAGTTGAAACGCGTCTTCCTACGGAGCACCTGCTGACACTGTACGGAAAAGGGGCATTCAAAGAAAAGGTGGTTAGTTGTTTCAACCCCATTGTCATCGCAAAGGAGGCAGGCAGTGGAGCTCGCACGCGTGGCGATCCAGACTTTATCTCTAGTGGCCAGTCTATCGCGGATTGCAAGCCAGAGGATAAACTCGTGCTTAGGGACCTGCAAAATACCCCCAAATAAATTAGCCCATGTGACCGGTTCCCCCTGGGATGAATAGCATCCTTAACCGTTCGAGCAGAGAAGCGACCATCACTAGTTCCCTTCCAGATGTAGGAGTCCTGATCAGTCGGGTGGATTTGTGGCAGCTCTTTCGAGAATTCAAGGAATTCAGTTGTCGTCTGAGCAGGCCACTCCCAGCCCGCCTGGCCGATGACTGTACTCAGGTTGGTGTCATGCGGGAGCCCCATAGCGATGGGACCTCTCGGGAAACGGGTGATGAGTGGGACTTCTGCCAGCCACGGGTCTTGCCACAGCTGAATGGTCTGTCCGTTGCCTATGCGGAAATCCACAAAAGACCTGAGCAGGGGACGCAGCCTCAAGATTTTCTTCCAGCTCCAAGCAGTCCGCGAAGATGCACTAATAGTCCAAATAGAACGTGTAGATAGGCGAGTGCTTAGCATCCATTGCACCCAAACAGAGCTGGGTTCGCGAGTTATCAGGCTCCAAGCTGAATGGTCTGTCCCCTTCATCTAAGAAGATCGTCTAATTTTTTTATTTTGGCATATAACTTCTTACGTTCTTCGCCTAAGAGAGCATAGTTGTTTTCTACCGTCAGTTTGGCGGCTTAGTTCTTTAACTAGTTCACTAACTTTGATAATGGATTTATCTAGTTGGTCTTCTAAGTTATTGACCTTAGCAGCAACATCTGTTAACCTACAATTGAGATTGGCTTTCTCGTGGAGATTCCTAACTAAGCAATTATAGTTATTCTCTAGCCTGTCTTTTAATTCTTTTACTATCGAACTATGCTCCTCTAAGGGAATATCTTAGTCTCGCTAATATTGGGGCTCTTAGATAATTCTTCTACTTTGGCACTAGAGCTCCTAGGTTCCGCCTCGAGACTAGCTATTCTCTCCAGAGACCTAGATAGTTTCTTTTCTATTTCCTTTTCACTTTTCTCCTCACGTTTCACGTTAACGTAATTTAATTGATACGATTCTAATATGGTCAATAATGTGGAAGAAGAGACTGCCTCCTGTGAAGGTTCGGATGCTTAGTCATCATCCGTCTAATTGGTGGTTTCGGTGTCTGAGTTCTCATCCAGGTGAGCCATGACGGCTAGATTCTCTTCCTCGGAGCTTGAAGTATCCTCGAGCCAGTGGTCTTGTTCTACCATTAGAGCTACTCCAGCTTCTTTCTGCTTAGTGAGTTGAAGCTTCTTGGAGTAGTAGTTGGCATCTCTCTTCTTTGGGAGAGTGCACTCTCTGGCGAAGTCTCGGCATTTGGTTGGCTCTTTAGTATTCTTGACTTCGGAAGTCTCGAGTGCACGTTCCTTGTTCTTTGAGCTTGAGGTCCGAAGTCGGTTTGCTGATGATGAGGACTTCTTCTTAAAATATTGTTTGCTCATCATTTTTCCGATCAGAGTCCGATTCCTCTTCCGATTCTGAAGGGGTAGGAGGCCTAATGAGTTTCTCTTTTTGTGACTTTGAGCTCCACTTCTCTGAGACTAGGGCAACTATGTCTTCAATCTGTTTGCCCTTCTGCTCCTTCTGAATCTCGCTTACATATTCCTCGTGTTGTGCAAGACTATCGAAAATGGCGTGGATATCCAACTCCTCGAGATCTTTGTTCTGTCTTCTTTGAGTGGATATCCTCTTCCATTCTGAGGGAAGAGAGGATAGAAATCTAATGTTGGTCTCCACGTTCGTCTTGGTGATTTCTATTTTCCTCATCGCATTGAGAAGTGTGAGATATCTCTGATAGAGATCATGCAAGTTCTCCTCTGGTTTTGCTCTGAAGGAGTCATAAGCCGTGATATTGTTTGCCTTCTTGGTCTTGATGCCTACTTCAGTTCTTTGCATCAATCGATGCAGTTCATCCCACATCCCCTTTAGCCGTTGGAAAGCTGTCTATTTGACTGTAGATGTCGTTTGGGATGCCTTGCATGAGTGTGTTCTTGGCTATCAGATCGGCCTTCGCTCTGATCCTTTCCTTATCCGTGTATTCCCTAGGCTCTTTCAGTCGCGTAGTGGTGGGAATTGGAGGAGTGGCTGCGTTGTCGTCGGGTACATTGACCCAGAACTGAGCTGGACCTTCCTTAAGTGACAGAAGAAGGTTATCTGCATGATCCTTTAGCTCAATGAAGTTAAGGAAGCGGCTTCGGCAGACGGAACATTCGCCGCATTTCAAGATCGGCGGACGGTTGTCGTTGCCAAGAGAATAAGCATCCATCTTTTTTTTTTTTTTTTTTTTTTTTTTTTTTTTTTTTGGTAACCGGGGAAAGCCGATGGTGAAACCCCGGGGCCGACCCACTACCTGCTAAACGGGCCGACCAGTTCAATCGCACATGTCTGGGCCCATGTGGGCAGGCCTGGAGAAATGTCACAGGGTGGAGGTTCGAACCCAGGACCTCCCCCAACATGACTCCAGGCACCTCCCCCTCAACCAGTAGAGCTAGTTGAAGAGTTGATCTAAGAATATTTGTAGGGTGTTTTGATGATTTGTAGTGATGTAATGTGCTTTACAAATGGCAAATTAGTTAGTAGCGTTTGATTCGAAAGCAGTCGAGAAATATTTTTGATTCAACCTTTAAAGTTTGATAAAAAATAATTTCGTCGAAATAAAATGTGACAGTATTGTTCATGCGTGAAACTATCAGCGAGAAAATTTTCGAGCGAAAATAATTGCTCATTATCCTTTGGTCGAGAAAAATTTCTGAATCCTGAATTTATTTCGATCGTAAAGAAATAGTACGTTCAGTAACTTTCTCGTAGAGTCAAAATAAATCTGTTGACCGGAAAAGTTTTCGATACCAAATGATTTTCGCTGGGTCAAACCTAATAGTTTTGACCGAAAATGTTTTTCGATAGAAAACTTTACGCGTGCAATGTCAAAATAGGTCTCGTCGAAAAAAATTTTCGCTGAATAAGGCTCGAGAAAATTTTCTAATTAAAGTCGCTCTTAGCGACGGCGATTTTAGCGCTGACTTTGTATTCTGACCGAGAAAAATTCTCGCGCGGAGTTCTCGAGAAATCAATATGATCGAAAACCTTGCGAGAAAAATTGAAATCACACAAATAGTCACAGAATACGATTTTGACACTGATTCAAGCAAAAACAGCAAATTAGAAAGTGAAATTACAGGTAGCTGCTCGGAATCATGTACTGACTACGTACGAACAAACAATTAAACACGTCATCAGCAAAATACAATCGAATTTAATCATAATAAGTGCGTGTTCTAACTGTTCTTCGCGCGAACAGTAGGTTTTCAAATCTAACTAATTCTGCTGATTCGAGTTTCTGATTGCTACCGATCTAATCGCAAATGAATTCTAGCACCTAAGCGAGAACACAGACATCAAAATTAAATCAAGTAAGCACATAATTGAGCCATTAGATCGAAATGTCAGTTTCGCGCCAAAATGTTCTTCGAGCGATCGAAAAACTTTTCAGAATGAATTTCAATCTAAATCTAACAATTCAGCTTCAAAAAAGATACGAATCTCTGATATCAATTGTTATGTCCCTAGATTATTAACTCTAAGATCCTAAGCAGGAATTCTAAGGTAATCGATTAGAATTATAGAAATTGAATTTCGATTGAAAACCTTTGTATGAAGAACACAAGAGCGGATCCTTTACTGTGAGAAAGTGTTTGCTGTTTCTCTCTCTAGAATTGAATTCATTAGCCCTTCGGATCAAATTCTAAAACTTTCTCTATTAGGGACAAAGTTTACAACTTTATTTATAGCAAACAAACTTGGTATAAATAATAATCTAGTCCTAATACTAAGGACAAATACAATAAAGCCCCTAATTACAAGGACAGCTAATAAAATCAAAGGACAACTAAAAGCGTTTATAAACTCATGTTTACATATTTATCTTGTTAATAAGTACGTCGTCCTTGAAGCAATTGATTTGTTTTCCGCATAAAATCATATATTTTACGTTAGTTTTAATTTTCAAATGTACTTTGGACGACGGTCGGAGCAAAACGAGCTAAAAACGGCTCAAGATAATCAAGATAAGCTCGCCACGGCCCCGTGAGAGATTACCCACGGCCGTGGGAAAGTAGCAGAGGGCTCTAGAACATCCACGACCACTTCAGTAAAGACCCACGGCCATGGGGAAGGGGCAGAGAACCGCCCACGGCCTCCTCATCAATGCCCCACGGCCGTGGATAAGGGGCAGAGAGCATAAGAAATACCCACGACCTCTTGATCTGTGTCCCATGGCCCTGGGTATGTCGCAGCTTGTGTCTTTTTGGCCCATTTAGTTTTCCACGGCCATGGAAGGCCCATTAAGAGGCCGTGGAGGCGACGAACTCAACTTTAAAAGGTCCAATTTGGGAAGCGCTTGCCTCGTTGGGTCCGCGTCATGCTTTGGCTTCGTTGATCTACCACCTTTGGTTCGAGCGCAACCGGCGGTGGCATGATGGACGACGGCGCTCCCCTGAGCAGATCGTTTCTGAGGTTGAGACTCTTCTTTGTATGCGCCTGTCCACCTTGCCGCCCAGTTATGAGCTTCAGCTCAGTGCCATGCGTCGGGTCTGGCGTATTGCTTGGTCGTCCTAGGGCAGGTTGTGGTACGTTTGTTCTTGATGTGTTGTGTACTGGTAGCATGTTACCAGTTTGTTTCTTTTGTGCCATGGCATGGATTCTTTGTACGAACCTTTTTCCTTTTTCTCTAATGTTAATGACCGTTCCCCAAAAAAAAAGAAGTTAACAACGAGGAGCGGTCACTGTAAGATTTGCTCAAGCACGACACACTTGGTGGTACGGAATCGGCAATCGTGATACCACCTTTCGAGAACAACAACTTTGAGTTGAAGCATTCGTGGCTTCGAATGATATTTCAGACGGCCCAATTCGAAGAAAGGTCTGAAGTGATCTGTGCAAACACATAAAGGCATTTCTTACAATTACGGACACTATCAAGATCAATGGAGTTCCAAATGACACCATCAAGCTTATGCTATTTCAATTTTCTCTCAAGGACAAAGCAAAGGAGTGGTTGGAGCTATTACCACCTAGGTCTATCACTACTTGGGACGAACTGCGAGGAGCTTTCCTTGGATATTTTTTCCCGCAATCGAAAGTATTTCGGTTGAAAACTGAGATTTTGCTCTTTCACCAGAAGGACACAGAGAATCTCTACAAAGTTTGGGAGAGGTACAAAGCCTTATTAAAGAGATCTCCGCAGCATGGAATGACAAAGGCCGCAATCATTAATCGATTCCACGAAGCACTCAATGATCAAACGGCCCATATGCTAGACGGGGCCGCAAATGGAGGACTTGTGAAGCTCAGCGCCACAGAATCATGGAGCCTAATTGAAGACTATACAAGGAACAGCTTCATGCGAGGCAACACAAGAATGAGGGTGCCTGGAGTGTTCGAAGTGAGCGAGGACACGGCGATGAATGCTAAGTTTGATGCTCTTCAACAACAAGTTGCCACGATGCAAACTCAACTTCAGACGATGATCAATGCGCTACTACCAAAAGTTGGCGTATGGGAACCAAAACCACCAGGGGCAAGGGCCACTAGGATTCCAACCCAGACCGTCCGGTTTTCATGACAGAGCATCAGGCCATCAGTATCAGAACGTATCCGCGGGGTCGGGATCTAATGACATGAGGGAGATGAAATATATGATGAAGACGCTCCTCACAAACTTCACCAACGCCACCGAGGCTCACGAGAGTCAAATGACGAAGATGATAGAGTATATGGAAGCCAAAAACGTACGCACCCAAAACACTGACGCTTCTATCAAAGAAGTTGGAGCAACAAGTGGGCCAGATGGCGAAGCAGTTGGCGGGGCAAAATCAAGGATCATTCCCAAGTTATACCGAACCAAACCCTAAGGAGTACTGCAAAGCGGTGACCCTGAGGACCGGAAGAGAGTTGCAAGAGGTACCCCCAAAAAGAAATCTAATGGAAAGGCTAATTTCGAGGTCCACGATGAGCCAGAAGTGGAGGAAGCAAAGGCGACGATGTCGAGAAGGCCGAAGCTGAGAAGGAGAAGGTCGGCTCTGAAAAAGAACAGGCAAAGGAGATCATGCGACCAGCAGTGACGCCATACCAGCTGAAGATCCCTACCCAGCTCGGCTGAAGAAAGACAAAAATGAGGCGCAGTTCGGTAAATTTATGAACATGTGTAAAGAATTACATATTAACTTACCGTTTGTTGAAGCTATTACGCAGATGCCCAGTTTTGCTTCTGAAGGACTTGCTGACGAATCGACAAAAGCTCGAACATGTCTCCACCGTGTGCCTACGAGGAGAGTGTTCGACGATACTCCAGAACAAGATACCAAAGAAACTCAAGGATCCAGGGAGTTTTACTATTCCCTGTATTATAGGCGATTTCGTAGTTGAACGTGCTTTAGCTGATCTTGGAGTTAGCTTTAATTTAATACCCTATTCGATGTTTAAGCGCTTAGGATTAGGTGAACTACGACCCACTAGAATGAGCCTCCAATTAGCTGATAGATCGTTAAAGTACCATCGAGGTGTTATCGAGGATGTCCTAGTCAAGGTAGATAAATTCGTGATTCCACTAGCGAATTTCTCTCCAAAAAACCCTAACAGACCTTTCACCTCCCTTCACCTTCCTTCACCACCAGCCACCACCAGCCACCACCGTCGTCACCCCACCACTGCTGACCGGCGTTGACCACGTCCCCACCCTCCATCGCCGGGACCAAACGGCGATGGGAGGGCTTTAAACCCGCATATTTCTCCCCCAGCTCTTCATCTCCCCTTCGACCTCCATACTTTCTTCTTCGTCTGCCATGGCTGATCCAGTCTTGGTTTCTGATCTGATTGGAGTGCTCCCAGATTATGAACTCCTTAGAACTAACATCATCGACTTTGATGAGAGATTTGACGTCGCTGACTTCGAAGCGACGGTGGCTCGCGTTATGGCTGGTGCTTCTAAACCTGTTCTGCCGGCGACGCCCAACAGCTCAGCCATGGGCGGCCAGATGCAGCTGACGTCTGCACCGCTCCACCACAGGCGCAAGAAACGTACTACGAGCCATATAGTACCCGTTCGTGACTCCCGCCTGGACCCCACCCGATCCGCCGTGGTACCCCTCCGCCAGGCCAACCTCATGGGCTCGTCCAGGCTGGGGCTGATGAACAACCGCCGCCTACTGTGGCTGAGAAGGCTCAGACTCGGGTTCAAAACCCTAGAATTCTTGAAAGTGACCCTTCGACTTCTCACCTAAACGGGCCTAGGGTTCTCAATGTCGGGACCAGCCACGCGGCTGCCGGTGCCCCTACTAACCACGCTGTGACGTTGAAGGATCGCTGTATCCCTGAGAGCCGGAGCACACCTCCATCGGACCGGAACTCAGGGCCGATCTTTGAGATGGCTGCTAATGGAGCGACCCAGCCCATGGCAGCGGCGGTTACAACTAGGCCCAACCTGAATCGGCCACCATCTGAACCCTATGGTACCCCTAAAGGACGTAGCCCTGAGAAGGACGCGGCTGAACCGACGGCTACGTATGAATCCGCACCAACCCTTGAAGATGCTTCCGATGACGAGATGTCGCTGCAAATTCCGGATCGCTGTTTCCCTACATACCGGGGCACGTCAACTCCAGCCCCGGGTTTAGGGCCGATCGCGGACGATGGGCTTATTGTAGAGCAATCGCTAGTGGTGACACCACATGAGCCCCGGACTACCACCAACGTGCCTACCCCTTATCAGCAGCGTAAAGCTCTGCCCTCCTTTGCCGCGGTTACTCAGGGCGCTATTGTTAACCGGGGGGTCCACCGACGTGGCCAACCTGCGAGACTGGAACTATCTTACATGGCGCCGACGGTATTCGAGGGTGTTGCTGAGGCTAGACCACCTTGGGAAGTCGCTTGCAAAGGATCTGCTAGATGGGAGCATACCCTAGTCGGGTATTTCTTAGGGAAACGACCTTACTTCCCCCACCTTGAGCGATTCGTTCGATCTATTTGGGCGGATTTGGTTGAAGTCAGAGTAGCCCTAAATGGATTCTTTAAATTTCGGTTTGCGACGGCGGCGGCCTGCACCGCTGTCATGGAAGGTGGACCATGCCTGATGAATGGGCAGCCACTATTCCTCGAGATATGGCGCCCTGGAATGTCCTTTGCCAAGAAGCATCTTACATCCGTTCCGCTTTGGGTCAAGCTACGTAATATCCCCTCGGAATTCTGGAATAAAGAGGGGCTGAGTATTGTTGCGAGTGTTATCGGTAGGCCCCTATTTGCGGATGCCATGACAGCCAGCGGGGAACGACTAGAATATGCACGGGTGTGCATTGAGAAGACCCTAACGGAACCATTCATTGAGTCTTTCAACATCAGAATCCCAAACGAGAATGGAGGTCTCTTAGGAGTGGTACCTGTTCAAGTTGAGTACGAATGGCGGCCCAGGAAATGTGCCACCTGTGATTCATGGAATCATGGAGCCGGGAGCTGCCCCATGAACATAGCACCGTCCCGTAAGACCACTATGGCGACTAATCCAAAAATGCCTCCAAAACGGCTGCAGTCAGGCCCGCCACCCGTATTGGAGAAGGGTCAGAACACCCGGCCAGGTGCTTCCACGACCCCACGACGAGGAGGCCGCCGACCTGAAGGAAAAGGTAAAGGCAAGATGCATGAAGCTAGTAACCTACCCCCGAACCTTGACGAACGGACAGTAGGCGGGTCTCCGAGTACAAGCGGCACAAAAGATGGGGACCGACCAAACGGCAGCCATAGTCAGAATGCGCACACATGGCAGGTCCTACAACGTCCTAACGGCGGCTCTACATCTATGGCATCCGCTAGCCCCCGTATAATAGCCGACCATAACCCGTTTGCTGCACTAGCTCACTTGGAAAGGGGAAACTTTGACACTCAGGGTCCTACAGCAGCCCTACTAGCGGTTGACCAATGATCCCGGTCGCCTGTTGGAACGTACGTGGTCTAAACAGGTTAGACCACAGATGGGCGGTGGGGGACATGATAACCAAGTATAATCTGAAACTATTAGGGCTGGTTGAGACAAGGGTTTCGGAACAAAATGCTGCAACTATTTCTAGTTCACTTAGGGCTAGTTGGAACTGGTTTTTTGATTATAGTGACGGGCCCGCGGCACGCATTTGGGTGGGATGGGACCCTCAGTTTATTGGAATCACGATCGAAGCATATACTAGTCAGACGGTCCACTGCAAGATTTGTAGTCTTGCTGAGGGACTGGAGTTCTTCATCACCTTTGTTTACGGGCATAACCTCCGGGCTGAACGTCGTGGGCTTTGGGTTGATATCATTACCACCTCTCAGGCACGCGAGTCGTTTCCGTGGGCCGTCATGGGGGATTTCAATGCAATTATTGATAGCACGGAGGCAAGAGGATGAACTACTCCCGGGGGCTGCCAGGAAATGATTGCGTGCTTAATCGCTTCGGACCTTACTCATCTACCTCGTCTGGGATCTTTCTTCACCTGGTATAACCAGCAGAGTGGTACAGCTGGAGCTTGGAGACGCTTGGATAGGATGCTCGGGAACCCCACCTGGCTCGCCAGATTTGGGGAATTGACCTACAGATGCGCCACGCCGGCCACGTCTGATCACTCCCCTCTCATCTTGGAAGCCGATCACCAAGGTGGGGCTAGGGGTACAAACTTCCGCTTCGAAAACTTTATTGCTCATGACCCTCGGTTCATTCCAGTTGTGGAAGAGGTTTGGAAGCGGACGGTTCCAGGATACCCCATGTTTGGAGTCGTCAAGAGGCTAAAAGCACTTAAGTGTGAGTTAAAGAAGCTTCAGCGCGACAAGGGCGACCTTAGGTGCAACGTGTTGGATGCTCGACAATTCCTTGAGGCTGCCCAAGAATTACTAATTGATTACCCGATGGAGCCTCAGCTTCTGATCCTTGAGAAGAGATGTCGGTTTGCTTATGCCAAAGCTGTGGACATGGAACATACCGCCTTGGCCCAACGGGCTAAGATCGCTTGGTTGAAGGATGGCGACCAATGTACGGCCTTCTTCTTCAAAAAGGTGGCCATCCGGAGAGCTATCAATCGCATTCTTTCTATAGAAAACGAGGCTGGTCGGATTCTAGAAGGCGAAGACCATGTTCGGGCTGAACTCCTACGATACTATACTGACATCCTTGGACGGTCTTGCCACGCGAACCCACTCAGCCCGACCGAAGTTGCACCCTTCATCACTAGGACCCTCAGCGTAGCTGACGCCGAGGCGATGGTTGTTCCAGTCACTGCTCTGGAAATTAGGAGAGCACTCTTCTCTATTGGTGATAACAAATCCCCGGGGCCGGACGGCTATTCAGCTAAGTTCTATAAACAAGCTTGGGAAATCATTGGTACGGACGTTACACATGCTATTCGAGAATTTTTCAGGACTGGATATCTTCTTGGCGAGCTGAACTCAACACTGATTACCCTCATTCCGAAATGCGAGAACCCTAGGACTGCGAGGGATTACAGGCCCATTTCGTGTTGCAACGTTCTTTACAAAGTCATCTCGAAGATTATTGCTACCCGCCTTAGAGGCTGCTTGAAGACCCTCGTCCATCCCTCCCAAACGGCTTTCATTCCGGGTCGCCGAATCACGGATAATATCCTCTTAGCACAGTAAATTTGCCATGGGTACAATAGCGTGTCTCTACCTGAGCGAGTGGCGTTCAAGGTGGACCTCGCCAAGGCATATGATATGGTCGAATGGGATTTCCTTTTGAGGACTCTTGAGGCACTCCACTTCCATCGGACATTCATTGGTTGGATAAGAGCTTGCCTCACAACTACTTCATTCTCATTAAATATCAATGGAAGACCTGAAGGATTCTTCAAAGGCCGACGTGGTCTTCGGCAAGGTGACCCTCTATCACCCTATCTCTTTACTTTGGTGATGGACGTTTTGCATGGTATTATTGAGGATCGAATTAGGCAATGCAGCTGCTTTATCTATCATTGGCGCTGCGAACCTACTAAAATGTTCATGCTCTCGTTTGCGGATGATTTACTGCTGTTCTCCCATGCGGATACGGGTTCGGTCGGTGTCTTCAAGGAAAGCCTTGAGATTTTCGCTACTATTTCCGGTCTACATGCCAATACAAGCAAGAGCGAAATGTACATCTCTAAGAGAGCTGCCCGACTTAGTGGAACACTTCAAACTACCATGGGGTTCTCGATGGGGTCCCTCCCGTGCGGTATCTTGGGGTGCCGCTTCTCACCTCGAGGTTAACTATTGCTGACTGCGCTCCTCTCCTCACCGCTATCGACCGGCGATTGGGCTCCTGGACTAACCAAACGCTGTCCTATGCTGGAAGGGTCCAACTAATCAGATCGGTTCTCCTTGGTCTTCATACGTACTGGGCCGGAGTTTTCGTGCTCCCTAAAGGTGTTATACATGCCATCGAATCACAAATGCGATCCTTTCTTTGGGGGGGTACCAGTGCCAAAGTTGCTTGGGCGGACATTTGTCTTCCTATTGAGGAGGGTGGGTTGGGAATCAGATCGATTGAGATAGACAACAAAGCACTAATGATGCGGCTCCTTTGGACCTTACTGAGTGGGGATGAGACCTATATTTGGGCACTCTGGATCCGACGAACGAGGTTACACAATACGTCTATATGGACCATAAGACCTAACTCTCGTACCGCTTGGAGTTGGAGGAAAATTTTGCAACTCCGTCAATACATCCGGCCTCTACTTCAATTCCATGTTGGAAACGGGGAGAAACGCTTCTTTGGACCGACCCTTGGCTTCTCACGGCCCGATGGTGGATAGATTTCCTCGTGGACCGATGGTGATGGGATTACCAATCGACTCGCGGCTTAGTGCGGTTATTAACAATGAGGGATGGAATTGGCCGGGCCAAACCACGGTAGAATATATTGAGTTTGCCCCTCTTCTTCCACAGGTCCACCCTACTGAACCAGATGGTGTGCGATGGATTGCTACGACGAATGGCCAATTCACCACCAGATCTGCTAGGGATAGCTTGAGGATTCGGCGGCCAATGTCCATTGGAGTACGCTTTTTGGAGGCCCTCTTTCCATCCCTAGGCATCAATTCATCCTATGGCTGGCAATCAGAGATAAACTGGCGACACGTGACAAACCATGGGTGGCGGCCGCGGCGGGAACAGCCTATTGTCTCTTATGTGACAGCCATACGGAGGAAACGATTAGACATTTATTCTTTGAATGCATCTTTTCTAGACGTTGTCTTCGTTTGATGCGTAACAGGTTACGGTTTGATTGGCCTAGAAGGGACTGGTTCGATGGCATTCGGTGGGCCGCTCATCGGTGGAGAGGGCAGCACCTTGCTTGGTTAGGGCCACGGCACGCCATTGCCTCGATAGTCTACCATATTTGGAAGGAGCGGAACAAAAGATGGCGTGAAGGAAAACGGCGCACTCCGGATCAGATTGCTACCGACATTGAGGTGCTTCTTTGCTTGCGTTTGGCCACTATCACAAGCAAGTACCTTCTCCAGGCGAGTGCTCTCCGACGGGTTTGGCGAATTGCCTGGTAGGGACGTACCGGGATGGCGTCGGTCCTGCCCCTCAGTTTGGCTACCGTGGCTGATTCGCCTGGGATGGGTCACCCCCCCTTGGGTTCCCCCTATCTTCTTAACCCTCCCCCTTGTTTATTTCTTCTGCTCTCTCCTTGTCTCTTTGCTTGGGTGCAGGTTGCTGCGACTTGTGGTTTGGTGGCCTTCGTGGGATGGATGCTTGCGGGACATGAGGCCGGCCATGGCGGGCGTTCTACTCATGGTTGTCTTTATCCTTGGAAAACTGGAGTGGCGTTTCATCGCTTCGCACCGACCTGCCCGCGGATGACCCCTTTCCCGCCTGAAGCTTGTCCTACGTGATACTGTCTTCGGGTTCTGTGCTTGTTGGCACTGTTTTGGCACTTACCCGGGCTCCCCTGCTGGTACTACATTTGGTGCCAGATACCAGTTGATTGAAGTGGTTTTCGACGCCTACGTAGCCGTGTCTTGCTTGTTCTCGATGTTTTTTGGCTTAGGTCTTGTTGGGACCTTGTAGGTCGTTTGGGTTGCCTTGTTTTTAGTGCTGGCAGGTCGGTTTTTTCATTACCGCTTGATACGTCATGAGCGATATCATGCACGCGATGGGGTCGCAGTTGTCCGTGCCCCTGTGGAGGTGTCGCGTCGGGGACGTGACCGCTGGAAGAACACTATTGTGGGTTATTTTCTTGGTCGTAAGCCATATTTCCCGTTCGTCGAGCGCTATGTCAAGTCGATTTGGGCCGGAGTTATAGAAGTACGTGCCACTCTCAACGGATTCTTCATGTTCAGATTTGAGTCGGACGCCGCATGTACGGTAGTCTTAGAGGGCGGCCCATGGCTTATGCAAGGCCAACCGTTATTTCTAGAACCTTGGCGCCCGCGAATGCCACTTACACGTAAGGAGGTGGTTGAGTTCCCACTATGGATCAAGCTTTGGGATGTACCGTCTGAGCTTTGGACACAAGAGGGGCTAGGGCTCGTCGCCAGCGCGGTGGGACGGCCATTGTACGCGGATGGGATTACGGCGACAGTTGAACGGTTGGATTACGCCCGGGTCTGTGTCATGAAGCAATTGGCTGAACCTTTTTTGGACAAATTTGACGTGCTCCTTCAAGGCGAGGAAGGGGAAGAGGACATGACTGTACCCATAAGGGTGGAGTATGATTGGCGACCAACTAAATGCCCTCATTGCAGATCATGGGCGCATGGGCATGCTCATTGTCCTCAGCGAACGGAGACTCGGGCTGAGACGACGCCCAAGGCTAAGGAGCACCCTAAGGGAGTGCAAGAATCACGACAGGTGTCAGAAGGAGGCGCATCACGGAGTCTCGGCCAGATTGGGCCGAGGTCTAGCCAGGCCCATAATAGGTCACGGAGAAGGGAACCAGGGAACCGTGGTGCCCGCCAGTCGGGTAGGATACGTGAGGCAGGGGGCTTATTCTCGCGACCAAATGAGGAATGGCAACAGGTGGGAGCCAACGGGAAGGCTGTAGTGGTGTGGGCTGCGGCCGAGCACGTGGACCGCCAGCCGATAAGGGTTGGTATGGGGGCAGGAGCACATCGAGGCCACCAGATGATGCCGCATGTGTGTCCTATGGGGACACGAACCATTTTGCCGTGCTTCGGGATGTGCCTGAAGATAACAACCACAACTCTCCGTCGGGCCCTAAAGCAAATGCAGCCCATAATGGGGTGCATTTATGTTAGCTGTGGGAGCATGGAATGTACGTGGTCTTAACAAACAAGACCACAGGAGGGCGGTGGGGGAGTTGATAGCACGTGAGGGGTTGCGTATGATGGGGCTGTTAGAGACGAGGGTGGCTGAGGCTAATGCGGCGTTTATTTCAAGTAGCATTCGAGCTCATTGGCGATGGTTCTTTGATTATGAGGCGGGTCCAGCATCGCGCATGTGGGTTGGGTGGGACCCATCTGTTATGAATGTGGACATAATTGGGTTCTCCACCCAAGCTATGCATTGTCGAGTGGAGCAGGCAATGACTGGAGAGATTGTATTCGTGACTTTTGCGTATGGGCAGTCCAGGAGGGAGGACCGGCTGCCTTATGGGAGGAATTGAGTTCCTTTTCTTCATCTCGTGTGTCGGACGCATGGATAGTCTTGGGGGACTTCAATGCTATGTTGCACACGGATGAGGGGCGTGGTGGGGCGCCCCCTAGACTTGATATGGAGGAGTTCCAAACGTGCTTGGTTGACGCTGATCTTGCGACGATACCAACGATAGGGCCGAGATTCACGTGGTATAATCAGCAGAGGGCTGATGCGGGGATCTGGCGGCGACTGGATCGTATACTTGGCAACCCACAGTGGTTCGCCCGATTTCCGGACTCATTGTGTCGATGCGGCTTACCCGCGACATCGGATCATTCGCCTGTGTTCTTGGGGGCTACTATGACGCGGCAGCTTAAGACGATATTTCGATTTGATAATTTTCTGACGGCTGACCCGGAATTCTTGGGCATTGTTCAAAATGCCTGGAACTCCCCGTTGCCTGGTTTTCCCATGTATGTTTTGGTCAAGCGGCTGAAGATGTTGAAGCCAGCCCTGATTCGATTGAGACGGTCGAAGGGAAATTTGACGGCAAATGTCACTGAGGCGAAGCGCTTTCTTGATATTGCACAGGACTTTGCATCCCGATTCCCCCAGGAGGACGCTTTCTACGAGCTGGAGAGACTGTGTCGGGCATTATACGCCAAGGCGGTGGAGATGGAACATTCGGCATTATCGCAGAGGGCTAAGCTCGCATGGCTGAAGGATGGGGACCAGTGCACCTCATATTTCTTTAGGAGGGTTGCCATGCGCCGCGCCACTAACCGCATCTGGTCCATAGAGGCCGGCAATGGTGAGCTCCTGGAGGACCCAGCTCAGGTGGAGGGCGAGCTGACCGGATTCTATCAGGACTTATTGGGGCAGTCTGCTCACCCGGTCCCAACTCTCCCTGCGGATGTGCAGAGAGCTGTGACGCGTACGCTTTCCCCAGCGGACGCTGCATCTATGATTGGTTTGGTGACAGCCACGGAGGTTCGTACGGCACTTTTCTCTATGGGGGATGAGAAGGCACCAGGACCTGATGGGTATACGGTCGGTTTTTTTCGAGCCGCGTGGGGGAATTGTGGGTGATGAGGTGGTAAAGGCGGTTCAAGATTTCTTCCTCACGGGTAGATTACTGAAGGGAGTCAACAGCACACTCATTACGCTGATTCCCAAGAGGGACACACCTCGCCGTGCAACGGATTTCAGGCCTATCTCGTGTTGCAACGTCATCTACAAGGTGATATCCAAAATTTTGTCCAATCGGCTGAAGGGACACCTGGCTGCCTTGGTCCACGGTTCACAGACGGCATTTATACCGGGGCGATGGATTAGTGATAATGTATTATTGGCACAGGAGCTATGCCTTGGGTACAAAGCCAAAGGCAGACCGCCGCGGGCTATGTTCAAGATTGACCTGGCCAAGGCGTATGACAAAGTGGAGTGGGATTTTATGCTGTCTGTCCTAGGAGCCATGGGCTTTCATCCAATATTCATTGGCTGGATCCGAGCGTGTCTGACGACGACGGCGTTCTCAATGAATCTGAATGGCCAAATGGTTTTTTTTTTTTTTTTTTTTTTTTTTTTTTTTTTTTTTTTTTTTTTTTTTTTTTTTTTTTGGTAACCGGGGAAAGCCGATGGTGAAACCCCGGGGCCGACCCACTACCTGCTAAACGGGCCGACCAGTTCAATCGCACATGTCTGGGCCCATGTGGGCAGGCCTGGAGAAATGTCACAGGGTGGAGGTTCGAACCCAGGACCTCCCCCAACATGACTCCAGGCACCTCCCCCTCAACCAGTAGAGCTAAGGGCTCATCGGCTAAATGGTTGGTTATTTCCAGGGCAAGAGGGGTATTCGCCAGGGGGACCCCATTTCTCCCTATCTCTTCACGCTGGCGATGGAGGTTCTCTACGGGCTTCTCCAGGTCTACATTTCAGAGGAACCGGGCTTCAAGTATCATTGGCGATGTGAGGCGCTGGGATTGGTGTCCCTGGCGTTTGCAGACGACCTCCTACTCTTTAGCCATGCTGATGTCATCTCAGTTGG
This sequence comes from Craterostigma plantagineum, assembly GCA_027422505.1. Taxonomy (NCBI): domain Eukaryota; kingdom Viridiplantae; phylum Streptophyta; class Magnoliopsida; order Lamiales; family Linderniaceae; genus Craterostigma; species Craterostigma plantagineum. Next base: position 6,223,432 of record JAPQWV010000045.1, read on the forward strand.
AGTGCTGAAGAAAGCATTGGATGAGTTTGCACGGTTGTCCGGGCTACGCCCTAATCCTGCCAAAAGTGAGATGTATCTTTCGAAGAGGGCTGAAGGGTTGACAACACAGATTCAGGAACTCATGGGGTATCGGGTGGGACACCTGCCGTGCGCTATCTGGGAGTGCCTCTTATTACTACTCGCTTGACGATTAGCGACTGTGCCCCTCTCCTACAGAAGGTGGACCAGCGATTGGGTTCATGGCTGAATCGATCTTTATCTTATGCAGGGCGATTGCAGCTGGTTAAGTCGGTTTTGCAGGCGCTTCATGCTTATTGGTCGAGTGTGTTCTTGTTGCCTAAAGGCATTGTTCGAGCCTTAGAGTCGCGTTTCGGAAATTTCTGTGGGGAGGTGCAACACCTAAGGTGGCATGGGAGGTGTTATGCCTCCCTAAAGCTGAGGGGGGTCTAGGATTGCGGTCTATAGCTGTCGATAACAAGGCCCTTCTTCTTAAGCACTTGTGGAGTGTTCTTACTAAGGCCCCAGATTCGATTTGGGTTGATTGGCTCTATAGGACGAGGCTGCATTCTCGATCGATTTGGGACCTCCGAGTCTCGGCGACTGACGCGTGGAGTTGGCGGAAGTTGCTACAACTGCGCGCGTTGATCAGATCTATGATCACGTTTCGCATTGGAGACGGATCCACGCTATGGCTATGGAAGGACCCCTGGTTGATGCCTACGTCGTTGCTTGAGAGATTCCCTCGGGGCCCTATCGCGATGGGGCTGCCCCTTGATTCACGAGTTAGTGCGGTCCTTAATACGCAGGGGTGGAACTGGCCAGGGCAAGGGGCGGTGGAGTATCTTGAGATTTGCAGGCTTCTACCTTCTGTGGTTCGTGCGGCTCATGATGGCGTACAGTGGGCAGGATCGCCGGATGGATCTATGACGACGGCTTTGGCTCGAGAAGCCATGCGCACCAGGAGGCCACCTGTAGGGTGGGCGACTTTATTTGGAGGCCCGCTGAAGGTCCCCAGACACGAATTTATCTTATACCTGGCAGTGCAGGATCGCCTCTCGACTAGGGACAAGCCGTGGGTTGCCCAGAGAGCAGGGACTCCTGCTTGTGTTCTTTGCGAGGAGCTCCATGTTGAGACGATTCAGCATCTCTTTTTTGATTGTCCCTTCTCCCGCCAGTGTCTCCGCTTGCTGAGGCGCCGGATTCGATGGATATGGCCGTATCGGGAGTGGCATTCGGGCATTCTGTGGGCGTCGGCTCGTTGGCGTGGGAAGCACCTTCTTCATGCTGCATACCGACATGTTCTGGCCTCCCTTGCCTATCATATTTGGCAAGCCAGGAATAGACGCTGGAAGGAGGGGAGCGTCACTACTCCACAGAGACTCGTGGGGTGTGTCCTTGCCTTGGCTACATTGCGGATTAGTGGCAAATCCGCCAAGTACGACCTTCATAGGGCGGCTATACGCCGACTATGGCGGGTGGCTTGGTAGGGCAGGCCTCTTCTGGGAGTCCTCGATGTTTGTGTTTGGGTTGTTCTTGTGAGTGGGGTCATTGGTTGATTGGTTTCCTTTAGATGCGTGCCCAGTAGTCTGTTACTGGTTTGGCGGAGTATATCTCCTGCTCATCTGTACATTCTATTTTACTTTTATATACGGGACATTATACCAAAAAAAAAAGATATCATGCACGCGACATTGTAACTCCTGTTTTTCCTTTTTTACTAGTGACACATTTCAAAAAAAAAAAAATCGTGATTCCTGCTAATTTTGTTATCTTAGACATGGAGGAAGATGATAATGTCCTATTGATTCTAGGTAGACCATTTTTAGCTACAGGGGAGACCATGATAGATGTTAGGAATGGGACGTTAACTTTGACAGTAGATGGAGAGAAATTTACGTTTAATAGGCCGACTCGATGAAAAAGAGTAATGAGCATGATGACAAGTGTTACTACTTAGTTGCTTTCGAGCACGATTTTCTCTTTTCTGTGCAAGGTCTATCACAGGTTGTTAGGTCCTACGATTAACAACTCTATGATCCTAGGCATGAATTCTAATTAACTCGATGATAATGATTGACATTAAGATTCGATCGAAAAACTCAAATGAAGAACAAGAGAGAGAATTCGAGTAGAGTGAGAAAGTTACTATTGTTTCTCTCTCTAGAAATTGAATTGCAAGCCTTTCGGATCAATTTCCGAAACTTTCTCTATTAAGCATAATGTGTGTACAAGTATTTATACCAAACAAACTTGGTATAAATATCTAACTAGTCCTAATCTATGGACTAATACAAATAAAGCCCCTAATTAGAAGGACAACTAATGAAATCAAGCACAATTAAAATGTATACTCTACAATCTCCCCCTTTGTGCTTGATTGCGTCTCCGTGCCGTTTGTCCTCGTCGGGCATAGTATGATCTGCGCAAGCCCAGCGCGTGCTCAAAGTTCCTGAGCGTGTTCCTCAGCTCCAGTCGCTCCTCGATATCTTCAAGTAGTTCCATTAGGAGCGGCTGTTCTCTCACGAACCTGTGGATCCTCAGCATCGTATCTCGATTGATTTCTTCTAACCTCTGCTCGATGTTTTCCCTGACGACCTTGAGCGTCCCATCGCAAAACTTATGAATCTCAATCTTCAGCATCAACCTATTCTTCTTGGCTATTGGATTGTGGTAGGTGATGCCTAGGACTGAGCTGATGTGCACGTGATTGTTGGGAAGCCCTTCGATATCAGGTCCTTTGTTAAACGGAGCGGCCATGTTAACCTACTTCACGTTGCTCTCCAGAGCCATCTGAAGGTCGTGTGCGGCGAAGTACTTGACTTGGCGCATCATGAACCGGTAGAGTCCCTCGAGTCCTTCTTTCTTGATGAAGCCTTGAGGACCTTTGTACTTTTCCACGTACAGCTGATAGAGATGGTATACCTCATCAGCAGGGATGTACGGTAGGTCGCTCTCGCTTAGATCTTCTCGAGTTCTATCTACTCGCTCGATGGTGTAGTGAGGTGTTGGAAGTCCTCCTTTTCAGTATACGCTGAGTAGTTGGCATATTGGGGAGAGACTCTTATAGTGGCTCTTGACTTGTTCTTTAGTCATCCCCAGCCTTACATCAGGTCCAAGTTTGGTCAGCATCCAGAGGTAGGTCATCCTCTTCTGCTGATCCCAGTGAGAGATCCCTCTCAGCTCGAACTCGTTCGGCTTCTTAACTCTCTCCGGTGACCTCCAAATGTTTTCACGAACTTCTTCAAGGAAGGGGATTTCTATTTGGATGTTCTCCCACGGCGTGTCGATCAGAACGGTCCCTGGCATTAGTCTTGTGGGGGAAGCCGCTCGTTGCGCGATCAACTCTGGTAGCCTTGGGATATCTTGTTGGTAGTCTTCACCTTCCTGAAGCTCGTCGTCTTCTATGATCACGAGGTCTATGGAGGCTTGTTATAGGAAATTCCGAACGTCTTGAAGCCGTTGTCTTTGATGCTCCTCGGGCATGGAATGGGTCATCCACTGTCCTTCGAAGATGTATTTGTCCAGAGCCTCGTGTGGATTGACGCCATGTCCTGAGGGGCCCGGTTGGTCTGGAGCGACCGAGGGAGTAGCTTGAGTAGCTGCTAGGGCTACGAGCATCGCGACACTTGCTTCTTCTTCCGGAAGCAAGGGGCTTGTCAGAATCAGTGGGGTGGATGGGGTCGACGGAGGCGTTCTGATGGTGGGTTGGTAGAATGGGCTTAGAGGTTGTGTGCAGTGCATGGTGGTGGTGGTGGTTTGTGTAGTTGGTTGTGAGGTTTCTCCGGCTCCAGTTCTTGTCTGCGCAGAGCCCGAGCCTTGGCCTTGTTCTTGACCACTCGGAGATGTCCGTGGCCTCTTCTCCCCCTCATGAGGGTCCTGATTGTCAGGATCGTCATGTCCGCGTCTTGAGTGGGAGCTTTGGCCTCGGCAAGTTTCAGTAGGTGGCTCAGGATGATCCACCAATCGCCTATAAAGAGACTCTTCTTGAGGCGACCGGATGGAGAGGCCGATCAGGCGGGCGAGGTGAGGTTGATGAGGATGGATGAAGTGGCTAAAGGGTCAGTGGGTGTGGGTTGTGGAGGTGTGAGGTTGGTTTGTGACGAAGGGCCTTCAGAGACAGGTGCTTTCCCGGTATCTCTGCGGGATGTCTCGATGGCGTGGAGTACTCTCTCCATGATCTTCTCTTCCATGGATTGTACAGCGGCAGAGAGAGCGGCCTGGAATTGCTCGTTCGTCACAAAAGGTGTGGAAGCCTCCGTCGAAGATGTACCAGGTCGACTGATGTCGCCTGTTGACAACCCATGAGCAGGCATCGGCTCCTCAGGTTGGCTCACAGTCACTTGAGGTTGTGACTGTATGAGACATCCATCCAATCCTCGACTTGAATCTAGAAGATTCGCGTCTATGGATGTTGTGACAGGCTCAGATTGAACCTGTACGTCAGACATTTCGACATCGAGGCCGGTAGTGATAGTCAGATCCTCGGCCCTGACCGCCGCTGTGATAGTGTGCTGCGGCTCTAGATTGAGCAATGAAGGATCCTCAGCCCTAGAAGGTATGACAAGCGGCGTGTCTGGCGTGGTGGAGACGACGGTGAAGAGGGACTCGATCTGAAAGCTCAGTCGACGTGGAGTCCGTCTTATAAGTTGGATCTCCTCATCAGACTCATTGTCTGACGAGAAAGCCGTGTGAGGTGTCGGTTCTCGTGCTTCTTCCTCACCGACGTGTTCCGCTCGTCTCAGGTGGTGAGCTGTGCCCCGTTTCCGCCTCGGGCTGTGCCTCCTGAAGTAGAACCTCCTCAATAGGCTCTTGGTGCATGCCTACATGTACGGGCACCTCCACCTGATATTCTTGTTCAGGAGCCTCGAGCGCCATCTCAGAAGCCACGACGTCTATTAGTGTATCATCTACGTCGGGCATTTGCTCTTCGACCAAAGGAGACTCTTGTTGAAGCTCCTGAGCGACAACATCTATCATCGTGTCCTTAGGGCTTGGTTGGTGTTGCGGTTGGGGAGGGCTAACTCCAAAATCTGTCGGGGGCCCTCGAATCAGCTCCTCGGTGAGGTGATTTTCCCGGCAGTAAGCTCGATACACGTCTCCCTGGGGGTCGGCGAGACGTAGCAGCTCAAAAGAAATCGGCATCGACGGTTGGTCCAAGTCCGTGAGCCGTGGATTGTGGAAATCTGCAAGATCATTCCAGATCAGTTGCGTGAAATCATAGTTCCTGGAGAATGCGATTCCGTGGAAAATCCGCAGAATGTTGTCGTTGCCCTTATCGAAGCCTGTATGCTTGGGCGATAGACACTTGTTCACTATCCCGAACAGTGTCTTCCACGGGTGAGGGATACCGCTGCTCTGGACCTGAGCTAGCTTGGTGAGCTGCGGTTGATATCCCATCTGCATGAAATCATGCACCGTTTCTGCGTCTGATGGGAGCGGGTCGTAGTTTGCGCTGTATGGCAAGTCCAGAATCATCCCGAACTGGTTCTTGTTCATATTAATGTGTCGCGTCCCAATTACGGTTGAGAAGGAGAAGGCCCCATTTTCCACTGCTCCTTGAATGCATCCCCATAATTGCTGGAGATAGACCATTGGCACCGAGGCGGTGACCGTCAATGCATGCCAGATGGGGTGGCCTTGCAGAATTGATATAATGATATCATCTGGACACCGAAAGGTGGTCAGATCGAGTTGAAAATTTGTATTCTGGACCATCAGGTACAAATTATGGTCGTTGATGTGATTGTATCGTGGGTAGCGATCCATCTGAAGCATAAAAGATATAAAAAGTTCATTAGTTCAAAATTTAATTTTAGTCGAAATTTGATTTAATTTCATCAAACTATAATATTGTAAAAAGTCATGACATGTTTGATGAATTTTGAATTGAAATCGTGTAGTATGCATATAGTATAATTGATTTTGAAAAATATAATGGCATGTTCGTAATTTCGAATGAAACATATAACGCGTGGAAGAAACTTCGAAATTTTCTAAGTGTTTGATCGTGGAAAATGTCACTGTTCGTGCCGAGATATTTTACGCTCGAATAATTTGATTTTCAAATTGATTTCCTATGCATTGATTTCAATTGAACTAACTCCGTTTAATTTTGCGATCGAAAAATTTTTATTCGCTTAATGTTCGCTACAGTGTAAAAGACTTAGAAAAAAAATCTTCTAAGTGTTGAAGTTGGAATCGTGAGACTGTAGCCGATCAATTTTACGATCGAGAAAAATTCCGCGTAAATTTACGATCGAGAAATTATTTCTCAGGTAAATTTACTATCGAAAAATTTTCCTCGATTGAATAAAATTTTTCGATTTGAAATTTGTCGAGCGGTACGTGATTTTCGATCCTAAGTAAAATTTTCGCTGCGATACTTTTCTATCGAGAAATTAGTCAACGAAAAACTAAGTCGATCGTCGAAAAATTTTTTCGATCAATTAAATCCTAAGCGGCGATCGAAAAATTAAGCGTTGGAAAATTAATTTTTCGCTGCTAAATTTTTGCGACCGAAATAAAATGAAATCGAAAATTCTATTTTGCGATAGTAAGTTTTACGCTCGATCTAATTTGCATCTAAATTGTCTATTCAGCGCTTAAAATTTTCGCTCGCAGAAAATCCTAATTAGATTTCTCGATGGTAAGTGATTTGTCGGTCAAAATCTTCTTTCTTAGCGACTAAGTCAGAATTTAGCGATCGAAAACTAACTTGATACAAACAGTATGTCAATTGAATCGGAATTCAAATAAGGCTCTTTGCGATCGACAAAGTTCTTCGATGGCTTCAAACATTCAAATACCCAGTTTCTTTTAAAACTCAACTTAGTGGTCTAAGATGCAGATTTTTCGAAAGTTTATACTGCCAGATTCATAAAAAACATCGAAACTATCTTAAGTGCAGGCATTAACCCAGATAAAACTCGTAAACATGCTTAATCACTATAAAATAGTATATGGTTTTCTCAGTTTGAAGAACAGTCGAGAATCTAATCCTAATCACGCGAAAAACTACAAAATGCAGATGCTAATGGAGTTAAATCGCACGCAAATGTCAAATGAATCTCATTTCTACCTTAAACAGACAATTTGGTGTTGAAAATCGAAAGATTTGTGAGAGAATTGAACTGTCTGTGAAATTTTTTCGAGAGAGAAATTTTTGCGATTTAGGTTTGCGTGAGATAAAATTTTTCGACTGACAAAAAATGAACTTTTATTAACTCGCTGTAAGTCAATGTTGGGTTTGCGATTGGACGTTTTGCGATTAAATGGATCAGGCCCATTACTATTTGCGCTCGAGAAATATTGATTCGAAAATTGCTCTTCAATTCAATTTCTCGATCGCAAATTATCGCGGCCAATCAAAATCGTTCCCAACACTGTTTACGTTCGAGAAACATATGATTGTGATCCAATTTCTCGATTGTAAGTCCTTCTAAAAATTTTCAGATTGATCCCTATTTCAAATAAAATCACATTGTAATGCTCCCCCTTAGAATTAAAATAAATGCAATTAACTCCCTGGATTTTCTGTGTAGTAACGTCTAGCTCCCCTGGCAGAATAAAAAAAATATGTACCACTTAGAGAAAAAAACGTTAGAAATAATAGAGTTAATCAACAATTATTTTTGGCATGTTTTCCTTTGAAATATTTGGTCTGTGACAATAGCTCCTTGTCTTGTAGTGTCGACGTCTCACTCCTTTATTTTGTTTGAAGAAATCTGAAATACTTAGAGAAAAACATCAAAATTATTTGAAGCTATGCACGATTTTTATATTTACTCCCCCTCAAATAATGCACAAGAATTGACTTAACATGCAAACATATGAAATCAATTCAAGTAACGAGCATAAAATACGCAATATACAAAGCACATATACATGGTCCCCAAAAACATGTATTGAAGATATTGCGTGATGGTAAGAGCAATGAAAAATTTAACGCATTTAAACAATTCAGTACCAATGCAATCTAAAATTACATTTAGAATGTGCGATAACAAAATAAATTTTCATTTATTCAATTCAACGCATATGAAACATAATATTTCATGTCAGAATGTGCGAAATTTTTCCTTTCATGATGATTTTGTTTTCATATTACTATAATTATAGTATGGGGTCAGATTATTTTGCTTCGATCAATCGTCACACCTAAAATTTTACGAGACATTTGAAAGAAGAAAATGCCGTCAAGTCATGTCGTCAAACTAAAGTCCTAAGTTCATAGACTGGTCCATTTTGACAACTCTCACTAGATTCGCTCTAGCACTCAATTATTTTTAACTTGGGATTTTTATATTTATATCACTCAAGTCAACACAAGCAATTTTAAGTCAATTTACATGTGATCGAGGCATTTTTAATCATTTCACCTAAGCGAGAGACTGTCGATTGGAATCAAAGGGTTGTAGGGATTTTAGTTTGGCTAGGACTTAGAAGGAAAGGTATTTAGAGGAAAGTGAGCTTATCTCTTCGTCATCTTCCATTTCTACGTCCGTCTCCTTTTGTGTCTTTCGTCTTTTCCATCTTTTCTCCCTCTTTTCTTTTAAGAACTATCCCTTTTTATGCTATGCTCAAGCTGAAGCTCCGCTTCTCCACGAGACTATAGGAGATTATCGTAGGCGAAGTTCTTCTTGTTGGTTCTCGGGCCGATACCGTGCTCCTCTTTTCTTAATCCCTAGAAAGGTTTCAGAGATTATCTTTTTGGAAAAGTTCACGGTTATGGAATTCGTACCCAAGGCTGCGCTCCTCTTCTCGATTCCCGATATAAGACCGAATTATGGTTGGAGAAGTTCACTTCGTGGTGCTCCTCTTTCCAGCCGTTCTGACGAGCGTACGAGATTATCATTGGAGAAGTTCACAACAGGATCCATGCGACCTTCTAAGAGATAGTCGGAAGGCCGGTTCCTTTGGTCTGATTTTTCCGCTTCTTTTGTCATCATCCCCTATTTCTTTTGTTTTCTCCCCCTTCTTTTCTCGTTTGAACAATCATCCGAAAGTATAGAATACGGTTGAAGGCTAGGAATGGGATTCAAATGAAGAAAAGGACATCGGAGAAGGCTCAAGGTGGATGACTAAGGGCTAATGTGAGGGAAAAATTTTAAAAGGCCGAGTGAGGAATAACCTAAGCGCCCTTATCATTTTCCTAACGATCTTAGGCAAGGTGAGTATGAAGCCAAGTATCACTAGTTAAGACAAGTAATTGATGTGTGACTCACTCGAGAAATAGATCCAAAGAAAGGAAAATAACAAGGCTAGAATCCTTTCATATGTATAGTGGCTTTGTGTCTATTGAAGCAACCTAATGACCTTTAGACACAAGAATGCGACTTAGACTGACAAAATTAAGTAATTAAATCGATCGCATGCCGGGGTAAAATTCTAAGTGACTTTAGATCAAAGCATCCTAAAGGATTTCGTCATTCCCCTATATGATAGGTATATATTTATAATGTTTTTGAATTATTTTATTATTAATATTTTTTTTAAAAATTTAAAAAATTTATTTATTTCACGCAAGATAAAGCATATAAGCAAATAAAACACATAGCATAGAACATTTAGTAGCACAGAAGATCAAGTAAATCACATATTACGGAAGATTCAACATGCCTAATTTTCCGACAAGGAATTGAAATCGTTTTTCATCCAATGCCTTGGTGAAAATGTCAGCTAGTTGGTACTCCGTGTTCACGAAATATATATCTATGGTGCCTTTTTCTACATGATCTTTGATAAAGTGATATCTAATGTCTATGTGTTTTGTGCGTGAGTGATGAACAGGATTGCAAGTAATAGCGATGACACTTTGACTATCACTATATATGGGTATATTAGTTAAATTGTACCCATAGTCGCGAAGCTGAGTCCGCATCCACAGCATCTGGGAGCAACAACTGGCGGTAGCCACGTATTCCGCTTCGGCCGTCGAAGTTGACACACAGTTCTGCTTTTTAGAGGACCAGCAGACCAGTTTTCGCCTAGAAATTGAGCGCCACCGGACATGCTTTTCCTGTCCATTCGGCAACCTGCATAATCAGCGTCAGTATAGCCGATAAGTGTGAAATTCGTACACTTTGGATACAATAGTCCAAGGGTAGAAGTGCCCTTACCTTAAGGTAACGCATAATCCTTTTAACCGCGAGCATATGGGATTCTTTGGGATCGGCTTGAAAACGGGCACATAAACAGGTGGCAAACATGATATCCGGCCGGCTTGAGGTGAGGTAGAGAAGAGATCCAATGATGCTGCGATACAGCGTGATGTCGACCGATTTTCCAGAGGGATCGGCATTCAACTTGCAGCTTGGTGACATAGGAGTGCTGAGAGGCTTGCTCTGATCTTGATGGAATTTCTTCAGAATATCCTTGATGTATTTTGTCTGACTGATGAAAATCCCATCTTTGAGTTGCCTGACTTGTAGTCCTAAGAAGAACTGCATCTCTCCCATGTGACTCATTTCAAACTTGCTTTTCATTAGATCTCCAAACTTCGTGCAAAGCCGTGGATTAGTTGATCCGAAGATGATGTCGTCGACGTATACTTGGACGACCATCAGATCTTTGTCTTGCCATTTGATGAAGAGGGTCGTGTCTATCGTTCTCCGTATGAATCCAGACTTCACGAGGAATTCACTCAGGACATCGTACCAAGCACGAGGGGCTTGTTTTAGTCCGTAGAGAGCTTTGTCCAAACGATAGACGTGATCGGGATGTTCTTGATCAAGAAAACCTTCCGGCTGAGCGACATAGACTTCTTCTTTTAAAACGCCGTTGAGAAAGGCGGTCTTAACATCCATTTGATAGACTTTGAAGTCTTTGTGAGCCGCATAAGCTAATAGAAGGCGGATAGCTTCGATTCGGGCAACAGGGGCATATGTCTCGTCGTAGTCCATGCCTTCCTGTTGATTGTATCCCTTCGCAACTACCCTTGCTTTATTCCGGATCACTTCACCATCTTCACTCTTCTTGTTTTTGAGTACCCATTTAGTTCCGACAATTGTTTTCCAGTGCGGACGGGGTACTAAGGTCCACACTTGAAGACGTTCAAATTGATGGATTTCATCATGCATCGCTATTATCCAATCCGGGTCTTGAAGTGCGTCTGCTACCTTGGTAGGCTCATTTTTACTTAAGAAGCAGCTGAAGAGACTGTGTTGACGATGTGTCCTCACTCCATCCAAAGGATCGCCAATTATCTGATCAACCGGTCGACCTCTAGTCCACTTGCGCTCATGAGGCAAGGCTGAAGCCGATGCATCAGCCATCTGTGGGTCTAGATTTCCTATATTCTCCGAGTGATCAATTGTTTGAGGAAGTTCCAAATTTGCACTTGGAACGATAGTCTCTGATGATTTTTCCTCAATAACCACTGTAGGTTCTTCGTTATTCTGTGGCAATTCTGAATCGGGTGAGGTAGGGAGGTGAGAAGCACTTGGTACGTCGGTCTCGTCGGGTGGAGAATCCACTATAGGTGTAGCAGTGTGTGACCGATATACTGGCTCGAAGAGAGAGTCCAAATCGTCTAATGCAAGTCTCGTTGCTTCTTCTGACGTTGAATTCGGAGTTGTTGCCATCTTCTGTTGGTTTTGTGCCAACACACCAGTGAAAACAGGTTTCCGAATTGTTATATTCAGAAGCTATTTGGTTAGGTATGGGTCTTGAACTGAGGTGTGCAGGAGCCATCGGGTTAAACACGGGTTCTGGACTGAAGTGATCAGAAGCCATCTTTGCCACTTCGTGGAAAGTGACATTGTAGCTTTCTTTGATCGTGCGATTGAACTTGTTATATACCCTGTACGCTTTTGAGGTTGAAGAATACCCGACGAAAGTGGCTTCGAGTGCTTTAGGGTCGAACTTAGCACGGCGCTCTCTGTCGTTCGCCACAAAGCACTTGCACCCGAAGACTTTGAAGAAAGAGTTGTTGGGTACTCGTTTGTTGATAATTTCGTACGGAGTCTTGTCGAAGCGCTTGTGAACAATCGTCCTGTTTTGAGTGAAACAGGCGATATTTACTGCTTCAGCCCATAGGAAATGTGGAAGACCGGAGTGGATGAGCATCGTACGCGCGGCTTCCACTAGAGTTCTATTCTTTCGTTCGACTACCCCATTCTGTTGAGGAGTCTTGGCGGCTGAGAATTGTTGACTTATTCCAAGTTTCTATAAAAATGACTGAGACATTTGTTCTTGAACTCAGTGCCATTGTCTGTTCGAATGACTTGGATAGTCTGCTGCAGCAAATTTTGAGTAGAGTTCACAAAATTGACGATCAAGTCCACTGTCTCATCTTTTGTTCGGAGGAACCTTGTCCATGTGTAGCGAGAGTAGTCATCGACTATGACCAGCAGATACTTGCGTCCATTTATGCTCTGTGTCTTCATCAGTCCACAGAGGTCCATATATAGCAGTTCTAGAGGACGTGAAGTAGAGGCCACTTGTTTGATATGATGCGATGCTCGCTTCATTTTTCCTAATTGGCACGCCGAACATTGATGCTCTTTTTGTAAAGTTATAGTTGGAAGATCGTGAACCAACTTTTTCATTGAGAGATGTTGAAGATCTTTGATGTTGAGATGAGACATGCGTTGATGCCATAAGCTGTTCCTCTGAATTACAGTTTGAGAAATGAGGCAAACAGCTATCGAGGGCCGCACGGACGTCAGGTTTATCGTGTATAGATTTGATTTTCGAAGTCCTTGAAGGAGTTATGTGTCCTGACTATCCAAAATTCTGCACCGGTCAGCATGAGAGACCACCTGGAACCCTTTGTCACAGAACTGGCCTATGCTGAACAAGTTATGGCGGAGGCCTTCGACGTAGGAGACATATTTTATAGTCAGATTCGCCAGAATGATATCCCGAAGTCCTAGAATCGGGGCTGAATCATTGTTTCCAAACCTGACTTTTCCATTCATTCGGTCTTAATAGTTGCTCAGCAGCTCTTGATTTCCCGTCATGTGTGTGGAGCAACCAGAGTCAAGGTACCACACATGATGGATCTGCAAAACAATTTAGAGAGCTTTAGGTACCCATTTAAAAATGGGTCCTCTCAGATTAGCATATTCAGATTTTGGTTCAGATATGGTTCCTAAGTTATTTTCGTTAGGAACTTTAGCGACCCAAGTTGCCTTCAAGGAAGTAACTTTGGGTTTGGCTTTAGGAGACTTAGCCTTTATGGCTTTTGTCTTCTTAGGAGGTGTTTTAGAAACCCAAGTGGGTTGAACCTGGCAGGGAAGTTGAATTTCAGCACGAGCAAATGCATGAGTAGGCTTGAGTGAGGAAAAGATCTTTTCATTGGATAGTCGCCTAAGGTGTTTGGGAGATTCTATTTTTACGGGATACCTTAGGTGAGAGCAAGAATGTATAGCGCTATATGCCTTTTTAATGGCTGAATCTTGTTTCCTACGTGTCATCCTAGATGCATTTGTCTTAGAATTATTAATTTTTGTTTTCGATGTGGAGTCTATTTCGAAATTAGTGCTTCTAAATGTGATTGGTTTGAGGGAGTGTGTAGAAGCAATTATTTGAAACGAGGAAATGGCTCTTTTATTTTTTCGAGTGTCTTTTATTTTTGTAGAAGGAGAAACGATATTGGAAACATTCGAATCTATTGACTCCTTCTCTATTTTTATTCTAGACACCCACGCCTTCGTATCTAGTGCTGGCCCTACGCTCCCTGTAGACGTAGGTGAAATAGTGTTAGGCTTAGCACTTCTAATAATACGTTTATGATCTACTGAAGGCACTTTTTCAATTTTCACGCTTTTTGGAATAGCGTGGAAATTAGCTTGGGATGTTTAAGAAGCTTTGAGATTCTCAATCTCTCTTAGGAACTTTTTCTTTTCAGCTTCAAAATTCTCTCGTTCTATTTCTAATGAGCCTCTTAACTCCTCTATTTTCCTAACAATAGGGGGTATATAGAGAGGATTTTCAGAATGATGATTTTGTGCTTCTTCTTTAATAGAAAGATCTTCAGGTAGATTAATTGACTCAAGACTCCAACCTTTGGGAAGTTCCCTAATGTTGTAGCTTTGATTCAATTCGGTGTAGGAGAAGGGAATTTCAACCCTAGTCTTGGCGTCTTTTGGTTTCTTCTAAAGCATCTATTTCTTTAGCATTAGTAAAAACTATAAGCTGTTAATCCTAAACCCATGTATTGAATGTCGTAAAGTTGCTTACAATCAACTTTCGACAAACACCGTGGGTTCTCAAAGCCTAAGCCAAATTTATAATCATAAAATTCTAAGTCCATGGGTTGATTTAAAAATATTGTCTGTTCAGTCTGTCCCCTTCTAACAAGAAGATCTTCTAACTTTTTAACCTTAGTATATAATTTCTTTCGTTCTTCCGCTAACAGAGCATAGTTATTTTCTATTGTAATTTTGGAGACTTGACAAGCATCTCATTCTACACCAAGTTTACTAACTTTTGCATTTGATTCTTCTAATTGGGTTTCTAAGTTAGTAATCGTAGTGGTAGCTTCGGTTATCCTACAATTGAGGGTTGCTTTCTCATTGAGATTCCTAACCAAACAATTGTAGTTATTTGCTAGCCTATCCTCCAATTCTTTAATCTTCACACTATACTGCTCTGTCTTAGATGAACTAGTCTCCCTAGAATGTAAGCTCTTAGTGAGTTCTTCTATCTTCGTATGGGAGCTTCTAAGTTCGGATTCGAGACTAGTGATCTTCTCTTTAGACCTAGACAATTTGTCTTCTACTTCCTTTATACATTTCTGCTCATGTTTCATGTTAGCGTATTCTATTTTATACGATTCTAACATGGTCAATAATGTGGAAGGGAGGCCTACCTCTTGTGAAGAGGTGGATGCATTCTCGTCTTCCGTTTGATTGGCGCTTTCGGCGTCTGATTCATTGTCGAGACGGGCCATGAGGGCTAAATTTTCTTCTTCAGAGCTCGACGTGTCCTCGAGCCATTGGTCTTGTTCGGCCATGAGAGCTACTCCAGCTTCCTTCTGTTTAGTCAATTGGAGCTTCCTGGAGTAGTAGTTGGCATCTCTTTTCTTCGAAAGAGTGCACTCTCTGGCAAAGTGACCTGGCTTGCCACAGTTGAAGCATTTGTTAGCCTCTTTTGGGTTCTTGACTTCGGAGCTCTCTGGTGCACGATCTTTGTTTTTAGAGCTTGTAGTTCTAAGTCTGTTGGCTGAGGTTGAAGACTTCTTCTTGAAGTACTTCTTGAAGTCCTAACGATCTTTTCTTTTCTTAGCTTTGAGCTCCTCTTCTCTGAGACTAAGGCAACAGTGTCTTCGATCTGTTTGCCCTTCTGCTCCTTTTGAATCTCGCTTATACATCCTCATGTTGTGCGAGATTGTCAAACACGGCATGGATATCCAGCTCCTCTAGATCTTTATTCTGTCGAATTTGAGTGGATATCTTTTTCCATTCTGCGGGCAGGGAAGAGAGAAATCTGATGTTTGTCTCCATGTTGGTATTCGTGATTTCTATCTTCCCCATCTCGTTGAGAAGAGTGAGGTATCTTTGGTAGATCTCATATAGACTTTCCTCCGGCTTTGCTTTGAAGGAGTCGTAAGCAGTGAGGATATTTGCCTTTTTGGCCTTTATGCCGACTTCCGTCCTCTGCATCATCCTATGCAGTTCGTCCCACATTCCTCTAGCCGATAAAAGGCTATCAATCTGTCTATATATGTCGTTGGGGGATGCCCTGCATAAGAGTGTTCATGGCTACTAGATCAGCCTTGGCTTTTGCCCTCTCCTCAATAGTCCCTAGGCTCCTTCAGTAGCCTAGATGCGGGAATTTGAGGAGTCACTGTGTCATCACCGGGGATATTAACCCAAAACTGTGCGGGTCCCTCTTCTAGTGAACTCAGTAAATTTTCAGCTTGATCTTTCAAAGCTATGAAATTGAGGAAGCGGCTTCTCTAAACGGTGTATTCGCCACGTAGCAAGATCGGCGGACGATTGTCATTTCCAAGCGAGTATGCATCCATCTTGTTTTGTAGTAGAGTTGTTGAAGGATCTTCGTTAAGTGTTTTGAAGGTTTGAAGATGATGTAATGTGCTTCACAAGTGACAAAGTTCGTTAGTAGCGTTTGATTCGTAAAATAATTCGAGAATTATTTTTGATTCAATCTTTAAAGTTTGATCGAAAAAAATTCGTCGAAATAGAATATAATGTGTACTGTTCTCGTGCGAGAAAGTCTATCAACGAAATATTTTTCGAGCGAAATAAATTGCTCAAAATCGTTCGGTCGAGAAAAATTTCCAGATCGTGAATTTATTTTGATCGTAAAGAAACAGTACGTTAGTGAGTTTCTCGACAAGTCAAAATAAATCTGTTGACTAGAAAAGTTTCTCGCGTGTAAATGATTTTTAGCTTGGTCAAACTTTAGATGTCTGACCGAAAATGTTTTTCGAGAGAAAGTGTTTACGCGTGCAAAGTCAAAATTGGTCTTCCTCGAAAAAGATTTTCGCTGAATAATGCTCGAGAAATATTTTTAACTAAAATCGTTTCTAATGTTGACGATTCTAGCGCTGACTTTGTATTCTGACCGAAAAAAATTCTCGCGCCAAGTTTTCGATCGAGAAATTAATCTGATCGCAAACCTAGCGAGAAAAATTAGAACGATCGAGAAAAATTACAGAATACGATTAACACAGATTCAAGCAAAAACAACGAATTAGACAGTGAAATTTCAGGTAATTGCTCGCAATCATTTACTAACTACGCACGAACAAGCAATTAAACACGTTATGAAGCAAAATATGTCGAAATTGATCAAAATCAGAACGTGTTCTTCATGTTCTTCGCAAACAGTAAATCACAGAATCAATTTAATACTTAAAACGAAGTTCAAACAGCTACAAATCTGATCGCAATCAACATTTAGCACTTAAGCGACCACAGAAACATCAAATTCAAGTCAATTAAGCACATAATTAAGCTATTGGATCGAAAATAATTTTTCGCGCCAAACAGTTCTTCGATGAACAGTAATCAGAAAAAGATTTTCAATCCAATTCTAACAATTTTCGATTCAAAACAGAACGAATCTGCTCTGATACCAATTGTTAGGTCCTACGATTAACAACTCTATGATCCTAGGCATGAATTCTAAGTAATTCGATGATAATGATTGACATTAAGATTCGATCGAAAAACTCAAATGAAGAACAAGAGAGAGAATTCGAGTAGAGTGAGAAAGTTACTATTGTTTCTCTCTCTAGAAATTGAATTGCAAGCCTTTCGGATCAATTTCCAAAACTTTCTCTATTAAGCATAATGTGTGTACAAGTATTTATACCAAACAAACTTGGTATAAATATCTAACTAGTCCTAATCTATGGACTAATACAAATAAAGCCCCTAATTACAAGGACAACTAATGAAATCAAGCACAATTAAAATGTATACTCTACACAGGTCTTTGGCGAAAAGGATACACGGATGATTATGGCGATCGACGAGTGCGAGAAGGAGGTCGACGAGCCCATAATAGCCGTCGAGAAAAGCAGTGAAGAGGATAAGGAAAAGAGCTCGGTCCAGGAGCCACCAGTGCTAGAGTTGAAGCCGCTGCACGACCACCTCGAATACGCATTTCTCGGCTGCAATGAAGGGCTATGGTCATCATTTCTGCAAGCATCGACGATGGACAGAAGTGTCAACGCTTGGACGTATTGAGAGTGCACAAGAAGGCATTGGCGTGGAAGATATCCGACATCAGGGGAATCAGTCCGAGCTACTGTACGCACAAGTTCCTAATGGAGGATGAGTTCAAGCCGGTCGCTCAACGTCAAAGGTGACTCAACCCCAATACTAAGGATGTCGTGAAGAAGGAGGTGATTAAGCTATTAGATGCAGGGGTGATCTACCCCATCTCAGACAGCGCGTGGGTAAGTCCAGTCCAAGTGGTCCCAAAGAAGGGAGGTATGACGGTCGTCACCAACGATAAGAACGAGTTGATTCCAACGAGGACCATGACTGGGTGGCGCGTGTGTATCGATTACAGGAACTTGAACGAGGCCACGAGAAAGGATCATTTTCCTTTACCATTTATCGATCAAATGTTGGAAAAATTATCCGGTCACTCATTTTATTGTTTTCTTGATGGTTTATCAGGATACCTGTAGATTCCTATAGCGCATGAGGACCAGGAGAAGACTGCATTTACTTGCCCGTTCGGTACGTTTGCGTACCGAAGGATGCCATTTGGCCTTTGCAATGCCCCAACCACCTTGCTATATTCGACGAGTTGGTAGGTGAGGTAATGGAGGTGTTTATGGATGAAGTTTTTGGCTCTTCGTTCGATGTTTGTCTAGCTAATTTGAAGTTTGTACTCGCACGTTGCGAGGATACGAACTTGGCACTTAATCGGGAAAAGTGTCACTTCATGGATGGAGAGGGCATAGTTCTGGGCCATAAGATTTCATCTAAAGGAATCGAAGTGGACCGAGCTAAGTTAGAGACTATAGAAACGTTGCCCGTTCCCTCGAATGTGAAGTCGATTAGGAGTTTTCTAGGTCATGCTGGTTTTTATCATCGATTTATTAAGGATTTTTCTAAAATTGCACGACCTGTGACTAGACTACTCCAAAAAGATGCTCCATTTGAGTTGATGAGTGCTTGCATGCTTTTAATTTACTTAAGGAGCAACTTACACAGCACCTATTATGGTCGCCCCCGACTGGGGGCTGCCCTTTAAACTAATGTGCGATGCTAGTGATTACGCAGTTGGAGCCGTACTAGGGCAGCGCAAGGACAACCATTTCAGGCCGATTTACTACGCGAGTAGGACGTTAGACGCAGCCCAAGCCAATTACACGACCACCGAAAAGGCGTTTTTAGCTGTCGTGTTTGGCTTCGATAAATTCAGGCCATACCTGATTTTGTCTAAAGTTATTGTTTTTACTGACCACTCTGCCCTTAAGTATTTATTAGCAAAGCCGGACGCCAAGCCACGGCAAATCAGATGGATCTTACTCCTTCAAGAGTTTGATATAGAAATTCGAGTAAAGAAAGGTGCAGAGAATATGGCGGCGGATCACCTCTCTCGACTAGAGGAGTTCGAGATTTATCACAAGGACAGCAAATCGATTCAGGACACGTTCCCAGGTGAGCATTTGTACTCCATACAAGTGGTGAGTGATGACACTCCTTGGTTTGCAGATTGCGCTAATTATCTTGTCGCGAGGATCCTTCCAAAAGGGTACACAAGTCAGCAAAAGAAGGAATTCTTTTCTTACCTGAAGTACTACTTTTGGGAAGATCCGTATCTTTTCAGGCGATGTGCAGACCAAGTGATACGACGATGCGTTGCTTCCCCAGAGACGACAAAGATTCTTGGTCACTGCCATAGCGGACCGACTGGAGGGCACTACACAGCCAACCGAACTGCTCAGAAGGTATTAGAAAGCGGATTCTATTGGCCTACTCTTTTCAAAGATGCCGAAAGGTACGTTGGCATTTGTGATCAGTGCCAACGCGCAGGTAATCTCTCAAAACGCGATGAAATGGCTCAGAACTTCATCTTAGTATGTGAGATTTTTGACGTATGGGGTATAGATTTTATGGGTCCATTTCCTAGCTCGTATAATAATAAGTACATTCTAGTTGTTGTAGACTATGTGTCCAAGTGGGCCGAAGCTCAAGCTTTACCCACGAAGGATGCTAGGGTGATCGTTAGGTTTTTGCGAGCATTATTTTCAAGATTTGGGGCGCCTAGATGAGCGACAGGGGTACACATTTTTGCAACACCCAATTTGCACGTACATTAGAGCGTTATGGTGTTAGACACAGCTTCTCCACCCCATATTACCCTCAGGCTAGCGGTCAGGTAGAAGTAGTGAACGCAAGTTAAAACGTATCCTAGAGAAAACTATAGATGGGAACCGTAGGGAGTGGGCGAATAAGCTTAATGATGCACTTTGGGCATATAGGACTGCATATAAGACACCCACAGGCACTACACCTTACAGATTGTTCTACGGGAAGGCATGCCACCTCCTCGTAGAAATCGAGCATAATGCTTATTGGGCGATCAATTCGATGAATTTTGATTTGGGGGACGCCGGTGGAAAGCGAAAACTCCAAATCAATGAGCTAGACGAGTGGCGTTTATCAGCTTATGATAATGCTAGAATGTCTAAGGAGCGCTAGAAAGCCTACCATGACAGCAAAATTAGGCACAGACGAGAGTTCCAAGAAGGGGACCAAGTCCTCCTCTTTAACTCACGACTTAGGCTCTTTCCGGAAAACTTAGATCACGTTGGTCGGGACCATTCACTGTTACCTGTGTACTTCCTTATGGTACTGTCGAGATTTCAGGTATGGTGCAAGGAACTTTCAAGGTGAACGGCCATAGGTTGAAGCATTACAATGGAGGCGACTCAGGCGAGAGAGAGTTATGCGAGAAGGAGGTATTATACCTGGACTTCAAACAGTCCTAAGAGATAAAAAAGGTACGTCCGGCTAATGACGTTAAAGAAGCGCTTCTTGGGAGGCAACCCAGATATTTGCATTCACATTTCTTTTAATGCACTAGAGTAATTTGCACGCACGTAAAAAATAATAATAATAATAATAATAATAATAGTAATAATAATAAAAAAAAATAATAATAATAATAATAAGAAAAAAATGGTATGCTCTTCCACGGCCGTGGGCAGTGTTGCCTGAAGCCGTGAAGCTCATCCAGATAATTTCCCACGGCCAAGGACTTAAGCCCCACGGCCGTGGGTTCATCTAATAAAAAGAAGAAAAAAGATAAATAATAAAATAATATTAAAATAAAATAAAAACAGAAAATAAATAAATGAAAAAAACAAAAAAAATTAAACATAAATAAACTTGAGTTTATAATATAATATATATATAAGCTAAATATATATAAATGAATAAACGAAACAAACGGAAACTAAACATAAATAAGCCACACGTCAAGTCCTCGAACATAAAACACCCCAAATCATAAAAATATTCCTCCAACGCATGCCACACTCCGACCAATGGAAATCCCTCCGGCGAAGCTCAATCACCACCTATAGCTCATAAACATCTTTATACCTTGATTTAAGACCAAGAGGTATGATTTATTTTAAACATAATTTTCGAAATTTTGGAGGTTGTTCGAATTTATGTTGAGTATGTGGCTTCAAGATGTTCACTCTGGTTTCATGCTATCGTACGCATTGGGGGATGGTGGTTGCATCTATTATGGGCGTGATTTAGTTCTTAGGGCATTATAATATTATATGACTTGCGTGTGTTCGACAAAATGCCTGAGACAAATCGAACAACTATTTTCCAATTTTGCTATGGTGTCTTGTTGTTAGTTCAGTTGCTGTGTTCGACAAGTCTATATGGTTCATGACGAAGATTGGAATCGCTATGCTATCACTTTCTGGCTCACATAGGCTTTGTAGGTACAATGGGACGAAAAGGCGCATCTGGTGCAAGTTCTTCACGACCTGAGTCGTCGCGCACTCCAACCCGCCCGTACGCCAACGTCGATGCCCAAACCCCGCGGCGCTACTAGCAGCTATGAAGACATTTGGAAACGAGGCGCAAGACACTTGTTTCGCCAAGCTTTGACGTCTCAAGTTTCTGCCGACGGACCAAATCGATTACGCCACCCTTCAGAAATACCATATCGACCAACAAGTCCAGGCCTACTTTTCCGTTGGTGGTTGGGTCCCATTCTTCGACATCGATGAGCTGGCCAACAAAGAGCTCATGCTGGAGTTCTTAACCACATTTTCATTCAACGACCGTGACCCGACTGCCACAATCACTTTCCGTGTGTTCAATGAGGAGAAAACAACGAACGCCAGCGAGTTACGTGTTGCCCTAGGCCTACCAGGTTCCAACAGTCGTGTCGAGCACTACACCGACTACCTCGGCGATCAGGGAAACAAACAAGAACTTTGGCGGGAGCTTATTCTACCATTCATCACGAGAGTCGTGAAAGGCTTGGGTTTGTGGCCGGAGAACGCCCCGGAGATGGTAGTCGCTGGCGGGCGCAATCTTTTGAATGAGGAGATGATGGCACGCATGAGCGTGCTAGAGAAAACTCTGTGGACGCGCAAGAACAAGGTGTATCGGCGTCCACAGTACATCGGTCACACCAATTTCAGACCCGATATGGGCGCTCAGAACCTCCTAGCCATCGATGACCCACCCCCACTACAGACTGGTTCTACTAGCCGCTCGACGTTCGAGTAAGGTGGCCCGTCTTGAGTCGCACCTGAAGTGACGAATACGGATCTAGCAGCACTATGCCAAGATGTCTTTGGTCAAATGGAGGAGCATCATCGATGCTACGAAGAGGCACAACAGAAGTACAACGAGGATACTCGCCGCCAGGAGGAACAGCTGAGGCGCCACAGTAATGCGTTAGCGATAATCAATGCAGCGATGGCCGCGATCTCAGAGACGCAGCTGCCACTGCCCGGTCCACCACCACCGGCCCCGGAGTCTTAGCGCCCCTTTTCCGTTCCTTTCTTTTGTCTTTCATTAAATTATTTCAGTCGTACTATTGTCTCTCTCCTACCTTCGATTGAATACGTCGCCTTTCCCAAATATGCAAGTCACACAAATGTCACTTATTCGTCAGGGGAGTCACATTCTTTTCAACTTTCTTTTACCTACCTTTTTTTCATTCTATTCGTTGAGGACAACGTACGTCTTAAGTGTGGGGAGGGGAATCTAGTTGAAAATTTACGTGAAACTTTTTCTTTATAACTCAGGGGAATCTTGTTGTAAATTTACGTGAAAGTTTTTCTTTATAACGTGCACGTGAGTTATAAAGTTATTTGAAAAAGCATGATTTATTGATGTTTGGCATGATTGTGTGCATTTATCTCGAAGAAGGATTGCATATTAGGGAGTCTTGTGAGCGATTGGGACATGCATTAGTGATTAAATCTTTTCCGCATGAATAGATATAGTATTACTTTGAGAGATTCACACACATAACCTGTTCCGTTGTGAAAGTTTGAGCTGACGAGCTTTTGCTCAATTTCTTTTTCTTTGTTGTGTGAGTAGTGCGTAGTTTATGTCTCTCTAGAACTTGCTTGTCTGATATGCATTGAAATTGCTTGTGGAGTGTTTTGTGTGAATAGGACGAAGGCATTAGGAAATAAGTCCAAGGCCAGAGTTTCCGACCGTGACTGATCACCACAGTTAGCCACTTTGAGCCCAAGCTATTTATTTCTGAAACTTCGTATTTAATAAGCCGTTGACCTGAATAAGCCTCCAGAAATCATCTGAACCCGAATTAAGTGGAAGTGAAGGTTGAATGTCAAAGTCGAAAAGCTCAGCCGGATGATACCCCAAGAGAACGCCCCAAGAAATTCCTCATAGACCTGGAGCAGGAGAGGGTACCGCCGAAACTCGACGAGGTGTCAAAAAAAAAGAGTGAAGAAGAATAGAAAGAAAAAGAAGAAGCTTCTGCGAAAAAAAAAAAGAACCTTTCCTCCGATAATCTTGCATTCTCAAGACTCCACCACATCCATCCATATTGAGAATTGGCAGAAGAAATGCTTAGTGAAGCACGACGACGGCAATAAGAGGAACCTCATGGCAGAAACAAGAGGGTTGATGTAATACCCATAAAATTAATACGGAATTATTTTTGTAATGTTCGAAATTAATGAAGTTGATTTTCGAACAATAACTGATTTTCGGAGCAAGCCGAAAATATTAATTGGGCCGAGAGTGAATAAATTAATATGAGCAAAAATGTTTATAAAGCCCAAGAAATAAAATAGACCAAATAATATTCAAGCTCAAATAAGTAAATAGGCCCAACCCTATAATAAATAAGTAACCACTAGATAATGAATTGACGTGGCCCAAGTTAAATAATGAAAGGCCCAAAGAATTAGATAAGTAAGGAGGTTGCTTAAATCATGGGAAAACCCACGTTAGAACCATGCCACCCTTACCCCTAATCTATAAAAAAATAATCATTATGTTGGGCGAAGAAGAAAACGTGATATAATTGCGAAAACAAAGTAAAATCCTCACTTCTCAAATCATCAAACCAACGTGAAAAGCAAAAGAAGAAAAGGAAGCAAATAAAACCAAGAAGAAAGGGTTCAAACGATTAAGGCAAGAAGAAAAATTCAAAGGAGATTAGGAAGTCGAACAACGAAGGAGAAGCAAAGAAGGATTTGGGCAAATTCGATCCATATTTAACCTAGAAATAAGTTCCAAAGAGCTTAAGGAGGTAAGAATCATGTTATGACTCATAAATCCTCCATAAGCTTACGTTCTCTTTTTAAATATAAAAAGAGAGAGAAAGAGTTTCGCGGACCGTTTCTTATTTCGCGAATCGAGTGAAATGATTTTAAATATAAAGAAAAAGGTCGGCCGATTGGGTTTTTCGGGTCACGAAGTTTTGTGGGGGCCCAAAAAGAATTTCGATGTGTGAGTAAAACAAGTTTGCGCGGGCCAGAGTTCGGATTTCGCGGGCTGACGCAGTTCGCGAGTTGTGAGTGTTAGGTCCCCGTTTGTCAACTCAATCAATCCTAGGCCTGAACTCTAAGGAAATCGATTATCATTATTGAATTTGAAGTTCGATCGAAAACCTTCAATGAAGAACACGAGAGAGAATTCCTTTAGTGAGAGAATGATTTATGAGTTTCTCTCTCTAGAATTGAATTCGGCAGCCTTTCAGATTGATTCTCTAATTTTCTGTATTAAGCTCAATGTTTGTACAACTATTTATACCAAACAAACTTGGTATAAATATCAAACTAGTCCTAATCTAAGGACTAATACAAATAAAGCCCCTAAGTACGAAGACAACTAATAAATCAAATCACAATTAAAATTGATATTGTGAGAGAAGTCGCGGGCCGACTTTAAGTTCTCGGGGGCCGCTCATTTCGCGGGGTGATTCCTGTGAGTGGCGTCGGGCTCCACGCGGGCTTAAACCAGGTTTTGCGGACCTGATCAAACAATTCGCGAACTCGGCGAAGGTTTCGTGAATCGGGGCTTCGACTCGATGATTTGCGGGTTGACCAATTTTAATCGGACTATTCGCGAGACTCAGCGAGTGATTTCGCGAATTCGGGCCTTGACCTAAACGTTTCACGAGTTGACCAACTTTTACAATGTGGGATCGGGCGAATCTTGGTTTTGGCTTTTACCAGAGTTGACCAGTGGAGTTAATTTTGGGCTTCTGCCCAATTTCAGGCCCAAGTATTTTAAATAAAAATATTTTAAGCCCAAATCAATTTTAAAATAAAATATTTTCGTATTATCAATTATATTTTAGGGTCAACCCATATTTTAAATTATAAATATTATTTTTGAATTTTAAACATTCGGCCTAGTTCGATAGCTATACGAGTCAGGTGATTTCAGTGCTTGAGACGTACGTGCTATATGTGATTGACTTATGTGTGCATTGCACTACATGCCATGTGTGGCGACCCCCATTTTCTAATCGCTAATTAGCGATAACTCGCATCGGGTTTAGCAGCGAAAGCCGCGGAGAACCCATTTTACAAAAACATTTGTTTATACAAATGTTAATACGAACGGGCCGAAGGCCCAAATCATACTATCACTCGCCCACAGGTCGTCATCCATGTACAGCCCCACCCTCAAAAGCCCATGGAAGCTCCGATAGCCAGCCTCGATCGTTGATTACCTACAACCCGCAAACACTGAGCTATTGCCCAGTAGGTGAAATAATGCATGCACGTGTGACTCGCTCACGTTCACTCACCCCATTCTCACCAATGCAATGCCACTCACTATCACTCATCACAACCGGGATACACTCACCACCTCACAACGGGCCCCGGGCTTCATACTGTGCACCATCACGCGAAATCACTACCACGATCACGATCACAACCACAACACGATCACAACACTACGACAGTGGCCTACACTGAGCAGCCTCCCGGAGCCATATCAGGTCACACTCTCAGGTCGCCTCTTCTGCCAATGCGGTGCCCACACTGGTAGCCTACGCTAGGTCCCATAAGGATACCCAGGTCGCACCCTCCAGGTCGCCTCCTTCCGCATGCGACAGCGTGGCCTACACTAGCTAGCCTACTTGGGGATATCCCAAGTCGCTCCTTTCTAGGTCGCCCGCAGTCTGCCGCATAATGTCCAACGGGCCAATGGCTCACCGTCACAGGCGCTGGCGCACAACAGATGCCCACACTCACGTGACTCCTCTACGGGTCGACAGCCAATATCGGCTACACGCTCAATAGGTACAATACAGTACCACCGTTCCACCACGGTACACTCCGTGAAATGACGTGTAATGCACTTGCAGATATTTAACATGATAATACATGGTAACATGATGCTACATGAAACGCACGTAAACACATAATCACATAATTCATTCACATAAATATCACATTGGTGTTTACGCGTTGTAGATAAAATTCACCTACCTGTCCTCCGATAAAATTAGTAACGAAATCTGGTATTCCCTACGCTCCGATCCTCTGAGTATTGGAAATATTATCATATCAATATATTTATTGAGTCATATAAGTTTCGAAAATGCTAAAATTATCAAAACCCTATAATTCATGGAAACCTTAAAAATAATGAAATTCTTGAAAATAAATAAACCCTAATTTATTGACTAAAACATAATGTCGAAATCCTTGATGGTGTCGAAATTCTCATAAGACACATCTCGAGATTATTCTATGAAGGGATTTCGAAATCTTTGTTAACATGAAATGTCGAGACTCATTATTGAAAAGTAAATGTCGAAATTCCTTCATAATGTCGAGAATTCATTATTTTAATAAACTTGCCAAAATCTTTTGTTAAAGAAACAGATGTCGAGATCTATTAAGTCTTATAAATGTCAAGACCTCTTATTATATATATATCATCAAACAATCTCGAGACCTCTTAGTAAATATCGAGACAATATTGTGTATGTTGAAATCTAATTATGGTAGGATAAAATGTCGAGATCTCATTATTGAAAAAAGACAATTGTTGAACTCTTTTATTGAGGAGCAAATGTCGAGATCCTTAGCCAGCTTATCGAGATCTTTTATGTGAAAGCAATGTCGAGATCCTCCTATCGCATTCTCGAAATCATCTCAGTAAAGCATTCGAAATCCTTTAATTATTCATTTCGAAATTTCCTCATCACATCTCGACATCTTTTATATCTCGAAATCCAGTTGTGATAGGGTTAAATCTCGAAATCTATTTACAAGGTCTTATTACTTAATTATTGTAATCTCACTTGAAGCAATCCATGATGAAATCGACCACACATAATTAAATCTAAGCGTGGTATAATACCGTAAGCATCATCACGCATGCACCTAAAAGAATTTCTCCATCCCACTGCTCGAATATGTATTACCCTATATTAACATACAAATCTTTCTTTATTCAACTAACGCACTTAAATTCAAGCAAACTAGCCAAATCTAAAACTCATGAAATATTCTACCGCAAAAATTTCCACAGGTTCACAAGTTGAAATCAGAAATTAACTAGGGTTTTCTATTTCTAAGCACTAACAAACCTTCGAGAGTTCTCATATAGTCATTACCTAATTGTAATCTTAGCGTATGATGAGTGCTATCGAAAATGTTCTCATAATCATTACTCACCCATATAATCAGTATTTACATATATATAGCTTATCGAAATTAACTTAAGTATATTAAATTTAGAGAACATTTCGTATACCTCTCTTTGAAATTTGATGAAGCCCTTACAAGTTCTTGTCCTTAGCTTCACGTTATTCTTTCGTTAGTCAAGTTCTTACTTTTGCTAGTACCCCTTTTTGCTCCAAGTTCGTATGTGATGAATCAGGGTTTTTCCTATCTTTCCTCCTTGTTGTAACATCCTCATTCGATAAGTATTAACTATTGGAAAATGGGAATGATGGGACAAGTTAATGACGTAAGTTTTCCCTCAACCTTAAGCAACTTCATTCTCAGTATTTATCTTAGTTACTTGGGCTCTAAATATCGTATCATAAATATAGCCCATCATTATAAATTTTTATACTATTTATTATTTTTAGATATTTTTTTTGACTCAATTTTTAAATAAATTTGAAAACCATAAAAATCATAAAAATCTATATTCTCGTTCCTAGATTTGCATTTCACTATTCCGGTCCTAATCTGCAACATTACATAATCAATAACAATAAAAACCCGTATTTAATTTTTAACGGGTATTACATTCTCCCCCCCTTAAAAGAATTTCGTCCCCGAAATTACGCCGATTGCAATAACTCGGGGCATCGATTTCTTTTTCTCTCACAGTGGTTTGGATGTATTTGTTGTCGCAATTCTAGTATTCGGGAAAAGTAACTAATCACTACCCTTTCTAGAAATTTTCAATTCTTATTTGGAATCATTCCTTGATTTTTAGCTTTCTCCCGTTACTTCATTTAATTAAGTTGAACCATTAGGCAAAATATTTATATTATCTTACAGGACAAAATATTACCGCTCCTAAGTTCACAAGTTTCACAAAATGAGCGCATCCTATCTTACATATTTGGTTTTACCCTATGTTGTTCCTCATCTTCTTCAGCAGTGAGGGTAAAACCCTAGCTGGTACCCTTGGAAGTTGGTTCTGCACAGGTTGTCGATTCTGTACAAGGGTCGGATTAGCTGGCGGATTCTCACGACAAAATCGCGAGATATGACCCGCCTTCCCACAATTGAAGCACTTGATATTGGGATTAGGACCAAAACAGACGCCGACATGTTGACGTCCACACTGTTGCACGTCGGCATCGGCTGTTTGGCCAGAGCATTGTTAGGTCTCGCATTTGGCCTTTGTTCCCATCTGGGTTCATTTGGCCTCCCGCGGTTTGGCTGATTAGGAGCATGGACTACCAATTGTTTCTTCTCGTTTCCTTCGCGACCGTATTGTCCCTGCTCCATCTTTCTCTTTGCTTCTCGATCTTTAGATAGCCTCGCCTCGGCTTCTTCAGCCACCAAAGCTCGTTCGACAGCCTTAGCATAGGTCATATCTGGAGATCTCGTCACCGCGACATCTCGGTATAGTTCAGACTTCAGGGCGATTAGAAAACGTCCCACTTTAAGGTTGTCTGTCGCTACTATATGGGGAGCAAAGCGAGAAAGTTGCTCAAATTTGCGGATGTTCTCCGCAACAGACATCCCGCCCTGACGTAAATTGATGAATTCCTCCACTTTCGTGTCACGGGCAGAAATGCTAAAATACTTTTCCTCGAAGAGCTCCTTAAAGCGCTCCCAGGTCATTGTGCTCGGATCTTCCATCACTGTGATGGTATCCCACCAGTATCCGGCATTTCCCCGGAGTTGAAAAGAGGCACACAGAACTTTCTCCTCTCCGGGAGTTCGGCTATATTGGAACATGGATTCAATGGTCCTAATCCACTCACACGCCGCAATTGGATCTAGAGTGTCTTCGAAAATAGGAGGATCAGTTTACGGAACCTATGCCCGATAATTTCAGTTCTATCGATCTGGGGCGGCACATGTCGCTCCGACGAATTTTGGTTGCGGATCAGGGCATTAATTTGTTCGGATTGGAGCCGAACAAGGTCTGCAAGCTGGGAAATTGTACGGTTCGAGTCATGTTCATCGGGACTGGGTTCCCTTTCCTCGTGGTGTTGTCGGCTTGATTCGCCATTAAACTCACTTCTAGTTCGTACCATTTTATCCTACTAACTATAATCAAAGTTTCACATTAGCACATAAGAATTATCACAGATACATAAACACTTACAGACGAGGCTGGGCTTCCATGCTTTTGAGCGGCCGTACATGGACA
This sequence comes from Craterostigma plantagineum, assembly GCA_027422505.1. NCBI lineage: Eukaryota > Viridiplantae > Streptophyta > Magnoliopsida > Lamiales > Linderniaceae > Craterostigma > Craterostigma plantagineum. Next base: position 6,253,206 of record JAPQWV010000045.1, read on the forward strand.
GTCTACAGAATCTATATCCTAAGCTCTGATACCACCTGTGGCGACCCCCATTTTCTAATCGCTAATTAGCGATAACTCGCATCGGGTTAAGCAGCGAAAGCCGCGGAGAACCCATTTTACAAAAACATTTGTTTATACAAATGTTAATACGAACGGGCCGAAGGCCCAAATCATACTATCACTCGCCCACAGGTCGTCATCCATGTACAGCCCCACCCTCAAAAGCCCATGGAAGCTCCGATAGCCAGCCTCGATCGTTGATTACCTACAACCCGCAAACACTGAGCTATTGCCCAGTAGGTGAAATAATGCATGCACGTGTGACTCGCTCACGTTCACTCACCCCAATTCTCACCAATGCAATGCCACTCACTATCACTCATCACAACCGGGATACACTCACCACCTCACAACGGGCCCCGGGCTTCATACTGTGCACCATCACGCGAAATCACTACCACGATCACGATCACAACCACAACACGATCACAACACTACGACAGTGGCCTACACTGAGCAGCCTCCCGGAGCCATATCAGGTCACACTCTCAGGTCGCCTCTTCTGCCAATGCGGTGCCCACGCTGGTAGCCTACGCTAGGTCCCATAAGGATACCCAGGTCGCACCCTCCAGGTCGCCTCCTTCCGCATGCGACAGCGTGGCCTACACTAGCTAGCCTACTTGGGGATATCCCAAGTCGCTCCTTTCTAGGTCGCCCGCAGTCTGCCGCATAATGTCCAACGGGCCAATGGCTCACCGTCACAGGCGCTGGCGCACAACAGATGCCCACACTCACGTGACTCCTCTACGGGTCGACAGCCAATATCGGCTACACGCTCAATAGGTACAATACAGTACCACCGTTCCACCACGGTACACTCCGTGAAATGACGTGTAATGCACTTGCAGATATTTAACATGATAATACATGGTAACATGATGCTACATGAAACGCACGTAAACACATAATCACATAATTCATTCACATAAATATCACATTGGTGTTTACGCGTTGTAGATAAAATTCACCTACCTGTCCTCCGATAAAATTAGTAACGAAATCTGTATTCCCTACGCTCCGATCCTCTGAGTATTGGAAATATTATCATATCAATATATTTATTGAGTCATATAAGTTTCGAAAATGCTAAAATTATCAAAACCCTATAATTCATGGAAACCTTAAAAATAATGAAATTCTTGAAAATAAATAAACCCTAATTTATTGACTAAAACATAATGTCGAAATCCTTGATGGTGTCGAAATTCTCATAAGACACATCTCGAGATTATTCTATGAAGGGATTTCGAAATCTTTGTTAACATGAAATGTCGAGACTCATTATTGAAAAGTAAATGTCGAAATTCCTTCATAATGTCGAGAATTCATTATTTTAATAAACTTGCCAAAATCTTTTGTTAAAGAAACAGATGTCGAGATCTATTAAGTCTTATAAATGTCAAGACCTCTTATTATATATATATCATCAAACAATCTCGAGACCTCTTAGTAAATATCGAGACAATATTGTGTATGTTGAAATCTAATTATGGTAGGATAAAATGTCGAGATCTCATTATTGAAAAAAAACAATTGTTGAACTCTTTTATTGAGGAGCAAATGTCGAGATCCTTAGCCAGCTTATCGAGATCTTTTATGTGAAAGCAATGTCGAGATCCTCCTATCGCATTCTCGAAATCATCTCAGTAAAGCATTCGAAATCCTTTTATTATTCATTTCGAAATTTCCTCATCACATCTCGACATCTTTTATATCTCGAAATCCAGTTGTGATAGGGTTAAATCTCGAAATCTATTTACAAGGTCTTATTACTTAATTATTGTAATCTCACTTGAAGCAATCCATGATGAAATCGACCACACATAATTAAATCTAAGCGTGGTATAATACCGTAAGCATCATCACGCATGCACCTAAAGAATTTCTCCATCCCACTGCTCGAATATGTATTACCCTATATTAACATACAAATCTTTCTTTATTCAACTAACGCACTTAAATTCAAGCAAACTAGCCAAATCTAAAACTCATGAAATATTCTACCGCAAAAATTTCCACAGGTTCACAAGTTGAAATCAGAAACTAACTAGGGTTTTCTATTTCTAAGCACTAACAAACCTTCGAGAGTTCTCATATAGTCATTACCTAATTGTAATCTTAGCGTATGATGAGTGCTATCGAAAATGTTCTCATAATCATTACTCACCCATATAATCAGTATTTACATATATATAGCTTATCGAAATTAACTTAAGTATATTAAATTTAGAGAACATTTCGTATACCTCTCTTTGAAATTTGATGAAGCCCTTACAAGTTCTTGTCCTTAGCTTCACGTTATTCTTTCGTTAGTCAAGTTCTTACTTTTGCCTAGTACCCCTTTTTGCTCCAAGTTCGTATGTGATGAATCAGGGTTTTTCCTATCTTTCCTCCTTGTTGTAACATCCTCATTCGATAAGTATTAACTATTGGAAAATGGGAATGATGGGACAAGTTAATGACGTGAGTTTTCCCTCAACCTTAAGCAACTTCATTCTCAGTATTTATCTTAGTTACTTGGGCTCTAAATATCGTATCATAAATATAGCCCATCATTATAAATTTTTATACTATTTATTATTTTTAGATATTTTTTTTGACTCAATTTTTAAATAAATTTGAAAACCATAAAAATCATAAAAATCTATATTCTCGTTCCCAGATTTGCATTTCACTATTCCGGTCCTAATCTGCAACATTACATAATCAATCACAATAAAAACCCGTATTTAATTTTTAACGGGTATTACACCATGTGAGAGATTGTTGTGCCGTATTTATACGGTGACGCCTTACGGTGTCGGATGGGTGGGGTAGAGTGACCTATATTGGTCGTCAGGTTTAGACTCGATTGGGCACTTGGTGGGAGATAGGGTTTGCAACGCCTGTCTACTCGAGATTGAGCCACCCGAGGTGTATACCACCGGATATATTTGGCTCAAGGACGGCAGACAGATGTGAGATTCCTGTCTACCCGGATTAGTCGTACATTTCTCGGGGAAAAGCTGTCGGGTTGAGATTGAAGTGCGGAAGGAGCGACCCGGCACGACCGGCGTGGGCTACCGCATGGTTTATGGCATACTTTGCCATTGCGCGCGTGGGTGCCGAGTCTAGCGTAGGGCCCTATTATGTATGAGATGTGTTGTAGGAGCTGAGCGTGCATTATCATGTTGTGAGGATTGGGACTGGGTGAGTGCACGCATGCATCGCATATTTTTACCACCACCTACTGAGCAATTTTGCTCAGGGTTCTATTTTATAGGTGAGACCGAGTCCGACACCGATGGGTGTCAGGGTTAGCAGTAGGCTGGCTAGCGGCGGTGACTCCACGGGCTTTTGAGGGCGGCGCAGTACATGGTACGCGACCTGTGGAGCGGCGTAGTATAGTGTAGTCTGGTTAGATTTTTGGGGCTTCGGCCCGGTGTAATGTAGTGACGCTTTTTGTGTAAAACCCGACTCTTAGTTATTTATGTAAATTATTTTCCTTAAAAGTTAATGATAATTCGGGTCCTCCGCGAGTTTTGCGGAAAACCGCCAATTAACTTAATTAGAAAGTAGGGTCGCCACAGGTGGTATCAGAGAGTTACGTTTTAGATTCTGAAGACTGTCCATGTACTGCCTCTCAAAAGCCGGGAGAACCAGCCTCGCCTGTAAGTGTTGTGTGCTAATGTGATTATGTGATCTCATATGTGCTCGTTTATGTGTACTAGCTAGCATTTGGGAATGTTGAGGGGTAGACCTAGACGTGATCTGTAGAAGAGTCAAGCCGACGGGACGAACCTGAGTCGCCGACTCGTGAACACGACGCCATCCGACGACTGACTGAATTGATCCAGCATCAGCCAGACTAAATTAACTTTCTAATCAATCATCGGAGTTCATCTGAGCACCGTCCCTCCCCGCAGCCCGATCGCGTGGAGATTATTGGAGAGAGATTCCGTAAGCTTAGTCCCCCGACTTTTGCCGAGGCCACTGACCCTGCGGTGGCCGAAGACTGGATCGGCACAATTGAGGATCTTTTCAAGAGCTGAGGAATACGCTCAGAAATTATGAGCATGCGCTGGGCTTGCGCAGATCGTATTATGCCCGACGAGGACAGACAGCATGGAAGCAAAATCAAGCACAAAGGGGGAGAATGTAGAATACTATTTCTAGTGTGCTTTGATTTAATTAGCTGTCTTCGTAGATTGGGGCTTTTATTGTATTTGTCCTTAGTTTAGGACTTACTTGCTATTTATACCAAGTATGTTTGGTATAAATAGATGTACTAACATTGTAGAGTATCAATTTTAATTGTGCTTGATTTCATTAGTTGTCCTTGTAATTAGGGGCTTTATTTGTATTAGTCCATAGATTAGGACTAGTTAGATATTTATACCAAGTTTGTTTGGTATAAATAGTTGTACAAACATTGAGCTTAATATAGAAAATTAGAGAATTGATCCGAAAGGCTGCAGAATTCATTTCTAGAGAAGAAATGAGCATTCTTCTATTACGCACGTTGACTTTCGTTGACTTCTCTTTCTAGCGAATTCCCTCTCCAAACCCTAAAACTTTTCACCTTCCTTCACCTTCCACCACCACCATCCACCACCATCCGCCACCAGAGTCACCACCGCCACCTTGACTGCCGCCGGAGAACGCCCAATCACCCTCCCTCGCCGGGTTCAGACGGCGATGGAAGGGTTTTAGGCTTTCGCATGTGTTTTCGTCCATAAACCTTTCGTATTCCGTTATCTTTCACCCTCTTCTATGGCTGATCCATCATTTGATTTGGATTCTTTGGGGCCTACACCTGATTATGAGGCTCTGAGACGCAATATCACTGCCTTCGATGATCGGTTCGACGTGGTTTCCTTTGAAGCTTTCTTGGCGCGGGTCACTGTTGGAAACTCCGGCCACCAACATCCACCGGCGCAGGTGTTCTCGGCCCAGCCCCGGGTTGACCATCCTATTGGATCCGCCCCCAATGGTTCTCGGCCTGCAAATAGGTACAACTCGACTCAGCCTCTTTGGATCCCGCAAAGGCGAAAGCGACGGTTCACCTCCACCGTGGTCCCTGTCCGCGACCCACCCAATGAAGCACGTGGCCTGATCCGCAGGGGCACACCACCGCCACATATCAGCTCCCATCGACGACGGGAACTTGGATTGAACGAGAAAGAGCCAGCCCCTACCGCCGGGTCTGCTCCTATGGGAAACAACGGTGCAATTAGGGTCTCTCCATCCAAAGCCCCGGTTAATGTTGGGCCTGGGAATTTATCTAACGGGCCTCGATTCGACGTGGATATGGCTGCATCCCAGCCGGATTCTGCCCTGGTCCTTGAAGATGCCTCGGATGAGGATCAACCTCCGCCCCAAAAGCCTCGATCGCCGTCTCCCTAGCCGGACTGTTACATCGGGCTCAGGGCCGATCTGGGTGGGAGGCGCTGCCAATGTACAACCGATGTTGGTGGGAGGTTTGACACCAACTATGTCCAGCAACACTAGGGTTTCTACGATGGATGGTCGTGAAGTTGCGGCAGAAATCATAACCGGGGCCACCCCATCTTCGACACCTCCACATCAGCTGAATGGAGAGCGTAGTACCCCCTCCTTTGCGGCCATCACCCAAGGAGCTGCTATCAATCGCAATCAGCCACGACAGCCGAGTCCGACACGGCTTAACGTCTCCTTTACGCCACCTACGATGAATGACGGTGTGGCTGAAGCTTGCCCTCCTTGGGAGGTGATTCAACAAGGAACGGCTAGATGGGACCACACCCTTGTTGGGTATTTTTTGAGAAAGAGACCGTTCTTCCCCCATGTTGAACGTTTTGCCCGTGCCCTTTGGAAGGATCTCGTAGAAGTCCGTACGACTATTAACGGCTTCTTTAAGTTTAGGTTTCGGACCGCTGATTCATGTGAGGCGGTCTTGGAAGGTGGACCTTGGCTCATGCAAGGACAACCCCTTTTCCTTGAATCTTGGAAGGTTGGTATGTCTTTCGAGAAGAAACAGCATGAAGCGGTCCCGCTCTGGGTCAGATTACGCAACGTGCCATCAGAATTATGGACCCAAGATGGGCTGGGAATTGTGGCGAGTGTACTTGGCAAGCCTCTCTTCGCCGACGCCATGACGGCTAGGGCTGAGAAACTTGAATACGCTAGAATCTGCGTTGAAAAATCTCTAGAGGCGCCTTTCGAGGATCAATTCAATGTTCGTATCCCATGCAAGGAGGGGGGACACTCGACTGTGGTGCCCATTACGGTTGAATATGAGTGGAGGCCTAAAAAGTGCACAACATGCGCTTCGTGGACTCACGGAGCTGGAACATGCCCTAAAAACCAAACCCCAAACCGTCCGCAACAGCCTATAGGGGCCCGACAACTCGCCACTAGGAAGGATGAACCGCCGCATGCCTCAAACAAGGCAAACCAAAGTGCGCGGCCAGCTACATCTGCCACCGGCCCACAAGCAAGCCGACAATGGCATCGTGCGACTAATCAGGATAAAGGAAAGGAGCCACTTAGGGAAGCTACCACGGCGTCTATGGCCAAGGAACACATGCCTCGAGGCAGCCACACACCATTAAGGCAGGCCAATGATGGATCCTCGACTAGCTCTGCCCCGACTACCTCTCAGCGCGAGGACTGTAACCCATTCGCGGTCCTAGCTGATTTAGAATAGGATATCACCAGTACTAAGGGTCCTACAGCAGCCCTTCTGACAGGTTCTCCATGATCCCTTGCGCCGTTTGGAACACACGTGGTCTAAATAGGTTAGACCACAGATGGGCGGTGAGGGAGTTGATTACTAAGAATAGGCTGAAAGTTATTGGTCTCGTTGAAACGAGAGTCTCTGAGCAGAATGCTTCTTCTATTACTCAAACTATTAATGACTGGAGTTGGTTTTATGACTACGATAATGGCCCTGCATCTCGTATCTGGGTTGGATGGGATGTAAGATCTGTGAATGTCACTGTTGAGGCGCATACTCCACAGGCCATCCATTGTAAAGTCTTAATCTTGGAAGATAGGCAGGTTGTCTACATCTCATTTATCTATGGGCAGAATCAACGTGCGGATCGGCGGAGCTTACGGGATGACCTTGTTGCGACATCCCATTCTCGGGTGGATAATCTGTGGGTGGTGATGGGGGATTTTAATGCGATTTTGGATAACACGGATGCCCGGGAAGGTACTCCGGGAGGGGGCTGCCCTGATATGGCAGCGTGCTTCACGGCCTCTGACCTGATTGGGTTACCTCGGGTGGGATCGCCCTTCACATGGTATAATCAACAAAGTGGCACCGCGGCTATCTGGCGAAGATTAGATAGAATGGTGGGAAATCCCTCTTGGTTTGCCCGATTTGGTGACCTGGTTTATCGCGGCGCCCTTCCTTCTACCTCATACCACTCTCCACTCATCCTGGAGGCGAATAGTCCGGCGAGGGCTACGGGTCCTATCTTCCGCTTTGACAACTTCCTTACTAAGGATCCTCGATTCGCAACTTTGGTTGAAGAAGCGTGGAATAGCCCCATGGCTGGTTACCCCATGTTCTCTGTTGTTAAAGAACTTAAGGGAGTCAAACAAGTTATGAAGCGGCTACGAAGAGATAAAGGAGACCTGAACCACAACACTCTTGAGGCTAAGAGATATCTCGACACCGTTCAAGATATGGCTATACACCATCCTATGGACCCTAACCTTCTCCTGCTCAAAAAACGATGCCGTTTCGCTTATGCCAGAGCTGTAGAGATGGAGCACGAAGCACTTATTCAGCGTGCTAAAGTGGCGTGGCTTAAGGATGGGGATCAATGCACCTCCTTCTTTTTCAAGAAAGTGGCCACTCGACGTGCTACTAACCGGATTTTCTTCCTGGAGAATGAAGCGGGGGACACCTTTGAGGGTGACGCTCTAGTACGTTCCCAACTGGTTCGCTTCTATACGGACTTGCTCGGCCCATCTACCCGAACGAACCCCATATCAGCCTCCTTGATTGCACCTTTCCTAGAGAGAAAGCTGGGTACGGACGAGTCTATGCGATGATTCAACCGGTCAGCGACGATGAGATAAGGAGTGCTCTCTTTTCTATGGGAGACAACAAGTCCCCCGGTCCTGATGGGTTTTCAGCGGCTTTCTTCAAACATGCTTGGAGCACTGTTGGGACTGAAATTACCTTTGCCATTAAAGAATTTTTCCGCACGGGGCTGCTCCTAAAAGAACTCAACTCGACTCTCATTACTCTCATACCCAAGAGCGACAACCCGCGTTTCGCCAAGGACTTCAGACCTATATCCTGCTGCAACGTGCTCTACAAAATAATATCCAAGGTCATTGCTAATCGACTGAAGGGATACCTGAGCCGTCTTGTCCACCCGACGCAAACAGCGTTTATTCCCGGCCGGCGTATATCGGATAACATACTCTTAGAACAAGAGGTTTTGCCACGGGTATAATAGTGTTGGTCTACCGGAACGGGTCGCCTTCAAAATCGATATCGCTAAAGCCTATGATCGTGTTGAGTGGGACTTCATTCTCGGGACTCTTGAAGCTCTCAATTGCCATAGCACTTTTGTGAGCTGGATCCGCGCCTGCCTCACGACGCCTTATTACTCGATCAACATCAATAGCAGACCGGATGGTTACTTCAAAGGGCGACGCGGTCTTCGACAGGGAGATCCCATCTCTCCCTACCTTTTCACGCTTGTGATGGAGGTGTTGCATGGCATTATCACTGATGGAATTCGCTGCAACCCCAGTTTCCGCTACCATTGGAAATGCGAAACCACTAAGCTATTTATGCTCTCCTTTGCGGATGACATTCTTCTCTTCTCGCGCAGATATTGAGTCAGTTACCGTATTCAAAAGCTGCCTTGAACAGTTCGCTACGCTCTCCGGTCTTCAGACCAATCTCCAGAAAAGCGAAATGTTCATTTCAAAAAGAGCGGATCGCCTTAAGGACCAGATCCAGGCGGTAATGGGCATTCCTATTGGATCTCTCCCGGTTTGGTACCTTGGGGTCCCCTTATCACCTCGAAGCTTAGTATTGCGGATTGTGCACCTCTCCCCAGCAGCATTGATCGTCGCTTGGGCTCTTGGACTAACCTTTCCTTATCTTATGCGGGTCGGACACAACTCATCAAATCGGTCCTTCTTGGTTTTCACACTTATTGGGCGAGTGTTTTTCTCCTCCCGAAAGGTATCACAAAGAGCATCGAGGCTAAACTCAGGGCTTTCCTCTGGAACGGCTCTTCTTCTAAAGTGGCTTGGGTTGATATCTGTCTCCCGAAGGACGAAGGCGGCTTGGGGATTAGACCTATCGAAACTGATAATAAGGCCCTCCTGTTGCGACTTCTCTGGAATCTGCTAAGTGGAGAGACCTCCTCAATATGGGCCTCTTGGATCCGGCAGACGCGTCTTCTTAATACTTCGCTTTGGACTATTAGGCCCTCACCTCGCACTTCGTGGAGTTGGAGGAAGCTACTTAAGCTCCGTGATCACATCCGTCCACTTATCACTTTCAGCATTGGGAATGGCTCCTTGATTAGGCTATGGACCGATCCTTGGCTCCTCAGGGGGCCCCTGATTGATCGATTTCCTCGTGGTCCTATGATCACGGGCCTTCCCCTTGATTCTAAGCTTAGTAAAGTGATTCGCGAGGATGGTTGGTGCTGGCCTGCGCGTAGTTCTAAGGAATACATGGACATTGAGCCCTTACTTCCGCAGGTTAGACCTAATGAGGAAGATAAGGTTATTTGGAGCGCCTCCTCGAATGGTACCTTCTCTACTCGCTCGGCTAGGGAGAGCATCCGACTTCGACGCCCTAAGGTCACATGGAACTCGCTCTTTGGCGGCCCTATTTCTATCCCGAGGTATGAGTTCATCCTTTGGCTTGCCATCAGAGACAGACTGGCGACGAGAGATAAGCCGTGGGTCGCGGCTAAGGCTGGGAGCTCCTCCTGCCTCCTCTGCGACACCCAGGAGGTTGAGACTACTCAACATCTCTTCTTTGAGTGCCCCTTTTCCAGACGATGCCTTCTCCTTCTCTGCCGGAAACTGCGCTTTGGTTGGCCGATTAGGGATTGGTTCGCTGGTATCAGGTGGGCGGCCCGACGCTGGAGGGGTAAACACTTAGCTAACTTGGGACCGCGACATGCTCTAGGATCACTGGTTTACCACCTGTGGATGGAGCATAACAAAAGATGGCACGATGGACGACAACGACAGCCAGGTCACATTATCGCTGATATTGAAGTGATACTTTGCTTACGTCTTTCTACCCTTCCCTCCAAGTATGCGCTGCAAAGCTCTGCCCTACGGCGGAAGTGGCGCATTACTTGGTAGATTGGTGGGTCGTTTGGTTGTTTTCTGCTTTGTCTCTCAGGTTCGGATTGGTCCTGCTCTGAACCTTATCAGTTTGGATGCTTCCTTTGGAGGGCTGCGATGCGTTACGTTTAGTTTTGGGAAGTTTTTCCCTTTTCTGTTCTCCTTTAAATCCACCTTTGCCCCGCGCTTTGCCTCTGTTTTTCTCCTTGTTTTTGCAGTTTGGTTTTAGGGTCGATCTGCCGTGGTTTGGAACTGGACTGGCTGCCCCTCGATCATACTCGTGGTGGACCTCTTACGGTGGTGCGTGCTATGCCGGGCGGTAAGATACAGGAGCTGGCATTTCATCGCCTTTCCCTGACCTGTTCTGCGGATGGTTTCCCCCTTGATTCTGCTTGATAATTCTCCTATGTGAAATTATCTGCTGCTGTACGCTTGCGCTTTGCCTGCACTTCGCCCGTTCGCCCTTCTGGCACTACATCTGGTGCTGGGGTCCTGTTGCGTGATGAAGGATTGTTACACCTACTTATGCCTTACTGCTTTGTCACTGTCATTGCTGTCCCGTTTTTTTATTTGGCTTGGGTCTTATTGGGACCTTGTGGGTGTTGGGCTGTTTCGGTCTTTGTCGATGTGCTTTTAGGTCGGTAGAATGTTACCGCTTGTTGCGTCGTGAGCGAAATCACGTACGCTACCCATGTACTCCTGTAATTGTAGTGAAATTTCCAAAAAATTCATTTCTAGAGAGAGAAACACACAAAATTCTCACACTAAAGGTTTTCTCTCTCGTGTTCTTCGATCAAAGGTTTTCGATCGAACTTCAATCTTCACCATTCTAATCGATTTCCTTAGAATTCATGCCTAGGATTAATTGTGTTGACTAACGAGGACCTAACAACGGTGAAAGGTGCGAAATTTTCACCGACCATAAAAGTTTGAAGTACTTCTTCACCCAGAAGGAGTTAAACATGCGACAACGACGATGGTTGGAACTCGTAAAAGACTACGACTGCGTTATCAACTATCATCCGGGCAAAGCAAATGTAGTCGCAGACGCACTCAGTCGAAAGGCGATGAGCACAGAAGTGCACAGGATTGGAGTGGAAGTAGTTGACTTAGGTGAAGTCGAAGCGAAACTAGCAACACTAACTCTTCAGCCTACGTTGCTAGAACGAATCAGAAAAGCACAAGGAGAGGACGAATTTTATCTGAAGGTGAAAGACGCGCTACCTGAGAACTTCGAAACCCGAAAAGATGGAACCTTGCTGTACAAGAACCGACTGTACGTACCCAATAACGAAGAGTTACAAAAAACAATAATGACAGAAGCACACGCAACAACATACTCAGTGCACCCGGGCGCGACAAAGATGTATCAAGATTTGCGAATCACATACTGGTGGCCGAGAATGAAGAAGGACATAGCAGCATTCGTAAATCGATGTATGACATGTCAACTGATCAAAGCCGAACACCAGCGACCAGCTGGAACTCTGCAGCCTTTACCAATTCCTGAATGGAAATGGGACCGCATCACGATGGACTTCGTCGTTGGTTTGCCTAAGATGACGAAAGGCCACGATGCCATTTGGGTGATTGTTGATCGCCTAACCAAATCGGCTCATTTCATTCCCATCAGCTCTACTTTCTCCATGGAACGCTATGCTGAATTATATATTCAGGAAATTGATCGACTCCATGGAATTCCAATTTCTATCGTCTCGGATCGAGATTCGAGATTTCTATCCAACTTTTGGCAGAGCTTGCAGAAAGCAATGGGAACCAAGCTCTCGTTCAGTACTGCATATCATCCCAGACCGACGGGCAGTCTGAACGAACTATCCAAACTCTTGAAGATATGTTACGGGCCTGCGTGCTGGATTTCTAAGGGAATTGGAGCAAATATTTGCCGCTAATCGAATTTTTTACAATAATAGCTTCCACGCTACAATCAGAATGGCGCCGTACGAGGCATTACACGGGCGTAAATGCTGATCCCCAGTCCATTGGGACGAAATCGACGAACGCGCAGTATTGGGACCGGATATGGTTCGCGAAACGACCGAAGCCGTGATGAAAATTAAGGAGAGGATGCGAACTGCTCAATGTCGGTAGAAGAGTTACGCAGATCACAGAAGACGACCTTTAGAGTTCACGGAGGACGACCAAGTATTTCTAAAGGTCTCCCCAATGACAGGCGTAAAGCGCTTTGGAAGAAAGGCAAGCTAAGTCCCAGATACATAGGCCCATTCAAAATCCTTAAATGAGTCGGCGAGGTGGCGTACTAGTTAGAATTGCCGGCTTCGTTATCGCACGTTCACGACGTATTTCACGTATTGACATTACGAAAATACGTCGCACACCCGAACCACGTGATCCATAATGAGCTTCTTTATCAACAGCTCAAGCCTGACTTGAGTTACGAGGAGAAGCCTGTAGAAATCTTGATGTATGAATCGAAACGGTTACGAAATAAAACTATTCCGTTAGTTAAGGTTTTGTGGCGGAATCAATTAATTGAGGAAGCCACTTGGGAACGTGAGGATGATATGAGAATTTGTTATCCCGAGTTATTCCAGTCGGCGTAATTTCGAGGACAATTCTTTTACGGGGGGAGGATGTAATACCCGTGAAAATTTAATACGGGATTTTGATGTAACTAATATTTGTGAATTAGGATCGAGATAGTGAAATGAAAGTCTTGGAACGAAAGTATAAATCTTTATGGTATTCAAATTTATATCAAAACTTATACAAAGAACATCTGAAAAAAATAATATAAGGACCTATAATATAAGCTATGTTTTGTGAAATAATCAAGGGACTTATATATTGGGTCATGCGTGATACATAATTTTGGCCCAAGTTCTCAAGGATAAATTTTAATAATAACGTTAGTTAAGCCATAGGGAATAGGATAACTGAAGCGACCCTAGCCATCGCCACCAATCCTAACGTTATCCTAAGTGCCTAACGATGCGATAACTTAAAAGAGATGCGGAAATGCGTATGAAATTTTTGCATTTATATAATGGAAGTCATTCATGTACATGACAAAAGAATTACATCTACTTCTTAATTACATTCGTGTCCTAATTTACACGTGACGTGTACACATGCACAGCAAAAGTCCCTATGCGCCCGCCTCACAGGTCGTCATCCACGTACACACCACCCCCAAAAGTCGCTGGAAGCTTCCAAAAGTTCGCCTTGCCGGCTAGGCGATCACGTACCGTGTTCGCGTGCACCTACAACACATAACGTAAGGGATGAGCCTCCGTGGCTCAGTAAGCAGAAATTATGCATGAATGCACGTGTCAATCCCCGCAAAGGCAATCAACGCTGATGCATCTAAGACTCGTACTACTTTCACTCAGGGCCCTCGGCTAATCTTACTATGCACCACAATGAGCTCACGTCCATCAAGGACAAATATGACTGCGGTCCACGCCGGATGGCCATACCCTAGGATGCACATGGTTCCCCTAGGTCGCCATACGTACTCGGTCGTCCCCGACTGTCGGCGGTCGCTCACGCTGGTAGCCCACTCGGAGGTTGCCTACACCAGAGTTCCACCCTGTGTCGCTTATACCCTCAGGTCGCACCCTCCAGGTCGGCCCCTACCGCCACGGGCATTGCCCAGTCATAACATAAACATACATATATATGACCCTTTCGCCAACGGGCATCGCCCTAATATATTTCATTATATATAGGATAATATACATATATAATATATATATATAAATAAATATATATACGGTCCTTTCTCCAACGGGCATTGCCCTAATATAGTTCATTATATATATAATAATAATAATAATATATTTATACGGTCCTTTCGCCAACGAGCATTGCCCTAATATATTTCATTATATATAGAATACTAATATAGATATATGCGGCCCTTTCGCCTACGGGTCTCTGCCCTAGTATAATTCGTTATATATATATATATAAATATATATATAATAATATAATAATATATATATGTATATATATATGGCCCTTTCGCCAACGGGCCTTGCCTTATCATAACATAAACATATATATATATATATATATTAGAGTTATATCAGATTCTTAAAACATCCAAACAAAACAAACAACTCTATATATATCATGAAATTTCATACCTCACTCGTTGATTGGTTTTTCTTTTGAAGTTGGAAGCTTGATGTCTTGCTCTCGTTTTCTTCTCCTTCTCAAGTTTTCTCTCTTTTTAACACTTGTTCTCATAGAGGTTTTTGTTAGCTTTAAAGCTTGGAGATAAGTATTATGCTTCGATTTAATCAATCTGAAAAGACTAGGTTGTAATTATTATTTCCCTCCAAGTCAAGCAACGTAATTATTAAACTCATCTTGTAAAATAAATATTTGGGCCAAAGTCATGTGTTTAAACCTAGCCCAATATCTCAAGTCTATATTATCGATTTACCCATATGACTCAATATTATTAGTCTTTATTATTATTATTTTCAAATGTTCTTTAATTAAGTTTTTGTCTTTAATTTGAAGCCATCCGAAAATCTATATTTTCGATTCAAGGTGTTAATTAATTTATCCCATGCTTCGTCCACGAAATCCCATAACTAATCACGTCAAAATCCCGTATTTATATTTTACGGGTATTATATCCTCCCCCATTAAAAGAATTTCGTCCTCGAAATTATGCCGAAGCGGATAACCCGGGTAACGATTTCTCCTATTCCTTGATCTATTTGGATTCTATTAAGGTAGGATTTATTCCCACCCCGCTTCCACTGCGCTATTTTCTTATGCTTCTCAGATTCTAAATGAGATAGGATATATTCATACCTCTGCACGTAAATAGCCAACACATCCGAATGTGTGGCTTGATTCACCTAAGTATTGGAGAATCTTTCTCATGCGTAGGGGACTCGGGTTCTTCCCTAGGACTTGAATTGTCTACGTACTTCCTACGAGTTCTCGGTATTTTACTACTTGTTCGAATACTAATTCCATTAATTCGAACCTTTACAACGCTAATTATCTTACAATTTCCTACCGTAATCCAGCTTTAAATTTTGCGGGTATTACAATTGCCCAAAATCATTCGGTCGAGAAAAATTTCAGATCGTGAATTTATTTCGATCGTAAAGAAACAGTACGTTAGTAAGTTTCTCGATAAGTCAAAATAAATCTGTTGATTAGAAAAGTTTCTCGCGTGTAAATGATTTTAGCTTGGTCAAACTTCAAATTTTTGACCGAAAATGTTTTCCGAGAGAGTTTTTACGCGCGCAAAGTCAAAATTGGTCTTTCTCGAAAAAGATTTTCGCTGAATAATGCTCGAGAAATATTTTTAACTAAAATCGTTTCTAGTAATGACGATTCTAGCGCTGACTTCGTATTCTGACTGAGAAAAATTTCTCACGCCGAGTTTTTCGATCGAGAAACTAATCCGATCGTAAACCTTAGCGAGAAAAATTAGAACGATCGAGAAAAATCACAGAATACGATTAACACGGATTCAAGCAAAAACAAGGAATTAGACATTGAAATTTCAGGTAATTGCTCGCAATCATTAACTAACAACGCACGAACAAGCAATTAAACACGTTATGAAGCAAAGTATGTCGAATTTGATCAAAATCAGAACGCGTTCTTCATGTTCTTCGTGAACAGTAAATCACAGAAGCAATTTAATCCTCAAATCGAAGTTCAAACAGCTACAGAAGTGATCGCAATCATGATCTAACACTTAAGCAAGCACAGAAACACCAAATTCAACTCAATTAAGCACAGAATTATTTCGCGCCAAACTGTTCTTCGATGAACAGTAAATCGTAAATGGTTTTCGATCCAAATCCAACGAATTTTGATTCAAAACAAAACGAATTTGCTCTGATACCAATTGTTAGGTCCTACGATTAACAACTCTATGATCCTAGGCATGAATTCTAAGTAATTCGATGATAATGATCGACATTAAGATTCGATCGAAAAACTCAAATGAAGAACAAGAGAGAGAATTCGAATAGAGTGAGAAAGTTACTGTTGGATCTCTCTCTAGAAATTGACTTGCAAGCCTTTCGGATCAATTTCTAAAACTTTCTCTATTAAGCTCAATGTGTACAATCCTATTTATACCAAACAAACTTGGTATAAATAACAAACAAGTCCTAAACTAAGGACAACTATACAAAACGCCCCTAATTACAAGGACAACTAATGAAATCAAGCACAATTCTAAAAGTATACTCTACAACATGCATTACACCACTTACGGTTTGGGAGTTAACAATTGACACATAATTTCGAATATAATGGCGTAGCAAAAAAATACCCAAATTATAGGGTCGATCGTATTTTCGCGAAATTAAATGATGAACATCGAACGAACGACCAAACAAGGTGCCGCACCGAGCTGCCATACTATGGGTACTTCGAATTTATACATATTAGATGTAACCGTTGCCAAAACGGCTTTGACTTCATCTTATTTTAGCAAATTAGAACCCTACACATGGTAACGATTAATTGTAGTTTAATAACGGTTTTGGTACACCTAGTAACAGTTTTGATACTCCAAGTAACAGATTTGATACTCCGTGTAACAGTTTTAACACAGTAAAAATATACCCAAATTATTGGGGTCGACCGTATTTTCGCAAAATTAAAAGATGAACGTCGGGTGAACGAGCAAAACATGTGTCGCACCGAGCTGTCCATACTATGGGTACTTCGAATTTATACATATTAGATGTAATCGTTGCCAAAAAGGGCTTTGAGTTCATCTTATTTTCGCAAATTAGAACCCTACACATGGTAACAATTAATTGCAGTTTAATAACGGTTCTGATACACCTAGTAACGATTTTGATACTCCGAGTAACAGATTTGCAGTTTTGACACAGTAAAAATATACCCAAATTATTAGGGCCGACCGTATTTTTGCGAAATTAAAAGATGAATTTGTACATATTAGATGTAACCGTTGCCAAAAACGGCTTTGATTTCATTTTATTTCACAAATTAGAACCCTAAATAGAAAATAATATTCATTACAAATTTTACATCTTGCGTCGTCAATGCCACAATATATCTTACCTTACACGCCGAAATTGGTTGGTTAATGGGCATTCGAAATTTTGAATTTCGATTTACTGTAAAAACGAGATTCATAAAATAAATATTCTCCGTCGATAACAATTTTCTGCATCATAGTAACAGAAAAGGGATGGAAAATACAGTTCACCAGGCGTTTATAATAATATAGTCTAACAGCATAACAGAAAGTCGCCGGAAAATAACTCTTAGTTCAGTATGTTAGGAAGGGTATTTTCGTCAATACATATTTTTAAGCCTTATCTCTGTCATTTTCGAAAAAATTGCTCTTTTAAACTAATACGGATTCTGACAGTAAAAACTTACTTATTAGGGACTGAATAGAAATTTCCCCATTAAATTTGCTCTAAATAATAATATTACATCAAAAGCAGGTGAATAGACGTGTCACCAGTCCAATCAAACCAATGCAGAAGTTTTTTATGTGTTCTTTGGCTCAGCTCAGAAGAAAACATTGATTACCATATAGCTTTGTGCGAATTGTCCATCGACTCCCACCAATAAAATCTTTTTTCTTTTCCTATACACATTCTCAAATCCCCAGCGAACATATATATTAATAGAATATAGCCCACTGTATACCTCCTACGTATATTACGAACTTGATTTTACAATAAATGTCGACAACCAAAAATCATTGATTTCCCCATGCAACATGTTTAGGGGGAACTCATTACTCAGTCCATGTTGAGAAATCAAAGCCTCCCTAACTCAAATTTTTTGATTTTCAATTAGGAATACTTCAAACGTAACCTACACGTATGTAATATTTATGATCCTCCTCATCGGTGTTATTTAATAAAATAATAATAAACATAGGTGATAGGGCACACAAAAACAAACTGGCAATGGAAAAATCTTTGGCACACATTTTGATTTACCCAATGACTTGGATTCTTTCTTTTCACTTAATATGTATAATATTACATAATGTCGTATGGCTGTTCATTGTAATAAAGCTGCTCCCTGCTCAAACCTACGGTTGTCACTAGCACAGTATACGAAGCGTCAAATCGATGTATTAGGCTTTTCGTCTTCTTACCTTTTCAGAAAACTGTCTTAAATGGTACATTTAAATCAAAATGGCATTGGGTACATAAAAAACATGTATATACATGTATATAAGTAATACTATACATCGTTAACGTTTGAAATCATATCTGTATTGTTCATTGTAATAATGCTGCTCCCTGCTCAAACCTACGGTTGTCACTTAGCACAGTATACGAAGCGTCAAATCGATGTATTAGGCTTTTCGTCTTCTTACCTTTTCAGAAAATTGTGTCTTAAATGGTACATTTAAGTCAAAATGGCATTGGGTACATAAAAAACATGTATATACATGTATATAAGTAATACTATACATCGTTAACGTTTGAAATCATATCTGTATTTTTCATTCCGATTGATCAAAGGTTAACTTTTTTTTATGTAGTTTTCTTAATCCGATTGAAATCATCATATCTGTATTTATCTATGCGTGTAGTCATATGGATGGAGCATGTTAATCAATATCTATGCGTTGTGCTTGCCTTTTGAAATCTGTTATCTATATCCATGCGTTGTGCTTAGCCTTTTGAAATCTGTTATTTACAAGACAAAGAAAGACTGGGTGGTGAGCCTCTTAACTTTGACGATGTTCTTGCGTAAGTTACCTTTTTGATGAGTTCGTTGAGTCGAGGGAAGCTTCTTTGTCCTGTTTTCTAATGCATTCTTATAATAAGGTTCGTCAGTATAGCCTAAAAGTCCCATTGCCTTTCTTTGTTAAACCAGCGTACAAGCTTGGTTGCTTCGGGGCGTGCTAGTGTAAGCGTGACTTGATATCCTTTCATGGTTGGATATAATACTTACCAGATTTTATATTTAGTGATTCTCTGTTCAAACAAAGTATTATTTATATTATTATGGAATACGACTGCTCGACCATCATCAATTTTTATATTTCCATGTTTCTATTTCGTAGAGTCAAATGGATTTGGAAACCCGCAATAGGATTGAGGAGACCGTTATAGAGATTCTGCAGAGTTCCAATTGGGATACGGCAAACTTGAATAGTATTCGAGATTCTGCGTCTAAAAAGCTGAAGATTGATATTTCTAAACCCGATGAAAAAAAGTTCGTAAAGGAAATCATTGATTCGTATCTCATTAAAGTAACAGCTGAAGAGGAGAAAAAGCAAGACGAGGAGGAAGAAGTAGCTGAAGTCGAAGAAAAAGATGAAGATAAACAATTAAATGATCATACTATTTGCCACGTAAGCTGACTTAATTTAATTTCTGCTGTTGTTTGGTTGGGTTTCTTTTATTGAAGACATATCTTGTGATTTTTCCACTTTGCAATGTATTGTTTAGCTATCGGCCAATAGAAGGGTGACGACAAGTTACTATAAAAGGCAAAAGTATCTCTGCATTAGGGAGTTTTACTTCAAAGGCGGCAAACATCATCCCTCGGCTAAAGGTAAGTTGTGTATCATTTCTCAGCACATTGAAATTTCGGAGTGTTTGGTGATATTAGCTGGGTTACTATTGTAATTATTTTACAATCTTTTACTTATTTTTATGTAATGTTTACATAAATATGTATATCTAGACACTTGGAACTAAAATCAGGTTTAAGTTCTTGACATGTTTAGAGGGGTTCAAACTGTTGCGATGTCATCATGGAACCGTAACAGAACTTCCTTGGTCCACGTTTTGGTTCATATTCCATGAATTCTGTGGTGCTCTTTGAATCTGTTACTTTTTTTCGACGTATTCAATTTACAAAACGTCGCATTCGAAATCGCAGGTATCAATCTGACGCTCCCGCAGTGGAAAATTATTAAGGAAACATACATGCGATAGACGAGGCCATGAAATCCTGATCATTTGATAAAGATGGAATCTACTGCTATTGCTTTGGTGTCATGTTTTTCTTTTTCTTTTTTAATTTTTTCTTCCCGAAGCACCATGAACTTTTTTTTCTATCGTACGCTCGTTTTGATTTACATTTGGGCTTTTTAAGGTATGAAACATTTATGTATGGAATCTAGTATCTTGCTTTTGGAGATAATAATCTCAAGTAATTCACGTTTTATCCGATAATCAATCAATACAAAAAATAAGTATATATAGCGATTTGCGGGACAGTAAAAAATTCGTTATTGTGTTAGTCTTGTGACGGATTTGGGACTGAAATTTTCTGTTGCTAACATAGTGTCACATAAATTGCAAAATTCAAAGAAGGATTAGATAGGAAATTTCAAAGTAATTACCGAAGAAATATTAAAAATAAAATTCCTAAGAAAATATTTATGGACAAAAATTTGGATGAAACTAAAATAATAAAATATTTTCATAAAGTATTTGAACAGGCCTCATTTAATAATCGAATAAATAAATAACAAAATTTTGTTGGGGTTGCATAAAGTATGACCCAAATAAAAGTTGAAACAATATTAAGGAACCAAATGATTAAAGCCCAAAGATCTAATAAAGAAAGGCCCAAAAATTAAATACTTGAATAAAACCCACAACAATTATTTAGGGAGTTACTATTCACCGGCCCATTTTTCCTAGTCACCGCCCTCTAAAGGACTGAAAAAGACGATTTTGTCCTTATGATATTTAAATTAATTTAGAAAGGAAAAACAAAATTCCGGTACGAAATACTGAAAAATACATACACAAATAAATTCTAATGATCGATGTAACGTAAAAAAAAATTCGATTTAACATTTTAGGACCGATCGATCGAAATTTTTGGCCCTGCAGTGCACGGCCTAACGAAATTTTCGGCCGGTCTGTGTGCGGGCCGATCGATTTTTTCGGTCCAGACAAAGCCCGGCCGAAAATCTTGTTCGGCCGCACAGTGTAACGGCCGAACAGAATTTTCGGCCCTGACTGGGCCGGCCGAAAATACTGATCGGCCGTTACACTGCAGGGCCGAAAATACTGATCGGCCCTGACACAGCACCCGAAGTTCAATTTCGGGTACAATTTTGGGGTCGATGCGCTCCGAATCTGGCCAAATGTAAAACATAAAAGTTGTAGATAATCAAATTGGCTTTCCATAGGAATTTGAATCAGGGTCGTCCGATTTGTAAATCGGAAGTAATTGTCAAAATCGTGCAGACTGCCAGTTTCGGCCGATTCCACTCGGACAGCAACCCTTAGTTAGAATCGGGCGAATTTTGAGGTCAATGGACTTCGAATCAGGCCTCCATTAAAATACAAAAGTTATATATAATTAAGTTGGATTTTCAGAGGAACTTGAATCAGAGTGGTCCGATTTGTAAATCGAAAGTTATGCTCAAAATCGTGCAATCTGCCAGTGGAATCGACCGAAACTGGCAGTCTGCACGGTTTTGACAATAACTTCCGATTTACAAATTGGATGGCCCTGATTCAAATTCCTTTGGAAAGCCAATTTGATTATCTACAACTTTTATGTTTTACGTTTGGCCCGATTCGGAGCGCATCGACCCCAAAATTGTACCCGAAATTGAACTTCGGGTGCTGTGTCAGGGCCGATCAGTATTTTCGGCCCTGCAGTGTAACGGCCGATCAGTATTTTCGGCCGGGCCAGTCAGGGCCGAAAATTCTGTTCGGCCGTTACATTGCGCAGCCGAACAAGATTTTCGGCCGGGCTTTGTCTGTGCCGAAAAAATCGATCGGCCCGCACACAGAGCGGCCGAAAATTTCGTTAGGCCGTGCACTGCAGGGCCGAAAATTTCGATCGATCGGTCCTAAAATGTTAAATCGAATTTTTTTTTTAGGTTACATCGATCGTTAGAATTTATTTGTGTATGTATTTTTTAGTATTTAGTACCGGAATTTTGTTTTTCCTTTCTAAATTAATTTAAATATCATAAGGGCAAAATCGTCTTTTTACAGTCCTTTATGGGGCGGTGACTAGGAAAAAGGGGGCGGTGAATAGCAATCCAGTTATTTAAGTGGGTTGCTTAATCCTTGGAGAACTAAAAGAAATCTTAACCATGATAAAAGAAATCCATTGATACATACATGGCAAGAACGAAAAATACAAGAAAGAGAACAAAAATAACTAAGAAAAGAAAGCTTCCAACGAGTATAAGGCCCTTAAACATTCAAAGAATTTGGAGAGAAGAAGATAAAGATCCTAGTTTTTATAACTTCCGTATACTTAATAGAAAATATTTACTTGTTATATGATTCCCTAACTTGAGTAGTTAGATGTTAATCACGAGAAGTTCCAAGCATGCTAGGTACGCCAAAGATCTTAGGTTCTCAAGTCATTACTCACATAAGCGTTTTATGATTTTCGAAATCTGAAAAGTTCATGAGGGCTTAATATTTTTAGACTGTACCCATTTCTGGGTTTGGCATAATTCTCGAAAGAACCACTGTTGTTGAACTTAAAATGATTTTTGACAGATGAAGTGTTCATAAGAGTTCGATGTTTTTATAGTACATTAATTTCTGGTTTTAGGATGAACTTTGAAATAAGATTTCACGAATTTTAAACGTTTCGCGAGTTGCGAGTGAGTAAAGATTTCGCGAATTGAGCTTCGCGAATTATGAGAGTGAAATTTTCGTGGGCCATAGGAGGTCGTGAATTGCGAGAGGGAGTGAGAGTTTCGCGGACTCAAATTGATTTCGCGGGCCGATCTGATTTTTGCGAATGTGTGTAATACCCGTAAAATTTTATACGGGATTTTGATATAGTTATATGTAAGACTTCGTGATTAGAAATATTAATAAGATATTAAGCTGAGGAGCGTGCGTATATATATATGTATATGTATATGTATATATATGTGTATAATATATATGCTATATTTCAGATGTCCCAAAAATAATCTGAATTAGGACCAAAGAATTAAATAAAATAATAGCCTTAATGAAATTATGATCACAATGTTTAATCGTAGGAATTGGGCCGTACACTACTTAATTAAATCATATGAACTAGGGCCCAAGGTTTCATAATAATTATGGTGATAGGGTCGCTTAAGACTTGGAAAAAAATTATAATGATAAGGATCGATACTTAGTCTTGTCACACGGATTCCAAGTTCCTTCCTTATACATATCCGTAATTCATAAAATGAGAAACCTGAGAAGCATAAGAACGAAGTGACGAAAATAGTAGAAAGGAGAAAAGGAATATCAGACAAAAGAAAACAAAGGAGGGAAGAAGTAGCACAAACAAGATCTCATCGAAACTCATGTAAGCTCAAAAATCTAGTATATTTTAAGTAAATACTTTAATATATAGTATGCGGATATTTTTATATGCATTAACTTCGTGAGTAAGTAATGAGTGTAGGGGATTTTCGAAGGCCATCAGATATAGAAAACCCTAGTTTTTCAAGATGTGATTTTAAACATATGAGTTATACGATGAAACAGAAGGGCTAGCGATTTTTTGGAACATGGAATATTAAGGAAAGGTTGAAGTCTTTAAGGTGTACCGTGTTCTGGAAATAACATAGTTTTGAAAATAATCTCGACAGTACAGTTTTAGGGTTTTTGGGGAGAATCACGATTTTTAGAAGATCTCGACATGGTATCATACCACAAAAGGTTTCGAGATCTAATAACCTTATCATAAATAGATTTCGAGATGTGATAAATAGATTTCGAGATCAAATGACCTTCTCATAGATAGATCTCGAGATATAATAACTAGAAAGATTTCGAAGTATATAATAAGAAGATCTCGAGATGTGTAATAGGAAGATTTCGAAATGAATAATAGAAAGATTTCGAAATGCACAATGGAAAGATTTCGAGATGTATAATAGAAAGATTTCGAGATGTATAATAGAATTCGACAAAAGGTAAGATTTCGACAAAAGGTAAGATTTCGACAATAGTAAGATTTCGACAAAAAAAAATCTCGGCATTAGTAAGACTTCGACAACTTCATAAAGATTTCGGCATGATCAGTATGAAAGTTTTTCACATTATTGCTTTGAAGTTTCGCTATGTGCATTATGAGCATTCGGCATGAATTATTTAGGGTTTATGAGTAGTCTTCGATCTTGTGAATAAGAGGATTTCGACACTTAAAATAATTTCAGCATTTTAAAAGTTTTCTACACTTAATAAATTTTCGGTATTTTAGGATTTCGCTATTTCTAGGGTTTTTGATTTTTTTAGGGTTTATTTATTTTTAGGGATTTCATTATTTTTAAGGTTTTCATGAATTTTAGGATTTTGATAATTTTAGCGTTTTCGAAACTTATATGACTTAGTAAATATATTGATATGAAAATATTTTCAATACTCAGAGGCTCGAAGCATAGGGAAATTACCAGATTACGTGACTAATTTTAACAGGAGGGCAAGTAGGCGAATCATTCATCTACGACACGTAAATGCTTATCTTGTACTATGCGATTATGTGTTTCGATGATTTACGTGCTTTACGTATGTTTTATGTGGCATCACGTTTTCATGTGTATCACGTATATGCATGTCATCGCACGACATTGTGAGGGATAATGACCACATTGGTGGTGACACCTTAAGGTGTCGATTGAGCGGGGTAGAGTGTGCCGATTGTGGCCGTCAGACTCGTAGCGGAGTTGAGGTTGGACTCGCGGGGCACCTGACGGGAGACAGACGTGAGCGATCTGTCTACTCGGGCGTGAGCGACCCGAGGTGCAAACCGTCGGATGAGTTGTGTAGCGAAAGGGGCGACTTGATAGGAGGACGTTGACGTGATTGATCAGCGCACTATCGGCATGGGCACCGCTAGTCTGGCGTTAGCGACCAGATGATATATTTTATTTTATTGCACGCGAGGTGCCGAGTCCAGCCTACGGCCCTAATATTGAGATACGATAGAAATGTGGGAACGCGCGCGCATTATATCATGTTGTGAGAATTGGGATTGGGAATGAGTGCACGCTGCATTGCATATTCACCTACTGGGCAATAGCTCAGTCTTTTACGTGTTGTAGGTACCGAGTCTGACGCTGACATGCGTCAAGACTGAGGCGGCTGGTGGCGGTGCTCCACAGACTTTTGAGGGCGGAGCGGTACATGGATGAAGACCTGTGGAGCGGCGATAGGGTTCTTGACCTTTTGACATTTTGGGGGCTTCGGCCCATTGTACAGATACTATTATGTAAAATAATATTTTGTTGTATTATAATATCTTTTAGAAAAGGTTTTAATTAGACGGGCCTTCCGCGGCTTACATTGCGGAAATCTGCCACTAATCGTACTTAGAAAACGAGGGTCGCCACAGGTGGTATCAGAGTATAGGCTTTTAGATTCTGAAGACTTTCCATGTACTGCCGCTCAAAAGCCTGGAGAACCAGCCTGGCCTGTAAGTTTAAAGATTGATTATATGATTACGTGTTATTTAATATATGTACTTTCTATGAATGATTGTAGAACTAGTTAAAAATGCCAAGGACACGTAGAGAAGTTGGCGAAACTAGTCGTAGGGCGGGTTCCGAATCCCCACCGAATGAGGATCGCTCTACCATCCATCAATTAACTGATCTGATCCGACGACACTCAGATCAGATTAACGACCTCATTCACCATCAAAGTTCCTCGGAACGCATGCATCCCCGGGGATAGAACGTGTAGAAGCTGCCGGGGAAAGGTTCCGAAGGTTAAACCCCCCTTCGTTCGAAGAGGCAGCCGATCCTACCTATGTGGAGGATTGGCTCAGAACAATAGAAAATATGTTCTGCGTTAGCCATCTGCCTGATATTTAGAAGGTGACTTGTGCCACCTTCATGCTACGTGGGAATGCGGACTACTGGTGGGACACGATTCAAGTACTCGAAGATACTACCATCATGACTTGGGAAAGGTTTAAGACTCTTTTCCGGGAAAGTATTTTACGGCGCCGGATAGGGCGCAGAAGTTGAATGAGTTCATAAACCTGAAACAATGAGGGATGTCAGTAGCAGACTACATCCGTAAATTTGAGCAACTCCCTAGGTTTGCGCCACATATCGTGGCCACTGACGAGCTGAAGATTGAATGTTTTCTGGAAGGTCTCAAACCCGAGATCTTCCGAAGCGTGAGTATGTACGATACCGAAGGGAAAACTTACGCTCGTATTGCTGAACGAGCAATCCTAGCTGAGCAGGCAGAGAATTGGGTTACAAGGGCGCAGGACGCAAAGCGAAGAGCAGAAGGGCAGCAAGGAGGAGGAAATCAGAAACGTCAGTTCTTTGGAAAGACGCCTAATTATCGCGGAAATCAATCGGGCCAACAGAATTGGAGGCCAGGGCCAAACCAGGGGCCATTTAATATTCCGAACAGACCCCCAAACGCTTCATCTCAATGTCGACAATGCGAGCGTTACCATTTCGGGGCCTGCTACGGAACGAGACAGATTCCGCAGTGCTTCCGATGCGGAAAGATCAGTCATTTTGCTAGAGCTTGTACGGAGAATTTATCCCTAGTACGGAACTCGGCTCAACCGCCTATTCGACCTCCACCCGTTCCCGTGCGAGTTTTTACTTTGACCAACGAAGAGGCCGAAGCGAACCCTTCAGTAGTAACGGGTACGTTGACTATCCACGACGTGCCGACATCTGTATTGATTGACTCTGGAGCCACACATTCGTTTGTGTCGGCTAAGTATGTAGAAAAGGTGGGAATATCTCCTAGCTTATCTGAATGCAATTATGTAGTTACTTTGCCGCACGGTGATCCGACGCACACTAACCAGGTGCTAAAAGGATGTTCCGTGAACATTGAGGGTAGAGATCTGAGCGTCGACCTAATAATGCTCCCAATGAACGACTATGACGTCATCTTTGGGATGGATTGGCTTTCAAGATATGGGGCCATCATAGATTGTAATAAGAAGGTCGTAAAATTCCAATTGCCCGAAGAAGAGGTGTTCACTTTTTCGGTAAGGCAAGTCCAAACCGTATTCCACGAGTTTTTGCTTTAAAGACTCAACGACTTTTGAGGTCCGGTTGTGAGTCTTTTCTTGTATACGCGGTGAAGGCGGAGGAATTACCTCAGCCAGAACTGAAAGACGTGCCGATAGTCAATGAATATGCCGATGTATTTCCCGATGATCTCCTGGGGTTACCCCCTGATCGAGAAATACAATTCAAAATAGATCTGATGCCGGGGTCTGCCCCAATCTCTAAAGCTCCATATCGCCTAGCACCCAATGAACTGAAGGAGTTGAAGGAACAACTGGAGGATTTACTGCAGAAAGGGTTTATCCAACCCAGTTTTTCACCGTGGGGAGCACCAGTCCTATTTGTACGGAAGAAGGATGGGTCCATGCGACTATGTATCGACTATAGAGAACTGAACAAGATTACCATCAAGAATAAATATCCCTTGCCCAGGATCGACGATCTGTTTGATCACCTACAGGGTGCCACGATATTCTCGAAAATAGATCTCCGTTCGGGATACCATCAATTAAAGATCAGGGAGACAGATGTTCCTAAAACGGCTTTCAGTATGAGGTACGACCATTATGAATTTTTGGTCATGCCCTTCGGACTGACAAATGCCCCAGCTGCGTTTATGGATCTTATGAACCGAGTCTTTAAAGACTATCTCGACCGCTTTGTTATCGTCTTTATCGATGATATCTTGATCTATTCTAAGACGAGAGACGAACACGAAAGCCACCTATGAACTGTCTTAGGAATATTGCGAGAGAAACAACTCTATGCCAAATTCAAATGTGAATTCTGGCTCGAGCAAGTAGCCTTCTTGGGGCACGTGATTTCCGTAGATGGAATCTCTGTGGACCCGAGTAAGATCGAAGCTGTGAATAACTGGCCACGTCCTACTACTCCTACTGAGGTTCGAAGTTTTCTCGGACTTGCGGGATATTACCGTAAGTTCATAGCTGACTTCTCAAGTATTGCTTCAACCTTGACGAATCTTACGAGGAAGAATGTACCTTTCAAGTGGACTGAAGCGTGCGAAAAACGGTAAAGTAATCGCGTATGCCTCGGGAACTGGAGGATTCTCGATCTACAGTGACGCCTCGAAAAACAGACTGGGATGCGTGTTGATGCAGAACGGTAAAGTAATCGCGTATGCCACCAGACAACTGAAAGAATACGAGAAGAACTACCTGACCCACGACTTAGAACTTGCAGCAGTCGTGTTTGCCTTAAAGATCTGGAGACATTACCTTTACGGAGAAAGGTGTGAGATCTTCACAGACCACAAGAGCTTGAAGTACTTTTTCACTCAGAAGGAGTTAAACATGAGACAACGACGATGGCTTGAGCTTTTAAAGGACTAAGATTGCGTCATTAATTATCATCCGGGCAAGGCAAACGTAGTTGCTGACGCGTTGAGTAGAAAAGCTATGAATGCAGAGTTAAGTAAACTTGGAGTGGAGATAGTTGATTTAGGCGAAGTCGAGACGAAACTAGCAACACTCAGCCTACGTTGCTAGAACAAATCAGAAAAGCTCAGGAAAGGGATGAACTTTATTTGAAAATAAAGGATGCACTTGATAAAAGAAATTTATATACCCCGCAAAAGCGTATTAACGGTTGGTATTTATCTAAATTTCCTTGAATATCATAAAATTTACGTTTATATTCATTTTCGACAGATTTGGGAAAAAGAACTATCGGGAATATTCGGGCTTTATTCCAAAAAAAAAAAAAAAGAATATTCGGCCTTGAATTTGAGGAACCGTCGAATCAGATATCGGCCCAAAATAATTGCGCCGAAGAGTAAATTCAGCCCGTCTGTTCCAACCCAAGAAAGGCCCAAGCCCAAGTGATGATTAAAAAAAAAGAAAAAGATAAAAGATAAACACAACACATCGATTGATAGCACACAGAAGAAGAAAATAAAGGAAAGGCACAAAGGAGATCAACGAGGGAGACTTGCGAGTAAAAGAAATCGCCTCACACGGCTCGAGGAAGAAAATCACAACAAAATCTTACGCATGCTTGAGCAGCTATGAAGATTTCAATGTTTCTCATATCATCTATAAATAGAAGAAGCAGGAGACGAAAAGGGGGAGAGGACAACGTGAAGAGCAGAGCTTGGCGGGTGAGGAGCAACGAGCAAGGATTGGAGAGGACGGAGCCATACAAGGCAGTAGGGCTGATCGGGAGCAGAGGCTGATCCTTGGGCTGTGAGCGGGTGCGTGTGAGCAACAACCACGAGTAGGGTGCACGGGCCGGGACTACAGCTGAGATTGACAGACGGACGTAGCGAGCTAACTCGTGGGCAGATGTGGTTGTGACGGGCTGCGGGCGTAAGAGGAGTAGTGAACGGGCAGTGCAAAGGACTCGTAAGAAAAGGAAAAGCTGAGACGCCCACCACCTGCTCGACAAAAGCTCTCAACGAAGGTCGAACCGCTGAGCCTAAATTCAGGGAAGAAACATGTGTTTTTCTTTGTTATTTACGCTCCTCGTTGTGTTAGTATTTCATATGAGTGGCTAAATGCCGTAATATTTGAGATTAGATGAACCCTAGCGATATCGTACGTATGTTGAACGTATTATTAATATGCTTTTTATTATGACTCGATTACGATTTTATGCTATTGTTTTGATTATGTCTATTTGGTCAAAATAATTGTCGGGAAAACGTACGCTGCTTTCGAGAGAGGGGCGACGATTAGACCACTCGTAAATGAGCGGAATAAACTCATCTCTAGAGATAGGTTGAGCTATCCCGCCGGATTAGAGTCAAATCTAATAGCGGGATTCATCGTTATTTATTGCGGTCTGCGATGAAGTAAGTTAGGGAAGCTTGCCCCAGCTATTTAAGACGTAGATTAGTTGTTACGAGTCGAAGCGAGAAAGCGCAGTTTTGCCCAATCGTAGAAATCCGTATACATACCATAGGAATCCTCACGGTCTAATAATTAGCTAAAATTTATAGCTTGTTAGTCGGTCGAGCTAGGGGGATTCGAAGTCTCAAATACGTTCGCTTTTATAAATCGTCCCAACTCTGTTATCGCTATTTTATCAGATCTTTATCTGTGTGTTTATTTAGTTTATCGATATTTATAGTTTTATCAAACCCAAATTATTTACTAGGATATTTAAACGACGGTTTTCTAAAGTATATAGTTCCTTTAGGTTCGATACTCGAATATTTGCCATTTCTATACTATTTTTGATAGGTACACTTGCCTGTTGAGCGTAGTTAGTTCGTCGATATTCGTTTTATTTTATTACTCGATCCGCTCGATCAAGTTTTTGGCGCCGTTGCCGGGGAACTATTGATATTCGGAAAACTTTAGTTTATTATTCTAGCTCTATTATTATTATTACTATAATTATTGTTATTATTATTATTGGTATTGTTATTGTTATCATTATTATATTATTATTATTATTACTATTACTATTATTATTATTATCACGAAAAGATCACTTTCCTTTACCGTTCATTGATCAAATGCTTGAGCGTTTATCCGGTCATGAATTTTATTGTTTTCTTGATGGTCTTTCAGGTTATTTGCAGATGCCAATCGCACCAGAAGATCAAGAGAAAACTACTTTTACGTGCTCATTCGGAATCTTTGCATATCGGAGGATGCCTTTCGGACTGTGTAATGCCCCGGTTACCTTCCAACGGTGCATGATGGCCATTTTCGACAAATTAATCGGTAAAGGAATGGAGGTATTCATGGATGACTTCTCGATTTTTGGTAACTCATTTGAGGTATGTCTTTCCAATCTCAAGGCGGTACTTAAACGATGCGAGGAAACGAACCATGTGCTAAACTGGGAAAAATGTCATTTTATGGTTAGAGAATGTATCGTTTTAGGTCATAAGATATCGGCTAGAGGAATCGAGGTAGATAGAGCAAAAATAGAAACTATTGAACGATTACCTCCACCCTCGTCGGTAAAAGCAATTAGAAGTTTCTTTTTTTTTTTTTTGGTAACCGGGTAAAGCCGATGGTAAACCCCGGGGCCGACCCACTACCTGCTAAACAGGTCGACTAGGTCAATCGCACATGTCTGGGCCCATGTGGGCAGGCTTAGGGAAATGTCACAGGGATGAGATTCGAACCCAGGACCTCTCCCAACATGACCCTAAGCACCTCCCCCTCAGCTAGTAGGACTGAGGGCTCATTGGCAATTAGAAGTTTCTTAGGACATGCCAATGAGCCCTCAGTCCTACTGGCTGAGGGGGAGGTGCTTAGGGTCATGTTGGGAGAGGTCCTGGGTTCGAATCTCATCCCTGTGACATTTCCCTAAGCCTGCCCACATGGGCCCAGACATGTGCGATTGACCTGGTCGACCTGTTTAGCAGGTAGTGGGTCGGCCCCGGGTTTACCATCGGCTTTACCCGGTTACCAAAAAAAAAAGTTTCTTAGGACATGTTGGTTTTTATCGTAGATTTATTAAAAATTTTTCTAAAATTGCTAGGCCTTTAACTCGTTTGCTAGAAAAAGATGTACCTTATGAGTTTACAAGCGACTGTATGAATGCTTTTACTGTACTCAAGGATAAGCTTATTAATGCTCCTGTAATGGTAGCCCCGGATTGGAGGCTACCCTTCGAACTAATGTGCGATGCCATTGATTTTGCAGTAGGTGCAGTTCTGGGACAGCGACGGGAAAAATATTTCCAGCTGATATACTACGCAAGCAAGACTCTAAATGAGGCGCAATCAAATTATACTACCACCGAGAAGGAATCGCTTACAGTCGTGTTTGCAATCGACAAGTTCCGTCAATATCTTATCCTATCGAAGGTCATCATCTACACGGATCATTCAGCCATTAAGC
Source organism: Craterostigma plantagineum (assembly GCA_027422505.1). Classification (NCBI taxonomy): domain Eukaryota; kingdom Viridiplantae; phylum Streptophyta; class Magnoliopsida; order Lamiales; family Linderniaceae; genus Craterostigma; species Craterostigma plantagineum. The sequence goes on from JAPQWV010000045.1 coordinate 6,285,357, forward strand.
ATCTCTTTGCTAAGCCGGATGCAAAGCCGAGGCTGATTCGATGGATTCTACTACTCCAAGAGTTCGACGTGGAGTTTCGCGACCAAAAGGGAACGGAGAATCTTGCCGCAGACCACTTGTCGAGACTAGAAAAGACACCCTGCAAGGTTACAAAAGAGGAGACGATCCAAGATTACTTTCCCGATGAACACCTTTACGCTATACATGAGGTACCTGATGAACTTCCATGGTATGTAGATATTGCTAACTATCTTGTAGCTAGGATCTTACCAAGAGGATACACGAGTCACCAGAGGAAGAAATTCTTCTCGGACTTGAAGTATTACTTTTGGGATGATCCTTATCTATTTAGGATTTGTGCGGATAACATAATCAGACGATGCGTAACCTTATCTGAAACAATCGATATCTTGGGACATTGCCACACGGGACCGTGCGGAGGCCATTATGGAGGCAACCGAACCGCACAAAAGGTACTAGAATGTGGATTCTACTGACCCACAATTTTCAAGGACGCGCAAAGGTATGTAGAAATGTGCGATAGGTGCCAACGAACAGGTAATATCTCTAAGCGCAATGAAATGCCTCAGAATTTCATTCTTGTATGTGAAATATTTGACGTATGGGGCATTGATTTTATGGGTCCATTTCCTACATCTTTCAAGAATCGATATATCCTAGTTGCGGTTGATTATGTATCAAAATGGGTAGAAGCGCAAGCGCTACCTACTAATGATGCTAGGGTAGTCGTTAAATTTTTAAAATCTTTATTTTCACGATTTGGTTCACCTCGTTGCATTATTAGCGACAAAGGTACGCACTTCTGTAACACCCAATTTGCAAGGACGCTCGAGAAATACGGCGTGAAACATAGTGTTACTACTACATACCATCCTCAAGCGAGCGGCCAAGTGGAGGTCGTAAACAGGGAGCTGAAGCGCATACTAGAGAAGACTATAGAACACCATAGGCGGGATTGGCCGAACAAGCTGAACGATACTTTATGGGCATACCGGACAGCATATAAGACGCCTATCGGATCTACGCCCTATAGACTTGTTTACGGAAAATCTTGTCATCTACCAGTCGAGCTAGAATACAAAGCGTATTGGGCGCTAAAAAAACTAAATTTTGATTTGAATCTTGCAGGTGAAAAGCGAAACTTACAGATCAACGAGCTCGACGAGTGGAGGCAGATGGCATACGAAAATACTCGCCTCTACAAGGAGCGTACGAAGCTGTATCATGATCGTAAAATCATGAAACGGGAATTCCAAGAAGGCGACCAGGTCTTGCTTTACAACTCGCGCCTACGGCTGTTTCCTGGTAAACTGAAATCGAGATGGTCTGAACCATTCACGGTGACCCGAGTATTCCCGTATGGAACTGTCGAGATCACACATCCGGAGAAGGGGACCTTCAAGGTGAACGGGCACCGACTCAAGCATTACTATGGCGGTAACATCGAGGCACTTGAAAAAGAAACCATCCACCTCCTCAACGCCACCCAGAGCTGAACCACTGGACAATGTCTAGCTAAAAGACGTTAAAGAAAGCTACTTGGGAGGCACCCCAAGACTATCCTATGTTTTTATTTTTATTTTCCTATGCGCATTTTTTTTTAAGTTTTTATGTTTCTGTTATCGCAGGGAATTTAATCTCAAGTGTGGGGAGGAGCAGTACAAAGCATGCACATCTGACTCTATGCACGGAAGTTCGCTTATGTATTTATTTCCTCGTCCTTGTGTTACATAACTGTTACGTTGAGGACAACGTAAATCTTAAGTGTGGGGAGGGGAATTTCTGCGAAATTAATGCGAACATTTTATATAGGTGCATGACTTGATTTTGGTATAAAATTTTTCGAAAATTAGGCACGATTTTTTTTTTCAGAAGTCATGTTTCTTATTGATCAGGGATGACTTTATATTAGGAATTTTGTGAGTAATTAGGATACATATGCGTAGTCTACTTCTTCCTTATATGATGAACTTGGCGATACTTGAAAGATTCGTACACATAACCCTATTTTTGTGAGATTTTTGAGCCTACGAGCTTTTTGCTCATTTCTTTGGTTGTGTGAATCATGCTTAGTTTATTTCTCTTCAGAACTTGCTTGTGTATTACGTGTTGAAACTACTTAAAGTGAGATTGTGAAAATGAGGAAGGCATTAGGAATCAGTCCATAGCCAAAGTATCCAACCACGACTGGCACTCGTAGTTAGCCACTTTGAGCCTAAGCCTTTTATTTGTGAAAACCGGATTATAAATTGCCGACCCCGATTAAGCCTTCAGACATAAACCCATAGGAGCGATAGTAGAAGTGGAGGTTGAATGCCGGACTTAAGAAGCGCAACCCGTGCTAAATTTCCGAGCTGAGCGCCGAAAAAAAAAGAGAGAAAAAAGAATTAAAAAAAAAACAGAGAAAAAACTTAGAAAAAAAAGGGAAAAAAAAATATATATCTTGACTAAGAACCCTTCCTCCGATAATCTTTCACTCTCAAAAGCGTATTATCTATTTCCTAGATCGAGAAGTTGAGAGAAGAAGGGCTTGGTGAAAAAAAAAGACAAAAAAAAAACAGGAGAGCTTCTCTCGGTGTTCATCTACTTCTGCTTGGAAGACAGGAGGTGGTGCGACATCGCCACTCACCGACCTGCCCTGCGGATGCCTCTCTTTCCCGCCTGGAGCCTATCACGCGTGATACTGTCTTCGGTCTTTGTGCCTTCTGGCGCTGTTTTGGCACTTAGCCGGGCTTCCCTGCTGGCACTACACCTGGTGCCAGGAGCCTGTTGTTGGATGCGGTTTGTCGACACCTATGGTGCCTTGTAACGAGTGACCTCGTGTCTTATCGTGAATACTCCCCCTTTTTGTTGTATTCCTTGGCTTTGGTCTTGCTGGGACCTTGTAGGTTGTCTGGGTCGCCTGGTCTTTGGTGCCGGCTGGTCGGTGTTTCACTCTAGTTTGGTGCGTCATGAGCGATATCATGCACGTTGCTTGCAACTCCTGTTTTCCTTTTTTTATTGACTTTCCAAAAAAAAAAAAGACGAAAGAAGTTGAGAAAGGGGCGAATCTTGGCGCGTTCGTGATGATGGCATGATTCCAACACGACTACAACTCATATCCTTTTCACGCTTATTCCTTTCATATCTTATCTCAGCCATATTATAACCCGGTAAAGACCTTCCGATTCACGCCTGATCATTGAAAGTGGTAGATTTACGAATTGTTGAATACTATTTGGAATTGTGCTTGATTTCATTAGTTGTCCTTGTAATTAGGGGCATTTTGTATAGTAGTCCTTAGATTAGGACTAGTTTGATATTTATACCAAGTTTGTTTGGTATAAATACTTGTAAGTCAATTGAGCTTAATAGAGAAAGTTTAGAGAATTGATCCGAAAGGCTTGCAATTCGATTTCTAGAGAGAGAAACAACAGTAACTTTCTCACTCTACTCGAAATCTCTCTCTTATTCTTCATTTGAGTTTTTCGATCGAATTCAATTGCTTATCTAAACGATCGAATTACTATAAATTCTAGCCTAGGATCTTAGAGTTGTTAATCGTACGACCTAACAATTGGTATCAGAGCCAATGAGCCCTCAGTCCTACTGGTTGAGGGGGAGGTGCTTAGGGTCATGTTGGAGAGGTCCTGGGTTCGAATCTCATCCCTGTGACATTTCCCTAAGCCTGCCCACATGGGCCCAGACATGTGCGATTGACCTGGTCGACCTGTTTAGCAGGTAGTGGGTCGGCCCCGGGGTTTACCATCGGCTTTACCCGGTTACCAAAAAAAAAAAAAACAATTGGTATCAGAGCAGATTCGTTCTGTTTTGAATCGAAAATTGTTAGAATTGGATCGAAAATCATTTTCTGGATACTGTTCATCGAAGAACAGTTTGGCGCGAAAACCTTTTTCGATCCAATAGCTTAATTCTGTGCTTAATTGACTTGAATTTGGTGTTTCTGTGCTTGTTTAAGTGATAAATCATCATAGCGATCAGTTCTGTAGCAGTTTAAACTTCGATTTCTAGAATTGAATTGCTTCTGAGTGTTACTGTTTGCGAAGAACATGAAGAAAACGTTCTGATTTTGATCAAATTCGATATATTTTGCTTCATAACGTGTTTAATTGCTTGTTCATGCGTGATTAGTACTTAATTGCGAGCAATTGCCTCAAATTTCACTATCTGATTATTTGTTTTTGCTCGAATTAGTGTTAATCGTATTTTGTGAATTTTTCTCGATTGCTCAAATTTTTCTCGCTAAGTTTTGCGATCGGATTAGTTTCTCGATCGATAAACCTAGCGCGAGAATTTTTCTCGGTCAGAATACGAAGTCAGCGCTAGAATCATCATCAGTAGAAACGATTTTAGTTAGAAATATTTCTCGAGCATTATACAGCGAAAAACTTTTTCGAGAGAGACTTATTTTGACTTTGCATGCGTAAAAACTTTCACTCGAAAAACTTTTTCAGTCAAACCTTTTAACGTTTGACCAGGCGAAAATCATTTACACGCGAGAAATGTTTCTAGTCAACAGATTTATTTTGACTTGTCGAGAAACTTACTAACGTACTGCTTCTTTACGATCGAAATAAATTCACGATTAAGAAATTTTTCTCGACCGAATGATTTTGAGCAATTTATCTCGCTCGTAAAATATCTCGCTGATGAAATTTCTCGCACGAGAACAGTACTCAGTACACTATCTCGATGGAATTAATTTCGTTCAAACTTTAAGATTGAATCGAAAATAATTCTCGATCTAATTTTCGAATCAAACGCTACTAACGAATTTTGTCACTTGTGAAGCACATTACATCATCTTCAACCTTCAAAACAATTAACGAAGATCCTTCAACAACTCGACTACAATATAAACATGGATGCATACTCACTCGGAAATGACAACCGTCCGTCGATCTTGCAAAGAGGCGAATACACAGTATGGAGAAGCCGCTTTCTGAATTTCATTGCTCTAAAGGATCAAGCCGAAAATCTACTGAAGTCCCTTGAAGAGGGACCGACACAGTTCTGGGTTCATGTACCCGGGGACGAAACAGCTACTCCAGCAATTCCAGCTTCTAGGCGACTAAAGGAGCCTAGAGAATACTCTCTGGAGGAAAGAGCTCGAGCTAAGGCTGTTCTAGTAGCCATGAATACCCTTATGCAGGGCATCCCCAACGATATATACAGACAAATCGACAGCCTTACATTGGCCAAAGGGATGTGGGATGAGCTGCATAGGATGATGCAAAGGACGGAAGTTGGCATAAAGGCCAAGAAGGCGAACATTCTCACTGCTTACGACTCATTCAAAGCAAAGCCGGAGGAGAGTCTAATCGAGATCTGCCAACGATACCTCACTCTTCTCAATGAAATGAGGAAGATAGAAATAACAAAGACAAACATGGAGACAAACATAAGATTTCTATCCTCTCTGCCCACGGAATGGAAGAAAATATCCACTCAAATACGAAAAACAAAGATCTAGAGGAGTTGGATGTCCATGCCGTGTTCGATAATCTCGCTCAGCATGAGGAGGATTTCCGCGAGATTACCAAAGAGCAGAAAGGCAAACAAACCGATGACACGGTTGCCTTAGTCTTGGAGAAGAGGAGCACAAGGTCAAGAAAGGAAAAGATCGTTAGGCCACCTTCATCATCAGAGTCGGAAGAGGAATCGGACTCCGACATCGAGCCGAACATGAAATCCCTTGGAAAACAGTTAGCTCTCATTAGGCAAATGATGAGCAAGAAATACTTCAAGAAGAAGTCTTCAACCTCAGCCAATAGACTTCGGGCTACAAGCTCCAAGAACAAAGAACGTGCTCCGGAGAGTTCCGAGGTCAAGAATCCCAAAGAGACTAACAAATGTTTTAACTGTGGCAAAGCAGGTCACTTCGCCAGAGAGTGCACTCTCCCGAAGAAAAGAGATGCAAACTACTACTCCAGGAAGCTTCAATTGACAAAACAGAAAGAAGCTGGAGTAGCTCTCATGGCTGAACAGGACCAATGGCTCAAGGACACGTCGAACTCCGAAGAAGAGAACTTAGCCCTCATGGCCCGTCTCGACAACGAATTGGACGCCGAAACATCCACTCGTACGGACGACGACAACGCATCCACGTCTTCAAATGAGGTAGTCACTCCTTCCACATTATTGACCATGTTAGAATCATATCAAAAGCAATATGCTTACATGAAACGTGAGCAGAAAGTTATAAAGGAAGTAGAGAACGAACTTGAGAGAGCTCAGGAGAAGATAGATAGTCTCGAACAAGAACTTAAGAGCTCTAGTGCAAAAATAGATGAACTTACCAAGAGCCTCCATTCTAGAGAGACTAGTCAACGTCAACTAGAACAACAGAGCGAAAAGATTAAGGAATTAGAAGATAGGCTAGCAAATAACCACAATTGCTTGGTTAGAAATCTCAACGAGAAAGCCATTTTAAATTGTAGGATAACCGAAGCTACCTCTAAGATCACTAACTTAGAAGCTCAATTAGAAACATCGAATGCTAAGATTAGTGAGCTTAGTAAGGATTTCGATGCCTCTCAAGTCGCGAAACTAACCGTGGAAAATAATTACGCTCTCCTAGGTGAGGAACGCAAGAGACTATATGCCAAAGTAAAGAAATTAGACGATATAGTTACGCGTAGGGAACAGTACGAACAGACGATATTTTTGAACAAGCCCAAGGATATAGAGTTCTATAATCCTATAGAAGGCATAGGTTTCACTAACCCGTGTGTTTTACAAAAGAAAGAAATATATGATGTTAAACACATGCGCTTAGGAATAACCTCTCTTAGAAATTTTACTGAATCGTCTTATGAAAATACTTTCGATTCATCCATTAGACAAGGTCCACATGGTCCAGAAATCCCCTTTGACTACAAAGAACTAAATGAAAGGGACAAAAATAGGAAAGAAACTCTAACACCTGTCTGCAATTTAGTTCAAATTCTACCTCCTGGTTTTCTCTCTCTAGTTTCTCTCTCTAGCGCGATTTCTCTCTCAAGAAACCCTAGCCACCTTTTAAAAATTTTTGAATCCCGCCTATCTCCATCATCTCGCCGGCAACGATCATCACCACCTTGCAGATCGTCGACGATCTTTTCTGTTCCCTCCATCGCCGGATTCTCACGGCGGTGGAAGGATTTTAATCCTTCTTTGCGTTTGAATATCTCGTTCAAACTCGTCAAGGGCTGTTACGTTCGGCCTTGGTTCTGATATCATGGCATCCTCTTCGACCATGATTGGCTCTTTGATGTCCTGATAAGAACCCTAAGGGGAAACCAATGAGATTGAAAAGACCTCCTAGATTGATCTACCCAAACGTCTGCCTGAATGAATTCAACAACAACGAGTATATTAACCCGACACCTTTGAATTACATTAAAGGTTGACTTCGGATGACTCTTCCTAGCAATGAAACCCTACCCCGTTGAACCCAACAATAACGAGTATTTGAAACCCGATACCTTTGAATCACAGCGAGATACGTAACAATTGCTGAACCCCACCCCTTAGACTTTACGAACCCAACAACACTAAGTATGAACGACTTAGCACCTCTGAATTACGAAAGACAAGAATGTAAGGTTAAGGCGCCACAACTAAATGGAAGATGTTTAGCTGATAAGCCGAGCAAGTATTGCAAACAAGTGCAAGACCCGAACTAGCTTTGAAAAACTAGCAAGAAAAGGGAATCCCTTACAAGTACGTAACGTAAAATCTGTCCTTCAAAACATAAACAGTACCCTATATATAGGTACTCAGACTTATGACCTTCAAGCAACCATATTGAAACTAGGGAAATAACTTAATAAAGTAGCATAAAAACTAGGGAGCTTTGACTAGGAAAATAGCTGAACACAATACGCGTATTTGACTTTCGTTGACCAGCCTTATGACCCTCCAAGTACTTGCAATTTCGTCACCTTAGTGGCCCTTAAAATTCAGCACTCATTTTGGGCTTGATTCTGGGCCGAAGACTTTAGTTGACCCTCTCACCACTAGTTCTTGCTTGGAGGCCCAAGACTGCAATGCAATTAACACTTGTCGGCTTATCAAGGTGGAGTTTAGATGACCCTTGAGAAAAGCCCGCAAGGATTAAGCTCGTTAAGGATGCTTGACTTTTCTTGACTCTCGAACGCGTCATCGGTCCCGCCATGTCTGCTAAAGCATCCCGTTCTGCCTTGTCATTAGTTGGCTTGTTGCTATCATGTCCTCCGCGCCTTCGTCTGATCGGGGGATTAGGATACTTACGCCGGAATTGGAGAATTTTCCGGGATCTGGTATACGCGATGATGGGGCCGCGTTTGATCTCTTGGTGACCAAGAAACGTGGAGGTGTTTCATCCTTGGAAGAGTGCGACCGTCATCTGACCGTTTTGGATCAGTCGGAAGGGATTATGAATGGATCCGATCGACGTATCGCACCCGGCCCGATATTTGAAACGAATTCTACGGGATCGCAATCACGGAGTTTGGAGCGATCTACGGTTGGTTTTACGCAGGATTTATCGCAGGATTTGGAGATGATCAGAATGAAATACCCGGATTTCGCAGCCTCGTTTGAATTCGAATCTTGTGCGGCTCTTGCTCATCGAGTTTTGGGTGGAAAGGATGCGGTGAATTTAGGTTTTCCGGCCGCGCGTTCTTCAGGATCGGGATCGGGAACGCCGTCGACGACGGCTGAGATATTGGGAAGCAATCCGATTATCAAGTATTCATCGATCGGCCACTGGTGTGATGCGATTTCTGCGGCCTCGTCGGATGTGGAAACGGAGTTGACGAACCCTAATTCTCTACGGTCTTCATCTCATACGGCTGATATTTCCAATGCAGGCCCGATGTGTCCGGTGGCGGCTGAGCATGTTGAGAAGAATTCTTCCCATGGACCGAGGAGTCTTGATGGGGATGATCGGAACCAGCATCGATGGGATCCGAATAGGCGGCCAGCCATTTCTATTTTAAAACGGGCTGCAACTCGGAAGGGTACACCACCCCCGCCGAAAAATTCCGGTTCGTCCGATCTTGTCAACGACGACGTGCGGTCATGTATTCGTCGAGAGCCTCTCCGTGACAATGGTGTTGACAAGTCGGCTGATTCGGCTGTTTCATTGATGGCTCGATCAGTTGGGTTCTCTCGGGATAACGAGCCTCGGGTTTCTCTAACCGGGCCTAAGGTCACAAGTTCTAGGTCTGAAAGTAATCGGCTGCTGCCCAAGATTGATGCCACGCCTGGTGCAATCAAGACGGGCCGACTTGGTCCGGTTGGTTCAATCGGGAGTGATTCGGGACGTGACTCGTACGCGGCTAGGCTTAAAGGCGATGGGAACCAAGCTCTCGTTCAGTACTGCATATCACCCCCAGACCGATGGGCAGTCTGAGCGAACAATCCTAACCCTTGAGGATATGTTACGAGCGTGCGTGCTGGACTTCAAGGGAAACTGGAGTAAATACTTGACACTGATCGAATTTTCTGACAACAATAGCTTCCATGCTACGATCGGGATGGTGCCGTACGAGGCATTGTACGGGTGCAAGTATCGGTCTCCTATTCACTGGGGTGAAATAGGCGAACGAGCATTGTTGGGACCAGTGATCCGTGAGACGACAGAAGCTGTGATGAAAATTCGGGAAAGAATGCGAACGGCTCAGAGTCGACAGAAGAGTTATGCAGATCATCGACGACGGCCATTGGAGCTTGCAGAGAACGATCAAGTATTTTTAAAGATTTCCCCGATGAAAGGAGTGAAGCGATTTGGACGGAAAGGCAAATTGAGTCCTAGATACATAGGCCCGTTCAGAATTATCAAACGAGTTGGCGAAGTCGCGTATAAATTAGAATTGCCAACTTCCCTATCACAAGTTCACGACGTATTTCACGTATCGACATTACGAAAGTACGTCGCGGACCAGAGCCACGTTATTCAGAACGAGCTTCTTTATCAACAACTCAAGCCTGACTTGAGTTATGAGGAGAGGCTAGTAGAGATTTTGATGTATGAGATGAAGCAACTTCGGAATAAGAATATTCCATTAGTTAAGGTATTGTGGCGGAATCAATCAATTGAAGAAGCCACTAGGGAGCATGAGGATGATATGAGAGTTCGTTATCCCGAATTATTCCAGTCGGCGTAATTTCGGGGACGAAATTCCTTTAAGTGGGGAGAATGTAATACCCGTAAAATTTAATACGGGATTTTGACATAGTTATATGTAAGACTTCGTGATTAGAAATATTAATAAGTTATTAAGCTGAGGAGCGTGTATATATATATATATATATGCTATATTTCAGATGTCCCAAAAATAATCTGAATTAGCACCAAAGAATTAAATAAAATAATAGCCTTAATGAATTATCACAATGTTTAATCGTAGGAATTGGGCCGTACACTACTTAATTAAATCATACGAACTAGGGCCCAAGGTTTCATAATAAGTATGGTGATAGGGTCGCTTAAGACTTTGAAAAAAATTATAATGATAAGGATCGATACTTAGTAGTCCTGTCACACGGATTCCAAGTTCCTTCCTTATACATATCCGTAATTCATAAAATGAGAAACTTGAGAAGCATAAGAACGAAGTGACTGAAAATAGTAGAAAGGAGAAAAGGAATATCAGACAAAAGAAAACAAAGGAGGGAAGAAGTAGCACAAACAAGATCTCATTGAAACTCATGTAAGCTCAAAAATCTAGTATATTTTAAGTAAATACTTTAATATAGTATGCAAATATTTTTATGTGCATTAACTTCGTGAGTAAGTAATGAGTGTAGGGGATTTTCGAAGGCCATCAGATATAGAAAACCCTAGTTTTTCAAGATGTGATTTTAAACATATGAGTTATACGATGAAATAGAAGAGCTAGCGATTTTTTGGAACATGGAATCGACCGAAACTGGCAGTCTGCACAATTTTGACAATTACTTCCGATTTACAAATCGGATGACCCTGATTCAAATTCCTTTGGAAAGCCAATTTGATTATCTACAACTTTTATGTTTTATGTTTGGCCCGATTCGTAGCGCATCGACCCCAAAATTGTACCCGAAATTGAACTTCGGGTGCTGTGTCAGGGCCGATCAGTATTTTCGGCCCTGTAGTGTAACGGCCGATCAGTATTTTCGGCCGGGCCAGTCAGGGCCGAAAATTCTGTTCGGCCGTTACATTACGCAGCCGAACAAGATTTTCGGCCGGGCTTTGTCTGGGCCGAAAAAATCGATCGGCCTGCACACAGACCGGCCGAAAATTTCGTTAGGCCGTGCACTGCAGGGCCGAAAATTTCGATCGATCGGTCCTAAAATGTTAAATCGAATTTTTTTTTTACGTTACATCGATCGTTAGAATTTATTTGTGTATGTATTTTTTAGTATTTCGTACCGGAATTTTGTTTTTCCTTTCTAAATTAATTTAAATATCATAAGGGCAAAATCGTCTTTTTACAGTTCTTTAGGGGGCGGTGACTAGGAAAAAGGGGGCGGTGAATAGCAATCCAGTTATTTAAGTGGGTTGCTTAATCCTTGGAGAACTAAAAGAAATCTTAACCATGATAAAAGAAATCAATTGATACATACATGGCAAGAACGAAAATTACAAGAAAGAGAACAAAAATAACTAAGAAAAGAAAGCTTCCAACGAGTATAAGGCCCTTAAACATTCAAAGAATTTGGAGAGAAGAAGATAAAGATCCTAGTTTTTATAACTTCCGTATACTTAATAGAAAATATTTACTTGTTATATGATTCCCTAACTTGAGTAGTTAGATGTTAATCACGAGAAGTTCCAAGCATGCTAGGTATGCCAAAGATCTTAGGTTCTTAAGTCTTTACTCACATAAGCGTTTTATGATTTTCGAAATCTGAAAAGTTCATGAGGGCTTAATATTTTTAGACTGTACCCATTTCTGGGTTTGGCATAATTCTCGAAAGAACCACTGTTGTTGAACTTAAAATGATTTTTGACAGATGAAGTGTTCATAAGAGTTCGATGTTTTTATAGTACATTAATTTCTGGTTTTAGGATGAACTTTGAAATAAGATTTCACGAATTTTAAACGTTTCGCGAGTTGTGAGTGAGTAAAAGATTTCGCGAATTGAGCTTCGCGAATTATGAGAGTGTGAAATTTTCGTGGGCCACAGGAGGTCGTGAATTGCGAGAGGGAGTGAGAGTTTCGCGGACTCAAATTGATTTCGCGGGCCGATCTGATTTTTGCGAATGTGTGTAATACCCGTAAAATTTTATACGGAATTTTGATATAGTTATATGTAAGACTTCGTGATTAGAAATATTAATAAGATATTAAGCTGAGGAGCGTGTGTATATATATATGTATATGTATATGTATATGTATATATATATATATGTATATATATATATATGCTATATTTCAGATGTCCCAAAAATAATCTGAATTAGGACCAAAGAATTAAATAAAATAATAGCCTTAATGAAATTATGTTCACAATGTTTTTTTTTTTTTGGAATAATTCCCGTGTGTATATATATAATTGGGTAAATGTACAAGAATGAGTGAGCGTCACAACTCACAGTGCAACCAGTAACAGGCTACTAGATAAACAACCAACTAGGAAAAACCAGAAAACTAAATACAAAGGTCTACCATGCTACACGCCAAAGGCGTCGTATGGCAGCCTTTTGAAGGTCATACTTGGCCGAGGTGCCGCTAAGCCTCACGCATACTAAGTCTAGCACGGTCGCAACCAGCCGATCAGGAGTCGTGACAATCCCTTCCTTCCAACGCCTGTTTCGTGCCTGCCAAATGTGGTAAATCAGGGAAGCGAAGACATGACGATAGGCCGCCGATAGTAGGTGAGTTCCACGCCATCTCCTAGAAGCCCACAAGATTCCCTCACGCCAGTCCCTATAAGGCCACATCCATCGAATACGGCGCCTTAGTAGGTGCTGACACTGCCGGGAGAACCCACAATCAAAGAATAAGTGCTGAATCGTCTCGTACCGTAGAACGTCACAAAGCACGCAAGCAGGCGACCCCGCTCTCTGAGCCACCCATGGCTTATCCCTTGTCGATAGCCGATCGCGGATACTCAGCCACAGAATAAACTCATGCCTGGGAGGGAACACGTAGCGGACCCCCAATTAGAGTCGCCCAATGGACCGGCTGCCTTCGGAGGCGTAGCGCTTCTCTGATTAAGCGTGCCGATGGGCGGCCGTCCGTAGCCCCATTCCACCAAACCCGGTCACAGCCGCTCGTGTCAATCGCAGGGAGGTGACGACTGAATTCAATGTACTCGACCGCCGACCTGCCTGGGCCAATTCCACCCATGCATATCAATGACATCGCTCAGTCGGGTCCCCACAGGAATCCCCAAAGCAAGCGGGCCTCGAGGGTACAGAGCTAGCAGCGGCGTAGCCTGAATCCACGGGTCCTCCCATAGCCATATCGTCGATCCATCACCAATCCTAAAGGAGATAAGTGGGAGGATCACTGACCTCAACTGCAGCAACTTCCTCCAGCTCCAGGAAGCATTGGCTGTGATAGGAACCGCCCATAGTGATTTTACATGCAAACGCGTGCTATATAGCCAGTCCACCCAAATAGAGTCCGGAGCCCGTGTAATTACTCTCCATAACAGCTGAAGCAATAAGGAACTATTATCCGTAGCAATCGAACGAATGCCCAAACCCCCTTCAGAGACTGGGAGGCATATATCATCCCACGCAACCTTGGCCGAAGGACCCCCCCACAAGAAGCGCCGAAATCTTGATTCCAAAGCACGCACAACACCTTTTGGCAAGAGGAATACCCCCCAATAGACATGCAAGGCCTGCAAAATAGAAGTGATCAATTGAACTCTTCCCGCATACGATAAGGACTGATTCAGCCATGACCCCAAACGTGCATCAACGCGCTGTAGGAGCGGGGCACAATCGCCAATCGTCAGGCGTGAAGAAATCAGGGAACCCCCAAGTAGCGAACAGGTAATCGGCCATCTTGGAAACCCATTATGGAATGTAGCTATGGTTTCAAACACTCCGCCCGTCGTGATAGGTACATCTCACTCTTATCCGGGTTCGGATAGAGACCTGAGAGAGCGGAGAAAGATGTCAATGCATCCTTGAGGACTCCCACAGAGAAAGCATCAGCATGGCAGAAAAGCAGTAGGTCATCCGCAAAAGCCAACATAGGAAGTGAATTCGCGTCACAGCGCCAGTGATAACGGAACCTCGGCTCCGCCTGTATGCGCACCTCAACTAGGCCATGCAAGACATCCATTACCAAAGTAAAGAGATATGAGGAAATGGGGTCGCCCTGACGAATTCCCCTCTTACCAGCAAAGAAACCTGCCGCTCGTCCATTAATATTAATGGAGAAAGTCGTTGTCGTCATGCATGTCCGAATCCATTCTATATATATGTAGGATGAAAACCCATGGCCTGAAGTGTTGCAAGCAAAAAACTCCACTCAACCTTATAATAGGCTTTGGCTAGGTCCACCTTGAACATGGCCCTAGGCGGGCGGCCGCTGCTCGCATAGCCAAAACATAACTCCTGAGCCATAAGTATGTTGTCGCTTATCCTTCGTCCAGGGATAAACGCCGTCTGGGAGTTATGGACCAGCGTGCTTAATGAAGGCTTCAGCCTGTTCGCCAGAATCTTCGAAATGACCTTATAGAGAACATTGCAGCATGAAATCGGCCGGAAGTCTGTGGGTCGCCTCGGCGATTGGCTCTTAGGGATCAGTGTGATAAGAGTACTATTGAGGCCCTTCAGGAGGCGTCCAGTAACGAAGAAATCCTGAATGGCAGTAGTAAAATCATTTCCCAGGATACTCCACGCCGCTTTGAAGAAAGCAGCTGTGTACCCATCCGGACCCGGCGCCTTCTCATCCCCCATAGAGAAAAGCGCCTGACGTACCTCAATCGCCTCGACTGGCCGGACCATATCTAAAGCCGCCGCTGGGGAAAGCGTGCGCTTTATGGACCCTTGCACCTTGGCCATAAGAACAGGAGAGTTACGCGAAGATTGGCCCAAAAGGCCTTGATAGAAACTCAACAGCTCTCCTTCCACTGCATCAGGCGTCTCCAGCAGAACCCCAGTAGCACTCTGCAATGATAATATACGGTTGGTCGCACGACGCATGGCAACCCTCTTGAAAAAGTATGAAGAGCATTGGTCACCGTCCTTGACCCACGCCAACTTAGCTCGTTGTGACAATGCCGTATGCTCCACCTCGACAGCGCGTGCATATAGAATCCGACAATGACGCTCTAGGTCGTGAAATAAGCCCTCCAGTGGATATCGCGCCGCAAAGTCCTGCACTATGCCCAGAAAATGCATAGCCTCCGAGACATTAGCAGCTAAGTCTCCTTTGGCACGGCGCATCTGTTTAAAGATAGGCTTTAGCCGTTTCAGCCGTTTCATCATCACATACATCGGAAATCCCTCTACTGAAGAATCCCATACCCGACGGACCTGCTCTAAGAACATCGGCTCCTTGATAAGGAAGTTCTCGAAACGAAAACTAGGGCCTCTTGGCTGGTTCGCTACAGCACCTAAGGTAAGTGGCGAGTGATCAGAGGTCGCCGGGAGGTCGCATCGATAGTAGACGTCCGGTCGCCTGACAAACCATTGGGGATTCCCAAGCATGCGATCCAATCTGCGCCAAATACCCGCCAGAGCCCTTTGCTGATTATACCAAGTGAATTCCTGGCCCATCGATGGTAGAGATAAGAGGTCCGCCTGCAATAAACAATTCTGAAACTCGGCCATATCGAGGGCGTTCGGTGCGCCCCCCCGACCCTCACCAACATGCAAAATAGTGTTGAAATCCCCGGCCACCACCCATGCGTCGTCCACGCGTGCGGCTGAAAAATGTACAACTCTTCCCAAAGAGAACGTCGCTCCTCACGCCTAGAATTCCCATAAAGAAAAGAGACAAAAACAGTCTCATCCGTACCAAGCTGCTCAACCTGACAATGAATCGCCTGGCTAGACTTCGCAACAATATTGACCCGAAGCCAAGACGGGTCCCAGCCCACCCATATACGGGTGCCAGGACCATCATCATAATCAAAAAACCACGTCCATCGTGGCCTAATCCCCTCGGACAGTCGAGCAGCATTAGCAACAGAAACACGCGTCGAGAAGACCAACAAATCGCAATCCAGCTCGTGCTACCCAATCCCCCACCGCCTTCCTGTGGTCTTGCCTGTTAAGACCACGTACATTCCACGATCCGAAGATTATGAACGAAGCAGTTGGTGGGCTGCATGTGCTTTAGGGCCCATAGTAAGAGGTGTCACTGTACTATCATCCTCCAATTCCCGTAGGATGGCGAAGGCGTTATGATCAGATTGGGTCGCATCTGCCGTGCTCTTTGGTAGATGCGGTCCATGCGAGGCAGACGTTTCCCCTGATCCCACTGATCCCCCACGTGGTACCAAGTGCATGTGTGGCGATGCCGGCTGTGAATCGACCATCACCGCATTCCCTTTTGCTCCCACTTGTTTCCACTCCGTTATACTACCATGGCCCCGTGATCGACTCCGCCTTGACCTTCGTCTCGCTGTAGGCCTGGCCCCAGTCCCCCCACCATTAGTAGCGGTTGGGGGAGGATGAGTA
Source organism: Craterostigma plantagineum (assembly GCA_027422505.1). Taxonomy (NCBI): domain Eukaryota; kingdom Viridiplantae; phylum Streptophyta; class Magnoliopsida; order Lamiales; family Linderniaceae; genus Craterostigma; species Craterostigma plantagineum. The sequence continues at coordinate 6,301,981 of JAPQWV010000045.1, forward strand.
TCCTTGGGCGGTCAAGTGGCGTGTTTGGCCTACGGTACCTCGGCTGTGGGTTCCGCCGTTGCTCGGTCTTAGGGCATTGGGCCGGCCCATGTGCCCAAGTCACGCAAATATCACATTGCGAAGGCCTCCATTCGTACTCCACTCGTACTGAAACATCGCCCGCCGTTCCGCCATCCGGGCGAGGCATCCGAAGATAGAACATGTCCAGGAACGGTGTATCAAGAGCTTTCATCACACATACACGCGCATAATCGATACGATCACCACGGGCGGTTACCCCGTCAGCAAATAGCGGCCGACCCACTGCACTAGCCACTTCACTCAATCCTTCTTGGGTCCAAAACTCGCCCGGGACATTCCACAACTTGACCCATAGCGGGAGTTCACTAACTTCCGACGTTCGAGAGACATACCCGGTCTGAGAACTTCTAAAAGTAACGGTTGGCCTTGCATCAGCCATGGGCCCCCCTCCAGTGCTATCGTCATTGCCGTCATACGTTGAGGCGGTGGGGTGCCCGGTCGCCGCCACTGTTGACGCCCATTATGGTTGCGAAGGATTCCTTTCAGCGGAACTGAGACGCCAGCTCGTCGTGGTGGGAAATCGATCGAAACCCTAGGCCCAATCCGAACCCCCTCCATATTAGGGCCCGTCTGTGCCCTAGCCGCCGCCCCCAAGCGATCAGAAACGGCCGCCAGCGATCCAGCCCCGGCATGACCGCGCGCCCTATCCGAGTCGGCCACTGTAGATCCATGAACCGCGGTCATCAACGAGCGAAATCGTGGACCATCAAAGCACATCGCAAATTCAGGATATGCCGCGGCAAGGGCATCCAAATCAGGCAGAGCTAGCATGGACACCTTGTCCTTCGCTGCCACGCCGAGCGGATTCGGATCACCCTCCATCGTCGCCATAACCCTTGGAGAAACATCCTCCGCCATCCGAGCCAGTCCAAGAACAGCCCACCAGATTGAAGGAAAAAGAGCAGTTGATCGTCGGCCAGCCAAGATCGGCCGGAAATAACGACGATCGTCATCACCGGCTACATTGACCCAGAACACCATCACTGTGTGCGATTTTCACACACTACGAAAAAACCCTTGCAACCCTTGCAATCTTTTTGAAATTTAATTCCCGCCGATTTCCATCACCTCGCCGGCGTCGATCTTCACCACCTTGCAGCTCGCCGACGGTCTTACCTTTCCCCTCCATCGCCGAACTCTCACGGCGGTGGAAGGATTTTAATCCTTCTCCTCTCTTTGTGTTTGAATATTTCGTTCAAACTTGTCAAGGGCTGTCACGTTCGTCCTTGATTCTGATTTCATGGCGTCCTCTTCGACCATGATTGGTTCTCTGATGTCATCCGCGCCTTCGTCTGATCGGGGAATTAGGATCCTTACGCCGGAATTGGAGAATTTTCCGGGATCTGGTGTACGCGATGATGGGGCCATGTTCGATCTCTTGGTGACCAAGAAACGTGGTGGGGGCTTGTCCGTGGCAGATTGCGACGTTGGTTTGTCGGATCTGAACCGGGCTGAGAGGATTACATTTGGATCGATGGATATTACTGAATCGAGGACCGGGGATCGTTCGGCGCGGGACCTATCTCACGATCTAGAGTCTATCCGTTTGAAATACCCCGAATTTGCTGCGGCTTTTGATTTTGAATCGTGCAAAGCCCTAGCTGATCGCGTTATGGGGAGGAAGGTGGCCGTGAATATGGCCAACACTACCACGGTCCAGAATTTGTCGATCGGCCATCGGTGCGACATAAACTCGGAGGCGTCATCGGATGTGGAAACGGCGTCTCAGCGAAACACTAATATTCTAGGGTTTTCTATTGCTACGGCTAAAACCGCCGATCCTATCCCGGCGAGTTCAGCGACGGCTGAGACCGTCTCTAGGGGGTCTGCGAAGGGCTTGAAGGTTTTTGATAGGTCTGATCGGAATCACAATCAGCCTCGATGGGATCCAAACCGACGACCGGTGTTTCCATTTTGAAACGCGCTGCCGATAGGAAGGGTACGCCACCGCCGCCGAAGAATTCCAGCGCTAGCTCCGATGGTGCTAATGACGAAGAGAGGCCAAATGAACATCTTGAAGTAGCCCCGTGATGTCGACGACACGATACTTCCTTCGCCGGCGCCTAGGGTTTCAGTTCATGGGCCTAGGGTTTCTGATTCGTATGTGGCTAGACTCACAGGCTCTTCTATGCCGGGGCGGGAGAAGATGACGCGAATCAAGTTGAACTATACGCCACCTACACTCATTGCCGGCTCGATTGAAGTACGACCCACGTGGGATGTTGCGAAGAAGGGTTTCGCGAGGTGGGAACATACACTTGTTGGATATTTCCTTGGGAAGAAACCGTTCTTTCCTTTCGTGGAGAGATATTTCAATAATTTGTGGGCGGGTGTTGTCGAGGTCAAGGCGACACAAAACGGGTTCTTTAAGTTCCGGTTTGAGTCCGAGGAGGCGATGACCGGGTGTTGGAAGGTGGCCCGTGGCTTATGCATGGGCAGCCTTTATTTCTCGAGGCATGGCGCCCGGGCTTGGCCCTTGATAAGCGAGACCAATCTGAGATTCCTCTTTGGATTCGATTATGGCACGTGCCCGGGGAATTCTGGACTCCGGAGGGCCTCGGTGTTGTGGCTAGTGCGGTGGGGCGTCCATTGTTTACGGATGGTGGGACGACCAATATGACTCGTATTGATTTTGCGCGAGTTTGTGTCATGAAGAAGTTAGATGAGCCGTTTATCGACAAGTTTCAGATTCGACTACCGAATGCCGATGGTGGATGGGATGGGAGCGTTCTTGTACGGGTTGAGTATGAATGGAAGCCAACAAAATGCGGGGAGTGTGAATCATGGATGCATTCAACGGCCGCATGTCTACGGAATAAGGGGAATAATCCAGCCCGGTCCAACCCCGGCGTCGCGCAAACGAATCGGTTGGAGCCCAACCCGAACGTGAATGGAAACGTGTAGGCCGAAAGGGAAAAGCGAAAGTTACGGACCATGACAATATGGCAACGGCCAGCCGGCCTTCTCACGATGAGCCACGGATTAATCCTAATCAATCGCCAACACAAAGCTCGCCGAGACTTACTTCCCCAAGAAGCAGCCCGCCTCGGTTGAATGGATTGGCGGCTCTCTCGACGCCGGCCGGAGATGATAGGAACTCCTTCTCGGTACTTCAGGGTCTCTCCGAATCTGGTGATTTACCTTCTACATCCTCGGGTCCTAATTATGCAGCCCGCTCGAGGGGTGCTCCATGATCAGTGTCGGGTGTGGAATGTGCGTGGTCTAAATAAGCGGGACCACGGGAGGGGAGTGGAGGAGTTGGTGGCACGTAACGGATTGCATTTAATTGCCCTCTTGGAGACTAGGGTTTCAACAGTTAATGCAGCTTCCATCTCGGGCAGAATTAACTCTGCATGGACGTGGTTTTTTGATTATGATGGAGGCCCCGGATCACGCATTTGGGTTGGATGGGACCCATCTTGGATTCAGGTCTCGGTTGAGGCCTTTACTGCGCAATCTATCCATTGTAAGGTGTTCTCTATTGCTGCTAATGAGACGACCTACGTATCTTTCATTTATGGAAAAAACCGAAGGGAGGAGAGGTGCGAGCTTTGGGAGGATATTATTAGTACGTCTGCTCTACGCCACAATGACCCATGGATTGTCTTAGGTGACTTTAATGCTATTGTTGAAGCTGCGGAAGGAAGGGGAGGAGTCATTAATGATCGAGATACCCGGGATTTACGCGACTGCTTGCTTCGAGCGGATTTGATGACGCTGCCGCATACCGGACAATTTTTTACGTGTATAATCAACAACGGGCCGAGGCCGGAATCTGGCGAAGACTTGACCGTGTGATTGGTAATCCGGTGTGGTTCGCCAAGTATCCCGATTGCTCCTATAGGGCTGATTTGCCCGGGCCTTCTGATCATAGCCCGTTGCTTCTCGGCGAAGTCCGTGGTACCCCGAGGTTATCGACGTTTCGCTTCGATAACTTTTGATACACGATGCATCCTTTTTGGCACAGGTTCAGCGGGTTTGGGATGTTGCGCGAGCCGGGTATCCTATGTATGTTCTCACGAGGCGCCTTAAGGACCTCAAGCATATATTTCGACAGATGCGTAGGTCGAAGGGGGATCTAGCGATGAATGTTGTTGAAGCCAAGCGATTCCTCGACATATGTCAAGATTTCACGAGCAGATTCCCGATGAGACGTTCTTCCACGACTTGGAGCGATTCTGCCGGGACTTATACACGAGGGCGGTTGATATGGAGCACTCTGCGTTGTCACAACGGGCCAAGCTATCTTGGCTTAAGGAGGGGGATCAGTGCACATCATTCTTCTTCCGAAAGGTAGCTATGCGACGCGCAAGGAATCGGATTCTTGCATTGGATTCTGAGAGCGGGGAGCTAATCCATGGTGAGGGGGCTGTTCGGGATGAGTTGGTGCGATTCTATCGGGACCTGTTGGGCGTCTCGGCGAGGCCAGATCAGGTTGATCTTGCGCCTTATATCACTCGATCTCTATCGGGGGATACCGCTTCTCATATGATCAGACCTATTGAGCGACTGAGATCAAGGAGGCTCTCTTCTCCATGGGGGACGAGAAAGCACCGGGACCGGATGGATTTACGGCCGCTTTCTTTAAAGCGGCATGGAGCATTATTGGGGCGGATCTCATTCTCGCGGTTCAGGATTTCTTTCTAACAGGCCGGTTGCTAAAGGGTCTTAATAGCACGTCCATCACGCTCATTCCGAAGGGGACGCACCGAGGACAGCGGCTGACTATAGACCTATCTCGTGCTGCAACGTCCTGTTTAAGGTAATCTCTAAGGTTATTGCTAACAGGCTGAAGCTTGTTCTTGGGGAGCTCGTCCATCCGACTCAGACGCTTTTATTCCGGACGGAAGATCAGTGATAACATTCTTTTAGCCCAGGAGATCAGTTTGGGGTATAACAGCATGGGCCGCCCCCTCGTGTTGCACTAAAGGTGGATTTGGCTAAAGCCTACGATAAGGTTGAGTGGAGCTTCTTGTTGGCTGCTATGGAAGCAATGGGGTTCCACCCGACATTTGTGGCTTGGATTCGCTGTTGTGTCACTTCGACGACCTTTTCTATTAACCTACATGGGGCGCAGGCGGGGTATTTTCAGGGGAAGAGAGGTCTTCGACAAGGAGACCCTTTGTCCCCGTACCTTTTCACGTTGGTGATGGAGGTCTTACGGGGGATGGTTACACATCGCATCTGCCTTGAACCGCGCTTTCTTTATCACTGGCGTTGTGAGACGTCGAAGCTGGCCATGCTTGCGTTTGCAGATGACCTATTACTCTTTTGTCATGCTGATGAGGTTTCGATTGGGTTCTTAGACTGCGCTGGATGACTTTGCGGGTGCTTCGGGGTTGGCGCCGAGCCCTGCCAAGAGCGAGATGTTTGTGAGTAAGCGCGCTGAGAGCTTAGCGCCGCGTTTTCAGACGATTCTTGGTATTCCTCAGGGTCATCTGCCTGTGCGCTACCTGGGAGTTCCATTGATTCCAGGTAGATTATCTATTTCTGATTGTGCGCCTTTAGTGCAGAAGGTTGATAGGAGGTTGGGTTCCTGGCTGAACAAGTCGCTCTCTTATGCTGGGAGAGTGCAACTTATCAAGTCCGTTCTCTCTGCACTTCATATCTATTGGGCGGGTATATTCCTTCTCCCAAAGGGGGTTATTCGAGCTATTGAGGCACGCTTGAGGAAATTCTTGTGGGCTGGCTCGCCGGCGCGAGTTGCATGGGCTGATCTGTGTATACCGATCGCCGAGGGAGGACTTGGGATACGGCCATAGTGACCGATAATCGAGCATTGCTCCTTCGACATTTGTGGAGTGTGGCCTCGCATGCTCCTGACTCGATTGGGTGGACTGGCTGTACTGCACTAGACTGCATAACATCGCTTTGGAGATGTTGCCAGGGAGCAACACATCTTGGAGTTGGAAGAAGCTGCTCAAGCTTCGGGATGTCCTTCGCCCATTCATATCTTATCAGGTAGGAGACGGGCGATCCATATGGCTATGGAAGGACCCTTGGCTGCTGATGACCTCACTGATGGAGAGATATCCTAGGGGGCCGATGGTGATGGGACTGCCGCACGACACACGCCTCAGTGAGGTCATCATCACGCCGGATGGTTGTCTTGGCCAGCCACGACGACATCCGAGTATATTGAGTTTGGCCCTCTCTTACCACAGGTGGAGCCGTCGCAAGTTGATCGTGTTCGCTGGATAGGGACTCCTGATGGACGTTTCTCTTCGAGGGCGGTTCGCGAGGCCACCCGACCGCGGCGTGACAGAGTCATTGTCATTTGGCCTCTCTCTTCGGGGTTGTTTTACGTATACCACGTCATGAGTTCATCCTCTGGCTTGCTATACGAGGACGTCTATCTGTTCGTAGCTTACCATGGTGGCTCAGCGCGCAGGAACGGAAGCCTGCCTCCTTTGTGATACTGGGAGTCGGGAGACGATCTCTCATCTTTTCTTTTCTTGTCCCTTTTCGTTGCGATGCCGCGTGATATTGAGATACAGGATACGGTGGCGGATACCATATATTGATTGGACAGGAGCATTCATTGGGCTGCTCTGAAGTGGAGAAGCGGCACTTATTTCATATTACTTATCGACATGTCCTTGCATCGATTGTTTATCACATTTGGCAGGAGCGGAACAGGCGATGGAGGGAGAACATCCGCTCTTCCCCTGCCCATGTCGTGGCCACGGTACTCGGTATACTGGGTGCTCGACTTGGGACTCTAGGTGAGAAGCATACCCTACAGAAGGCTGCTATTCGGCGGCTTTGGAGAGTGGCATGGTAGATATTGATGTTCTAACATATGAGTTGTTCACCAGTAGCCTGTTACTGGTTGCATGTGTCGAGTCATACTCGCACCCATTCTGTATACATTCACCGATATATATATAAAACCGGGACCTATTCCAAAAAAAAAAATAACGACGATCAGACGAAAAAACGCGATGAAAAACGCTGAGAATTGAAAACCCTCCAACTGTGTGAAAATCGCACCTAGTGACACGACTGCATTCTCGATCGCTATGGGACCTCCGGGTCTCGGCATGATCACAATGTTTAGTCGTAGGAATTGGGCCGTACACTACTTATTAAATCATATGAAGTAGGGCCCAAGGTTTCATAATAATTATGGTGATAGGGTCGCTTAAGACTTAGAAAAAAATTATAATGATAAGAATCGATACTTAGTCTTGTCACACGGATTCCAAGTTCCTTCCTTATACATATCCGTAATTCATAAAATGAGAAACCTGAGAAGCATAAGAACGAAGTGACGAAAATAGTAGAAAGGAGAAAAGGAATATCAGACAAAAGAAACAAAGGAGGGAAGAAGTAGCACAAACAAGATCTCATCGAAACTCATGTAAGCTCAAAAATCTAGTATATTTTAAGTAAATACTTTAATATATAGTATGCGGATATTTTTATATGCATTAACTTAGTGAGTAAGTAATGAGTGTAGGGATTTTCGAAGGCCATCAGATATAGAAAACCCTAGTTTTTCAAGATGTGATTTTAAACATATGAGTTATACGATGAAATAGAAGGGCTAGCGATTTTTTGGAGCATGGAATATTAAGGAAAGGTTGAAGTCTTTAAGGTGTACCGTGTTCTGGAAATAACATAGTTTTGAAAATAATCTCGACAGTACAGTTTTAGGGTTTTTGGGGAGAATCACGATTTTTAGAAGATCTCGACATGGTATCATACCGCAAAAGATTTCGAGATCTAATAACCTTATCATAAATAGATTTCGAGATGTGATAAATAGATTTCGAGATCTAATGACCTTCTCATAGATAGATCTCGAGATATAATAACTAGAAAGATTTCGATGTATATAATAAGAAGATCTCGAGATGTGTAATAGGAAGATTTCGAAATGAATAATAGAAAGATTTCGAAATGCACAATGGAAAGATTTCGAGATATACAATGGAAAGATTTCGAGATGTATAATAGAAAGATTTCGAGATGTATAATAGAATTCGACAAAAGGTAAGATTTCGACAATAGTAAGATTTCGACAAAAAAAAGATCTCGACATTAGTAAGACTTCGACAACTTCATAAAGATTTCAGCATGATCAGTATGTAAAGTTTTTCACATTATTGCTTTGTAGTTTCGCTATTTGTATTATGAGCATTCGGCATGAATTATTTAGGGTTTATGAGTAGTCTTCGATCTTGTGAATAAGAGGGTTTCGACACTTAAAATAATTTCACCATTTTAGAAGTTTTCTAAACTTAATAAATTTTCGGTATTTTAGGATTTCGCTATTTCTAGGCTTTTTGATATTTTTAGGGTTTATTTATTTTTAGGGATTTCATTATTTTTAAGGTTTTCATTATTTTTAGGGTTTTGATAATTTTAGCGTTTTCGAAACTTGTATGACTTAGTAGACTTAGTAAATATATTGATATGAAAATATTTCCAATACTCAGTGGCTCGAAGCGTAGGGAAATTACCAGATTACGTGACTAATTTTAACAGGAGGGCCGGTTGGTGAATCATTCATCTACGACACGTAAATGTTTATCTGCTACTATGCGATTATGTGATTCGGTGATTTACGTGTTTTACGTATGTTTTATGTGGCATCACGTTTTCATATGTATCACGTATATGCATGGCATCGCACAACATTGTGAGGGATAATGACCACATTAGTGGTGACACCTTAAGGTGTCGATTGAGCGGGGTAGAGTGTGCCGATTGTGGCAGTCAGACTCGTAGCGGAGTTGAGGTTGGACTCACGGGGCACCTGACGGGAGACAGACGTGAGCGATCTGTCTACTCGGGCGTGAGCGACCCGAGGTGCAAACCGTCGGATGAGTTGTGTAGCGAAAGGGGCGACCTGATAGGAGGACGTTGACGTGATCGATCAGCGCACTATCAGCGTGGGCACCGATAGTCTGGCGTTAGCGACCAGATGATATATTTTATTTTATTGCGCGCGAGGTGCCGAGTCCAGCCTAGGGCCCTGATATTGAGATACGATAGAAATGTGGGAACGAGCGTGCATTATATCATGTTGTGAGAATTGGGATTGGGAATGAGTGCACGCTGCATTGCGTATTCACCTACCGGGCAATAGCTCAGTCTTTTACGTGTTGTAGGTACCGAGTCTGACGCTGACACGCGTCAAGACTGAGGCGGCTGGTGGCGGTGCTCCACGGACTTTTGAGGGCGGAGCGGTACATGGATGAAGACCTGTGGAGCGGCGATAGGGTTCTTGACCTTTTGACATTTTGGGGGCTTCGGCCCATTGTACAGATACTATTGGTCATGACTTGTGATGCGAGTCGAATCAAGGGATTGAATAGTTTTATGGACACTGACTCATGGGTCGTACGGTCGAACATGGCTTATTACTCAAGGAGTGTCAATGACCGATGACAATACTATAGTAGTCTACGTGAACCTTAGACCGAAAGGGGCTTTGGCGGAGTTGACTTCGAAGTCTCGACTGTCACTGGTTCCCCTCGACCCGATTTGCTGTTGCATGGGTCAGCGGGCCAGATGCGGTCTTGATGACGATTTGTGATTGCCGGGCTTAGACCGCCGAGTACGGATTCACAGCGTCGCAAGTAATCGAGATAAGTGTCCTATGAGGACGGCGACGGGAAATTACGAAATCCTTGGCCAAGGTATTGAACTAACTCATGTTAGACATGGAGGGTAGATTGGTAATTTGCCTCGTCCCCGTTTTATCATAGAATCGAGTATAGTGAGTTTGACATAGACCATGGCTCTCACTCGATTGGGAGACAGCTGAAGGGTTTATACGTAGTACTATAATCTATAGTAAGGTTCTCGAATAAAGACTGGGTCGAAATTCGCACTCGAATCGGGTTACGGTCTGGTACTGCGGGATTGGCTAGGTAACTGCCGGACTCTTGGATTCCTCCCTTGCCGATTGAGTCGAACCTAGAGAGTCGGGCTTAAAAAGGATCATCAAGGTGTACTGATAAGAAGAGAAAGTGTTTTGGGCCTTAACGGGCCGTTGGGCCGTTGGGCCGCACCTTAGTGGGCCTCGGGCCGTTTAATGGACCGAAGTCGGACTTCGTATGAAACTAACTTTGAGACTTGGGCTTGGCCAAGTGCTTAAAAGGCTTGAGGGTAAAATTGGAATTGGACCCTAAGCTAATTTTCGAATTATGCCTTGGGAATTAATTTTGAAAATTAAATATAAATATAGAAATAATGTATTTGGAATATTATTTATTTTAAGGTGAAAATTTCAAAATTAATCTTGGATTAAGTTTCGAATTTTATACCATATTTACATATACTTAGTTTGATTTAGTATTTAAGTTAGTTGTCTAATTATAGTAAGTATCCTTATATGAATTTTGAATTAAATAAGGGAGAGAAAGATATGGCAAAATCTCTCCACTTAAGGAGCAAAATCGAAAACCATATCTTTGAGATATCCTAGGGATTTCCAAATATATCATAGTATAAATAGGGCAGCCCTATTTCATAATTTGAAGTGAAAATTTCGTCCATAACAAAAGCACAAAACACACACCGAAAAAAAAAACACTTTTTCCCCACGCGACGGCTCAGTTCTCTCTAGCCATCTTTATAGAACTGATTCCGTGGTACACTGCGAGGTCGGCGTGACGATCTAGTGTCATCCACCACCATCGACGAAGTCTTGAAGAAAAGGACGAGGAGCTGCCACTCGCTTCAACTGGTAATTCTCTACGGGTTTGACCCGCCTTATTACATGTCTATGTGTTACTATTCTGATCCGAGCAACGAGGGCAATAAGGGAACCCGGAAAATTTTTGTTCCGCACCGTACCCGGGGACGTGGCGTCTCCGGGAGACACCGGGTAACCCAACAGTGGTATCAGAGCGGGCGCTCGTGATCAGAATCATAACGTGTTTAAATTGAAACGAGGCGCGTGGGAGACGATCGAAAAGCCGACAAGGTTCGACCGTCGTTGGGCTGCCAATGCGTAGTTTGCCAACCCACAGCCACCAACTCGTGTGGTACAGGGCCCCGCACGACGGCGGTACCCGGGCAGCCGCGCGTTGCGCGCGGGCTGCGTGCGCCGTAACGGCGGTACAGCCGCGGGATCGGGTTGCTTTGAGCAGGCCCGATCAGCCTCGAACCTTGGGTTCGACGCCAGCCATGTGGCTTAGGTGCCATCCCCGGGCAGCGCCGCCGCAAGGTGCGGCAGCCCGGCTGAGATCGTCCGCGGCTTTGGCCGGGAACTGCGATGGCGCGCATGGTGTGCTGCGCAAGACAGCCGCAGCGACTCCGGCTCGGCCGGAACGCTGCTTCGGCGATCTCTCCCGGCGAGGCAGTGACTCGGCACGAAGGGGCTGAGGCGACGAGGGAGTCGCGGCAGTACTATGCCGCGAGCTGAACACGCGCGCGTTGCGCGGCGTGGCGTCGCCGGCGGTGGCGGCACCGGCTCCAGCCGGGACTCCACGCCGGCGGCCTTCTCACCATGGCTCCCCGTCGTGTTTTGACGGCTGAGCGATTTGAGTCGCGGCAGCTATGTTAGGGCTTCATGCTCAAAGCCTTAACGGGCCTTTTAATGGGCTTGGCCCCTTTAAGGCCCAATTTTCGTTTCTTTTTAAAATCATGTAATTGTCAACGTGCTCGTTATGAATGTGATTTAAGGCGCACTTGCGGGTTTAGGAATTTGATTTCCGGGTCATTTGTTAAGGGTTACGTCCCCCCGGGTTGTATTTGTTTCATACGGGTTGTTCGGGACTTATGATCCCCCTGTGTTGTAATTTCCCGTTTTATTAGATTAGTCTTAAATACAAAGACGAGGTCCCATTTGATGGAAGGCAACCCCCGGCGGTGACAAGGTGGTTGACGTTCGGTGACTTTGAGGCCGTTCGAGTGACGAAGGACGTTTGACGACTTCAAGACCCGTGCGACGACCCGAGGTCTTTTGAAGACGCATGTAATAGGGATAGGCTTGAAATAACCCGCTTGTGTTGTCTTGTAGTTTATTTTCCTAGGGTCAATTTACTACCTACGTGCGTGTTGGTTTTTGAAATGATATGCATGTTTTATGTGCTCTTATGTGAGATGGTTTATTCTCCCATTTGATAAATACTAAGTGGGTAAAGTAATTGGATTCCTGTCTTCTATCATGCTTGAGATGTCTAGCATTGGGGAGTTCTGCGATTTGTTCCGAGTAAGTTGGCGTCGTATATCCCGCCCCAGTGTTAGCGTCTCGGGTGCGTCTTGGACGCCGCTCGTCATACCAGTCCGCCCCCCACGAAGCGTATGACAGCAAGGGGCGGTACATTCTGTGCGATTTGAGCATAAGTTGATAGGTCACACTTAGGCAGTTAAACCCATAAGCAGGGTTAGCCGTGAGGGTCAATGACTGAGACTAAGATAGTTGAAACTCTTATTGGATAAGTTCGCGTTCAACGTGACTTCGATAAGATTAGATGAGCCAAATATTGCGTTAAAGGCTGAGGCGAGTCTAGTCGAGTCGGGGACATCAACTCCACTATGAAACTTTCAACGAGGTTCCCGAAGTTCTTCTCGGGAGGATAGTTTTTCGAGAAAAATAGTGGGAGTCAAGCGAAACGAAAAGTCCTTGTTTGCGCTTGATGAATGTTAAGATAAACCTAATTAGATCTTTATTTTCTGCAGCTTTACGTTTCTTTCTATTTACTGCGAAGACGAACATAATTACTATGCTGCTTGAGAGAAACTGTTTGGTGGGACCAAACTACGTGGACTGGCTCCGTAACATGAGGATAGTCCTAGGTATGGAGTCGCTGACTTATCTCCTCTATTCCCCGTTACCGCAAGTCCCAGGGACTGATGCGAGTGACGAAGACCGGGCTGCGTATGCCAAATGGCAAATAGACGAGCCAAAGGTCAAGGGCTATATACTTCTTTTCATGAGCAATGAGTTGCAGCGCACTCACTCGGAAATGGAAGTGGGCGCCATTTTGCTTCATTTGAAGGAGCTTTTTGGCGAACATTCCAGGAGTGCTCGCTATTCCCTGACGGAGCAACTATTTCATTGCAAAATGGCTGAGGGTAGTGACGTCGGAGCGCATGTGCTCAAAATGATCGATTGGATCGAAAGACTCGAGGCACCGGACTTTATCATGGATAACGAACTCCAGAACGATCTTATACTTCAGTCGCTGCCACCTTCCTTCAATTCGTTCATCGTGAACTTTAATCTGAACAAGGCCGAGATGACATTGACTGGGTTAATGAACCAGTTGTCGGCAGCGCAGACTCAGATGAAGAAGGTGAAAGGAAAGGAAGTTGTTCTTGTCGCGAATGCTAAGACTCGAGGGTCGAGTACAAAGAAAAAGTTGGACAAGCCCACTAAGCCCAAAGGACGAATTTCGAAAGGCAAGGCCAAGAAGAACGTGTTCAAAGGCGCCAAGCCGACGGACAAGTGCCTTCACTACAATGAGCTTGGCCATTGGAAGCGCGATTGCCCGAAGCTAGCCGCCTCAAGTAAAGAACTTTACGTTTTGGAAACAAATTGTTCTATGACAGTATATTCCGCTTCATGGATCTAGACTCGGGAGCTAGTGCTCACATCTGTGTTTCGAACCAGGGTCTGGAACGAAGTAGGAAGCTGGCGGATCGAGAGATCATTATCAATGTAGGAAGCGGACATAGTATACCGGCGACCCACATTGGATCAAGAACTCTCGTTTTATCTACTAGACATAGTTTACTGCTTTCCGATTGTTTGGTTTTGCCCAAGGGGCTTAAGAATATTGTTTCTATTCCCGTTTTGAGCGGAAACGGTTATGAGTTCCGTTTTAGTAATAATATATGCAATATTTATTTTGGAAATAATTGCGTCAGTGCCAATGAGCCCTCAGTCCTACTGGCTGAGGGGGAGGTGCTTAGGGTCATGTTGGGAGAGGTCCTGGGTTCGAATCTCATCCCTGTGACATTTCCCTAAGCCTGCCCATGGGCCCAGACATGTGCGATTGACCTGGTCGACCTGTTTAGCAGGTAGTGGGTCGGCCCCGGGGTTTACCATCGGCTTTACCCGGTTACCAAAAAAAAAAAAAAATAATTGCGTCAGAAGTGCAAGTTTACTGAATGGGTTGTATTACCTAAATATCGAAGATAAAATAAAAACTGTGAATACAGTCACCAACAAACGAAATTGGAGTCGAACTCAAGACTGTTGTGGCATCTTCGACTCGGTCACGCTCGAGAATAGAAGATTCTTGAGTTGGAGAAATCGGCGTTATAAAGCCGCTTGGGTCTGATCCCTATCCAACTTGTGAATCTTGTATCCTTGGAAAGATGACCAAGTCGCCCTTCACAAGGACTTTCACGAGAGCCGTAGAACTTCTCGGTTTGATCCACACGGATGTTTGCGGACCGTTCGGGGTAGCGGATCGCGGTAACTTCCATTATTTCGTTACCTACATTGATGATCACTCTCGCTTTGGCAAGGTGTATCTCATGAAGAATAAGTCTGATACTTTTGAATGGTTCAAAGAGTACAAGACTTTGGTGGAAAATCAGACTGGAAAGAGCATTAAAGTTGTTCGATCAGATCGAGGCGGCGAGTACATGAGCCTCGAGTTTGACGAGTTCTTGAAAGAGAACGCGATAATTTCACAGATGACACCTCCCGGAACACCGCAGTTGAACGGTGTGTCCGAACGCAGAAATCGAACTCTGTTGGATAAGGTTCGATCTATGCTAAGCTATACAGACCTGCCCATATCGTTGTGGGGACATGCCCTGTTGACAGCGGAACACATTCTGAATAGATGTCCTACAAAGTCTGTCAATCGTATTCCGTATCAGATATGAACAGGACGAAAATCGAGCTTGAATCACATTAGCCCCGCATTTGTGAAAAAGCTCAAGACAGATAAACTGAAATCGAAGGCTATGAAAGGACATTTTGTCGAGTATCCTGAGGATTCCATGGGATACCAGTTTTACTTCCACGACGATCAGAGAATCGTTGTAGCCCTTCAGGCTCACTTTCTCGAAGAAGATTTCGTTCGAGAAGGTGGAGCGGGTCGTGAAGTAACTCTTGGAGAGTATTCAGAAGCACTTTCACAAACTCCAGTGTCGGATGACACCGAGAGCAGTCCGAGACGCAACCTGACCGCGCAGGCCGGGTAGAGTATCTCGCCAGCCTGAGAGATACGGGATGGTCCACATCGAGCACAAGGTTGCTGCTATGGAAGGGCACGTCGGAGACGATCCCACTACCTATGACCAGGCAATCAGGGATAAAGATTCGGAGAAATGGCTTTATAGCTATGCAAGCCGAAATGGATTCTATGCAAGAAAACCAAGTCTCGACTCTAGTAGACCTCCTAGATGGTTTTAGACCCATTGGGTGTAAATGGATCTACAAGAGAAAGATAGGATCTGACGGATTGGTTGATACATACAAAGCTAGGCTTGTGGTGAAAGGGTACAGTCAAAAAGAGGGCATTGACTATGAGGAGACCTTTTCTCCTGTTGCTATGATGAAGTCCATTCGAACATGCTTGCGTAGCTGCGCACTATGACTATGAGATCTGGCAGATGGATGTGAAAACTGCGTTCCTAAATGGATACCTCAAGGAGGAAATATATATGGAGCAGCCCAAGGGTTTTACATCGCATGGAGAGATGCTCATAAGGTGTGCAAACTGAACAAGTCCATTTATGGACTAAAACAAGCCTCCAGAAGCTGGAATCTTCGGTTCGATGAAGTGGTCAAGGGCCATGGATTCTTAAAGAACGAAGACGAACCTTGCGTCTACAAGAAAAGCAGTGGGAGCAAAATATCTTTCCTCGTATTGTACGTGTACGACATCCTTTTGATAGGAGATGATATTGGAATGCTCTCGATGGTGAAAGCGTGGCTTTCAACCGAGTTCTCCATGAAAGACTTGGGAGAAGCTACCTACATCTTGGGGATTCGCCTTAGAGATCGAGCGAATCGTATGTTAGAACTCTCCCGGGCCCTTTACTTAGAGAAGGTCCTGAAGCGATATAATATGGACAACTCTAAGAAAGGGTTCCTGCCTATGCAGCATGGGATTCACCTTTCCAAGGCTAGGAGCCATCAAAGTGAGTTGGAGCGGAAAGAGATGAATGGAATCCCCTATGCATCCGCGGTGGGTAGCTTGATGTACGCGACGCTTCGCACGCGACCTGACTTGGCGTACGCTGTGAGCGTAGTCAGTCGGTTTCAGGCTGACCCTGGTAAGGAACATTGGACAGCAGTCAAGACTATCCTCAAGTACCTCAGACGGACTAAGGATATGATGCTGGTCTACGGTTGGAGAATTGGAAGTGGAAGGGTATACGGATTCGGATTTCCGGTCTGATGTGGACAATCGAAAATCCACTTTAGGATTCGTCTTTACGCTCAACGGTGGAGCGGTGTCTTGGAAAAGTTCCAAACAGAGCACTACTGCAGATTCCACCTGCGAAGCAGAGTATATAGTGGCCTCAGAGGCAGCGAAGGAAGGTGTTTGGATGAGAAAGTTCTTGGAAGAACTTGGTGTCGTTCCTGTAGCAGATAGGCCATTGCCATTGTGGTGTGATAATACTGGCGCTATTGCTCAGGCAAAAGAACCGAGGTCTCACAGCAGGTCCAAACATATAGAAAGAAAGTACCACGTGTAACGTGGATTCGTTGAGAATGGCTACGTAGCCATGCAGAAGATTGCGACCGCGGAAAACGTGGCCGACCCGTTCACCAAGCCTCTATCACAGGCAGTGCTGGCTAGACATCTCGAAAAGATGGGTATTAGATAGTGCAGCGGTGGCATTGAGTGCAAGTGGGAGATTGCTAGGAATATGCCCTCGAATTCTATACGAGGATTAGATTGTATAGGGCATTAGCTTATTTAACATTCGTCCTTTTATGTAATAAGATATTTTTTGTGTGTTTATTGAAAGGCGTTGTTCGTTTATTGGATATAAGAGTATTTTACTAAGCATCCGGTAAAGCAATAAATGAACAAATCCAAATGTGTCGAGTTGCGTCACTGTTCTCGATGAGTACGAGAGAGGAAGGCACCAGTGGACTCTTAACCTCGAGCATTAAAAGTCCGTAAGCCTTAGGCTCCAGTTGGGTGCTGGATAACCGATTACGGCTTATTTGTCGATGACCTATCGAGTGCTGATACCCCCTTGGAAGCGGAGGTCATGACTTGTGATGCAAGTCGAATCAAGGGATTGAATCGTTTTAGGACACTGACTCATGGGTCGTACGGTCGAACATGGCTTATTACTCAAGGAGTGTCAATGACCAACGACACCACTATAGTAGTCTACGTGAACCTTAGACCGAAAGGGGCTTTGGCGGAGTTGACTTTGAAGTCTCGACTGTCACTGGTTCCCCTCGACCCGATTTGCTGTTGCATGGGTCAGCGGGCCAGATGCGGTCTTGATGACGATTTGTGGTTGTCGGGCTTAGACCGCCGAGTATGGATTCACAGTCTCGCAAGTAATCGAGATAAGTGTCCTATGAGGACAGCGATGGGAAATTACGAAATCCTTGGCCAAGGTATTGAACTAACTCATGTTAGACATGGAGGGTAGTTTGGTAATTTGCCTCGTCCCCGTTTTATCATTGAATCGAGTATAGTGAGTTTGACATAGACCATGGCTCTCACTCGATTGGGACACAGCTGAAGGGTTTATACGTAGTACTATAATCTATAGTAAGGTTCTCGAATAAAGACTGGATCGATGTTCGCACTCGAATCGGGTTACGGTCCGGTACTGCGGGATTGGCTAGGTAACTGCCGGACTCTTGGATTCCTCCCTTGCCGATTGAGTCGAACCTATAGAGTCGGGCTTAAAAAGGATCATCAAGGTGTACTGATAAGGAGAGAAAGTGTTTTGGGCCTTAACGGGCCTTGGGCTGTTGGGCCGCGCCTTAGTGGGCCTCGGGCCGTTTAATGGACCGAAGTCGGACTTCGTATGAAACTAACTTTGAGACTTGGGCTTGGCCAAGTGCTTAAAAGGCTTGAGGGTAAAATCGGAATTGGACCCTAAGCTAATTTTCGAATTATGCCTTGGGAATTAATTTCGAAAATTAAATATAAATATAAAAATTATGTATTTGGAATATTATTTATTTTAAGGTGAAAATTTTGAAATTAATCTTGGATTAAGTTTCGAATTTTATACCATATTTACATATACTTAGTATCTAAGTTAGTTGTCTAATTATGGTAAGTATCCTTATATGAATTTTGAATTAAATAAGGGAGAGAAAGATATGGCAAAATCTCTCCACTTAAGGAGCAAAATCGAAAACCATATCTTTGAGATATCCTAGGGATTTCCAAATATATCATAGTATAAATAGGGCAGCCCTATTTCATAATTTGGAGTGAAAATTTCGTCCATAACAAAGGCACAAAAACACACACCGAAAAATAAAACACTTTTCCCCACGCGACGGCTCGGTTCTCTCTAGCCATCTTTAGAGAACTGATTCCGTTGTACACTGCGAGATCGGCGTGACGATCTAGTGTCATCCACCACCATCGACGAAGTCTTGAAGAAAAGGACGAGGAGCTGCCACTCGCTTCAACTGGTAATTCTCTACGGGTTTGACCCGCCCTATTACATGCCTATGTGTTACTATTCTGATCCGAGCAACGAGGCCAATAACGGAACCCGAAAAATTTTTGTTCCGCACCGTACCCCGGGGACGTGGCGTCTCCGGGAGACACCGGGTAACCCAACAAATCTAACTCTACATTTTCATCATTCTCGCAAGGATAAATGGACTGGATGCAGCAGCAAGTATATGAAACTGAGGAGCATGTGGAGTTAAGACGTAATTTTTGAGCGCAATATGGATAAATTGGCGTTTCTTATTTTTCTTCTATTGTGCTTCATCGTCATCTTACTAGCTATTCTTTTCTGGGCTCTCATAGGACGTGCTAGCTTTTGAGATTGTTTTGAGTATTTTGAGAATTTATGAAAGCTCGTTGAGAATGTTTTGAGAGCTGTTTTGAGAGTGTTTTGTAAGCTTATCCTATTAGTATTAAGTATTTGAGATTATTTTTCGCATTTCTGAGAAACTCGTGTAACTTTGAAATATCAATTAAGCGAGAAATAGTTACTCCCCCTCAATGTTTTGGAATTTGGAATGGTTACCCCAAACTCCCCCTAAATACCATGCCTATCGAGAATCTTAAAGCATTTGATAAATTACTTACTCCCCCTCGATGCATGGATATCACATTTTTCCCCCTCGATGTAATGCCATCAGCATTGGCGTTACATCGAATTATTGGAAAGCAAGAAATAAAATTATTACTGAAAATGAAACTAAATTAGAGCAAAGAAAATAATTAACAAAGAGACACGCACAGAGTTGAATTTAAAACAGAGCAGATGGACATGTAATGAACCGTAGGGAAGCATAATCGAAATTAGAGATTGAGATTCAACATTCACAGTTTTGCCACTAAGAATTGGAATCGTTTCTCATCCAATGCTTTTGTAAACAAATCGGCTAGTTGAATCTCAGTATTGACAAAATACATTTCTATTATGCCTCTTTCTACTTGGTCCTTTTATGAAATGATAGCGTAGGTCTATGTGCTTAGTGCGTGAATGGTGAACGGGATTGCAAGTAATTGCTATGGCACTTTTAGAATCACAATAAATAGGAATTTTATTGAAATCAAACCCGTAGTCTCGTAGTTGGGTTCTACTCCACAAAATTTGTGAGCAGCAACTAGCGGCAGCCACATATTCTGCTTCTGCCGTGGAAGTTGACACAATTTTGTTTCTTGGAAGCCCAACAGACAAGCTTATCTCCAAGAAATTTGATGTTGCCTGATGTGTTTTTCCTGTCCAGTCTGCAGCCTGCGAAATCTGCATCAGAATATCCGATTAGTTTCATACTGAGTTTTTAGGATACCAAAGTCCAAGGTCTGGTGTTCCTTTCAAATACTTTAATATTCTCTTGACAGCATGAAGATGCGACTCCTTAGGATTGGCTTGGAATCGAGCACATAAACATGTGGAGAAGAGAATGTCTGGTCGGCTGGCAGTTAGATAGAGCAGAGACCCAATAATTCGCGTTGGATCAACAGCCTCGCCCCAAGTGATCTGCATCGAGGGTGCATGAGGTTGACATTGGAGTGCTGGAAGATTTGCTCTTGTCAATCCCATTCTGAGAATGTCGTGAATGTACTTTGACTGATTAATAAATGTCCCATCCTGAAGTTGCTTGATTTGCAGTCCAAGGAAAAAGGACATTTCCCCCATCATGCTCATCTCAAACTGTGATTTCATCAACGTGCTGAATTCGACACAGAGTTCTAGATTTGTAGAGCCGAAGATGATGTCATCCACGTAAATCTGCACAAGTATGATTTTGGAACCAGCCTTTTTGACGAACAGTGTGGTGTCAATTTTTCCTTTAGTGAATGTTGAGTTGATAAGAAAGTCAGATAAGATCTCGTACCAAGCTCTTGGTGCTTGCTTTAGCCCGTCGAGTTTGTAGATGAAATCCGGATGTTCTTGATTGAGAAATCCGTCGGGCTGTGAGACATATACTTCTTCCTTCAAAATTCCATTCAAGAAGGCAGTCTTTACATCCATTTGATAGACAGTAAAGTCTTTGTGTGCTGCATATGCTAGAAACAGTCGGATGGCATCAATTCTTGCTACAGGGGCAAAAGTCTCATCATAGTCAATTCCTTCTTGCTGATTATACCCCTTGGCTGCAAGTCGAGCCTTGTTACGGATTACCACACCATCCTCGTCTTTCTTGTTTTTAAACACCCATTTTGTTCCGAATATTGTCTTGCCTTTTGGACGAGGAACTAAGTTCCAGACCTTGAGACGCTCGAACTGATTGATTTCCTCTTGCATGGCTACTATCTAGTTCGGATCACGTAGTGCGTCAATTACTCTGGTTGGTTCTATTTGGCTCAAGAAACATGTGAAGTTCTTACACTCATTTGAAAGCGAACCTCTAGTCTTTACTCCAGTAGTGGGATCGCCAATTATTTGATCGACTGGATGAGTTCTAATCCATTTCTTCTCATGAGGTAGTGGTGTATCATCTGTTTCCGATCCCTCATTAAGTGGATACTCAATCACAGAAGTAGTAGTGTTGCAAGTAGACGTCGGTGAGTCCTCTGTCTGTGTTATGGGATCGTGGTGTCTGCGTTTGAGGGTGGAAACGTTTGTTCAGGAAAAGGTTCGGATTCAGGAGGTGATGGACAAGCACTGGGTTCTGTATTTGGAACGAAATCGGTGGTTGGCCTGTTGTTATTTTAGAGAGATGTACATGTGTTCAAATAGTTGATCCAGATCCATCTCTTCTTGAGCTTGTTGACTGAAACATGTTGGGTTGCTGTGTCGAGATTCATCAGTTGTATGTTGTTGATCTTGCCTTGCTTTGTTTAATTCTGGTTCTGAATTAATGCGTTCAGAGGCGTCACTCGAGGGACTATCCTAATTCCATCCGTGATTGAGTAAAGCCTAGTTGTGTGGGTTCGGGTCCTGAGCTGTTTGGTCCAGATTGAGTTTCTAGATCCTCATCAAAAGTGACATTTGTACTTTCAATGATCATTCTCCTTCCACGAAGATATACCCTATATGCCTTAGATTGCGCAGAGTAGCCCACAAAAATTCCTTCAATAGCCTTTGGATCAAGCTTAGATTTGTCTTCTCAGTCATTTGCGACGAAGCATTTGCATCCAAAAATCCTCAAGAGAGCAATGTTGGGTCTATCGTTTATTAGTTCATAAGGCGTCTTTCCAAATCTTAGATGAATTTGGTTCGATTCTGAGTATAGCAGGCGGTGTTCATGGCTTCTGCCCAAAGAAAATGAGGTAGTGAAGATTGTATTAGCATCGTCCGGGCAGCTTCTACAAGCGTTCGATTTCACCTTTCTACGACTCCATTCTGTTGAGGCGTGCGGACGGGAGAGAATTGTTGGGTAACCCCTATAGAGTTATAAAATTCACTGAGTTGTTGATTTTTGAATTCTGTGCCATTGTCAGATAGAACTACTTTAACATTGCGCTGTAGTAAGTTCTGCGTTGTCCTGATAAGATTTGGAATATGGTCAACTGTCTCTGATTTTGTCCGGAGGAATCGGACCCAAGTATAGCGTGAGTAGTCGTCTACAACAACCAGCATATAACGCTTTCCACTGATACTGTTTGTTCGCATTGGGCCACAAAGGTCGATGTGTAATAGCTCTAGTGGATGTTGAGTCGATGCTGTGTGTTTTTTTGTAGGATGAGTTGCCTTTTTTATTTTTCCTTTCTCACAGGCCGGGCACAGATGTTCCTTTTGATACTTCAGTGGTGGAAGTCCAATAGCCAATTTGTTAGTCGCCAGCTTGTTGAGAGTTTTGAAATTTAGATGGGATAGCCGCTGGTGCCATAAGTTATTCTGAACTGATGTTGCTCGGGAGATCAGACATATGTTTGTCTTTGGTCTGACTGTCCTAATGTCAATGGTGTATAGATTTGTTCTGCGAGTTCCAGTGAGAAGTTCGTCACCATTGGCATTGAGAATTTTGCACGTTCTTTTCTGAAACATAACATGGAGTCCTATGTCACTGAACTGTCCTATAGAGAGGAGGTTGTGTGTCAGCCCTTCAACATACGAAACTTCCTTGATGGTGAGTCGATTACATATGAGATCGCCATAACCAAGAATTCTGGCTCCATTGCTATTACCAAAACGTACCAGCCCACCTGGCCTATCAACGTAGTTGCTCAACAGTTCCTTCTTCCCAGTCATGTGTGTGGAGCAACTAGAATCTAAATACCACACATGAAGGGGCCTGCAAAATAAAAACTAGAGGGTTCTAGGTACCCATTTAAAAAAGGGTCCACCTCTATTGTGCTTGTTAGTCCGTTTAAACTCCCTAGATTTTCCTTTGTTAGTGGATGACACAGAGTCACTAATTGTTACTAGGGGTTGGGGTTTGGGTTTTTTCAGTCTTAAGCTTTGAACCCATTTTTGCTCTAGTGAAGGTCTCTTTGTCTTAAGCTTAGAGATGAGTTTTTGAGGTTTTGCAAGTTTTACAGGTTCCTTGGTAGGTTTTGGTTTCGATTCTTTCCTTTTCTTTATATTTTTGTTTTTAGGTTTTGTAAGTTTGTTTGTAGACCTGATCATGCATAAACTTTGTTTTTGATTGAAAAGATAAGTTTTGCGATACATGCCGAAATAAAGAGGGTACAAAAGTTTTTGAAGGAAATTTTGTCATGCGAAACTAAGGTATAAGAAATTGTGTTTAATTTTAATTTTTCTTTAAGTGAGGAGATTTCCTCTAGAAGTTTCTGCCTTTCTTCATCAAAGGACTTTCTCTCTCTTTCGAGAGTGGAGTGTAGATCACTGATTTTCTTTATGCATTCAGGCATATATCCTGTTGCATACGTAGTTATCGGTGCCTCACTTGCTGAATCTCCTGAGGTATCTCCTTCATTTGGACGTGGAGTATCAGACTCAAATTCAGTTATTGCTGGACAACTTCTTTCTTTATAACTATCATTTAACTCTCTGTAGTCAAATGATGTTTGAGTTTTACTATGTGTTGGTGTCTCATTTTCACTGACAAAAGACATGAGATTTGCCAGGCAACCTGTCTGCATGAATTTGAGATCATATATATAAGGTGTACTTGATATGCCTTGTTTTAACTTACATGGGTTTTCAAAACCTAGTCCCTTATAAGGATTGTAGAAATCTACGTTTGGCTGGTTTGTTCAAGAAGATCGTTTGTTCTGACTGATCTCGTCTGGTTAAAATGTCCTCTAATTTTTTGATTTTGGAGTACAGTCTTTCCCGTTCTTTACAGAGTAAGTCATATTTAGTTGTAGCGTCCATTGCTTGATCTCTATGAGATTTCATTTCCTTTTCTAAATCCTTGGCTTTAGCTTCAGATTTTTGCACTTGTATTTCTAGCTTAGCAACCTTTCATTTGCTACAATTACACGATTCTTCTCACATGCATAATCATATCTAAATTTATCTAATACTACTAAATTCTTTTCTAAGTTAGCTTCTAGTTCTTTGATTTTTCTTTTACCCTGTTTGTCAGATATATATAAAGATAAGAATTCATTTTTCATCTTAAGTAAAGAATTATAATCTGCTTCGCTAACCTCCACCATGTCTGAGTTGTTGGAGGTTTCCCTGTCTGATTCGCTTCCTTCAGCTCCAGTTCCATCGTCTTCGTCATCCAGTTTGGCCATCAGTGCCACGTTCTCATCCTCGCTGTCTGAGGTATCTTCAAGCCAATGATCCTCTTCTGCCATTAAGACCAGGCCTTTTTCCTTCTGTTCAGCTAATTGAACTTTCCGGTGATAATAGTTGACATCCTTTTTCTTGGGCATTCTGCATTCTCTGGCAAAGTGTCCAGTCTTACCGCAGTTGAAGCATTTGCCACCTTGATGAGGAGTTTCAGAGTTATTTTCCTCATCTTGAGTCTTTCCTTTTGAGTTGGAGGAAGTTCTTTGACAGTTGGAAGAGGATCCAGTCTTCTTATAAAATTTCTTCTGCACGAAGTTCGAGACCAGAGCGAGTTGCTTAGCAAGATCTTTGAGTGTGATCTCCTTGTCTCCAAGTTCCGTGAGATCCTTGAATTCACCATCAGAATCAGATTCCCCTCCCTCCTTAACTTGTGATGACTGGATAATTTCTTTGTCTTTGGATTGTTTTCTTGATGATCGTTCAGTCATAAGAGCGAGTGAGTCACTTCCTATTGATTTGGTTTCCTCCCTTCGTTTCTCCACGTGATTGCAATGTTGATTGAGGTAGTCGAATAATGTATGGATGCTAACTTTTGTTAGGTCGTTCATTTGCCTTATCATTATTGCCGTGGCCTCCCATTCTGGATGGAGTGATCCTAAGAATTTGATGTTGATCTCCATTACATTTTTTGTGACTCCATTCATCTTTAGCTCATTTACAAGGACAAGGAATCGATGGAAGGTTTCTGGGAGAGTTTCCCCTTTGTTAGCGTGAAAGCGATCATAAGAGATGAGTGTATTCGCCATTCTTGCCATTGTGTTGACTTCTGTCCCCTGCATCATGATTCGAAGAGCATCCCACATTTCTTTTGCGCTTTCACCACATTCGAGTTGCATCAATATGTCATTAGGAATGGCTTGCATCATGTATGATTTAGCCATTTTATCCGCCTTTAGTAGTAGTTTTTCTTCATCATTGCATTGGTCGGCTGTTCGCAAGATCATCTATTCTTCTCTAGCAGGAGTAGTATCGGAAGTGGCTGGTATTACGGTCCAATACTGCTTAGGTCCATTGTAAATAGATTCCAGCAAGTTCTCTGAATTGTCCTTGCTTTCTATGAAGTGATGAACCTTCTTTTCCAGACTGCGTACTCTCCATGTCGGATAATGGGAGGTCTAACATCATTTCCCATGCTGAAAGAGTCCATTGCTTGTGTTTTGGATATGATCGTTAACGTGTAATGTGAGGAAAAATTAGGTTTGAATCGAAAATTCTGGTCAAAGTCAAATCTGAGAGTTGACTTGAAGCTGTGTTTAATTTTCGAAATTTGATAAGTATGAGAGTTTGCAAAATTAGAATTAGTTCACTAATTGGGTAGTGTTGTTTCGCGAATTTGGTTTAACTTTGAGTTCACGGATTAACCAAGTTTCGCGGATCAAGAGTTTCGAGTAGGTTAAGCAAGTTCGCAAAAATGAAAAAGGATTTGCGAATCGGGCCCAGAATTCGTGAATTGAATAATTCGCGAAGTTACTAGATTCGTGAAATGTAGAGTTTGCGAACTGGCTTGCGTATCGGGTTCGCAAATTTGATAGTTTGCAAAGTAAGAGTTCGTGAGGTAAAAAATGAATTCGCCAACGATGAGTTCGCAAAAGTGTTCAAATGAACTGTTCGCAGAAGATGAGTGATTCGCGAAGCTGACTGATTCGCGAATTGGAATCAGAGTTCACAAACTGATTTGCGGACAAGGATTCGCAAATGTTGGAACCGCAAAATCTGAATTCGTGATGAATAAAATTCTAAATCTGAGAGTTTAATTCCTTAAACCCTACTCTGGCGCCAATTGCGAATCAAGAACAGATGATGAGCTGCAGCTGTTCTTCACTTTCAGACCAAAATCTCAGACAGATAACCTCAAACTCGACAGGAACAAATCTGATAATTCTCAGAAATGATAGATATTCAATGTAGCTGAATCACTTAGAAGATGCTTCATAAACAACTTTAGAGTTTGATTTCTGACATGTGACGAAATCTGAATGGTCTGGAAGAATAACTTGAAATCTCGATTTTGAGTTCCCAAGTGAAGTTTTCTCACCTACACGCTTGCTCTGATACCACTTGTAAAGTCCAGATTATCCAAAAACACAGGTTTACTTCAATGGATTAAAGCTTTGATAGTTCCTGTGAACAGTGCTTTGGAGGCGTAATGTGAGTTTTAGAGTTTTGAATAATGGAAACTTGATTAGTGATTGTTATGGTTTAAGCTTAAATACCTTGTAAGGTATTTAAGCCCATTGGGCCCCATAACAAGCCCATTACAACTACAACCCATCTAACATATACAATACATCGTATAGAAATAGCAAGACTTAGAATAAAAATTTTGGACACTTCTAAAATATTCCTAACATTACCCTTGTCGTTTCTCCGACATGCAAGGTTTCATAAAAAATTTCTATAATTTCTAATGTGCTAATGGTCGGGTACATCCTTGTCCTGAATCTTAACAGCACAGGAAGGAAGAATCTTACGACAAATCCATAATCTACTCCCCCCCCCACCCCCCACTAAAAGATTTGTCTAATCTCCATTCTTGAAAGTCTAGGAATAAATGTGGTAACGGTTCAAGTAAGAAAAACGTTATATTGAAGAAAGTAAAGGGACACAAGTTTATAAAGGTTGAGGAAGGGTCTCTCTTGTCGACTTGGATTCTGACAACTAATTCTTGGTAGAACACGTATAACGTTCGCCTAAGTTGGTCGGACCTGCATTGCCTTGAGATTGAGCTAACAAGAACAGTCTGATTCAGACAAGAATTTAGAAATCATGAACATCCACCATGCTTTCGCTGCGCCACTCTGATACGGAGCATGTATAATTCGCAGAAGGAATAGAAAGACTGGAGTATAAGGTATACTTTGATATAATACGATTTAGACCTATTAGCCTGAAAGAAGTGGAATGTAGTTTCATCATATATTCCAGAAAGAAAAATATTCAAAGAAAAGGAATACGACTTTGATCGTGAATCGATCAGGAAATAATTTCGAAACATTATCGGAACATACATTGGCATCACATGGTCAATAACGTGGAAGGAGAAATTACCTCCTGTGAAGGTTCAAATGCTTGGTCATCGTCCGTTTGATTTGAGGTTTCGGCGTTTAAGTTCTCGTCCAGGCGTGCCATGAGGACTAGATTCTCTTCCTCGGAGCTAGATCTAACGACCATCACTTTCTAATACTAATTGTGGCGGATTTTCGCAACGTAAGTCGCGGAAGACCCGTCTAACAAAAACTTTTTCCAAAATAAAATATATTACATCAAAATCGGTCTACATCGTCATACTGTACACAGGCCGTAGCCCCAAAATATCAAAATGCTCAAAACCCTAACGTCGCTCCAAAGGTCGCATGATGTACATCCCTGCCCTCAAAAGTCCGTGGAGCACCGCCGTCAGCCGGCCTCAGCCGCGACGCACATCAGCGTCGGGCTCGGTACCTACAACACGAAAACCTGAGCGATTTGCCCAGTAGGTGAATAAAATGCATATATGCAACGTGCACTCGATTCCCGTCCCCATATCATCTCATAATTAAATGCACGCTCATCTTTTTTTTCATCCCAAATTACATATAATTCACATCATGACTAAACAATCTAGATTCTCGTCGCGTATTCAATCATTATATTCTACACTGGCAGTTCGTCTGAATGTTCACAACGGACATCTTCTTGTCAGAACGTTTCTTTCACTAATAACAACATATACTAGTGGTTCGTCTGAATGTTCACACCAGACATCTTCTCGCTAGACAACATCTACTATACTAGTGGTTGGCCTAAATGTTCACAAAAGGCATCTTCCCACTAGATAGCTTGTACTAGCAGTTCGTCTAAATGTTCACAAAAGACATCTTCCTGCTAGATCACTCATTCCAGTATTTTCACCCTAAACTAGTGGTACGTCTAAATGTTCACAAAAGACATCTTCCCACTAGTTTACTAGCAGTTCGTCCAATTGTTCACAAAGGACATCTTCCTGCTAGACAACCTGTACAATACTAGTGGTTCGCCTAAATGTTCACAAAAAGGCATCTTCCCACTAGTCCACTAGCAGTTCGTCTACATGTTCACAGAAGACATCTTCTTGCTAGTCCATTCTTTCCAATAATATAAAATGCAGTACTGTAAATAAATTCCACCAATTCTACACGAAATAATATGTCGCATATTCAACCCACTCATCAACTTACTAAATGATAGGAAGCTCCACATCTCAAGTCCTACACCCTGGCGATTACCGGCCTGATGTACTCGAGTCGCGGCCCAAGCCATATGCACCGAAGGCTCATCGACCTGATGCACCTGAGTTGTAATACCCGAGTCCCCTAAGTAAGCCGGCCAATAAATATGCATACAATTATACG
Source organism: Craterostigma plantagineum (assembly GCA_027422505.1). NCBI lineage: Eukaryota > Viridiplantae > Streptophyta > Magnoliopsida > Lamiales > Linderniaceae > Craterostigma > Craterostigma plantagineum. The sequence continues at coordinate 6,330,693 of JAPQWV010000045.1, forward strand.
GCTTACATGACTGCATGAGACACGTTTTGTGATTCTTATCTGCTTAACTGATTTCATGTTATGTGCCAACATGACATGTGAGAATTGGAATGTAGTGATGGGACTTAGGAAAAATAGTTAATACTCGTGTGGGTAGAGATCGAATTAACATAAGGGAAATTCGAATTTAATAACCTTAATAAGAATTGGATTAGGGCTATAGTTAAATTGGACTAAATATGAATTGGGCTACGCTTACACCTAAAGCCCAAACACTAGGGATAAGTATTAATTACTTAGAAGTAAAGGAAGGTCACGTTACTTGGTGTCTTATCAAGCATACTATTGGATAACCCTTAGAATTTATCAAGAACCTGTTCTGTAGATTAAACTTAAGCAAACAAAAGAACTCAAATAGTATAGCTTCGTTGAATAAGAAACCCTAAGGGAGGAAAACTGCTCAACCGAAAGCTAAGGAAGAAAACGGCTAAGACCACTAACGAGAACATCATTATAGAAGGTATAGCTTTATCTATTGGTGTGTAGATCAGTTTTATACTCTTTATTTTAGGAGATTCAAGGATAATAGAGGACTTAGGAATCGATTTAAGGTATTTCTAAAGCAGACTTTGAAATTAGGTTAGTTATTGATTTTAGGGTTTCCGAAGTCTATCTGATATTTACACTGTTCTTAGGAAAATAAGTTTCGATCGAAAATTAGATGATCTAAGGTATGTCGAATGTTAATATGATTTTCCAGATTATGAACCTCGAAGCTGTTAGTTTGGTAGAATCTCGAAATAATTGTTACAATGTCGAAACATGTCTCAAATTTTGTATAGAAACTCGAGATTCATGTCGGGATTTTATTGGATATTGCCTTCGAAATCTTATGTAAAAACTTGACATACATCTCGAACTCCATGTCGAGATTTATCTTCGACGGTGGTATCGAAATCCTTATATGTAATCTCGAAAACACATATCGAGATCTTTATGTGTAATGTCGAAACATACATCTCGAAATCTATCTTGGATATTGATATCGACATCTTATTATAATTCATCTCGATTGAAAACAGGTTTCGAGATTCTTGTGAATTTCAAAATGATATCTTTTCAATCTAGGTCAAGTTCGAAATTTTAGGGTTTCGAAACTTATGAAAATCGAAACTAGGGTAACCTACTTTCGTGAAACTGTAACTAGACTAACAAACCCTAATTTTATATGTTTTTATACTTAGGGTTCGAAGATTAATGACTTACTGTGCGATAAGCTAAATAACTAAGGATACCAGGTAAGTGGAAGTCCCAACTACAACACATAATTGTATGTGCATGAAATTATGTGTTATGTGTTTCTATGATATTACGTGAATTATTTGCGTTACATGACACGCATGATTTATTTACATGATATGATCACATGACACGCATATTCATGACATGAGCATATGCACGCACGATTAGAATGAAAGACAGGATACGATAGCGTGCATAATACATGATCGCCTGAAAGCGATAAAGATTCGCCGATATGGGCGTCTGATGTCGACTCACAGTTGAGTCACGGCTCTTCTATGCTACCATGGTGATGTCGTATGGCGCTACTGTCAAGACATGACACGTACAAGGCAAGACATGATTTTAGGGCTAATGCCCTCATGGCGGATCATGAATCCTGGAGGGTGCGAGCTGAGGGTGTAAGCGACACCGAGGGTACCTCTGGTGTTGACTACCTCAGAATAGGCTACCAGGGTGAAGCGTCCGCGTGGCGTATGAAACCACCTTGGGACGGAAAAGGCGCCATAGGGTTAGCTTCCCTTGAGTGGGTATTGCCACTTATATGATTATTTATCCCCTGTGGATGAGCTCCATGATGGTGCATAGCAAGATAGCTGAGGGCCCTACATGACAAGACAAGACAAGGAAAAAGATAAGGTCTAGGAAGCATTGGCGCGGATGCCTTTGCAAATTTAGGATACGTGCATAACATGCATGGCTTTCACTTACTGAGCTTTATAAGCTCATTCCACGAATTTATGTGTTGTAGGTTCACGAGATCACGGTACGTGACCTTTATGGATGCGAGGCCTATTTTTGAAACTTCCGGAGGACTTTTGAGGTGGCAGTGTGTACATGGATGCGACCTGAATGGCGGGCCGATAGATTATTTTGAACACGCATTGCGCACTCACCTTGTATTTATGTCCTAGGAATATTTTGTATTGTACAGAAGAGTTTCCTTTATATAAAAGGAAAAATTTTGTACGCATTTTCGTATATAGATTTCATTTATATCACATGCAGTCACGTGAATTAGTAATAAGAATGGACGGTAGAAGTCAGGGGCGCCGCAGGTGGTAGCAGAGCTTTCGGTTACAAGTTCTGTAGACTGTTCATGTACACACAATCAAAAGCACAGAAGCGGCCTTGCTAGTAAGTTTTATGTTTCTATGAATGTTGTATGTACATGATTTATTGGCCATAGGGACTACTAGGGTATAGAAAAGAATGGGTAGAACACGAGGTGAAGGTAGTGGGGGAGCGGATAAAGGCAAGCAACCCACAACTCCTGTCGATAATCGTGATACGGCGATCCTTCAACTTATGGAACTTGTTCGCCAGCAATCTACTCAAATTCAAGAAATGATGCAACAGCGAAATACTGGCGGACAATCTAGCAGTGACTTTCTCAAGTAGAAAGGGTAGAAATAGTGGGAGAAAGATTTCGCAAACTTAATCCCCCGACATTTGAAGACGCTGTTGACCCTACTGCGGCTGAAGATTGGCTTCGAATTCTAGAGAGTATGTTTCAGTACAGTTTCATTCCAGAGGAAAAAAGGTGTTATGTGCTGCCTTCCTACTGAGGGGAAGTGCAGGTCATTGGTGGGATACAATTCTTGCCTTTGAAGACCCTACTACAATGGCGTGGGACCGGTTCAAGGAACTTTTTTGGAGCAAATATTTCACTGCCCCTGTGCGAGCTCAAAGGATGAATGAATTCATCAATTTACGACAAGGACCGATGACAGTGGCGGAATACATTCGAAAATTTGAACTGTTGTCCCGATTTGCAACTCACATGGTAAGCACGGATACATTAAATGTAGAGCGATTTCTGGAGGGATTATAGCCCGAATTATATAGAGATGTGAACATGGCCGGATCCCAAGGAGCTACCTATGCTCAAGTAGCTGAAAGCGCTTTGATGGCAGAGCAAGCCGAACTCCTAATTATGCGAGCCCATGAAGCAAAGAGAAAGTTCGTTCAAGGACCGAAGTGGAGCGGAGGTAACCCAAAGAAGCCATTTAACCCCAAGAATGCCAGGCCCAATTTCCAGAGTCGACCTGGACCTCCACAACAATATAGTCCTAATCAGGGAAGACCTCTGATGACCATACCTCCATGTCCCAGGTTCACACGACGACATCTGGGCGTCTGCTACTCTCAGAATGCAACCTGCTATAAATGTGGCAAGACAGGCCACTTCTCCAAGGCATGCACGGAAGTTGCATCTAGAAGTCAAGCACCAGTTCAAGTTAGGCCACCTACGGTACCTGCTAGAGTGTACACGATAACTTTTGAAGAGGCGGAGAACAACCCGTCTGTGGTGGCAGGTACTCTCCTTATCCATTCAACCCCGACATGCATATTAGTTGATTTAGGAGCCACGCATTCATTTGCATCTACTAACTACGTGGCGAGACTCGGGGTTACACCTGATCTAGTTAGCTACGAATACAATGTTACCATCCCCCATGGAACCTCTATGAGAACCAACCAAACCTTACGAGATAGTCGAGTAATAGTGAACGATAGGACCTTATCCGTTGACCTGATAGTCATTCCAATGAACGATTATGAAGTAATCCTAGGAATGGATTGGCTATCAAAATATGGAGCGGTTATTGACTATAACCGTAAGCAAGTGACCTTTAATCTAGAAGACACCGAACCATTCACATTCGTGGGAACTAACAAGAGTAATATGATTCCCATGATTTCAGCAATGAAGGCACATCGTTTACTCAAGACAGGATGCGAAGCTTACCTGATATTCGCAATATCATCCGAAGAATGTTCACCACCGAAATTAGAAGAAGTCCCCATAGTACAAGACTTTCCCGATGTATTTCCGGAAGACTTACCCGGACTTCCACCGGATCGTGAGATTCAATTCACAATTGACCTAACGCCAGGAGCTGCACCAATCTCTAAAGCACCGTACCGACTCGCTCCAGCATAGCTAAAGGAATTGAGGGAGCAACTGGATGAACTGCTGCAAAAAGGGTTCATTCAGCCGAGCTTCTCACAATGGGGAACACCAGTTTTGTTCGTTAAAAAGAAAGATGGATCGATGCGGCTCTGCATCGATTATAGGGAGCTATACAAGATTACGATCAAAAACAAAAATTCCCTCCCTCGAATTGACGACTTATTTGACCAACTGTAAGGCGCAACTGTCTTTTCAAAGATAGACTTGAGGTCAGGATATCACCAGCCGAGTTCGAGAAGAAGATATCCCGAAGACGGCTTTTAGTACCCGCTACGGGCACTACGAATTCCTAGTCATGCCTTTCGGGCTGACTAATGCGCCAGCAGCATTCATGGACCTGATGAACCGGGTATTCAAACCATTTCTAGACAAATGCGTCATCGTATTCATAGATGACATTCTTATCTATTCAAAGACCAAGGAGGAGCATGAACAACACTTGAAGATCGTACTGGGAATATTACGAGAAAAGCAGTTGTATGCAAAATTCAAGAAATGCGAGTTCTGGCTCAATCAAGTCGCATTTCTTGGACACGTTATCTCGGGAGCTGGAATTTTTGTTGACCCCAGCAAGATCGAGGCTATTAACAACTGGCCTCAACCGACGAATGTTACAGAAATACGAAGTTTTCTTGGACTAGCCGGATACTACCGAAAATTTATCAAGGATTTCTCCAAAATTGCATCAACCTTGACGAAGTTAACGAAGAAGAATACTCCATTTCAATGGGAAGACGCCTGCGAGCAAAGCTTTCAGGAACTTAAGCGACGACTCACTACGGCCCCAGTGTTAACTATCCCCACCGGAACTGGAGGATTTTTTGTTTACAGTGATGCGTCTAAAAATGGACTAGGATGCGTTCTAATGCAAAACGGGAACGTAGTTGCGTATGCTTCCCGACAGCTAAATGATTATGAGAATAATTATCCAACGCACGACCTAGAACTAGCCGCCGTCGTTTCGCTCTCAAGATCTGGAGACATTATCTATACGGCGAGCGATGAGAGGTTTTCACTGAGCACAAGAGTCTCAAATACTTCTTCACTCAGAAGAAGTTAAATATGAGGCAACGATGATGGCTCGAGTTGGTCAAGGACTATGACTGCGAGATTAGCTACCACCCGGGGAAAGCAAATGTGGTCGCGGATGCATTGAGCCGTAAGACTGCAAACTCGGAATTTCATAAACTTGAAGTAGAGTTAATACCAATGGGCGAGATTGAAACAAGACTAGCGGCGTTAATACTACGACCCACATTGATGGAGCGGATTATGAAGGCCCAGGAGAATGATGAATTATATCTGAAAATCAAAGAAGCGCCAACGGAACAAGGATCAGCAGACTTCACCATACAAGACGGCGGAACTTTATACTATAGAAGACATATGTTCCTAACGACGCCGAACTCCGAAAGACTGTCATGACGGAAGCCCATACCACTGTTTATTCCATCCACCCCGGAGCGACAAAGATGGGGAGCTACGAACCAACTATTGGTGGCCAGGGATGAAAAGAGAAATAGCAACATTTGTAAGCCAATGCCTGACGTGCCTACAAATTAAGCAGAGCATCAACGACCGACAGGAACTCTACAATCCCTGCCAGTACCCCGAATGGAAATGGGATCACATTACAATGGACTTCGTTGTTGGCTTGCCTAAGACCGTGAAAGGCCACGACGCTATATGGGTCATCGTTGACCGATTGACTAAGTCTGCCCACTTTCTACCGATTAGCATGACATTCTCCATGGAGCGTTACGCAGAATTATACATTCAAGAAATAGTACACCTCCATGGAGTGCCGATGTCAATCATTTCTGATAGAGACTCAAGGTTTCTATCCAAGTTCTGGATGAGTTTGCAGAAGGCCATGGGAACCAAGTTATCATTCAGCACTGCCTACCATCCCCAAACTGACGGGCAGTCAGAGCGAACCATTCAGACGTTGGAAGATATGCTAAGAGCCCGCGTGCTCGACTTTAAAGGAAATTGGAGCCCTTTGATTGAATTCTCATACAACAACAGTTTTCATGCAACGATTGGAATGGCTCCATATGGAGCTCTATATGAACGCAAATGCAGATCTCCAATCCATTGGGATGAAGTCGGAGAACGAGCAATACTAGGTCCCAATTTAGTACAAGAAATGACAGAAGCCATTGCTCAAATACGAGAAAGGATGAAAACGGCCCAAAGTAGGCAGAAAAGCTACGCAGACCAAAAGCGTAGACTACTGGAGTTCCAAGTAGACGACTTCGTATTTTTGAAGGTATCCCCTATGAAAGGAGTAAAACGGTTCGGAAAGAAAGGCAAGCTAAGCCCACGATATATAGGACCATTTCGAATCCTCAGAAAAGTTGGTGAAGTAGCGTATCAACTCGAACTACCCGCTTCATTAGCTCAAGTGCACGATGTCTTTCACATATCAATGCTACGAAAATACGTCGCAGATCCAAGCCATGTGTTGAACCCTAAAAATCTTCATTAACAGCTCAAGCCAGATTTGAGTTACGAGGAAAAGCCAGTGGAGATCCTAATGTATGATGTGAAACGATTATGGAATAAAGAAATTCCGTTAGTCAAGCTATTATGGCAGAATCAGTCCACAGAAGAAGCTACGTGGGAACGGGAAGGTGATATGAGAAACCGCTACCCTGAGCTATTTCACCCCACCTGATTTCGGGGGCGAAATCTCTTTTAAATGGGGAGGTTGTAACACCCGAGTCCCGTAAGTAAGCCGGCCAATAAATATGCATACATATTATATGACTTACATGACTGCATGAGACACGTTTTGTGATTTTATGTGCTTAAATGATTTCATGTTATGTGCCAACATGACATGTATGAATTGGAATGTAGTGATGGGACTTAGGAAAAATAGTTACTACTCGTGTGGGTAGAGATCGAATTAACATAAGAGAAATTCGAATTTAATAACCTTAATAAGAATTGGATTAGGGCTATAGTTAAATTGGACTAAATATGAATTGGGCTAGGCTTACACCTAAAGCCCAAACACTAGGGATAAGTATTAATTACTTAGAAGTAAAGGAAAGTCACGTTACTTTATTTTTGGAGTAAGTTCTGTGTATATATATAAGAAAAATGTGTGACTGAAAGTCACGTTACTTGGTGTCTTATCAAGCATACTATTGGATAACCCTTAGAATTTATCAAGAACCTTTTCTATAGATTAAACTTAAGGAAACAAAGGAACTCAAATAGTATAGCTTCGTTGAATAAGAAACCCTAAGGGAGGAAAACTGCTCAACCGAAAGCAAAGGAAGAAAACGGCTAAGACCACTAAGGAGAACATCATTATAGAAGGTATAGCTTTATCTATTGGTGTGTAGATCAGTTTTATACTCTTTATTTTAGGAGATTCAAGGATAGAGGACTTAGGGAATCGATTTAAGGTATTTCTAAAGCAGACTTTGAAATTGGGTTAGCTATTGATTTTAGGGTTTCCGAAGTCTATCTGATATTTACTGCGGCGCCCCTGACTCCTACCGCCCATTCTTACTACTATTTTATGTGACTGCATGTGATATAATTGAAATCTATATACGAAAATGCGTACAAAATTAGCGAGGTCGACTTTAAAGGCCACGTTCCACACCTAGATGAGCGCGCGTTGACTTTCGTTGACTTTCTCTCTAACACCGTCAGTGTGTGCGATTTTCACACAGTAGGCGGGATTTTCAATTTTTGATCGTTCTTTGTGCGTTTTTGACGTCCGATCGCCGTCGTCTCCGGCTCTTATTGGCCGGCCGGCGATCCTGGTATCCTCCCTCACCAATCTGGTCGAGGTGGGACTGATTGGAGCGAGGTTTTAGCGTTTTGTGGCGACTAGGGTTCCTTGGCGAGATGCAATCGCCGGGGATTTCACCCGATCCACCTGATCGGGCCATGGCGACGATCGCTGATCCGGTGGTGATGGAGCGTGATCAGCTACCACCGACGGCGCAAGGGGCTGACCCGGCTCTCCCGGATTTGGATGCCTTGACCGCGGCATACCCGGATTTTGCAGCGTGCTTCGATGGGGTTCGTTTCCGGGCACTGCAGAACAAGATTGCCGGCGCTGATGGGACGCAGATTGAGACTGGGTTTTCCGGCGATGGAGGACAGCCCAATCGGGCTGTTTCTACGCCCATGGGTGACGGTGGACCTGCTAGGGTTGATCAGGTGATTTCGCGCGAATCTGACGGGGCGGATGACAGCGCTGATCGCGGGATGGTGACGGCTAGGGTTAATTCGGGCATGCCTCAGACGGCGGGCCACGCTGGGAATGGGCCTAGGGTCTCGAATGGATCGCCACCTGCGCGTATGGGCTGTGCTAATGCTGCAGTTCCGCTGCAGGTTCCGCTACAGGGAATTCTGCGAAACCCTAAGCGTCGACCACAGTGGTGGCGGCCTGGAACTCCACCGCCAACTCGTCTGACGGCTCGGCGGTTCGTGGATATGGGAGCCATGATGGTTGATGAACCCGTTGATGAGGAAATCGTGGTTGATGATAGGACGGAGGCTGCTCGGACGGGGTTGGTTACGACCCAACCAGCTAGGGTCTTCGGGTCTGAGCGGGTGATTGTATCGGCCGATTTGCCCCCTTCGTCGTCATCTGCTGTTGCGCCGGGGAGGACGGAATTAATCGGTGACGTGGGTTTACCGATGCGGCATATGAGGGGTGATGGACGCTCACCGGGAACATCGACGACCATGCAGCAGATGAGGGCGCCCGGGGTTGAGGCTGTGGTTTTTGGGGCTGGCAACGTGGATGCACCCGCGGTGGCTGCCATGACGGGGAAGTCACTTGGGAAGGGAGGTACTAACCCGTTTCATGGATCCGTCTTTACACGAATGGGGCCGAGCACGATGACGGCGGCAGGGCATGCAGAGCCGGATTCCTTTGTGGCGGCTGTCCAACGAGCTGCCCCTTCACGACCATATGTGCCATCCAAGACTATGGCATTATCATACACACCGCCGACTGTAGTGAATGGGGTGGCTAGAGTGCGAGCAACGGCGGAGATGGCACGTCGAGGGTGCGATCGATGGCAACATACGCTTGTGGGCTACTTTCTAGGGCGTAAACCGTACTTTCCTTTTGTGGAACGCCATTTTCGATCAGTTTGGAAGGGCCTTGCTGAAATACGGACAACTATTAATGGGTTCTTTATGTTTCGGTTTGAATCCAATGAGGCTAAAATGGGTGTGTTAGAGGGGGGCCCTTGGCTCATGCAAGGGCAACCCTTATTCTTGGAACCGTGGCGGCCTCGCATGTCATTTGCACGACGCGAGTTGGTGGAGGTGCCATTGTGGGTGAGACTACGGAATGTACCGTGCGAGTTGTGGACGCAGGAAGGCCTTGGGTTGGTTGCGAGTGCTGTTGGGCGTCCATTGTTTGCGGATAGTATCACGGCGACTGGGGAACGATTGGACTATGCACGTATCTGTGTCATGAAACCGCTCTCTGAGCCGTTTAGAGAGACTTGTGAGGTGTTGATCCAGGGGGATGGTGAGGAGGATGATGCTATTGTGCCGATCCAGGTGGAGTATGACTGGAAACCATCTCCGTGCTCGCACTGTAACTCATGGGCGCATGGGGCAGCACACTGTCCACAACAAACTGCCAAGCCGGCCGGGGCAGCGCTTGCGACGAGTGACGAGCCGGGGCGTGTTGCGGCAGCGCCTCATGGGAAACCTCGCGGGACCACTGGTGAAGAACATCAGCTGGGCCGGAATCGTAGACCGGCCCGCCAGAGAGCAGGTCCAAGGCGTCCTAGTCGGATGGATGTGCCTCGCAGAGCATCCCCACCTCCGCAAAATGCATGGCAACTTGTGGGGGTCAAGGGCAAGGCGATCTTGGGTACGTCGAAGGAGGGACGAAGTGATAGATCATCTGCCATGGTTGGGCAGGGGGAGGGTGCCATGACACGGCCCCCGGATGCCGATGTGCCCTCGACTTCGGGCGATCGGAATCGATTTGAATTGCTTCGCTCAGTACCTGAAGTGACTGACTTGACTATCTATACGGGCCCTAAAGCAGATGCAGCCCGCCCAGGGGTGCCTTTATGTTAGGTGTCGGATCCTGGAATGTGCGTGGTCTTAATAAGCAAGACCACAGGAGGGCGGTGGGGGAATTGATTTCGCGTGAAGGGCTATGTATGATTGGGCTAATAGAGACGCGAGTGTCGGCGTCTAATGCTGATTTTATATCGACAGGCATTAGGACTCGTTGGAGTTGGTTCTTTGAGTATGATGACGGCCCAGCGTCGCGCATCTGGGTAGGTTGGGACCCATCGGTCCTGAAGGTGGGGGTTCTTGGTTTCTCGACTCAAGCTATCCACTGCAGGGTTGATTCGTTGGTGACCAAGGAGACATTCTTTATTTCCTTCGCATATGGGCATTCAAGGAGGGAGGAGAGATTGTCCTTATGGGAGGATTTGACTGCTATGTCCGCTGAGCGGGTGGCGGATGCCTGGATAGTCATGGGGACTTCAACGCTATCTTACATCCGGATGAGGGAAGAGGGGGATCGCCCTCTATTCAAGATATGGCGGACTTTCGAGCATGCTTAGTGAGTGCGGATCTTTTGACGTTACCGACGATGGGCCAGGTCTTCACATGGTATAATCAACAACGTGCTGAGGCTGGGATCTGGAGGCGCTTGGATCGGATTTTGGGCAACCCGCAGTGGTTTGCCAGATTTACGGATGCATTCTGTCGTTGTGGCTTACCTGCGACTTCAGATCACTCGCCGATCCTCTTAGGTGCCACTGTAGCACGGCAGCATAAGGTGACGTTTCGATTCGACAACTTCTTGGCGAAGGATCCGAGATTCTTCGATTTGGTTCAGAAGGCCTGGAGTGTGCCTATTACGGGCTACCCCATGTTCGTGTTGGTGAGACGGCTGAAGATGTTGAAGTCTTCCCTCCTAGAGCTGCGACGGTCGAAAGGGGATTTAACGGCAAATGTCACGGAGGCCAAGTTTTTTCTCGATATTGCACAGGACTATGCTACACGGTATCCAAATGAAGAGGGTTTTTTTGACCTGGAACGGATATGCCGGATGTTATATGCGAAAGCGGTGATGGCGGAGCAGTCGGCATTATCACAGCGGGCTAAGCTTGCGTGGCTCAAGGATGGCGATCAATGCACGTCCTACTTCTTTCGTAGGGTCGCCATGCGCCGGGCTGCTAATCGGATCTGGTCCTTGGAGACGGCCACGGGAACCCTTCTGGAGGAGCCGGATGAGGTGGAAGGCGAGTTGATTGGGTTCTATCGGGACTTATTGGGCCAGTCTATGCACTCGGCGCCGATTGCTGATTCTGATGTGCAGAGTGCTGTTGTGCGAACGCTCTCCCCAGCGAATGCTGCTTCCATGATTGGCGTAGTCACTAACTTGGAGGTTCGGACGGCGCTTTTCTCTATGGGGGATGAGAAAGCGCCTGGCCCTGACGGGTATACAGTTGCGTTCTTTCGGGCGGCATGGGGGATTGTGGGAGATGCAGTGGTCGAGGCGGTACAGGACTTCTTCGTTTCGGGGAGGCTACTTAAGGGGCTCAATAGCACACTCATCACATTGATCCCTAAGAGGGATGCACCGAGGCGGGCGACTGACTTTAGGCCGATCTCATGCTGTAATGTACTTTACAAGGTGATCTCCAAGATCCTGGCCAACCGACTTAAGATACACTTACCTTCGTTGGTGCACGGCTCTCAGACAGCGTTCATACCAGGTCGACGCATTAGCGACAATGTGTTGCTAGCGCAGGAGCTGTGCCTCGGGTATAAGTCCAAGGGGCGTCCGCCACGAGCGATGTTCAAGATTGACTTGGCGAAGGCCTACGACAAGGTCGAGTGGGGCTTTTTGCTGTCGGTGTTACGCGCCATGGGATTTCATCCTACGTACATTGGATGGATTCGCACGTGCCTCACGACTACAGCCTTCTCGCTAAACTTGAATGGCCAGGTGTGGGGTTTTTTCAGGGAAAGAGGGGTCTGCGACAGGGGGATCCCATCTCGCCCTATCTTTTTACCTTGGTTATGGAGGTTCTCCATGGGCTGCTCATGAGGTATGTGTCGGAGGAACCTCGGTTCCGATACCATTGGCGATGTGAGGAACTCAGACTGGTTTCGTTAGCGTTTGCGGATGACCTCCTTCTCTTTAGCCATGCGGATGAAGGGTCGATTGGGGTGCTGAAACGAGCGCTGGATGAGTTTGGAAGGCTATCTGGGTTAGTTCCTAACCCTGATAAGAGCGAGATGTATCTTTCTCGGCGGGCTGAGGGTCTGACGGCGTCGTTTCAGGCCCTGATGGGATATCGTGTGGGCCATCTGCCAGTTCGGTACTTGGGGGTGCCGCTTATCACTTCACGCTTGACGATTCATGACTGTGCGCCGCTACTCCAAAAGGTGGATCAGCGATTAGGGTCATGGCTTAATCGCTCCTTATCCTACGCGGGCCGCCTGCAGCTGGTGAAGTCGGTGCTGCAGGCTCTTCATACGTATTGGTCGGGAGTTTTCCTACTTCCTAAAGGCGTGGTCAACTCCTTGGAAATGCGCTTTAGGAAGTTCTTGTGGGGAGGGGGATCGGCTAAGGTGGCATGGGATGTTCTATGTCTTCCTGTGAGAGAAGGGGGACTGGGACTAAGGTCTATCGCGGTCGACAACAAGGCGTTAATGCTGAAGCACTTGTGGAGTGTTCTTACCAGAACACCAGGCTCGATTTGGGTTGAATGGCTTTATGGGACGCGGCTGATGTCTCGCTCGATTTGGGACCTACGGGTGTCGGCGAATGACGCTTGGAGCTGGAGAAAGATGCTACAATTGAGACCATTGATCCGATCTCTGATTACGTTCCGAGTTGGGGACGGGTCCACGATTTGGTTGTGGAAGGATCCCTGGCTCCTTACTACTCCATTGATTGAGCGTTTCCCTCGGGGACCTGTTGCGATGGGTCTACCACAGGATGCAAGACTTAGTATGGTTATTGTTGCGCATGGATGGAACTGGCCTGGGCAGGGGGCGGTTGAGTACATAGAGATCAGCCGGCTACTCCCGAATGTTGTGCGCGGGCCTCGCGATGGGGTGCTGTGGAAGGGATCGCCGGACGGGAATATGATGACTTCGATGGCTAGGGACGCGATGAGACATAGGAGGCCACCTGTTTGCTGGGCTGCACTGTTTGGGGGCCCATTGAAGGTTCCTAGGCACGAGTTCATTCTTTATTTGGGTTTGCAGGATCGCCTCTCGACTAGGGACAAGCCGTGGATTGCTCAGCGGGCGGGAACTCCGGCTTGTTGCCTTTGTGATGAGCTGCACTTTGAGACGGCCCAACATCTCTTTTTTGACTGCCCATTCTCACGGCAGTGCCTTCGACTTTTACGGCGGCGGATTAGGTGGATCTGGCCCTATCAGGAATGGAGCACTGGTATTCAGTGGGCGGCCTCCCGGTGGCGAGGGAAGCACCTTTTACAGGCTGCTTATCGACATGTCCTTGCCTCGCTTGTTTATCATATTTGGCAGGCGAGGAACAGACGTTGGAAGGAGGGGATCATCACGACGCCTCACAGGTTGGTAGGGAGTGTTCTTGCATTGGTTATCTTGCGTATTGGTGGTACGCCAGCCAAGTACGAGCTGCATCGGGTGGCCATCCGCAGACTATGGCGTGTGGCTTGGTAGTGCGTTTGACTTGTGTAGGTAGTGTTTGTGCTTGTACCCAGTAGCCTGTTACTGGTTGGATTGCGGAGCTTATCTCCTGCTCACTATGTACATACCTTTTCGCTTATATATATATGGGACATTAAAACCAAAAGAAAATGCGTACAAAATTTTTCCTTTTATATAAAGGAAATTCTTCTGTACAGTGCAAAATATTTCTAGGACATAAATACATAGGTGAGTGCGTATGCGTGTTCAAAATAATCTATTGGCCCGCCACTCAGGTCGCATCCATGTACACACTGCCACCTCAAAAGTCCTCCGGAAGCTTCAAAATTTGGCCTCGCAATCGTAAAGATCACGTACCATGATCCCGTGAACCTACAACACATAAATACGTGGAATGAGCTTATAAAGCTCAGTAAGTGAAAGCCATGCATGCAATGCACGTGTCCTAAATTCGTGAAGGCATCCGCGCCAATGCTCCCTAGACCTCATATTTTTCCTTGTCTTGTCTTGTCATATCATATCATGCCTTTCGTTCTAACGCGCGTGCACATGCTCATGTCATGAATATGCGTGTCATGCCATAATATTATGTAATTAAATCATGCATGTCATGTAACGCAAATAATTCACGTAGGAAGTCACATAAATTCACATAAACATATAACACATAATTACATGCACATATAATTATGTGTTGTAGTTGGGACTTCCACTTACCTGGTATCCTTTGCTTATTTAATCTTATCGTACTGTAAGTCGTAAATCTTCAAACCCTAAATATAAAAACATATAAATTAGGATTTGTTAGTCTACTTACAGTTTCACTAAAATGGCTTAATTTAGAAAACCCTAGTTCCGACTTCTATAAATTTCTACACCTTAAAGTTTCGAACTTGACCTACATTGGAAAAATATCATTTTGAAATTTATGAGAATCTCGATATGACTTAATTTTTTATTGTTGAATTTCGACATGGGCTTTGATATAAATCTCGAGATAAAGTGTACATTAGATCTCGACCTTTTTCAAGATAAACCTCGATATGGCATGTAAAATTTCGGGGTGGGTTTTCAAAGTTATGCATGAAGATTTCGATACCCATCTCAAGATAGATCTCGACATTGCACACTCAAATTTCGAGATGTGTTTTAACATTGAAACCTTAGGACTTAAAACAGCATATTAAAAATGTCAAGATATGTTTTTAAATTGCAATCTTAGGATATCGAGATAACATGCAAGATTTCGAGGTAACACCCAAGGTTTCGAGATTTAAATCAATATAGGATTTTGAAATGTGTTTCGACATTATAACTAGTAATTCGACATTCTTGACTACTTATGAAGGTCTCGATATCATTCCTACATCACCAATATGGTTTCGAGATTTATCAAGATGGCATCTTATCATTCGACACCTAGACCCTTTTGATTAACTCTATCTTTTTCATCACAGTAAGTATCATATGAACCTCAATTATTCTTAGCCCTAAAATTCGTATAACACTAGCGAATAATAGTCTTGTATGTTATAATCCTTAGATCATGATATTATCTAAAATAATTCATAAAAGCATAACAAGAACTTCATTAAAGCTTCATAAACGTGATTATTAGATTCCAATATTCTCAAAACCCTAAAAATAGATCAACATAGGCTTTATACCAGAAATAATATTTCGTTCCTAGTATTTTCTAACACAGATATAGATGCAATTAAGCCATGGATAAAAATTATACCTTCTATAGTGATATTCTCGTTATTGGTCTAGCTGTTTTCTTGCCTTTGCTTTCGTTTGATGTAGTGTCCTCTCTTAGGGTTTCTTATTTATCGAAACTTGTATTGTTTGAGTTCTTTTGTCTACTTAAATTCAGTCCATCGAAATGGTTTTGATAAGTTCTAAAGGTTGTCCAATAGTTTACTTGATAAGACCCTAAGCAACGTGACTTTGCTTTTCTTCTAAGTAATTAATATTTATCCAATATCTCGACATCTTTAATTAATCTCGGGCTTCATAATTTCAGTTTCCTTTGATTTCGACCTTTCAAGTAATTACCTCTCGAGATTTCTAAATCTCGAGACTAAGAGACTTTACAATTGATTTCTTTCAATTGTTGGTTACTTTCGATCTTCATCTTATCGACTTCCTCTTGCAACTATAAATTTCGAGGTTAATTAATCAATACCAAGGTTGCGAGATGTGCCGATGAGCCCTTAGCTCTACTGGTTGAGGGGGAGGTGCCTGGAGTCATGTTGGGAGAGGTCCTGGGTTCGAACCTCCACCCTGTGACATTTCTCCAGGTCTGCCCACATGGGCCCAGACATGTGCGATTGACCTGGTCGGCCCGTTTAGCAGGTAGTGGGTCGGCCCCGGGGTTTCACCATCGGCTTTCCCCGGTTACCAAAAAAAAAAAAAAAAAAAAAAGGTTGCGAGATGTGTTTCGAATTTATTTCTACTCATGCTTTCCAAATATAAAATCAACACCTAATATACTAAATTAAATTTTCTAGGTTAGCATGTTATGTATGAAAAACCCTAACATCAATAACTAATCTAATTTCAATTAATTCTTCTACTTGGTTAGTAACCCTAATAGCATTTAATTTGAAATCTTATAAACACATAAAATCGTAAAACACGTCTCATGCAGTCACGTAAATCATATAATATTTATGCATATTTATTGGCTGGCTTACTTACGGGACTCGGGTTTACATTTACACTGTTCTTAGGAAAAATAAGTTTAGATCGAAAGTTAGATGATCTAAGGTATGTCGAATGTTAATATGATTTTCCAGATTATGAACCTCGAAGCTGTTAGTTTGGTAGAATCTCAAAATAATTGTCACAATGTCGAAACATGTCTCGAATTTTGTATAGAAACTCGAGATTCATGTCGGGATTTTATTGGATATTGCCTTCGAAATCTTATGTAAAAACTTGACATACATCTCGAACTCCATGTCGAGATTTTACTTCGACGTTGGTATCGAAATCCTTATATGTAATCTCGAAAACACATATTGAGATCTTTATGTGTAATGTCGAAACATACATCTCGATTGGATATTGAGATAGACATCTTATTATAAATACATCTCGACATTTTGTTATAAACACATATCGACATTTTGTTCATAATCTCGGCATACATCTCGAAATTTAGTTTATAATGTCGACATACATATCGAGATCTATTCTTGAGAAAGACCTCGAAATCCCACAACCAAGCTCGAGATCTGTTTTATAATTCATCTCGAGATTTACGGAAAACCATATCGAGATTTATGGAAAACCGGTTTCGAGATTCTTGTGAATTTCAAAAAGATACCTTTTCAATGTAGGTCAAGTTCGAAATTTTTTTTTTTTTTTTTTTTTTTTGGGAAGTGTTCACTAAACGAAAGAAACAGGAGTACATGGACAGCGTACATGATAACGCTCACGACGCAACAAGCGGTAACATCTACCGACCAGACAACACAACAAGACCAAAACAGCCCAGACACCAACCAGGTCCCTACAAGACCAAGCCAAATACAGAGACTACCAGCACATGGTAACAAAGGCAAAGGAGGTGTCACACCCCAAAATCAATCTACAGGAGTCTGGCACCAGTTGTAGTGCCAGCAGGGCAGTCGGTTGTTGTGCGAACAAAGTGCCAGAGCACAGCGGAGGAAACTTCCATGCGGAAATTCCTAACGGAGGGGGTGAAGTGCAGCGAGTGCTTCCGCAGGTCTGGTCGGGGAAAGGCTTAGATGCCAACTCCTGTTTCTTTCCGCCAGGGAGCGCAACCAGCAAGTGAGGCCTGCATGCGGCACGGGCGAGCCGGTAGGACACCCCAGATGAAGCAGCAGCCAGGCCAACCTGCAGACAAGCAAAGCGGAGCACAGTACAAGAACGAAAAGAGAAAACAAAACGAAGGGGATGGGGGGAGGGAAGAGGGCAAGATGTGGGGAAAGGGGGAGAAGGGGGGAGGTGGTGTCTCTTATGGGCTCCTTCCAACTCATCCATCAGCCCACCAAACCCTGAACCGAAGCAAGACCAGTCCCAAGCACCCTAGGTAGTCCAGTCCAAACACCAGGTCCGGCGCATGGCGTTCAATTGCAGATTGTACTTGGGCGGAAGAGTCGAGATTCGAATACTAAAGAGGGCCTCCATTTCAGCAACTATCCGTTCCGGTGATCGACGAATCCCATCGTGCCATCTTCTATTGCGCTCCGACCAAAGATGGTAGACAAGTGAAGCAAGGGCATGCCGAGGCCCCAACACGGCAAGGTGCTTGCCCCGCCACCTTCTGGCCGCCCAAAGCACGCTCTCCGGCCAATCCCTGTAAGGCCATCCAAAGTGCAGATGATTACGTATTAGGTTAAGGCAGCGAATAGAGAAGGTACACTCAAAGAATAAATGTCGCGTAGTCTCCATAATATCTGCGTCGCAGAGAAGGCAAACTGAGGTTCCCGCCGCAGAAGCGATCCAAGGCTTGTCTCTAGTCGCTAGCTTATCCCTAATCGCAAGCCAGAGCATGAAGTCATGTCGAGGGATGGCTAATGGGCCGCCGAAGAGGGTATGCCAGGGTACAATCGGTTGCCTTTGGCGGATGCTCTCCCTTGCGGAAGCGGTAGTGAAGCGACCATTTGCGTTGGCAGCCCATCTAATCGTGTCACGTTCGGTCGGGTGGGTGAGTGGTAAAAGAGGGCCGAAGTCGAGGTATTCCACTGAAGTTTGAGCTGGCCAGCACCATCCTCCCTCGTTGATTACCTCGCTGAGTTTCGAGTCCCTGGGTAAGCCCATTATCATAGGTCCTCGAGGGTAGCGTTCCACTAGGGGTTCTTCGAGCAGCCAAGGGTCGGTCCAGAGGAGTGTGTTGGCCCCATTGCCAATGCGGAATTGAATGAGAGTCCTAAATTCGGCTCGCAGCTTCAATATCTTTCTCCAGCTCCATGAAGTCCTAGTCCCCGGTCGGATGGACCATAAGGAACTATTGTGCAGCCTCGTTCGTCTAATCCAGGTGGCCCAAATCGAGGTGTCGTCGTCCGTCAGAATGTTCCAAAGCAGACGCATGAGTAGAGCCTTATTATCAGTCTCAATCGAGCGAAGGCCAAGTCCACCTTCAGCTTTAGGCAAGCAAATATCAGTCCAAGCCACCTTGGCACTCGTACCTTTCCATAGAAAGGCTCTAAGCCTCGCTTCAATGCTCCGGATAACGCCCTTCGGAAGGAGGAACACACCAGCCCAGTAGGTATGCAGTCCAAGGAGGACCGATTTGATCAATTGGGTGCGACCGGCGTACGATAGAGAGAGATTGGTCCATGAGCCTAGCCGCTTGTCCACGCTGGTCAGAAGAGGGGTACAGTCAGCAATCGTAAGTCTTGATGTAATAAGGGGAACACCGAGATAGCGTACGGGAAGTGATCCCAGCGAGAAACCCATAATATCTTGGAGGGCGTTCTTCAATCGGTCGGCGCGCTTAGATACAAACATTGCACTCTTATTGATGTTTGCTTTTAGGCCTGATAAGTTAGCAAAGAGATCGAGGCTGCGTTTGAAGACCCCTACAGAATCGACATCCGCATGAGAGAAGAGGAGGAGATCATCTGCAAACGTAAGCATGAAAATCGCAGTTGCCTCACAGTTCCAGTGGTATCTGAAATTCGGGCTTTGCCTGATCTCGTCTTCAATGATGCCGTGAAGTACTTCCATAACCAGTGTGAAAAGGTAGGGTGAGATCGGGTCGCCTTGCCGAAGGCCCCTCCTCCCTTTAAAGTATCCCGTCGGAGTACCGTTGATGTTAATCGAGAAAGAGGGCGTGGTCAGGCAGGCCCGGATCCATCCAACGAAAACCCGATGAAACCCAATAGCCTCGAGCGCGGCCAAGAGAAAGTCCCATTCCACCGTGTCATACGCTTTCGCGATGTCCACCTTGAAGGCCACACGGTCAGGCAGCCCCATATTATTATATCCCTGACAAATTTCCTGTGCTAGTAAGATGTTATCCGTGATCCGGCGGCCAGGAATGAAGGCCGTTTGGGTTTGATGGACGAGTTGCCCAAGGCTGCCCCGTAGTCGATTGGCAATAATCTTGGAGATGATCTTGTAGAGTACGTTGCAGCAGGATATTGGCCTGAAGTCCTTAGCCATCCGGGGGCTAGTGTTCTTTGGAATAAGTGTTATGAGCGTAGAGTTCAGTTCCCCCAAGAGATGTCCCGTCCGAAAGAATTCCTTGATGGCGTGGGTTATGTCCCGTCCAATGGTGTCCCACGCGTCTTTAAAGAATGCCGCAGAGAAACCATCCGGCCCAGGAGATTTGTTGTCGCCAATGGAGAACAAAGCTTGCTTGATCTCCAGATCCGTGATCGGAAGAATCATGGCCTCGGCCTCCGTGGGTCCCAGTTTTCGGGCCATGTAAGGTGAGAGAGTGGCAGCATGCAAGGCCACCGTCCGGCTAGATAGTCCAAGCAGCTCAGTATAGTACCGAATGAGTTCAGCGCACACTTGATTATGTCCTTCGAAGGTAGTCCCTACTTCATCTTCAAGGGTGTATATCCGGTTATTGGCGCGACGCATGGCAACCTTCTTAAAAAAGAAGGATGTACATTGGTCCCCATCCTTAAGCCAAGCCACTTTGGCGCGTTGTACTAACGCCGAATGCTCCATATCAACCGCTTTAGCATATGCTAAGCGACATCGCCTCTCAAGGACCAACAACTGCGGCTCCATAGGGTGCTGAATAGCAAGCTCCTGTGCGATATCCAGAAACCCCCGAGCCTCGAGAACATTGCGGTTGAGATCACCTTTGTCACGCCGGAGACGCTTCAGCTGTATTTTGATGTCCTTGAGTTTCTTCGTGACGGCGTACATGGGGTAGCCAGCAACCTCTCGCCTCCAAGCGGCTTTGACTATCGGTAGAAATCGGGGGTCTTTAATCAGGAAGTTGTCAAACCGGAATGCTTTATTTATGTTCCTTGGCTGAGCCGTGTCTTCCAAAATCAGAGGTGAGTGGTCAGAGGTGGAGGGGAGCCCACATCGGTAAGCTAGGTCCCCAAAATGAGCGAACCACGAGGGGTTGCCAACAATTCTGTCAAGGCAGCGCCAAACTCCTGCCGTGCCACTCTGTTGGTTATACCACGTGAACAAAGGGCCAAGTCGGGGTAGACCAATAAGATCAGAGGCGGTAAAGCATTCTGCCATGTCAGTACAGCCTCCTCCAGGTGATCCTCCCCTCGCCTCATAATTATCCAGAATGGCATTAAAATCTCCCATAACAATCCAAGGGCTGTTAACCCGCGCGTTAGAAGTGGCCAGAATATCATTCCAGAGGGCACGTCTTTCCCCCCGCTGGTTACGACCATAAACAAAGGTGATATAGATTTCTTTCCGCTCTTCTAAGATATGAACCTTGCAGTGAACAGCCTGTGATGTGGCGGCCTCAATCGTCACAGTCACGAAGCGAGCATCCCATCCAACCCAAATACGTGATGCCGGTCCGTCCTCGTACTCGTAGAACCAATCCCACGATCTGATAGAGTTAGCGAGTGAAGAAGCATTTTGTTCGGAAACCCTAGTCTCAACCAGGCCAATCAGCTTCAACCCATATTTCGTAATCATCTCCCCGACCGCCCATCTGTGATCTAACCTATTTAGACCACGTACATTCCAAGAGGCGACCGGGATCATGGAACACTCGATTCCAGGGCTGCTTGAGGACCCTGTAATGCGACGTTTTCCCCTTCTAAGTCAGCTAACACGGCAAACGGGTTGCGGTATTCAACTATAGGTAAGGTGGTATTAGTTGTGCTAGTCGGGCTGCCTCCATTTTGTTGCCCCGGCTGCCTGTTATGCCCCTCCCTTACATGGGTGCTATCCATGGCCGAATTATCCAATGGTGTGGTCTGGTGAGTGGCCCGGTAATGCTCTTGCGATGTAGAGCTTCCAATATCCTTGTTGTTGGTTGTGGCTTCCTCCACGATCACCGATTTGCCTTTATCCTTATTGGTCAATCGGCGCCAATTAGCTCTAGGTCTAGCAGGCATACCCTCGGTGAGCTGATGACTTGGCCGTGTCGGGTTTGGCTCGTCTTGTCCTTGCATTTTGGCTGCTCAATGTTCCGTGTTGACTTTTGTATGACCGATGTGGAGAGTTGTGGCCGGGTCGGTTTGGGCTGATTTTTCGGGCAGCTCCTTTCACCATGATTCCAAGAGTTGCATGTTGCGCATTTCTTGGGCCTCCACTCGTACTCAACCTGGATAGGTACTATACTAACTCGTCCTCCCTCCTTAGTTGGTATTCTAATATTGAATTGTTCAACGAATGGTTCCCCGAGTGGTATCTCCACGCATACCCTAGCGTATTCGAGCCGCTCCGCCTTAGCTGTCATGGCATCCGCAAATAGTGGCTTCCCTATCACGCTCGCGACAATACCCAATCCCTCTTGGGTCCATAATTCTGATGGAATATTACGCAGCTTTACCCAGAGCGGGACATTCGAGTGTTCTCTTTTCGCAAAGGACATGCCAATTCGCCACTCCTCAAGGAATAGGGGCTGCCCCTGCATGATCCACGGGCCTTCCTCCAGGACCACACCCATGGCCTCGGCCGAGGCGAACCTGAACTTGAAAAACCCGTTAATCGATGCTCGGACCTCAATAAGCTCAGGCCACATAGAACGAGCAAAGCGTTCAACATGAGGAAAGTACGGTCTTTTGCCCAGGAAATATCCAACAAGAGTGTTGTCCCATCTAGCCGTCCCTTTCTGGACCACTTCCCAGGGCAAGCAAGCCTCGGCTTTGCCATCAACGATAGATGGAGCCGTGTAGGATAATGCGAGGCGCTTCATGGTGGGGCGTCGTGATTGGTCTCGGTTTGTTATGGCTCCTTGGACGACGGCAGCAAACGATCTCTTAGTGGTGTTCTCAGCAGCCTCCGAAGGGGGGCGAGGTTCGTCAGTGGGGTCTCCATATCCATTGTGAGACTCACCATTACCACTTGGCATAGCCCTTATGGCCCGTGGGGATGCGGATCGGTGGTTAGAGAAACGGCGATCAAAGAGGTGATCCCTTGTCATATCATCATCCGAAGCATCTTCCAAAGAAAACCCTAATTCCATCATAGGTTGTTGACAAGCATGGCTAGCGTTAGGCTGGGGCCCCCTCGGAGATACCCTCGGCCTATCAACATGAGGGACCTGTTGAGATTCCAACCTCGAGCTCGTGGGGTCGTTGCTCTCCCCCAATAGGGAACGTTCGATGATAGGGGGCGCCTCCTTGTCGGGACTCCCTTCCTTATTCAGCCGCGGTGTATTAGGTGGTGGTGGTGTGCCTTTGCGCATCGGACCACGGGGGTTAATTCGTGGGTCACGCAGCGGCACAATGGTGGTGGTTTCCCTTCGTTTACGGCGAGGCGGAATCATGGGCTGGGTAGGGTTAGGCCTCGCAGCGGTGTGGTGGCGAGTAAAGGCAGGCCCATTAGTGGGGGGGGGACCGGTTGAACCGGCTGTGGTTGCAAGTTGGGTGTTCCATCGTTGTCATGGGGCGAGTGGGTCATAGCAGTCCGGTGACGAAGGAGGGCCGAACCGTTAGGAGGTGGCTCCGTCCGACTCGTTGTGGCAAGTGGTTGTTTCGGCGGTGGTCGCGGGCCAGACTCAGCGCCGTTAAGGCGCACCACGAAAGCTTCAAACGCAGCAACATCAAATCGGTCATCAAATGTGGGAATGTTTTTCCTTAGCATCTCGTAATCCGGCAAGGAGGTAGGGGAATCCATAGCCTCCATCAATGGTTGTTCCAACGGAATAGTGCTTTTTAGCAGCCCATAGTCCGGCGAGGGCCCAAGATAATCCATATTTTCAGAGATCTCCATGAGAACAGCAAGGGGGATTGAAGAAGAAGGAAGGAAGTTGAAAGGTCACAAGGTAGAAGGGGGTGATGAGACGAGTTTGGGGTTAGAACCCTCCCATCGCCGTCTGGGCCCGGCGATGGAGGGTGGAGAGGGTGGTGCCGACGGTCCTCAAGGTGGTGGGGTGACTCTGGTGGCGGCTGGTGGTGGATGGTGGTGGGGAAGGTGAAGGAAGCTGAAAAGTCTTAGGGTTTGGAGAGGGAATTCGCTAGAGAGAGAAGTCAACAAAAGTCAACGCGCGTCTTTATGATTACGTGATTTTCAAGTTCGAAATTTTAGGGTTTCGAAACTTATGAAAATCGAAACTAGGGTAAGCTACTTTCGTGAAACTGTAATTAGACTAACAAACCCTAATTTTATATGTTTTTATACTTAGGGTTCGAAGATTAACGACTTACTGTGCGATAAGCTAAATAGCTAAGGATACCAGGTAAGTGGAAGTCCCAACTACAACACATAATTGTATGTGCATGAAATTATGTGTTATGTGTTTCTATGATATTACGTGAATTATTTGTTTACATGACACGCATGATTTATTTACATGATATGATGACATGACACGCATATTCATGACATGAGCATATGCACGCACGATTAGAATGAAAGACAGGATACGATAGCGTGCATAATACATGTCGCCTGAGAGCGATAAAGATTCGCCGATATGGGCGTCTGATGTCGACTCACAGTTGAGTCACGGCTCTTCTATGCTACTATGGTGACGTCGTATGGCTCTAATGTCAAGACATGACATGTACAAGGCAAGACATGATTTTAGGGCTAATGCCCTCATGGCGGATCGTGAAACTTGGAGGATGCGAGCTGAGGGTGTAAGCGACACCGAGGGTACCTCTGGTGTTGACTACCTCAGAATAGGCTACCAGGATGAAGCGTCCGCGTGGCGTATGAAACCACCTTGGGACAGAAAAGGCGCGATACGGTTAGCCTCCCTTGAGTGGGTATCGCCACTTATGATTATTTATCCCGTGTGGATTCGAGCTCCATGATGGTGCATAGCAAGATAGCCGAGGGCCCTACATGACAAGACAAGACAAGGAAAAAGATAAGGTCTAGGAAGCTTTTTTTTTTTTTTTTTTTTTTTTTTTTTTTTTTTTTTTTTTGGTAACCGGGGAAAGCCGATGGTGAAACCCCGGGGCCGACCCACTACCTGCTAAACGGGCCGACCAGTTCAATCGCACATGTCTGGGCCCATGTGGGCAGGCCTGGAGAAATGTCACAGGGTGGAGGTTCGAACCCAGGACCTCCCCCAACATGACTCCAGGCACCTCCCCCTCAACCAGTAGAGCTAAGGGCTCATCGGCGGTCTAGGAAGCATTGGCACGGATGCCTTTGCAAATTTAGGACACGTGCATAACATGCATGGCTTTCACTTACTGAGCTTTATAAGCTCATTCCACGAATTTATGTGTTGTAGGTTCACGAGATCACGGTACGTGACCTTTATGGATGCGAGGCCTATTTTTGAAACTTCCGGAGGACTTTTGAGGTGGCAATGTGTACATGGATGCGACCTGAATGGCGGGCCGATAGATTATTTTTTTTTTTTTGGGAAGTGTTCACTAAACGAAAGAAACAGGAGTACATGGACAGCGTACATGATAACGCTCACGACGCAACAAGCGGTAACATCTACCGACCAGACAACACAACAAGACCAAAACAACCCAGACACCAACCAGGTCCCTACAAGACCAAGCCAAATACAGAGACTACCAGCACATGGTAACAAAGGCAAAGGAGGTGTCACACCCCAAATCAATCTACAGGAGTCTGGCACCAGTTGTAGTGCCAGCAGGGCAGTCGGTTGTTGTGCGAACAAAGTGCCAGAGCACAGCGGAGGAAACTTCCATGCGGAAATTCCTAACGGAGGGGGTGAAGTGCAGCGAGTGCTTCCGCAGGTCTGGTCGGGGAAAGGCTTAGATGCCAACTCCTGTTTCTTTCCGCCAGGGAGCGCAACCAGCAAGTGAGGCCTGCATGCGGCACGGGCGAGCCGGTAGGACACCCCAGATGAAGCAGCAGCCAGGCCAACCTGCAGACAAGCAAAGCGGAGCACAGTACAAGAACGAAAAGAGAAAACAAAACGAAGGGGATGGGGGGAGGGAAGAGGGCAAGATGTGGGAAAGGGGGAGAAGGGGGGAGGTGGTGTCTCTTATGGGCTCCTTCCAACTCATCCATCAGCCCACCAAACCCTGAACCGAAGCAAGACCAGTCCCAAGCACCCTAGGTAGTCCAGTCCAAACACCAGGTCCGGCGCATGGCGTTCAATTGCAGATTGTACTTGGGCGGAAGAGTCGAGATTCGAATACTAAAGAGGGCCTCCATTTCAGCAACTATCCGTTCCGGTGATCGACGAATCCCATCGTGCCATCTTCTATTGCGCTCCGACCAAAGATGGTAGACAAGTGAAGCAAGGGCATGCCGAGGCCCCAACACGGCAAGGTGCTTGCCCCGCCACCTTCTGGCCGCCCAAAGCACGCTCTCCGGCCAATCCCTGTAAGGCCATCCAAAGTGCAGATGATTACGTATTAGGTTAAGGCAGCGAATAGAGAAGGTACACTCAAAGAATAAATGTCGCGTAGTCTCCATAATATCTGCGTCGCAGAGAAGGCAAACTGAGGTTCCCGCCGCAGAAGCGATCCAAGGCTTGTCTCTAGTCGCTAGCTTATCCCTAATCGCAAGCCAGAGCATGAAGTCATGTCGAGGGATGGCTAATGGGCCGCCGAAGAGGGTATGCCAGGGTACAATCGGTTGCCTTTGGCGGATGCTCTCCCTTGCGGAAGCGGTAGTGAAGCGACCATTTGCGTTGGCAGCCCATCTAATCGTGTCACGTTCGGTCGGGTGGGTGAGTGGTAAAAGAGGGCCGAAGTCGAGGTATTCCACTGAAGTTTGAGCTGGCCAGCACCATCCTCCCTCGTTGATTACCTCGCTGAGTTTCGAGTCCCTGGGTAAGCCCATTATCATAGGTCCTCGAGGGTAGCGTTCCACTAGGGGTTCTTCGAGCAGCCAAGGGTCGGTCCAGAGGAGTGTGTTGGCCCCATTGCCAATGCGGAATTGAATGAGAGTCCTAAATTCGGCTCGCAGCTTCAATATCTTTCTCCAGCTCCATGAAGTCCTAGTCCCCGGTCGGATGGACCATAAGGAACTATTGTGCAGCCTCGTTCGTCTAATCCAGGTGGCCCAAATCGAGGTGTCGTCGTCCGTCAGAATGTTCCAAAGCAGACGCATGAGTAGAGCCTTATTATCAGTCTCAATCGAGCGAAGGCCAAGTCCACCTTCAGCTTTAGGCAAGCAAATATCAGTCCAAGCCACCTTGGCACTCGTACCTTTCCATAGAAAGGCTCTAAGCCTCGCTTCAATGCTCCGGATAACGCCCTTCGGAAGGAGGAACACACCAGCCCAGTAGGTATGCAGTCCAAGGAGGACCGATTTGATCAATTGGGTGCGACCGGCGTACGATAGAGAGAGATTGGTCCATGAGCCTAGCCGCTTGTCCACGCTGGTCAGAAGAGGGGTACAGTCAGCAATCGTAAGTCTTGATGTAATAAGGGGAACACCGAGATAGCGTACGGGAAGTGATCCCAGCGAGAAACCCATAATATCTTGGAGGGCGTTCTTCAATCGGTCGGCGCGCTTAGATACAAACATTGCACTCTTATTGATGTTTGCTTTTAGGCCTGATAAGTTAGCAAAGAGATCGAGGCTGCGTTTGAAGACCCCTACAGAATCGACATCCGCATGAGAGAAGAGGAGGAGATCATCTGCAAACGTAAGCATGAAAATCGCAGTTGCCTCACAGTTCCAGTGGTATCTGAAATTCGGGCTTTGCCTGATCTCGTCTTCAATGATGCCGTGAAGTACTTCCATAACCAGTGTGAAAAGGTAGGGTGAGATCGGGTCGCCTTGCCGAAGGCCCCTCCTCCCTTTAAAGTATCCCGTCGGAGTACCGTTGATGTTAATCGAGAAAGAGGGCGTGGTCAGGCAGGCCCGGATCCATCCAACGAAAACCCGATGAAACCCAATAGCCTCGAGCGCGGCCAAGAGAAAGTCCCATTCCACCGTGTCATACGCTTTCGCGATGTCCACCTTGAAGGCCACACGGTCAGGCAGCCCCATATTATTATATCCCTGACAAATTTCCTGTGCTAGTAAGATGTTATCCGTGATCCGGCGGCCAGGAATGAAGGCCGTTTGGGTTTGATGGACGAGTTGCCCAAGGCTGCCCCGTAGTCGATTGGCAATAATCTTGGAGATGATCTTGTAGAGTACGTTGCAGCAGGATATTGGCCTGAAGTCCTTAGCCATCCGGGGGCTAGTGTTCTTTGGAATAAGTGTTATGAGCGTAGAGTTCAGTTCCCCCAAGAGATGTCCCGTCCGAAAGAATTCCTTGATGGCGTGGGTTATGTCCCGTCCAATGGTGTCCCACGCGTCTTTAAAGAATGCCGCAGAGAAACCATCCGGCACAGGAGATTTGTTGTCGCCAATGGAGAACAAAGCTTGCTTGATCTCCAGATCCGTGATCGGAAGAATCATGGCCTCGGCCTCCGTGGGTCCCAGTTTTCGGGCCATGTAAGGTGAGAGAGTGGCAGCATGCAAGGCCACCGTCCGGCTAGATAGTCCAAGCAGCTCAGTATAGTACCGAATGAGTTCAGCGCACACTTGATTATGTCCTTCGAAGGTAATCCCTACTTCATCTTCAAGGGTGTATATCCGGTTATTGGCGCGACGCATGGCAACCTTCTTAAAAAAGAAGGATGTACATTGGTCCCCATCCTTAAGCCAAGCCACTTTGGCGCGTTGTACTAACGCCGAATGCTCCATATCAACCGCTTTAGCATATGCTAAGCGACATCGCCTCTCAAGGACCAACAACTGCGGCTCCATAGGGTGCTGAATAGCAAGCTCCTGTGCGATATCCAGAAACCCCCGAGCCTCGAGAACATTGCGGTTGAGATCACCTTTGTCACGCCGGAGACGCTTCAGCTGTATTTTGATGTCCTTGAGTTTCTTCGTGACGGCGTACATGGGGTAGCCAGCAACCTCTCGCCTCCAAGCGGCTTTGACTATCGGTAGAAATCGGGGGTCTTTAATCAGGAAGTTGTCAAACCGGAATGCTTTATTTATGTTCCTTGGCTGAGCCGTGTCTTCCAAAATCAGAGGTGAGTGGTCAGAGGTGGAGGGGAGCCCACATCGGTAAGCTAGGTCCCCAAAATGAGCGAACCACGAGGGGTTGCCAACAATTCTGTCAAGGCAGCGCCAAACTCCTGCCGTGCCACTCTGTTGGTTATACCACGTGAACAAAGGGCCAAGTCGGGGTAGACCAATAAGATCAGAGGCGGTAAAGCATTCTGCCATGTCAGTACAGCCTCCTCCAGGTGATCCTCCCCTCGCCTCATAATTATCCAGAATGGCATTAAAATCTCCCATAACAATCCAAGGGCTGTTAACCCGCGCGTTAGAAGTGGCCAGAATATCATTCCAGAGGGCACGTCTTTCCCCCCGCTGGTTACGACCATAAACAAAGGTGATATAGATTTCTTTCCGCTCTTCTAAGATATGAACCTTGCAGTGAACAGCCTGTGATGTGGCGGCCTCAATCGTCACAGTCACGAAGCGAGCATCCCATCCAACCCAAATACGTGATGCCGGTCCGTCCTCGTACTCGTAGAACCAATCCCACGATCTGATAGAGTTAGCGAGTGAAGAAGCATTTTGTTCGGAAACCCTAGTCTCAACCAGGCCAATCAGCTTCAACCCATATTTCGTAATCATCTCCCCGACCGCCCATCTGTGATCTAACCTATTTAGACCACGTACATTCCAAGAGGCGACCGGGATCATGGAACACTCGATTCCAGGGCTGCTTGAGGACCCTGTAATGCGACGTTTTCCCCTTCTAAGTCAGCTAACATGGCAAACGGGTTGCGGTATTCAACTATAGGTAAGGTGGTATTAGTTGTGCTAGTCTGGCTGCCTCCATTTTGTTGCCCCGGCTGCCTGTTATGCCCCTCCCTTACATGGGTGCTATCCATGGCCGAATTATCCAATGGTGTGGTCTGGTGAGTGGCCCGGTAATGCTCTTGCGATGTAGAGCTTCCAATATCCTTGTTGTTGGTTGTGGCTTCCTCCACGATCACCGATTTGCCTTTATCCTTATTGGTCAATCGGCGCCAATTAGCTCTAGGTCTAGCAGGCATACCCTCGGTGAGCTGATGACTTGGCCGTGTCGGGTTTGGCTCGTCTTGTCCTTGCATTTTGGGCTGCTCAATGTTCCGTGTTGACTTTTGTATGACCGATGTGGAGAGTTGTGGCCGGGTCGGTTTGGGCTGATTTTTCGGGCAGCTCCTTTCACCATGATTCCAAGAGTTGCATGTTGCGCATTTCTTGGGCCTCCACTCGTACTCAACCTGGATAGGTACTATACTAACTCGTCCTCCCTCCTTAGTTGGTATTCTAATATTGAATTGTTCAACGAATGGTTCCCCGAGTGGTATCTCCACGCATACCCTAGCGTATTCGAGCCGCTCCGCCTTAGCTGTCATGGCATCCGCAAATAGTGGCTTCCCTATCACGCTCGCGACAATACCCAATCCCTCTTGGGTCCATAATTCTGATGGAATATTACGCAGCTTTACCCAG
Organism: Craterostigma plantagineum; assembly: GCA_027422505.1. Taxonomy (NCBI): domain Eukaryota; kingdom Viridiplantae; phylum Streptophyta; class Magnoliopsida; order Lamiales; family Linderniaceae; genus Craterostigma; species Craterostigma plantagineum. The sequence goes on from JAPQWV010000045.1 coordinate 6,361,180, forward strand.
AGCGGGACATTCGAGTGTTCTCTTTTCGCAAAGGACATGCCAATTCGCCACTCCTCAAGGAATAGGGGCTGCCCCTGCATGATCCACGGGCCTTCCTCCAGGACCACACCCATGGCCTCGGCCGAGGCGAACCTGAACTTGAAAAACCCGTTAATCGATGCTCGGACCTCAATAAGCTCAGGCCACATAGAACGAGCAAAGCGTTCAACATGAGGAAAGTACGGTCTTTTGCCCAGGAAATATCCAACAAGAGTGTTGTCCCATCTAGCCGTCCCTTTCTGGACCACTTCCCAGGGCAAGCAAGCCTCGGCTTTGCCATCAACGATAGATGGAGCCGTGTAGGATAATGCGAGGCGCTTCATGGTGGGGCGTCGTGATTGGTCTCGGTTTGTTATGGCTCCTTGGACGACGGCAGCAAACGATCTCTTAGTGGTGTTCTCAGCAGCCTCCGAAGGGGGCGAGGTTCGTCAGTGGGGTCTCCATATCCATTGTGAGACTCACCATTACCACTTGGCATAGCCCTTATGGCCCGTGGGGATGCGGATCGGTGGTTAGAGAAACGGCGATCAAAGAGGTGATCCCTTGTCATATCATCATCCGAAGCATCTTCCAAAGAAAACCCTAATTCCATCATAGGTTGTTGACAAGCATGGCTAGCGTTAGGCTGGGGCCCCCTCGGAGATACCCTCGGCCTATCAACATGAGGGACCTGTTGAGATTCCAACCTCGAGCTCGTGGGGTCGTTGCTCTCCCCCAATAGGGAACGTTCGATGATAGGGGGCGCCTCCTTGTCGGGACTCCCTTCCTTATTCAGCCGCGGTGTATTAGGTGGTGGTGGTGTGCCTTTGCGCATCGGACCACGGGGGTTAATTCGTGGGTCACGCAGCGGCACAATGGTGGTGGTTTCCCTTCGTTTACGGCGAGGCGGAATCATGGGCTGGGTAGGGTTAGGCCTCGCAGCGGTGTGGTGGCGAGTAAAGGCAGGCCCATTAGTGGGGGGGACCGGTTGAACCGGCTGTGGTTGCAAGTTGGGTTCCATCGTTGTCATGGGGCGAGTGGGTCATAGCAGTCCGGTGACGAAGGAGGGCCGAACCGTTAGGAGGTGGCTCCGTCCGACTCGTTGTGGCAAGTGGTTGTTTCGGCGGTGGTCGCGGGCCAGACTCAGCGCCGTTAAGGCGCACCACGAAAGCTTCAAACGCAGCAACATCAAATCGGTCATCAAATGTGGGAATGTTTTTCCTTAGCATCTCGTAATCCGGCAAGGAGGTAGGGGAATCCATAGCCTCCATCAATGGTTGTTCCAACGGAATAGTGCTTTTTAGCAGCCCATAGTCCGGCGAGGGCCCAAGATAATCCATATTTTCAGAGATCTCCATGAGAACAGCAAGGGGGATTGAAGAAGAAGGAAGGAAGTTGAAAGGTCACAAGGTAGAAGGGGGTGATGAGACGAGTTTGGGGTTAGAACCCTCCCATCGCCGTCTGGGCCCGGCGATGGAGGGTGGAGAGGGTGGTGCCGACGGTCCTCAAGGTGGTGGGGTGACTCTGGTGGCGGCTGGTGGTGGATGGTGGTGGGGAAGATGAAGGAAGCTGAAAAGTCTTAGGGTTTGGAGAGGGAATTCGCTAGAGAGAGAAGTCAACAAAAGTCAACGCGCGTCTTTTGATGACCGATTTGATCCCGATAGATTATTTTGAACACGCATTGCGCACTCACCTTGTAATTATGTCCTAGGAATATTTTGTATTGTACTGAAGAGTTTCCTTTATATAAAAGGAAAAATTTTGTACGCATTTTCGTATATAGATTTTATTTATATCACATGCAGTCACATGAATTAGTAATAAGACTGGGCGGTGGAACTCAGGGGCGCCGCATGAGTCACACACGCCTCAAGCCCCAAGTGCACGATAACTTACGCCAGTTTGTCGTACTTGAGTTAGCAAGGCGTTACCGTTTCATACGGTACCCAACTCTCGTACTAATATGAAGCAAGTGCAATGCAATTAAATTGTAATATTGTAAAATAAATAAAATTTCCGCAAAAATATTTTGGCTCTCGCCATAGATTCACTCGAAAATAATTTCCTCCAAATTCTCTAAATAACTCCCCAGAACTTATCAAAAATAATTCCCTGAACAATTTTAGTCCTGTCCGAATCTTCGACTTACTACCCAAAATATTATAAACCGTAAAGGCCCGAAAACTAAGTCAAACCTCAATTAAATACCGCTTCCAAAATCTAAGAAAACCCTAATTGGTCGAAACTTCAAAGACTAAATATAGACACCTACAAATCAATTAAACCCCGAAAATTATATTTGATGCGGGTATGACCCCGATCAACAATATTTGGTCTGGGAAAAATGGTGATGGGTGAAACGGACTGGGTCTGATGTTCTTGATGCGTTTTAGAATCTATATTTTAGTGCTGAGAAAGAAAGGAATGAAAGAGACACAGATTTTACGTGGCTCGGACAGATGTCCTACGTCCACGGGCCGCCGGAAATAGTGTTTACTGGTGACAATTGGGATTTACACACTCGACCTTACTTCTCTCGTTACGGTGCGTTAATGGTGAATAAGAAGATGAATACAGGAAAATATCTAAGTGTTTCTCGTGTTGTGTTTTGTCTCTTCTCTTGAATCTCGTCTCTTTCTATTCCCATATACCCCTTTTCTCTTTGTTTTCCTAGCTGGCACACCTCTGGGACCACTTGACAGCGACATCTGGTACAACCTAGGAGAGACAGCACCTGCAAGTGTACTATTGTCAGACTGGCGCGCCTCCTCTCTGTTCACAATGTCGACCACTCACAGCCATCCACGTGTCCCTTGGTCGGCTTTACGCGATATTTCCCGCTCAAGCTATTTCGTTGTCAGAGCCCATCTTACTTTTTCCGTACAAGGTCACAGGTCCCCAGATATCCCACCTACCTGCTCATATGTCCCAAAAGTCACTATTATCAGGTAGTCAAGTTAGGCGGGATGCTGAGCCGAAGGTCACCCCTATCATCCAGTCCCCCTACTGTGAATTGTAATACGCCGAGTATTACAGTTCGGAGTACACTTAAGAGAGTATTCCTCCTTTCTGGTGCTTCTGGACTTTCTTAGCTGGCCTGCACTGTATTTACTCCGATTAGACAGGCCCTGTACCTTTTGCAGAGGAAAAGGGTATTCCCAGGGCGACACGTGTCCAGCCCTGCCTCCTTTACTTTTTGAAATTCTCGAGGCGATTTTCTTTCGGCTTTCCCCCCTTTTCGAAATCATTTTCCACACTTAACAAAAATTCCAATCGTCGTCTCTAGGGTTTTCCTCATCTCCTTCGCCCCAAATCGCACAGTGCTCAGAATTGCGTAGCGCCCAAGTTTCCTCTTCGTCTGCCATTTCCTCAGGTATCGTCTCGTTTTCTTTTCTCCTTATTTCTCGTTCCATCGTCTCGATCTACCCATAGTTTTTCCTATTTCCCCCTTCTTCGCGTCGAAGTCATGTCTGATAGCGTTGCCTCTGAGAGTACGCGCCCGTCATTGCCGGGCCTCTCCGCGTCCTCTGTCGTCCCGGGTGCCACCGCCCGTAGGGGATCGAAGCGGAAGGCCTCGTCACAGGACGTGGCTCCCCCCGATTTTCCCCAACCTTCTTCTTCTCGGCCCTCTACAGACGCATCCTCTGCCGTGCCCTTGCCAGCGCAACCAGTCCCTGGCTCATCTTCATCTCGTCGGACCCGCTCGCGAAGGGCTGTCGGAGATAGCGCTGGGGTAGACGACTGGAAAATGTTCGGCTCGTCCAAGTCGACCTATCGGCGCTTAGAGAAGCTAGTCCCAGAAGGCTTTCACAGTTCTGGCTTTCATGTCTCCATCCCCAACCCTAGCCCGTGCCAATTTTTCGTCTTCTCCGGCCCTCGCCTTCTGGGAAAGCCAGATAAAGGCCGGCCTGCGCTTCCCAGTTTACCCGTTTCTAGCTTCAGTGTCGCAGGCCTATCGGGTACCTCTGAACCAACTCAGTCCTTCCTCCATTCGCCAACTGGTAGCTTTCTATGTCCTGGTCACCGCTGCAGGCGGGAGGCCCTCTGTGGAGCTCGTTATTTCTCAATTTCAACTCAAGTCCACCCCACCTTTCTTCTACCTGTGCGCGAACCCGCGTGGCCTCGTACGCTTCTTTGACAAGGGCTCCCATAAGGAAAAAGAATTGCACCCCTTTTACTTCTTTGTAGCCCCTTCAGAAGGTGGTTGGGATTTTCCCCATCACCACTGGGTCCATCAGATGCCTCAACGACTCTCAGGGGTCCAGCCTGAATGTTCCGAGGAGAACGAAGCAGCTATCAACCTTTTGAATCTTCGGGCTTCTGAAAAGAAGTTTAACATAGTTGAGCTGGTGACCTATCCCGGCCTACTCCACCACTTCAGCCTCTCCTCGCAGCCTCTACCCTTCAATCCTTAGGGTTAGCAGGTTTCCCTCCTGCTTCCTGACCTCTTTTTTAGGTTTCCCTCCTGACTTATATATTTTTTGCAGGTATGTCGTTCTCCTGGAGAGATGCGTTTCGGGCCCTTCCTGTTAAGAAAGAAGACTCTGCCGTCCCCGTTGAGCCTCATCCTTCAGAAGACCATGGTGAACTTGATCTGTCAGCTTCGGAGGTAGGTGAGAAATCTCCTATCAGGTCATCATCTCCCCCCTACCCATCCTAGAGCGGACATGCGAGATCCAGATGTGGTGATATCGGACTCTGAGGGTGACGCTGGTGAAAAGGGTGCTTCGCCTGTGCCTTCCAGAAAGAAAAAGGAGAAGAAGACCCCGCGGGAGCTGAGTATCAGAGGTTCTGCCGGGAACACAATTTAACGGAGGAAATGATCAGAGGGCCCCCGGCAGATCACCATGTGAGCCCTCCCCAACATCAACCAAGCCCTGACGACGCGATGATTGATGATGTCGCTCAGGAGCTAGCTCAGGAGCCACCATTGGTCGAAGAGCCAATGCCCAAACGTCGATGATACGCTGATAGACGTCGTGGCTACGGAGATGGAACTCGAGGTTCCTGACCTTGAATTGCAAGTGGAAGAGCCCGTACATGTTGGCGTGCTCGAAGAAACTTTTGAGGAAGTTCTTCAACAAGAGGCACAGCCCCAGACAGAAATAGGGCAAAGCTCTCTTCCACCGGTGACGGATCCGGCACTGGAGGACGTCAATCATGACCTCACTCCTCACACGGCCACCCCGTCTGACACAGAGTCTGACGAGGAAATAAGTCTGATCAGGAGGACTCCCAGAAGACTGAGCATTCAGATGGAGTCTCTCTTTCCGGCCGTCACCGTCGCACCAGATACTACGCTGACCCCATCGACAAGTGTTGCTGACACTTCTTCGCTCAATCTTGAGCCGCAACCAACTCACGTGGTATCTGGTTCGCAGGCGCAACCCGAGCCTGCAACAACACCCATAGAGACGAATCCTCAGGATTCGACTCGAGGATTGGGTGGAAGTCTCATACAGTCACAACCTCAAGTGACTGTGAGCCAACCCCACGAGTCGGTGTCTACTCAAGGGTTGATAATAGGCGACGTCAGTCGTCCTGGTCCATCTAAGGAGGCTTCCGCACCCTTCGTGACGACCGAACAGTTCCAGGCCGCTCTCTCTGCCGCTGTACAGTCAATGGAAGAAAAGATCACAGAGAGAGTACTCCAAGCACTCGAGGCATCCCGAAGAGATACCGAGAAAGCACCTGCCTCTGAAGGCCCTTCGTCACGAACCAACCCCACACCTCCACAACCCACACCCACCGACCCTCTAGCCACTTCCTCCATCCTCATCAACCCATACACAATCCCTATCACCGAGCTCCATGACATTCTCCTCGCCCGTCTGATAGGCCTTTCCATCCGATCGCTGCAAGAAGAATCTCTCTATAGGCCATTGGTGAACCATCCTGAGCCACCGACTTACACCTGCCGAGGCCAAAGCTCCCACTCACGGTGCAGACATGACGATCCTGACGATCAGGACCCTCATGAGGGGGAGAAGAGGCCAAGGACATCAACAAGTGGCCAAGGACAAGGCTCGGGCGCTACGTAGACAAGCGCTGGAGTGGGTGATACCCAAACACAAACCCACCGAACCCAAACACACACCACGCACCGCACTGCCCACATCGAACCACCAACATTTCACCTCAGGACGCCTCCGTCCACACCACCAATCTACTCAAGCCCCTTGCTTCCGGAAGAAGAAGCAAGTGTTGCGATGCTTGTAGCTCTAGCAGCTACCCAAGCCACTCCCTCAGTCGCTCCAGACCAACCGGGACCCTCTGGACATGGCGTCAATCCACGCGAGGCCCTAGACAAGTACATCTTCGAAGGACAGTGGATGACCCATTCCATGCTCGAGGAGCATCAAAGACGACGGATTCACGACGTTCGGCGCTTTCTACAACAAGCGTCTATAGACCTCGTAATCATAGAAGACGACGAACTTCAGGAAGGTGAAGACTACCAACGAGACATCCCAAGGCTGTCAGAGTTGATCGCACAACGAGTGGCCTCCCCACAAGGCAAATGCCAGGGATCGTTCGGATTGACACGCAATGGGAAAACATCCAAATAGAAATTCCCTTCCTAGAAGAAGTTCGTGAGAATATTTGGAGGTCTCCGGACAGAGTGAAGAAGCCGAACGAGTTCGAGCTTAGAGGGATCTCTCATTGGGATCAGCAGAAGAGGATGACCTACCTCTGGATGCTGACCAAACTAGGACCTGATGTTAGGCTGGGGATGACTAAGGCACAAGCCAAGAGCCATTATAAGAGTCTCTCCCCAATATGCCAACTCCTCAGCATCTACTATGCAAAAGGAGGACTTCCAACACCTTACTACATCATTGAAAGAGTGGACAGGACCCGAGAGAAACTGAGCGAGAGTGACCTGCCGTACCTACCCGCCGATGAAGTGTACCGTCTTTATCAGCTATATGTGGAGAAGTACAAAGGTCCTCAGGGCTTCATCAAGAAAGAAGGCCTCGAAGGGCTCTACCGGTTCATGATGCGCCAAGTCAAGTACTATACCGCACACGACCTTCAGATGGCTCTGGAGAGCAATATGAAGAAGGTCAACATGACCGCTCCACTCAACAAAGGACCTGAGATCGAAGGGCTTCCCAACAATCACGTGCACATCAGCTCAGTCCTAGGCATCACCTACCACAATCCAATACCAAAGAAGAATAGGTTGATGCTGAAGACTGAGATTCATTAGATTTGCGATGGGACGCTCAAGGTCGTCAGGAAAAACATCGAGCAGAGGTTGGAAGAAATCAACAGAGACACTATGCTGAGGATCCACAGGTTCGTGAGAGAACAGCCGCTCCTAATGGAATTGCTTGAAGATATCGAGGAGCGACTGGAGCTTAGGATCACTCTGAGGAACTACGAGCATGCGCTGGGCTTGCACAGATCATATTACGCCCGACGAGGACAAACGGCGCGGAGACGCAATCAAGCACAAAGGGGGAGATTGTAGAATACTATTTGTAATTGTGCTTGATTTCATTAGTTGTCCTTGTAATTAGGGGCGTTTTGTATAGTAGTCCTTAGATTAGGACTAATTTGATATTTATACCAAGTTTGTTTGGTATAAATAATTGTAAGTCAATTGAGCTTAATAGAGAAAGTTTAGAGAATTGATCCGAAGGCTTGCAATTCGATTTCTAGAGAGAGAAACAACAGTAACTTTCTCACTCTACTCGAAATCTCTCTCTTGTTCTTCATTTGAGTTTTTCGATCGAATTCAATTGCTTATCTAAACGATCGAATTACTATGAATTCTAGCCTAGGATCTTAGAGTTGTTAATTGTAGGACCTAACACGAATTGCTTGCAAGCTTATGGTAGAGATTAGATTAGTGCATGGCCCGAGAGAGTTCACAGACATTTTAACCTAGACACTGAGTGATTTGAGCGAATCTTTGTGAGGTTCGGATTTCGACGGTATCGCTAAAGAAAATCGTGTAGTTAGTCATTGATTTCAAATATGCTTTCCAGCTTTACTTGCATTTTCTCCTACGTGATTTCGTTCTTGATTGGTACGTTACATGTTTATCCTTTTCTATGCCTTTTTATTTTTATTTGCTTGAGGGCAAGCAAACGCTTAAGTGTGGGGAGATTTGATAAAAGAAATTTATATCGTATTTTATACCCCGCAAAAGCGTATTAACGGTTGGTATTTATCTAAATTTCCTTGAATATCATAAATTTACGTTTATATTTTATTTTCGACTGATTTGGGAAAAAGAACTATCGGGAATATTCGGGCTTGAATTTGAGGAACCGTCGAATCAGATATCGGCCCAAAAATAATTGCGCCGAAGAATAAATTCAGCCCGTCTGTTCCAGCCCAAGAAAGGCCCAAGCACAAGTGATGATTAAAAAAAAGAAAAAGATAAAAGATAAACACAACACATCGATCGATAGCACACAGAAGAAGAAAATAAAGGAAAGGGACAAAGGAGATCAACGAGGGAGACTTGCGAGTAAAAGAAATCGCCTCACACGGCTCGAGGAAGAAAATCACAACAAAATCTTACGCATGCTTGAGCAGATATGAAGATTTCAATGTTTCTCATATCATCTATAAATAGAAGAAGCAGGAGACGAAAAGGGGGAGAGGACAACGTGAAGAGCAGAGCTTGGGGGGTGAGGAGCAACGAGCAAGGATTGGAGATGACGGAGCCATACAAGGCGGTAGGGCTGATCAGGAGCACGAGGCTGATCCTTGGGCTGTGAGCGGGTGCGTGTGAGCAACAACCACGAGTTGGGTGCACGGGCTGGGACTGCAGCTGAGATTGACGACGGACGTAGCGAGCTAACTCGTGGGCAGCTGTGGTTGTGACGGGCTGCGGGCGTAGGAGGAGTAGTGAACGGGCATTGCAAAGGACTCGTAAGAAAAGGAAAAGCTGAGACGCCCACAACCTGCTCGACAAAAGCTCTCAACGAAGGTCGAACCGCTGAGCCTAAATTCAGGGAAGAAACATGTGTTTTTCTTTGTTATTTACGCTCCTCGTTGTGTTAGTATTTCATATGAGTGGCTAAATGCCGTAGTATTTGAGATTAGATGAACCCTAGCGACATCGTACGTATGTTGAACGTATTATTAATATGCTTTTTATTATGACTCGATTACGATTTTATGCTATTGTTTTGTTATGACTATGTGGTCGAAATAATTATCGGGAAATCGTACGCTACTTTCGAGAGAGGGGCGACGATTAGACCACTCGTAAAGGAGCGGAATAAACTCATCTCTAGAGATAGGATGAGCTACCCCGCCGGATTATAGTCAAATCTAATAGCGGGATTCATCGTTATTTATTGCGGTCTGCGATTAAGTAAGTTAGGGAAGCTTGCCCAGCTATTTAAGACGTAGATTAGTTGTTACGAGTCGAAGCGAGTAAGCGCAGTTTCGCCCAATCGTAGAAATCCGTATACATACCATAGGAATCCTCACGGTCTAATAATTAAGCTAAAATTTATAGCTTGTTAGTCGTTCGATCGAGCTAGGGGGATTCGAAGTCTCAAATACGTTCGCTTTTATAAATCGTCCCAACTCTGTTATCGCTATTTTATCAGATCTTTATTTGTGTATTTATTTAGTTTATCGATATTTATAGTTTTATCAAACCCAATTATTTACTAGGATATTTAAACGATGGTTTTCTAAAGTATATAGTTCCTTTGGGTTCGATACTCGAATATTTGTCATTTCTATACTATTTCCGATAGGTATACTTGCCTGTTGAGCGGAGTTTGTTCATCGATATTCGTTTTATTTTATTACTCGATCCGCTCGATCAGCACTCCCCGACGACTTTGCAATCCGAGAAGACGGAACTTTACTTTACAAGAATCGACTGTACATGCCTAGCGACGAGGAGTTACGATAAACGATAATGACAGAAGCACACACAACTACCTACTCCGTACATCCGGGCTCGACCAAAATGTACCAAGACTTGCGAATTACGTATTGGTGGCCGGGAATAAAAAAGGATATAGCGGCGTTCGTAAATCGATGTATGATGTGCCAGCTGATCAAAGCCGAACACTAGCGACCAGCTGGAACTCTACAGCCTTAACCAATACCCGAATGGAAGTGGGACAACATCACTATGGATTTCGTCGTGGGTTTACCCAAGACGACGAAAGGCCATGATGCTATTTGGGTGGTTGTAGACCGCCTGACGAAATCAGCCCATTTCCTTCCAATCAACTCTACTTTTTCCATGGAACGCTATGCTGAAATCTATATTCAGGAAATAATCGGACTCCATGGAATTTCAACCTCTATTATCTCGGATCGAGATTCGAGATTTTTGTCGAACTTTTTGGCAAAGCTTACAAAAAGCGATGGGAACCAAGCTCTCGTTCAGTACTGCATATCACGCCCAGACCGATGGGCAGTCTGAGCGAACAATCCTAACCCTTGAGGATATGTTACGAGCGTGCGTGCTGGACTTCAAGGGAAACTGGAGTAAATACTTGACACTGATCGAATTTTCTGACAACAATAGCTTTCATGCTACGATCGGGATGGTGCCGCACGAGGCATTGTACGGGTGCAAGTATCGGTCTCCTATTCACTGGGGTGAAATAGGCGAACGAGCATTGTTGGGACCAGATATGATCCGTGAGACGACAGAAGCTGTGATGAAAATTCGGGAAAGAATGCGAACGGCTCAGAGTCGACAGAAGAGTTATGCAGATCATCGACGACGGCCATTGGAGCTTGCAGAGAACGATCAAGTATTTTTAAAGATTTCCCCGATGAAAGGAGTGAAGCGATTTGGACGGAAAGGCAAATTGAGTCCTAGATACATAGGCCCGTTCAGAATTATCAAACGAGTTGGCGAAGTCGCGTATCAACCTGCTATAAATGGCCAATGAGCCCTCAGTCCTACTGGCTGAGGGGAGGTGCTTAGGGTCATGTTGGGAGAGGTCCTGGGTTCGAATCTCATCCCTGTGACATTTCCCTAAGCCTGCCCACATGGGCCCAGACATGTGCGATTGACCTGGTCGACCTGTTTAGCAGGTAGTGGGTCGGCCCCGGGGTTCACCATCGGCTTTACCCGGTTACCAAAAAAAAAAAAAAAAAACCTGCTATAAATGTGGCAAGACAGGCCACTTCTCCAAGGCATGCACGGAAGTTGCATCTAGAAGTCAAGCACCAGTTCAAGTTAGGCCACCTACGGTACCTGCTAGAGTGTACACGATAACTTTTGAAGAGGCGGAGAACAACCCGTCTGTGGTGGCAGGTACTCTCCTTATCCATTCAACCCCGACATGCATATTAGTTGATTTAGGAGCCACGCATTCATTTGCATCTACTAACTACGTGGCGAGACTCGGGGTTACACCTGATCTAGTTAGCTACGAATACAATGTTACCATCCCCAATGGAACCTCTACGAGAACCAACCAAACCTTACGAGATAGTCGAGTAATAGTGAACGATAGGACCTTATCCGTTGACCTGATAGTCATTCCAATGAACGATTATGAAGTTATCCTAGGAATAAATTGGCTATCAAAATATGGAGCGGTTATTGACTATAACCGTAAGCAAGTGACCTTTAATCTAGAAGACACCGAACCATTCACATTCGTGGGAACTAACAAGAGTAATATGATTCCCATGATTTCAGCAATGAAGGCACATCGTTTACTCAAGACAGATGCGAAGCTTACCTGATATTCGCAATATCATCCGAAGAATGTTCACCACCGAAATTAGAAGAAGTCCCCATAGTACAAGACTTTCCCGATGTATTTCCGGAAGACTTACCCGGACTTCCACCGGATCGTGAGATTCAATTCACAATTGACCTAACGCCAGGAGCTGCACCAATCTCTAAAGCACCGTACCGACTCGCTCCAGCATAGCTAAAGGAATTGAGGGAGCAACTGGATGAACTGTTGCAAAAAGGGTTCATTCAGCCGAGCTTCTCACCATGGGGAACACCAGTTTTGTTCGTTAAAAAGAAAGATGGATCGATGCGGCTCTGCATCGATTATAGGGAGCTATACAAGATTACGATCAAAAACAAAAATTCCCTCCCTCGAATTGACGACTTATTTGACCAACTGTAAGGCGCAACTGTCTTTTCAAAGATAGACTTGAGGTCAGGATATCACCAGCCGAGGATTCGAGAAGAAGATATCCCGAAGACGGCTTTTAGTACCCGCTACGGGCACTAGGAATTCCTAGTCATGCCTTTCGGGCTGACTAATGCGCCAGCAGCATTCATGGACCTGATGAACCGGGTATTCAAACCATTTCTAGACAAATGCGTCATCGTATTCATAGATGACATTCTTATCTATTCAAAGACCAAGGAGGAGCATGAACAACACTTGAAGATCGTACTGGGAATATTACGAGAAAAGCAGTTGTATGCAAAATTCAAGAAATGCGAGTTCTGGCTCAATCAAGTCGCATTTCTTGGACACGTTATCTCGGAGCTGGAATTTCTGTTGACCCCAGCAAGATCGAGGCTATTAACAACTGGCCTCAACCGACGAATGTTACAGAAATACGAAGTTTTCTTGGACTAGCCGGATACTACCGAAAATTTATCAAGGATTTCTCCAAAATTGCATCATCCCTGACGAAGTTAATGAAGAAGAATACTCCATTTTAATGGGAAGACGCCTGCGAGCAAAGCTTTCAGGAACTTAAGCGACGACTCACTACGGCCCCAGTGTTAACTATCCCCACCGGAACTGGAGGATTTTTGTTTACAGTGATGCGTCTAAAAATGGACTAGGATGCGTTCTAATGCAAAACGGGAACGTAGTTGCGTATGCTTCCCGACAGCTAAACGATTATGAGAAGAATTATCCAACGCACGACCTAGAACTAGCCGCCGTCGTTTTCGCTCTCAAGATCTGGAGACATTATCTATACGGCGAGCGATGAGAGGTTTTCACTGAGCACAAGAGTCTCAAATACTTCTTCACTCAGAAGAAGTTAAATATGAGGCAACGACGATGGCTCGAGTTGGTCAAGGACTATGACTGCGAGATTAGCTACCACCCGGGGAAAGCAAATGTGGTCGCGGATGCATTGAGCCGTAAGACTGTAAACTCGGAATTTCATAAACTTGAAGTAGAGTTAATACCAATGGGCGAGATTGAAACAAGACTAGCGGCGTTAATACTACGACCCACATTGATGGAGCGGATTATGAAGGCCCAGGAGAATGATGAATTATATCTGAAAATCAAAGAAGCGCCAACGGAACAAGGATCAGCAGACTTCACCATACAAGACGGCGGAACTTTATACTATAGAAGACATATGTTCCTAACGACGCCGAACTCCGAAAGACTGTCGTGACGGAAGCCCATACCACTGTTTATTCCATCCACCCCGGAGCGACAAAGATGGGGAGCTACGAACCAACTATTGGTGGCCAGGGATGAAAAGAGAAATAGCAACATTTGTAAGCCAATGCCTGACGTGCCAACAAATTAAGCAGAGCATCAACGACCGACAGGAACTCTACAATCCCTGCCAGTACCCCGAATGGAAGTGGGATCACATTACGATGGACTTCGTTGTTGGCTTGCCTAAGACCGTGAAAGGCCACGACGCTATATGGGTCATCGTTGACCGATTGACTAAGTCTGCCCACTTTCTACCGATTAGCATGACATTCTCCATGGAGCGTTACTCAGAATTATACATTCAAGAAATAGTACACCTCCATGGAGTGCCGATGTCAATCATTTCTGATAGAGACTCAAGGTTTCTATCCAAGTTCTGGATGAGTTTGCAGAAGGCCATGGGAACCAAGTTATCATTCAGCACTGCCTACCATCCCCAAACTGACGGGCAGTCAGAACGGACCATTCAGACGTTGGAAGATATGCTAAGAGCCCGCGTGCTCGACTTTAAAGGAAATTGGAGCCCTTTGATTGAATTCTCATACAACAACAGTTTTCATGCAACGATTGGAATGGCTCCATATGGAGCTCTATATGGACGCAAATGCAGATCTCCAATCCATTGGGATGAAGTCGGAGAACGAGCAATACTAGGGCCCAATTTAGTACAAGAAATGACAGAAGCCATTGCTCAAATACGAGAAAGGATGAAAACGGCCCAAAGTAGGCAGAAAAGCTACGCAGACCAAAAGCGTAGACTACTGGAGTTCCAAGTAGACGACTTCGTATTTTTGAAGGTATCCCCTATGTAAGGAGTAAAACGGTTCGGAAAGAAAGGCAAGCTAAGCCCACGATATATAGGACCATTTCGAATCCTCAGAAAAGTTGGTGAAGTAGCGTATCAACTCGAACTACCCGCTTCATTAGCTCAAGTGCACGATGTCTTTCACATATCAATGCTACGAAAATACGTCGCAGATCCAAGCCATGTGTTGAACCCTGAAAATCTTCATTAACAGCTCAAGCCAGATTTGAGTTACGAGGAAAAGCCAGTGGAGATCCTAATGTATGATGTGAAACGATTATGGAATAAAGAAATTCCGTTAGTCAAGCTATTATGGCAGAATCAGTCCACAGAAGAAGCTCGGGAAGGTGATATGAGAAACCGCTACCCTGAGCTATTTCACCCCACCTGATTTTGGGGGCGAAATCTCTTTTAAATGGGGAGGTTGTAATACCCGAGTCCCGTAAGTAAGCCGGCCAATAAATATGCATACATATTATATGGCTTACATGACTGCATGAGACACGTTTTGTGATTTTATGTGCTTAAATGATTTCATGTTATGTGCCAACATGACATGTATGAATTGGAATGTAGTGATGGGACTTAGGAAAATAGTTACTACTCGTGTGGGTAGAGATCGAATTAACATAAGAGAAATTCGAATTTAATAACCTTAATAAGAATTGGATTAGGGCTATAGTTAAATTGGACTAAATATGAATTGGGCTAGGCTTACACCTAAAGCCCAAACACTAGGGATAAGTATTAATTACTTAGAAGTAAAGGAAAGTCACGTTACTTTATTTTTGGAGTAAGTTCTGTGTATATATAAGAAAAATGTGTGACTGAAAGTCACGTTACTTGGTGTCTTATCAAGCATACTATTGGATAACCCTTAGAATTTATCAAGAACCTTTTCTATAGATTAAACTTAAGGAAACAAAGGAACTCAAATAGTATAGCTTCGTTGAATAAGAAACCCTAAGGGAGGAAAACTGCTCAACCGAAAGCAAAGGAAGAAAACGGCTAAGACCACTAACGAGAACATCATTATAGAAGGTATAGCTTTATCTATTGGTGTGTAGATCAGTTTTATACTCTTTATTTTAGGAGATTCAAGGATAATAGAGGACTTAGGGAATCGATTTAAGGTATTTCTAAAGCAGACTTTGAAATTGGGTTAGCTATTGATTTTAGGGTTTCCGAAGTCTATCTGATATTTACTGCGGCGCCCCTGACTCCTACCGCCCATTCTTACTACTATTTTATGTGACTGCATGTGATATAATTGAAATCTATATACGAAATGCGTACAAAATTTTTCCTTTTATATAAAGGAAATTCTTCTGTACAGTGCAAAATATTTCTAGGACATAAATACATAGGTGAGTGCGCATGCGTGTTCAAAATAATCTATTGGCCCGCCACTCAGGTCGCATCCATGTACACACTGCCACCTCAAAAGTCCTCCGGAAGCTTCAAAATTTGGCCTCGCAATCGTAAAGATCACGTACCATGATCCCGTGAACCTACAACACATAAATACGTGGAATGAGCTTATAAAGCTCAGTAAGTGAAAGCCATGCATGCAATGCACGTGTCCTAAATTCGCAAAGGCATCCGCGCCAATGCTCCCTAGACCTCATATTTTTCCTTGTCTTGTCTTGTCATATAGGGCCCTCGGCTATCTTGCTATGCACCATCATGGAGCTCGAATCCACTAGGGATAAATAAATATAAGTGGCAATACCCACTCAAGGGAGGCTAACCCTAGGGCGCCTTTTCTGGCCCAAGGTGGTTTCATACGCCATGCGGACGCTTCGCACTGGTAGCCTAATCTGAGGTAGTCAACACCAGAGGTACCCTCGGTGTCGCTTACTCCCTCAGCTCGCATCCTCCAGGTTTCACGACCCGCCATGAGGGCATTAGCCCTAAAATCATGTCTTGCCTTGTACATGTCATGTCTTAACGGTAGCGCCATACGACGTCACCATGGTAGCATAGAAGAGCCGTGACTCAACTGTGAGTCGACATCAGACGCCCATATCGGCGAATCTTTATCGCTCTCAGGCGATCGTATATTATGCACGCTATCATATCATGCCTTTCGTTCTAACGCGCGTGCACATGCTCATGTCATGAATATGCGTGTCATGCCATAATATTATGTAATTAAATCATGCATGCCATGTAACGCAAATAATTCACGTAGGAAGTCACATAAATTCACATAAACATATAACACATAATTACATGCACATATAATTATGTGTTGTAGTTGGGACTTCCACTTACCTGGTATCCTTAGCTTATTTAATCTTATCGTACTGTAAGTCGTAAATCTTCAAAGCCTAAATATAAAAACATATAAATTAGGGTTTGTTAGTCTACTTACAGTTTCACTAAAATGGCTTAATTTAGAAAACCCTAGTTCCGACTTCTATAAATTTCTACACCTTAAAGTTTCGAACTTGACCTACATTGGAAAAATATCATTTTGAAATTTATGAGAATCTCGATATGACTTAATTTTTTATTGTTGAATTTCGACATGGGCTTTGATATAAATCTCGAGATAAAGTGTACATTAGATCTCGACCTTTTTCAAGATAAACCTCGATATGGCATGTAAAATTTCGGGGTGGGTTTTCAAAGTTATGCATGAAGATTTCGATACCCATCTCAAGATAGATCTCGACATTGCACACTCAAATTTCGAGATGTGTTTTAACATTGAAGGACTTAAAACAGCATATTAAAAATGTCAAGATATGTTTTTAAATTGCAATCTTAGGATATCGAGATAACATGCAAGATTTCGAGGTAACACCCAAGGAAATCAATATAGGATTTTGAAATGTGTTTCGACATTATAACTAGTAATTCGACATTCTTGACTACTTATGAAGGTCTCGATATCATTCCTACATCACCAATATGGTTTCGAGATTTATCAAGATGGCATCTTATCATTCGACACCTAGACCCTTTTGATTAACTCTATCTTTTTCATCACAGTAAGTATCATATGAACCTCAATTATTCTTAGCCCTAAAATTCGTATAACACTAGCGAATAATAGTCTTGTATGTTATAATCCTTAGATCATGATATTATCTAAAATAATTCATAAAAGCATAACAAGAACTTCATTAAAGCTTCATAAACGTGATTATTAGATTCCAATATTCTCAAAACCCTAAAAATAGATCAACATAGGCTTTATACCAGAATATAATATTTCGTTCCTAGTATTTTCTAACACAGATATAGATGCAATTAAGCCATGGATAAAAATTATACCTTCTATAGTGATATTCTCGTTATTGGTCTAGCTGTTTTCTTGCCTTTGCTTTCGTTTGATGTAGTGTCCTCTCTTAGAGTTTCTTATTTATCGAAACTTGTATTGTTTGAGTTCTTTTGTCTACTTAAATTCAGTCCATCGAAATGGTTTTGATAAGTTCTAAAGGTTGTCCAATAGTTTACTTGATAAGACCCTAAGCAACGTGACTTTGCTTTTCTTCTAAGTAATTAATATTTATCCAATATCTCGACATCTTTAATTAATCTCGGGCTTCATAATTTCAGTTTCCTTTGATTTCGACCTTTCAAGTAATTACCTCTCGAGATTTCTAAATCTCGAGACTAAGAGACTTTACAATTGATTTCTTTTTTTTTTTTTTTTTTTTTGGGAAGTGTTCACTAAACGAAAGAAACAGGAGTACATGGACAGCGTACATGATAACGCTCACGACGCAACAAGCGGTAACATCTACCGACCAGACAACACAACAAGACCAAAACAGCCCAGACACCAACCAGGTCCCTACAAGACCAAGCCAAATACAGAGACTACGAGCACATGGTAACAAAGGCAAAGGAGGTGTCACACCCCAAAATCAATCTACAGGAGTCTGGCACCAGTTGTAGTGCCAGCAGGGCAGTCGGTTGTTGTGCGAACAAAGTGCCAGAGCACAGCGGAGGAAACTTCCATGCGGAAATTCCTAACGGAGGGGGTGAAGTGCAGCGAGTGCTTCCGCAGGTCTGGTCGGGGAAAGGCTTAGATGCCAACTCCTGTTTCTTTCCGCCAGGGAGCGCAACCAGCAAGTGAGGCCTGCATGCGGCACGGGCGAGCCGGTAGGACACCCCAGATGAAGCAGCAGCCAGGCCAACCTGCAGACAAGCAAAGCGGAGCACAGTACAAGAACGAAAAGAGAAAACAAAACGAAGGGGATGGGGGGAGGGAAGAGGGCAAGATGTGGGGAAAGGGGGAGAAGGGGGGAGGTGGTGTCTCTTATGGGCTCCTTCCAACTCATCCATCAGCCCACCAAACCCTGAACCGAAGCAAGACCAGTCCCAAGCACCCTAGGTAGTCCAGTCCAAACACCAGGTCCGGCGCATGGCGTTCAATTGCAGATTGTACTTGGGCGGAAGAGTCGAGATTCGAATACTAAAGAGGGCCTCCATTTCAGCAACTATCCGTTCCGGTGATCGACGAATCCCATCGTGCCATCTTCTATTGCGCTCCGACCAAAGATGGTAGACAAGTGAAGCAAGGGCATGCCGAGGCCCCAACACGGCAAGGTGCTTGCCCCGCCACCTTCTGGCCGCCCAAAGCACGCTCTCCGGCCAATCCCTGTAAGGCCATCCAAAGTGCAGATGATTACGTATTAGGTTAAGGCAGCGAATAGAGAAGGTACACTCAAAGAATAAATGTCGCGTAGTCTCCATAATATCTGCGTCGCAGAGAAGGCAAACTGAGGTTCCCGCCGCAGAAGCGATCCAAGGCTTGTCTCTAGTCGCTAGCTTATCCCTAATCGCAAGCCAGAGCATGAAGTCATGTCGAGGGATGGCTAATGGGCCGCCGAAGAGGGTATGCCAGGGTACAATCGGTTGCCTTTGGCGGATGCTCTCCCTTGCGGAAGCGGTAGTGAAGCGACCATTTGCGTTGGCAGCCCATCTAATCGTGTCACGTTCGGTCGGGTGGGTGAGTGGTAAAAGAGGGCCGAAGTCGAGGTATTCCACTGAAGTTTGAGCTGGCCAGCACCATCCTCCCTCGTTGATTACCTCGCTGAGTTTCGAGTCCCTGGGTAAGCCCATTATCATAGGTCCTCGAGGGTAGCGTTCCACTAGGGGTTCTTCGAGCAGCCAAGGGTCGGTCCAGAGGAGTGTGTTGGCCCCATTGCCAATGCGGAATTGAATGAGAGTCCTAAATTCGGCTCGCAGCTTCAATATCTTTCTCCAGCTCCATGAAGTCCTAGTCCCCGGTCGGATGGACCATAAGGAACTATTGTGCAGCCTCGTTCGTCTAATCCAGGTGGCCCAAATCGAGGTGTCGTCGTCCGTCAGAATGTTCCAAAGCAGACGCATGAGTAGAGCCTTATTATCAGTCTCAATCGAGCGAAGGCCAAGTCCACCTTCAGCTTTAGGCAAGCAAATATCAGTCCAAGCCACCTTGGCACTCGTACCTTTCCATAGAAAGGCTCTAAGCCTCGCTTCAATGCTCCGGATAACGCCCTTCGGAAGGAGGAACACACCAGCCCAGTAGGTATGCAGTCCAAGGAGGACCGATTTGATCAATTGGGTGCGACCGGCGTACGATAGAGAGAGATTGGTCCATGAGCCTAGCCGCTTGTCCACGCTGGTCAGAAGAGGGGTACAGTCAGCAATCGTAAGTCTTGATGTAATAAGGGGAACACCGAGATAGCGTACGGGAAGTGATCCCAGCGAGAAACCCATAATATCTTGGAGGGCGTTCTTCAATCGGTCGGCGCGCTTAGATACAAACATTGCACTCTTATTGATGTTTGCTTTTAGGCCTGATAAGTTAGCAAAGAGATCGAGGCTGCGTTTGAAGACCCCTACAGAATCGACATCCGCATGAGAGAAGAGGAGGAGATCATCTGCAAACGTAAGCATGAAAATCGCAGTTGCCTCACAGTTCCAGTGGTATCTGAAATTCGGGCTTTGCCTGATCTCGTCTTCAATGATGCCGTGAAGTACTTCCATAACCAGTGTGAAAAGGTAGGGTGAGATCGGGTCGCCTTGCCGAAGGCCCCTCCTCCCTTTAAAGTATCCCGTCGGAGTACCGTTGATGTTAATCGAGAAAGAGGGCGTGGTCAGGCAGGCCCGGATCCATCCAACGAAAACCCGATGAAACCCAATAGCCTCGAGCGCGGCCAAGAGAAAGTCCCATTCCACCGTGTCATACGCTTTCGCGATGTCCACCTTGAAGGCCACACGGTCAGGCAGCCCCATATTATTATATCCCTGACAAATTTCCTGTGCTAGTAAGATGTTATCCGTGATCCGGCGGCCAGGAATGAAGGCCGTTTGGGTTTGATGGACGAGTTGCCCAAGGCTGCCCCGTAGTCGATTGGCAATAATCTTGGAGATGATCTTGTAGAGTACGTTGCAGCAGGATATTGGCCTGAAGTCCTTAGCCATCCGGGGGCTAGTGTTCTTTGGAATAAGTGTTATGAGCGTAGAGTTCAGTTCCCCCAAGAGATGTCCCGTCCGAAAGAATTCCTTGATGGCGTGGGTTATGTCCCGTCCAATGGTGTCCCACGCGTCTTTAAAGAATGCCGCAGAGAAACCATCCGGCCCAGGAGATTTGTTGTCGCCAATGGAGAACAAAGCTTGCTTGATCTCCAGATCCGTGATCGGAAGAATCATGGCCTCGGCCTCCGTGGGTCCCAGTTTTCGGGCCATGTAAGGTGAGAGAGTGGCAGCATGCAAGGCCACCGTCCGGCTAGATAGTCCAAGCAGCTCAGTATAGTACCGAATGAGTTCAGCGCACACTTGATTATGTCCTTCGAAGGTAGTCCCTACTTCATCTTCAAGGGTGTATATCCGGTTATTGGCGCGACGCATGGCAACCTTCTTAAAAAAGAAGGATGTACATTGGTCCCCATCCTTAAGCCAAGCCACTTTGGCGCGTTGTACTAACGCCGAATGCTCCATATCAACCGCTTTAGCATATGCTAAGCGACATCGCCTCTCAAGGACCAACAACTGCGGCTCCATAGGGTGCTGAATAGCAAGCTCCTGTGCGATATCCAGAAACCCCCGAGCCTCGAGAACATTGCGGTTGAGATCACCTTTGTCACGCCGGAGACGCTTCAGCTGTATTTTGATGTCCTTGAGTTTCTTCGTGACGGCGTACATGGGGTAGCCAGCAACCTCTCGCCTCCAAGCGGCTTTGACTATCGGTAGAAATCGGGGGTCTTTAATCAGGAAGTTGTCAAACCGGAATGCTTTATTTATGTTCCTTGGCTGAGCCGTGTCTTCCAAAATCAGAGGTGAGTGGTCAGAGGTGGAGGGGAGCCCACATCGGTAAGCTAGGTCCCCAAAATGAGCGAACCACGAGGGGTTGCCAACAATTCTGTCAAGGCAGCGCCAAACTCCTGCCGTGCCACTCTGTTGGTTATACCACGTGAACAAAGGGCCAAGTCGGGGTAGACCAATAAGATCAGAGGCGGTAAAGCATTCTGCCATGTCAGTACAGCCTCCTCCAGGTGATCCTCCCCTCGCCTCATAATTATCCAGAATGGCATTAAAATCTCCCATAACAATCCAAGGGCTGTTAACCCGCGCGTTAGAAGTGGCCAGAATATCATTCCAGAGGGCACGTCTTTCCCCCGCTGGTTACGACCATAAACAAAGGTGATATAGATTTCTTTCCGCTCTTCTAAGATATGAACCTTGCAGTGAACAGCCTGTGATGTGGCGGCCTCAATCGTCACAGTCACGAAGCGAGCATCCCATCCAACCCAAATACGTGATGCCGGTCCGTCCTCGTACTCGTAGAACCAATCCCACGATCTGATAGAGTTAGCGAGCGAAGAAGCATTTTGTTCGGAAACCCTAGTCTCAACCAGGCCAATCAGCTTCAACCCATATTTCGTAATCATCTCCCCGACCGCCCATCTGTGATCTAACCTATTTAGACCACGTACATTCCAAGAGGCGACCGGGATCATGGAACACTCGATTCCAGGGCTGCTTGAGGACCCTGTAATGCGACGTTTTCCCCTTCTAAGTCAGCTAACACGGCAAACGGGTTGCGGTATTCAACTATAGGTAAGGTGGTATTAGTTGTGCTAGTCGGGCTGCCTCCATTTTGTTGCCCCGGCTGCCTGTTATGCCCCTCCCTTACATGGGTGCTATCCATGGCCGAATTATCCAATGGTGTGGTCTGGTGAGTGGCCCGGTAATGCTCTTGCGATGTAGAGCTTCCAATATCCTTGTTGTTGGTTGTGGCTTCCTCCACGATCACCGATTTGCCTTTATCCTTATTGGTCAATCGGCGCCAATTAGCTCTAGGTCTAGCAGGCATACCCTCGGTGAGCTGATGACTTGGCCGTGTCGGGTTTGGCTCGTCTTGTCCTTGCATTTTGGGCTGCTCAATGTTCCGTGTTGACTTTTGTATGACCGATGTGGAGAGTTGTGGCCGGGTCGGTTTGGGCTGATTTTTCGGGCAGCTCCTTTCACCATGATTCCAAGAGTTGCATGTTGCGCATTTCTTGGGCCTCCACTCGTACTCAACCTGGATAGGTACTATACTAACTCGTCCTCCCTCCTTAGTTGGTATTCTAATATTGAATTGTTCAACGAATGGTTCCCCGAGTGGTATCTCCACGCATACCCTAGCGTATTCGAGCCGCTCCGCCTTAGCTGTCATGGCATCCGCAAATAGTGGCTTCCCTATCACGCTCGCGACAATACCCAATCCCTCTTGGGTCCATAATTCTGATGGAATATTACGCAGCTTTACCCAGAGCGGGACATTCGAGTGTTCTCTTTTCGCAAAGGACATGCCAATTCGCCACTCCTCAAGGAATAGGGGCTGCCCCTGCATGATCCACGGGCCTTCCTCCAGGACCACACCCATGGCCTCGGCCGAGGCGAACCTGAACTTGAAAAACCCGTTAATCGATGCTCGGACCTCAATAAGCTCAGGCCACATAGAACGAGCAAAGCGTTCAACATGAGGAAAGTACGGTCTTTTGCCCAGGAAATATCCAACAAGAGTGTTGTCCCATCTAGCCGTCCCTTTCTGGACCACTTCCCAGGGCAAGCAAGCCTCGGCTTTGCCATCAACGATAGATGGAGCCGTGTAGGATAATGCGAGGCGCTTCATGGTGGGGCGTCGTGATTGGTCTCGGTTTGTTATGGCTCCTTGGACGACGGCAGCAAACGATCTCTTAGTGGTGTTCTCAGCAGCCTCCGAAGGGGGGCGAGGTTCGTCAGTGGGGTCTCCATATCCATTGTGAGACTCACCATTACCACTTGGCATAGCCCTTATGGCCCGTGGGGATGCGGATCGGTGGTTAGAGAAACGGCGATCAAAGAGGTGATCCCTTGTCATATCATCATCCGAAGCATCTTCCAAAGAAAACCCTAATTCCATCATAGGTTGTTGACAAGCATGGCTAGCGTTAGGCTGGGGCCCCCTCGGAGATACCCTCGGCCTATCAACATGAGGGACCTGTTGAGATTCCAACCTCGAGCTCGTGGGGTCGTTGCTCTCCCCCAATAGGGAACGTTCGATGATAGGGGGCGCCTCCTTGTCGGGACTCCCTTCCTTATTCAGCCGCGGTGTATTAGGTGGTGGTGGTGTGCCTTTGCGCATCGGACCACGGGGGTTAATTCGTGGGTCACGCAGCGGCACAATGGTGGTGGTTTCCCTTCGTTTACGGCGAGGCGGAATCATGGGCTGGGTAGGGTTAGGCCTCGCAGCGGTGTGGTGGCGAGTAAAGGCAGGCCCATTAGTGGGGGGGACCGGTTGAACCGGCTGTGGTTGCAAGTTGGGTGTTCCATCGTTGTCATGGGGCGAGTGGGTCATAGCAGTCCGGTGACGAAGGAGGGCCGAACCGTTAGGAGGTGGCTCCGTCCGACTCGTTGTGGCAAGTGGTTGTTTCGGCGGTGGTCGCGGGCCAGACTCAGCGCCGTTAAGGCGCACCACGAAAGCTTCAAACGCAGCAACATCAAATCGGTCATCAAATGTGGGAATGTTTTTCCTTAGCATCTCGTAATCCGGCAAGGAGGTAGGGGAATCCATAGCCTCCATCAATGGTTGTTCCAACGGAATAGTGCTTTTTAGCAGCCCATAGTCCGGCGAGGGCCCAAGATAATCCATATTTTCAGAGATCTCCATGAGAACAGCAAGGGGGATTGAAGAAGAAGGAAGGAAGTTGAAAGGTCACAAGGTAGAAGGGGGTGATGAGACGAGTTTGGGGTTAGAACCCTCCCATCGCCGTCTGGGCCCGGCGATGGAGGGTGGAGAGGGTGGTGCCGACGGTCCTCAAGGTGGTGGGGTGACTCTGGTGGCGGCTGGTGGTGGATGGTGGTGGGGAAGGTGAAGGAAGCTGAAAAGTCTTAGGGTTTGGAGAGGGAATTCGCTAGAGAGAGAAGTCAACAAAAGTCAACGCGCGTCTTTTTCTCTTCCTTGCGATGGAGGGTGGTGCGGGGGTCTTGGTGAGTGGCAGTAGGTGGTGCAGAACGTCGGCAGCCGTGTGGATCTGGGCGGACGGGGATGGAAGGTGAAGGTGGGCAGATTTGTGGTGAGGGATACGAACAGTCACAGCTACAAACGATTGAAATCCACCCCTAGACCACCGCCGTCTGATCCCGGCGGCGGGGGGTCGCCGAGTACCTCCGAGGTGAGTCCAAAACGGCCGGAGATGACGTGGGCAGTGGTCGGAAAAGAAGAAATCTGAAGAAATCGCCTACTGTGTGAAAATCGCACCTACTGACGGTGTTAGAGAGAAAGTCAACGAAAGTCAACGCGCGTAGTTTATTTCGAACCAAATTGTTGGTTACTTTCAATTGTTGGTTACTTTCGATCTTCATCTTATCGACTTCATCTTGCAACTATAAATTTCGAGGTTAATTAATCAATACCAAGGTTGCGAGATGTGTTTCGAATTTATTTCTACCAATTCATGCTTTCAAAATATAAAATCAGCACCTAATATACTAAATTAAATTTTCTAGGTTAGCATGTTATGTATGAAAAACCCTAACATCAATAACTAATCTAATTTCAATTAATTCTTCTACTTGGTTAGTAACCCTAATAGCATTTAATTTGAAATCATATAAACACATAAAATCGTAAAACACGTCTCATGCAGTCACGTAAATCATATAATATTTATGCATATTTATTGGCTGGCTTACTTACGGGACTCGGGTTTACATTTACACTGTTCTTAGGAAAAATAAGTTTAGATCGAAAGTTAGATGATCTAAGGTATGTCGAATGTTAATATGATTTTCCAGATTATGAACCTCGAAGCTGTTAGTTTGGTAGAATCTCAAAATAATTGTCACAATGTCGAAACATGTCTCGAATTTTGTATAGAAACTCGAGATTCATGTCGGGATTTTATTGGATATTGCCTTCGAAATCTTATGTAAAACTTGACATACATCTCGAACTCCATGTCGAGATTTTACTTCGACGTTGGTATCGAAATCCTTATATGTAATCTCGAAAACACATATCGAGATCTTTATGTGTAATGTCGAAACATACATCTCGATTGGATATTGAGGACATCTTATTATAAATACATCTCGACATTTTGTTATAAACACATATCGACATTTTGTTCATAATCTCGGCATACATCTCGAAATTTAGTTTATAATGTCGACATACATATCGAGATCTATTCTTGAGAAAGACCTCGAAATCCCACAACCAAGCTCGAGATCTGTTTTATAATTCATCTCGAGATTTACGGAAAACCATATCGAGATTTATGGAAAACCGGTTTCGAGATTCTTGTGAATTTCAAAATGATACCTTTTCAATGTAGGTCAAGTTCGAAATTTTAGGGTTTCGAAACTTATGAAAATCGAAACTAGGGTAAGCTACTTTCGTGAAACTGTAATTAGACTAACAAACCCTTGTTTTTATACTTAGGGTTCCAAGCGCCTCAATCTTGTTATGGTAGGTTGACGAGTTTCATACGTGAGTTTGGATTCGTTAGAGGTGAAGCAGATCGCACGCTCATTGTAAAACATATTTTAATTGCCCAGATTTATGTAGATGATATAGTTTTGGCTCAAGTTCGCAATCTATGTTAGACCAAAGGGGGGAGATGATGCAGAAGAAGAAGCCAGGACGACTGAAGCTACTGGTGGACTAAGCTAAGTGGATGTGCACGGGTTTTGGAAAGGAAGACAAAAAGGGGGAGATGATATAAAAAAGATTTTGTCTTTCATGCCCAAAATAAGTGGTGCTGCACTTACCAACAATAGAAGATATGGAGATATTGTCTTGCATGCCCAAAATAGGAGATTGCATCTACCATAAATAGAAGATATGAGATCAGCCAATAACTTGAGAAGATTCGAACTCAAATATTTACTATGTTTTGAGAGATCTTCGAGTAGATATTTTAGAAGATTCCCAAGAGATCTTTTACCAATTCAAAGAGCCAAGGCCTATAAATAAAGGAGATTTCGAGCTGCCAAAGATGAGCTTTGCACGAGAAACTTGGGAGAGCTTTAACGGAGTAACTTTTGAGAAGAGCAAAACGCTCGAGATATACGAGCGAACGAGAGAGCGTTCATTATTTTGCTTAGCTTATTTCTTTCCCTTTGAGTCTAGAGTCTAAGACGTAAGCTTTTAGGAAAGGTTTAGAATCTTTAGATTCGTTTTCGGCATGAGCTTATTATCTTCGATAATTTTTCTTTTTCTAATCCATTTTTGTAGTGGAATTTTTCCATGAGGCTCGCAGCAAGTTGAAGAACGTGCTGCATAATTTTAGATCTCGTGTCAATCGTTTTCAGTACTAAGTTTTAATTATATCCGCTGTGCGAAACGTTTCCGCTCTCCGTCCTGTGTTGGGTTCAGTGTTACCTCAACATTAGAGTCTACATTTACGACATCAGTTTTATAACTTAATATACATCCGTATCGGGACCACTTCATACATGGTTTGCCGTCGCGGCGTTGTCTCGGCCGTCGCAACCGCTTCATAACGAGATCGTCGTCGGCCGCACCTGAGATACGGATTGGCGCGGTTACGGTCGTGTCGCGCTGACATCTCGGTCGTCTCTGCGCGTGCGGACGATATATCGGCCTAACAGCCGAAATATCGCCGATTCGATCTTCCTCCAGATATTACTTGCTGTTTGATAATATGGTAAGAAGAAGAAGAAGCGAGGGGCTGGGAATGAACAAAATAACCCTAAATTGTGTTTTTTTATATTAATGGGCTATTTTATGTAACGTCCCGTCCCATCCGGGTGTCACTGTAGCATCGGTTCCTATCGGAACTAGTGGGGTTGGGCCCACCGCACTCCGACTGATAGTCCGACCCCACTGTATTACCATTTAACCTTTCAGCGTACTTCGTGCACACGCTCACACGCACTCTGAGAAACTTCTCAGGGGGTCACCCATCCCTAGATTGCCCCAAGTCAAGCAGGCTTAACTTCGGAGTTTCTATAGATGGACTCCCGAAAAGGTAGGTCGACCTTGGTGATATAAGTAGTACTATTAGTTCTTTTATACGATTCTTAGCCTGACACGCCCATGCATTATCAGTCTCAGGATCCCTTCATTCGGGTGTGGGATCGGTTCATTCATGTACCCCTTTGCCTAGAAGCCTGCCAGGAGCCGCTCATTGACTGTGCACCCTGGCACCGCCGATCACTCCCCGCCCTCTTCGGCTCCGGGCGTCCCATGCCCACCAGCTTCCGCCTGGTTCGTCCCCGAACCAGCACCGTACTACAAGAGGTTGTGCTCTGATACCACCTGTAACGTCTCATCCCATACCGGGTGGCACTGTAGCATCGGTTCCTATCGGAACTAGTGGGGTTGGGCCCACCACACTCCGACTGATAGTTTGACCCCACTGTATTACCATTTAACCTTTCAGCGTACTTCGTGCACACGCTCACACGCACTCTGAGAAACTTCTCAGGGGGTCACCCATCCCTAGATTGCCCCAAGTCAAGCACGCTTAACTTCGGAGTTTCTATAGATGGACTCCCGAAAAGGTAGGTCGACCTTGGTGATATGAGTAGTACTATCAATTCTTTTATACGATTCTTAGCCTGACACGCCCATACATTGTCAGTCTCAGGATCCCCTCTCATTCGGGTGTGGGATCGGTTCATTCATGTATCCCTTCGCCTAGAAGTCTGCCAAGAGCCGCTACTTGTCCGTGCACCTCTCTGGCACCGGCGATCACTCCCCGACGTCGTCGGCCCCGGGCGTCACATTTTATTCATTGGGCCTTTTAAATAAATTCATGATTATAAACGCCCAACGAATTTTCTAAATAAACCACCAACAAAATCTCAAAACATGTAGCAAAAAAAAATTTCTCAAGCATGTATAAATTACCATAGCTTTTTCGAGTGAATTAAATATTCTAGTACTTCCCCTTTGCGACGCGCTGCATCCCGAGACTGTTCAGCACCTATTCTTTGACTGCGGATTCTCCCGTGAATGTGCTAGGATCCTACGGAGGAAGATCAGGTGGGCATGGCCGTACCGAGACTGGTGGCACGGCATACAGTGGGCTGCATTGCGATGGCGAGGACATCATCTCCTTCATGTTGCATATCGTCATGTCCTGGCTTCCTTGGTGTATCATATTTGGCAGGCCCGAAACAAGTGCTGGAAGGAGGGGGCTATTATAACCCCAGACAGGCTTGTTACTTCTGTCCTTGACATGGTTTGCATGCGATTGCTTGGGACATCACCCAAGTTTGATTTACAGAGGCCGGCTATACGACGGCTTTGGCGTGTAGCTTGGTAGTTAATTAGATATTCCTATCTTTCCTTTTCGTTTGGTTGGTTACTGTCAGTAGTCTGTTACTGGCTTGCATGTGAAGGATCACACCTTCATTCATCTGTACATTTACCCATTTTTATATAATTATATTTTCATTTTTCTTTTTTTTTTTTTAATTAGTATTTCAATGTCTAATAGATGAAATATAATTTTTAACTATATAAAAGAAAATAATTTTTAGGAATGTAAGTATAATGAATAAAAATGAAAGTGATATGAAAATTGTTAAAGTAAATAAATAAAAAATAGTTGGATTAAATTGCAAATTAATGACAGACCAAATATGGCAATGTATGGGCACCTCACACCCTTATAATATAATAGATTAGTAGAAAATTTACATTATGTATAATCTTGTGATAATTTTAAACAAATTAGAGGTTTTTTTTTCACAAAACATTATCTATTATAATGGGTAAAGAAACATATATAAAATTGTATTTTTTTTTTACAAAAATTGCGTATCGTCCGCGATCGCGCCGCGATAATGCAATGTATCTGTATCGCTCGTGTCTGCATCGACGTCCGCATCCGCGATGGCAGACCATGACTTCATATGATTATATATTAGATTATACTATCAAACAAGCAAGCAATATATATAGATACGAGTTATGATTATGAATCGCTAACTAACAAGTATAACAACAAGGGGGGTAGCAAAAGCAAGTACAAGATGGGCGGCAGCATCTATTAATATTCAACTTTGAAAGAGAGAAGCAGCAGCAAATAGACGAACAGCATTTGGAGGGAATACGACAGGAATCGTCAAATGAAGGGCATTTGCATTGGAATTTGCATTTGCATTTGCACCAACAACTATTAGTAAAGCATTTGCATTTCGGCATTCGGCAACACTTCGGCCTTTTGTTACAGCAGCTTAAAAGCCAAAAGACCTTCAAACACGACCACGATGATGATGATGATGATGATGATGATGATGAAGATCCGCTGCAATCAAAAAAGAATTGAGATTAAAACGTTTCCATTTTTTATTAGCATTTAGCAACATTTGCTATTAGAAAAGTCATTAAGACGTAATCAAAATTGAATGGGCTATCTATGTCTTTCATAGTTTGCCTCCACTTTGTTGCACATAAAGATATCATCCTAAATGTTATTTCTTCTTCGATTATAGAAGATTGTTTTTACCAAAGCCAATTCCAAAAGCGGCACGATCTTCGGCCCTTTGTTGCGCTGCTTAGGAATTAGGATCAATCAAGAAATGACCCAAAAAATCAGATCATTTAAAAAAACAAAAGAATAAAAGATATAAAGTTCTGGCGATTAATGTAGTAGTCTTACGTAGGTATCAGAGGATCTGGATTTCCACTTACAAAATCAGCAACCCTGTTAAAGAATTTAAAGGTTTGTTGATAGTTCGTTCTATTGAATAAGAAAGAAAATGAAGCATCACTTACTCTTTACATGATTTCGAAGCTGGTTCAAGTCCTTGGATCGACTTCAACTCGTCCTGCCATCAACATATATTTAGATTACCTGACGTAAATCATGTCGATATTCAATACGCAATAAACAAGTTAAGACAATGACGTGTGTGCTCAAAGTCAAATTTTTTTTTTGAGTTCTAATATTAGTTTTTGAAAATTGCAATAAATATTATAGGACATTACTCATTCAGGTGCACAAGAACAAGATGATCTAACCAACTGAAACTTCTAACTAAGTTCATCACATGCCAAAAAAGAGCGGCTAAATCAATGGCTGTCTTGCTTAAATTGGGCAATTTTGAATTATTCTTTTCTTTTTCAAAATTTCAAGGAGAAGAAAAATATCTACTAGCCAACTAAACTACTTAAAAATGTGGTCCACCCTCAACAGTCCCTAACACTTTGATTTGATGTAATCCAAGTTGCCTTAATCTAATAATAATCTAATCGCCAGTGTCAGAATGACAGCTCTAGAAAATTTATCAGCCCTTTTTTTATTTTATTTTATTTCTTTTGAATATCAAACTCTCTTCCTTACCCAACCAACCCATCCATTTCAATGGCAAAGGGTTTATTGTCTTCGCTCGCTCAAGCGTGTACAAACAAGAATCCTCATAGCACTACATTTTTAGCTTTGAAGGGTAAAAAAGACCTTAATTTTCTGTTCCCAAATACACATCACTTCGAAGTGATGGAGAAAAAAGATAAGCCTACACAGTCAAACCAGAAAATAAAGAATCTTATGTAAGAAAAAAAGAGCAATTCAAGAAACAAGAATAATTCAAACCCAATCTTGGAGAGAAGAAAGAAAAAACGAAGAGAAAGAACGTACCTGAAGAAAGCCAATCTCTCTCTCAAGCATCTGAACTTTGGCTAACATTCTACGCTTTCCGTACAAGTCTGGGGTACTCAGGCGGCGACCTTGGCCTCGGCGGTGGAAGTGTTGGTACTGTAGCATTTTCCCTCACAAGAGCCATTTTCTTCTCACAAAATAAGAACCCAATAATAGTAGGCACAAAATGCTTACGTACACTTTGAATTCTTTCACACGATGGTACATACAAATTACAGGCTATAGAAAGAGAAAATAGGAGAAGAGAAGAAGACACACTGCGAAATAATATGACTAGTGAGGGATAATTACAATGGGGTCCAAACCCTTTACACCAAAAACCAAGTTATTTCATAAAGAATAACGAAAGCCTCCCAAGAGACAACTTTCTTTTTTTTTAAAAAAGATCAAATCAAATGCCCGTAAATGTAGTGGTAAAACGCGCTCACGCACTCACTGCGTGTATAGGAAACAAAGAAAATAAATGCCTGCTTGAATTAGAGTGAGAATGGTTGTGGTGGGTTTCATTTATTTCTCCTCATCAATTTGTCTGATGCAGCGTTGTGCATGTTTGGCTCAACCAAGGAAAAAAGGAAGTAAAACTTTGTGACTGCCCACAACTTTTTACTGTAAAATAGCGGGCAATAATTGAATTGTATTGAAATCTACTATCTACTAAGCTTGTAATAATATTATTATTATTTTTTTCCACACAGTGGAGGAGTCCTTTGTGTGTGTGTGTCTCAATGGTGTTTGCAGAAATGTCAGAATAAAGCCCGAAGAAGTACTCAGAGCACACGTGACAGACTGACTGGTGTGGAACAGTGTGGCTTAAGATGAAGAAAGAAAAAACCGCACAAGTTTCGTAGATTTTCATTTTTTTAAAGGAAAAAACGTGACTAAGAGGAGTGAATTAGGCTTATAAAAATTTATGCTTTTCTTTTCATAAATCGTAAGATGTAGTGACTTAGAGATGCCTACTGATGATGTGATTGGTATGCCTGATATATCATATCCTAGTAACGTTGGATGTGTGTCGTGTCTGTCTCACAGCGAAAAGAAAATAACTGTAAAGTAAACGCGAGACATGATTTTTATAGAGGTTATATCCCCAACAGGGGTTTACTCCTCTACATTGGGGTTTGCTTCCCAAGAGTTTAATCAATCAGTATAACGCACCGTAGCTGGATACAAAATTGATGATTAGCCCAATACACAACCGAAACAAGTCGAATAGCCACACTAGGTTACCACACGCCGAGTTTCGTTCCTCGGAATCTCTTGATCTCGACAAACACAGCTCGCTACCAAAGGGCCCCCGAAACTCGTCCTTCCCTTCACGTGTGCGTTAACGTCGACCTTGCCTCCTTGGTATTGCTCACGTCCAAAGACAACACGTCCGAAGACAGAATATATGGTGGAGGTTGGAATATCAGGATGAATCACTCGTTCAGTGATGGAATCTCAAGTAGCTCAGTATGGCAGAAAGCTATCGCAAATGAAGGGTCAGGAATCTCTCAATATGTTTCTGCTCAAAATCTCTCGTAGGCGTATGTTCGCAAATTCTAGATGTCTCGAAATTATGAAGTGTAGCATATATATAAACCTTTTCAATCAGCACTTCACATGGAAAATCATATCACATGATAATCATCATAACGGTCACAAGCACATTAAAGCATGATAATATTCCATATAAAGCTCAGATTTGTTCTCAAGCCATATTCAATTGTTTTGAATTATATTTACCATAACAGAACTTTTCATAAGTGATTCACTGCTATCTGTTTCTAGAATAAATCAATCCAGCTTTTCTTTCCAAGTATATCACACGAGATAGCATCATATCAGCACGTTTTCCATATACAGCTCATAGCGTTAGATCAATATGTTTACCATGTTTAGCACATAAATCAGATTAGAGCATATCTTATTCGAATTATCATATATGGCATAGCTTCCATATTTCAAAGATATTTGCCAATATGCATATACCATGTATATTAGCACGTCATCCACAAAGTCAATCAATCACATCTTTCTTAATTATAACATCATATTCAGTATAAGGAAAGATATCAAAATAATTTCGCACATTTAAATCAGTTGGATGCATGCAAACGATTTTCTACGCGATTTCATCCAGGAATAAACAAGTATCAACGGATATATCACTTTCCATATATAAACAGCATATTTTCCTGATATAACTCAGTAGGATATCTCATGCATTATTTCCATATATAGCACAGAACGATATATCATATCACATGGGCTGCCTATAACATGCGATCACATAGTTTCACGATCACAACATCATATGCGAATCAATTATTCAATACTTTAACAATTTATAGCTCATAATCAATGCATGTTTGAATAATTTCATATACTTAGACATCATATTGATCATTTATCGAATTGCTTAATTTATAGACCTAACGTTATTACAATTACATAGTGCATCAAAACTCTCTAACCCTCATGGACCAAAAAGGTCAACATTCTCCCCCTTTTTTATGATGACATGTAATTGATGCAGCACAGACGCATGTAAGCATATTCGATTACGCAAGTCCTAGCGCATATGTCTAAGTGTTTCATAATCGCAAAGCTTTGCACATGATATTTCCTAATCACATATGATATATATTTACTCCCCCTGCCTAAGTGCAATTATCTATATGACACGCAAAGATATATCATGAATGAATTTGCTCCCCCTGTCTAAGTGCAGATATGTCATATCATTTTCAAGGTTATATCATGAGTGCGAAATTTCAAAATTACCCGTGAGTGTGCTCCCCCTGCCTAAGTGCGCATATTCCAAGCATGATTCAAGCAATCAGATAATCATCGCAGCAGGCACTTAGCTCTTATCAAGAAATTTCACACACGTTAATTAGCACAGATAAGTATCAGAGTATCACTGTATCAGAGCATAAGATCATGCATCGCAGAATAACATCATCACAGATATATCTTTTTTTTTAAAGTGTCACTAAAATAAAGGAAAAACAGGAGTTACAGAGCAGCGTGCATGATATCGCTCATGACTATCATATATATATCTTAAAATCAGAGCAAAATATTAAGCACAACATAAGAGCAAAAGAGATATATCATAAGAGCAAAATATTATATATTAGGGTTCCACGAACTTCCCTACACAAACTTCCAACAACCCCAACAACTTAGACGCTAACGCCTAATCTTACCTTACTTTACTCTCCCTTCAGCATAAAAAAGGGAGTGACACCTAAAACCCAAACTTGCAGAAAGCAAAACAGAAAGGAATATCCTAAGGGTAACTAGGATCAGAGCGGAAGGCAGCCTACTGGCTTGAAGAGCTTTCTAAGTTAGCGGATTTAGGAAGAGATTTCTTAATCAACTTCGCAAGCTTAGACAGTTTCAGCGACAACTCAGTGTACTGTTTTTTGATCTTGCGAAAGCGCTTCTAGTTGCCAGCCTTGATATCAGAGATATCACGGCGTATCGCTGAGATTCCTTCCTTCCCGATGATGAGCTCGTCTTCATAGTCGCCGTCGTCGTCGTCCTTAACCTTCGTCTTTCCTTTCGCAGCGGACCGTTTCTGGGCACTGTCGACTGACCTATTTTCCTTGGCCTTGAACCAACCTTGACTTTTCGAGTAATGAATCCCCTTACGTTTCAGAGTCACTAGATCCACGACGTGGACGGCCTTGTCTTCCCATACCGGCGGCATCATTATTTATTCGCACTCAAGGAAGTGCGTGAGCAACATCCTGTAGGGTAATGCTTTGTCTCTGCTTTCGAAGGCCTGGATCATGTGCTTCAGGATGAAGTAACTGAGATTGAACTTGCGATTCTGAGATATCATGTAAACAGCAAAGGTGCTCATGAAGTTCATCGTCGTTGAGTGGCCTCCACTGCCGATATTTGCACTGTCAATGGGGAGTTGATTGAGGGCTTCACCGCCAGAGAAACTGGGCTTACTACGGGTATTCCAGAGGGTCTGAAAGACATCACTAGGGTCGAAACTATCTGCGTGGCACCAGTTCTGCCACTACGACATGAATGACTGGTGCCACTATCTCATTTATCTTCTGCCAGAAGGGTCAAATGGGATTAGGTGGGATTAGGTGGCACCAGTCATTCATGTCGTAGTGGCAGAAGGGTCAAATGGGATTAGGTGGTATGTTGAATTTCTTTGGGGTAGGTTTTGGAGATGGCTGAACTTCTTCAAGCGGAGATGTGGATTTCTGAGGAGGTGTTGTTGGTGATGGTTGTTTCGGGGTTTCATCAGGAACTTCTTGGTAGGAAGCAGATTTTTCAGATTCTGGCGATGGAATAGGGGTCTTAGTCGGAGTGAGGCTAGCCTTCTTGCTTTTCTTCTTCTTCTTCTTCTTGGCAGTTTGGTAGGAGAGAGAATCTTTTCAGCAGATTTGGCTTTGGAACGAGTTTTCTGAACAGAGGGAGATGAGGGCGAGACTGGTTTCGGTGATTTTGGAGGAGAATCGAGCAAGGTTTCATCGGACATGGGTTCCTTACGCTTGCGGCTTGAAGATTCCACGTCAGCGGTTTTAGTTCCGGCGGTTTTCACAATGTTTGAAGGTTTGAAGAATGAATATAATTTCGGAAAAGATGATTGGAATGATGTGTGAAGAATGAAGTCGGTTTTGGATCTTTTTAAATAAGAATAGTCGGTTTATTTAAGGTAAGGAAAAGGATGGATTTTAAGATTTGAAATTTGAAATCAAATGGAAGGAGGGAAACTGGCAGACATATCATCAGAAATCTCAGATTGATTTGACGGGATCTCATAAATATGGAAGGGATTGGGCAGAGCTGAGTAAGAAAGATTTTTAAATATCCGAGTTTCCTAAAATAACTGAGAGGCTGAAATGAGATCTCCACGAATTGTTGGGTTACCCAGTGTCTCCCGGAGACTCCACGTCCCCGGGTACGGTGCGGAACAAAAAATGTCCGGGTTCCCCGATTGCCCTCGTTACTCGGATCAGAATATTAACACGTAATAGGGCGGGTCAAACCCAAAGAGAACTACCATCTATGTCTCACATGAGTTAGTTCAATACCTTGGCCAAGGATTTCGTAATTTCCCGTCGCTGTCCTCATAGGACACTTATCTCGATTACTTGCGAGACTGTGAATCCATACTCGGCGGTCTAAGCCCGGCAACCACAAATCGTCATCAAGACCGCATCTGGCCCGCTGACCCATGCAACAGCAAACCGGGTCGAGGAAAACCAGTGACAGTCGAGACTTCGAAGTCAACTCCATCAAAGCCCCTTTCGGTCTAAGGTTCACGTAGACTACTATAGTCTTGTCGTCGATCATTGACACTCCTTGAGTAATAAGCCATGTACGACAGTACGACCCGTGAGTCAGTGTCCATGAAACGATTCAATCCCTTGATTCGATTCGTATCATAAGTCATACCTCCGCTTCCAAGCGGGATATCGGCACACGATAGGTCATCGACATATAAGCCGTGAGCGGTTATCCAGCACCCAACTGGAGCCTCAGGCTTACAGACTTCTAATGTTCGAGGTTTAGAGTCCACTTGTGCCTTCCTCTCTCGTGCCCATCGAGAACAGTGACTCAACTCCACACATTTGGATTTGTTCATTTATTGCTTTATCGGATGCTAAGTAAAGAACTCTTATATTCAATAACGAACAATGCCTTTCCATAAACACACGAAAATATCTTATTACACAAAAAGTCGAATGATAAATAAGCTAATGCCCTATACAATCTAATCCTCGTACAGCATTCGAGGGCATATTCCTAACAATCTCCCACTTGCACTCAATCCCATGCACTGCAATATCTAATACCCATCTTTTCGAGATGTCTAGCCAGCACTACCTGTGATAGAGGCTTGGTGAACGGGTCGGCCACGTTTTCCGCGGTCGCAATCTTCTGCACGGCTATGTAGCCATTCTCAACGAATCCACGTAACATGCGGTACTTTCTTTCTATATGTTTGGACTTGCTGTGAGACCTCGGTTCTTTCGCCTGAGCAATAGCGCCAGTATTGTCACACCACAATGGCAATGGCCTATTTGCTACAGGAACGACACCAAGTTCTTCCAAGAACTTTCTCATCCAAACACCTTCCTTAGCTGCTTCTGAGGCCGCTATATACTCCGCTTCGCAGGTGAAATCTGCAGTAGGGCTTTGTTTGGAACTTTTCCAAGACACTGCTCCACCGTTATGCGTAAAGATGAATCCTGAAGTGGATTTTCGGTCATCCACGTCAGACTGGAAATCCAAATCCGTATACCCCTCCACTTCCAATTCTCCATTACCATAGACCAGCATCATATCCTTAGTCCGTCTGAGGTACTTGAGGATAGTCTTGACTGCTGTCCAATGTTCCTTATCAGGGTCAGCCTGAAACCGACTGACTACGCTCACAGCGTACGCCAAGTCAGGTTGCGTGCAAAGCATCGAGTACATCAAGCTACCCACTGTGGATGCATAGGGGATTCCATTATCTCTTTTCGCTCCAACTCACTTTGAGGGCTCATAGCCTTGGAAAGGTGAATCCCATGTCGCATAGGCAGGAATCCTTTCTTAGAGTTGTCCATATTATATCGCTTTAGGACCTTCTATAAGTAAACGGTCTGGGAGAGTCCTAACATACGATTCGCTCGATCTCTATAAAGGCAAATACCCAAGATGTAGGTAGCTTCTCCCAAGTCTTTCATGGAGAATTTGGTCGAAAGCCACGCTTTCACCATCGAGAGCATTCCAATATCATTTCCTATCAAAAGGATGTCGTCCACATACAATAATGATATTTGACTCCCACTGTTTTTCTTGTAGACGCAAGGTTCGTCTTCGTTCTTCAAGAATCTGTGGCCCTTGACCACTTCATTGAACCGAAGATTCCAGCTTCTGGAGGCTTGTTTAAGTCCATAAATGGACTTGTTCAATTTGGACACCTTACGAGCATCTCCTTGCAATGCAAAACCCTTGGGCTGCTCCCTATATATTTCCTCCTTGAGGTATCCATTTATGAACGCAATTTTCACATCCATCTGCCAGATCTCATAGTCCTAGTGCGCAGCTATCGCAAGCAATGTTCGAATGCGCTTCATCGTAGCGACAGGCAAAAAGGTCTCCTCATAGTCAATGCCCTCTTTATGACTGTACCCTTTCGCCACAAGCCTAGCTTTGTATGTGTCAACCAATCCGTCAGATCCAATCTTTCTCTTGTATATCCATTTACACCCAATAGGTCTAAAACCATCTGGGAGGTCTACTAACTTGGTTTTCGTGCATAGAATCCATTTCGGCTTGCATAGCTTTAAGCCATTTCTCCGAATCTTTATCCCTGATTGCTTGGTCATAGGTAGTGGGATCGTCTCCGACTTTCCCTTCCATCTCAGGCAGGTGAGATACGCAACCCGACCTATGCAACTCAGATTGCATCTCGGACTGCTCTACGGTGTCATCCGACACTGGAGTCTGTGAAAGCGCTTCTGACGACTCTCCAAGAGTTACTTCGCGACCCGCTCTACCTTCTCGAATAAACTCTTCTTCGAGAAAGTGAGCCTGAAGGGCCACAACGATTCTCTGATCGTCGTGGAAGTAAAACTGGTATCCCATGGAATCCTCAGGATACCTGACAAAACGTCCTTTCACAGCTTTCGATTCCAGTTTATATGTCTTGAGCTTTTTCACGAATGCGGGGCAACCCCAAACTCTAATATGATTCAAGCTCGGTCTTCGTCCTGTCCATATCTGATACGGAATACGATCGAAAGACTTTGTAGGACATCTATTCAGAATGTGTGCCGCTGTCAACAGGGCATGACCCCACATTGATATGGGCAGGTCTGTATAGCTCAGCATAGATTGAACCTTATCCAACAGAGTTCGATTTCTGCGTTCGGACACACCGCTCAACTGCGGTGTTCCGGGCGTGTCATCTGTGAAATGATCCCGTTCTATTTCGAGAACTCGTCAAACTCGAGGCTCATGTACTCGACGCCTCGATCTGATCGAACGGCATTGATGCTCTTTCCAGTCTGATTTTCTACCAAAGCCTTGTACTCTTTGAACCATTCAAAAGTATCAGACTAGTGCTTCATGAGATACACCTTGCCGAAGCGAGAGTGATCTTCAGTGAAGGTAACGAAATAGTGGAAGTTACCCCGAACAGTCCGCAATCATCCGTGTGGATCAAACCGAGAAGTTCTGCGACTCTCGTAAAAGTCCCTGTGAATGGTGACTTGGTCATCTTTCCAAGGAAACAAGATTCACAAGTCAGATAGGGATCAGACCCAAGCGGCTTTATAATACCGGTTTTCTCCAACTCGCGAATCCTCTGTTCTCCAGCGTGACCGAGTCGAAGATGCCACAGCAGTCTCGAGTTCGACTCCAATTTTTGTTTGTTGGTGATTGTAGTCACAATTTTTGTTTTATCTTCGACATTTAGATAATACAATCCATTCATTAAACTTGCACTTCCGACGCAATTATTTCAGAAATAAATTTTGCATATATTATTACTAAAATGGAACTCGTAACCGTTTCCGCTCAAAACGGGAATAGAAACAATATTCTTAAGCCCCTTGGGCAAAACTAAACAATCGGAAAGCAGTAAACTATGTCTAGTAGATAAAACGAGAGTTCTTGATCTAATGTGGGTCGCCGGTACACTATGTCCGCTTCCTACGTCGATCATGATCTCTCGGTCCGCCAGCTTCCTAGTTCGTTCCAGACCCTGGTTCGAAACATAGATGTGAGCACTAGCTCTCGAGTCTAAGATCAACGAAGCGGAATATACCGTCATAGAATAATTAGTTTCTAAAACGTAAAGTTCTGTATCTGAGGCGGCTAGCTTTGGGCAATCGCGCTTCCAATGGCCAAGCTCATTGCAGTGAAGGCATTTGTCCGTCGGCTTGACGCCTTTGAACACGTTCTTCTTGGCCTTGCCTTTCGAAATTCGTCCCTTGGGCTTAGTGGGCTTGTTCGACTTTTTCTTTCTACTCGACCCTCGAGTCTTAGCATTCGCGACAAGAACAATAGTTGGAAGACCGCTGTAGCGACCCTCACTTTCTAATCCTTATTGTGGCGGATTTTCGCAACGTAAGTCGCAGAAGACCCGTCTAACAAAATCTTTTTCTTAAATAAAATATATTACAATAATACTCGCCTACATCGTCATTACTATACACGGGCCGTAGCCCCAAAATATCAAAATATCAAAACCTTAATCGCTCCACAGGTCGCATCCATGTACAGTGTAATACCCGTAAAATTTATACGGAATTATTTCGATAATATTCGAAATGTGCGAAATCAATTTTCGGACAAGAACCCATTTCCTTTCGTGTCGAGCCAAAAAATTTACAATTGGGCCAGAAAATTTTAAATGGGCCAAAAATTTATTATGGGCCAAATAAAGAAAATAATGGCCCAAGTTTGTGAGATGGATGAACGGTTTGGGAGTTTGGTCCGATAATAATAAAAAATAATAATAATAATAATAATAATAATAATAATAATAATAATAATAATAATAAAATAAAAAAGTAATATAAGGGCCGAAAATAATTAGAGCCAAATAAAATATATTTTCTCCTCCATGTGAGTTGGTACTATGAAACAAAAATCCTTACACCTAATATGCATGAGTACAAAATTTAAACCTAATGCCAACTCTTTTATGCATGAGTACAAAATAATATACCACCTAAGCCACCTCATTTGCTTTGCTTAATTAAATACTTTTAAAATCGGTTGGGATCTTTGTGCAATTTTCAGAATCTCCAAGGAGTTAAATAAATATTAAAAACTCAAATGGGGTCTTTGTGCAATTTTCAGAATCTCCAAGGGGTTAAATAAATATTAAAAATATTTCGGCTGGGGTTAATTGTAAATTTTCAGAAGTATCGTCAAATCTAAAATTTCTGAAAATTTTCGGGACTTAAAATGAAATTTTAAAATTCGAGCAAATTTATAATTTCTGAAAATTTTCGGAAATTAAACTGAAATTTAAAAAAAAATCCGTGCAGATTTGTAATTTCTGAAAATCGTCGTAACTTAAACTGTAATTTTTTAGGATAATTTTTGGGTCATTTTATAATTATCAAAGACTTTTCGATCTTAAGTTAAAACTTTCAAATTCGCGTCCTTAAAAGTAAAATTATGAGTTTGTGGGGGTTTAAAGGTAAAATTTGAAAAAAAAAAATTTTTAAATTAGGAATTTAAGTATTACATTGAAAATTTGGAACTTAGAGTAAAAAGGATTAAATATTGGAACCCGTAGTGAAATTCGGAGGGAGATTTCGGTGAGAAAGGTTTCGGGCCGATCAAATCGGAACGCGGGCTTCGGGGCTTGATGAACGATAGTTTTTGAGATCGGGCCGATACGTGATATAGAGATTTGCATTTTTATGTGTTACATCTTACTTGCACGACATTTGCATACGTGGTACGAGATGAGAGAACCATGCGGAGTCACGGTGACATTGTTTAGTGATGTGAGTTGGGTAGTTTATGACCGAGTGATGGTCGTTGAATTGAATGAGTAGTGAGGTTAGGACTAAGGCGCACTATTTGATTGAGATGTGAGGAGTGGGCCTCCCGAGCTACTGACCCTTGTGGGGAGTGGGGCCTCCCGAGCTACTGACCCCTGCGCGCGTGTTGCCTTTAGTCCTAAGCCTCGGGCCTTGATGTGATGAGATGAGTTGAGATGAGATGAAACTGTGGGAAAAACCCGGGAGATGATGCAAACGGCCCAAAGACGTAGAGTTACGCAGATAAAAGACGAAGTCCATTGGAGTTCGATGAAGGAGAACAAGTCTTTCTGAAAGTTTCGCCAATGAAAGGCGGAAAACGTTTCGGGAAGACAAGGGAAATTGAGTCCGATATATATCGGACCTTTCACAATTGTGAAACGAGTTGGAGAAGTGGCGTGCCAGCTCGAATTGCCAACATCGCTCACACAAGTCCATGACGTCTTCCATGTATCTACATTACGGAAGTACGTCCCAGATCTGAACCATGTAGTGCAAGGCAAATCACTTCATCAACAATTGAAGCCGGACTTGAGCTATGAAGAAAAGTCGGTGGGGATTTTGATATACTAGGTGAAATGCCTTCGAAATAAGAACATACCCCTCGTGAATGTCTTGTGGCGGAACCAAGTATTGGAAGAAGCCACTTGGAATCGCGAAGACAAGATGAGAGAGAAGTACCGCGAGTTATTTTCCATACTGTAATTTCAGGGACGAAATTCTAGTAAGGGGGGAGGGGGGACGTAATACCCGTAAAATTTATACGGGATTATTTCGATAATATTCGAAATGTGCGAAATCAATTTTCGGACAAGAACCCATTTCTTTTCGGGTCGAGCCAAAAATTTACAATTGGGCCAGAAAAATTTAAATGGGCCAAAAATTTATTATGGGCCAAATATAGAAAATAATGGCCCAAGTTTGTGAGATGGATGAAAGGTTTGGGAGTTTGGTCCGATAATAATAATAATAATAATAATAATAATAATAATAATAAAAAAAAATAAAAAAATAATATAAGGGCAAAAATAATTAGAGCCAAATAAATAAATATTTTCTCCTCCATGTGAGTTTGGTACTATGAAACAAACATCCTTACACCTAATATACCTCTTTAATGGTATAAGGACAAGGTGAAACAACTAAGGCATCTCCATGTGAGCATGAGGACAAAATTTAAACCTAATGCCAACTCTTTTATACGTGAGTACAAAATAATATACCACCTAAGCCACCTCATTTCCTTTGCTTAAGGACAATATAATCTATAATTTTAGAAAAAAAAGGAAAGGGGAGGAGAAGTAGAGAACGTGAGAGAGAGAGAGAGAGAGAGAGGAAAAAGAGAAGAGGAAGAAAAAGAAAGGGAGAGAGGTAGAGCAGCCATGAGGGAGAGGAAAGGAAAGAAGAAGAGAGAAAGAAAATAAAAAAAAGAAAAAGAGAGGAAGAGAGAGGTGAAGAGGGAGAAGCCCGCGGACGAGGAGAAGTTCGGGATCGAAGCTCTCGGGTCGGGATCACACGGAAACACCCCGTGATTTAGCTTTCTACGGACGTAAGGTAGGTGAAGATCACCTACACGCGTAAACATTTTTTTTAACTCGTGATTTCTACGTGTTGCATGGTAATTTATGTGATCGTATGAAATTTGTGATTTACATGCTAATATATGCTCGAACGTGATCTCATGCTCGCTATACGAATAGTTGTGTGTCGTCACCATTTTATGCCGTTCAATTTTCATGCTACTTGCGTTTAGGTCGTAAAATGTTCGGGGTTTAGGTAGGAAGATTTGAAATTAGGAAATTTAGGAGCAAATTCGGGTATTAGTATAAATTAGAGTTTTCTAGAGTTTCTTTTAAATTCAAAGGTCAAAAATAAATATTCTAAAACTCGGTTGGGGTGATTTGTGTAATTTTCAGAGGTTTAGGGTGTTAAATAAATATTCTAAATCTCGCTAGGGTCATTTTATAATTTTCAGAAGTTTTCGAGGTGTTAAATAAACAATTAAAATTCGGCTAGGGGCCTCTATACAATTTTCAGAATTTTCGTAGAGTTAAATAATATTCAAAACTCGGCTAGGGACTTTTATGCAATTTTCAGAATTTTCGGGTAGTTAAATAATCAAATCTCGGCTAGGGACTTTTATGTAATTTTCAGAATATTCTGGTAGCTAAATAAATATTCAAAACTCGGCTAGGGGCCTTGGAGCAATTTTCAGAATTTCCGAGGGGTTAGATA
Organism: Craterostigma plantagineum; assembly: GCA_027422505.1. Classification (NCBI taxonomy): domain Eukaryota; kingdom Viridiplantae; phylum Streptophyta; class Magnoliopsida; order Lamiales; family Linderniaceae; genus Craterostigma; species Craterostigma plantagineum. The sequence continues at coordinate 6,405,263 of JAPQWV010000045.1, forward strand.
AATATTTTTAAAGTCGATTGGGGCCTTGGAGAATTTTCAGAATTTGTGAGGTGTTAAATAAATATTTTTAAAGTCGATTGGGGCCTTGGAGCAATTTTCAGAAATTCCGAGGTGTTAAATAAATATCTTTAAAGTCAATTGGGGCCTTAGAAAAATTTTCAGAATTTCCTAGGTGCTTAATTAAATATTTTTAAAATCGGTTGGGGTCTTTGTGCAATTTTCAGAATCTCCAAGTAGTTAAATAAATATTAAAAACTCAAATGGGGTCTTTGTGCAATTTACAGAATCTCCGAGGGGTTAAATAAATATTAAAAATATTTCGGCTGGGGTTAATTGTAAATTTTCAGAAGTTTCGTCAAATCTAAAATTTCTGAAAATTTTCGGGACTCAAAATGAAATTATGAGTTTGTGGGGTTTTAAAGGTAAAATTTGAAAAAAAAATATTTTTAAATTAGGAATTTAAGTATTACATTGAAAATTTGGGACTTAGAGTAAAAAGGATTAAATATTGGAACCGTAGTAAAATTCTGAGGGAGATTAGGGAGATTTCGGTGAGAAAGGTTTCGGGCCGATCAAATCGGAACGCGGGCTTCGGGCCCGATTTATTTGATGAAGGATAGTTTTTGAGATCGGGCCGAGCTGATACCTCGGGCCGATACGTGATATAGAGATTTGCATTTTTATGTGTTACATCTTACTTGCACGACATTTGCATACGTGGTACTAGATGAGAGAACCGTGCGGAGTCACGGTGACATTGTTTAGTAATGTGAGTGGGGTAGTTTATGACCGAGTGATGGTCGTCGAATTGTATGAGTAGTGAGGTTAGGACTAAGGCGCAATATATGATTGAGATGTGGGGAGTGGGCCTCCCGAGCTACTGACCCTTGTGGGGAGTGGGGCCTCCCGAGCTACTGACCCTGCGCGCGTGTTGCCTTTAACCCTAAGCCTCGCGCCCTGATGTGATGAGATGAGTTGAGATGAGATGAGATATGAGAAAAGAGTCGAGCGTGCATTTTGTGAGATGTGTCGGATGGGAGTCGAGTGAGAGCACTTGCATTCTTGCATATTTTCATCTACTGGGCAAAAGCTCAGGGTTTACGTGTGTAGGTACGAACGAGTCGGACGTTGAAAAACGTCACGACTAATCGGCTGATGGCGGTGACTCCACGGACTTTTGAGGGCGGCGCAGTACATGGGACGTGACCTGTGGAGTGTTTTAAATTATGTTTCATGTTTTTACTCTTTGGGTTTCGGCCCAATAAATAAAAGTGTATATTGTTAAACATTTTATATTTTCGGGTTTAAACTTTGGGGCTTCGGCCCAGTACATGAATATTATTATGGTTTAAAAAGTTTTTATTAATGGGTTTTCCGCTGTTCAACGCTGCGAAAATCCGCCAAAATACATAGTTAGGAAGTTGGGTCGTTACATACAGCCTCGCCCTCAAAAGTCCGTGGAGCACCGCCGTAAGCCCGCCTTAGCCTCTACGCACACCAGCGTCGGGCTCGGTAGCTACAACACGTAAAACCCCGAGCCCATGCTCAGTAGGTGAAATATGCATGTATGCAACGTGCCCTCGATCCCATACACCTCACGATATGCACGCTCGACTCTTCCCTTTCTATCTCAACTCATCGCGTCTCAACACATCTAGACTCCACGCCTAATCCTACAAAATCAACGGTTTGCACCTCAGGTGTCGCTCACGCACCCGAGTAGATGAGTGGCTCACCCCCGTCTCCCGCTAATCTCCGACGGTTTTCCACCTCAGTACCAGAGTAGAGGAGTGGCTCACCCCCGTCTCCCGCCTCAACGGTTTTGCACCTCCGGTCCTGAGTAGACGAGTCGCTCACGCCCGTCTCCCGTCGTCTACACTCTAAGATGGTTTTCACCTCAGATGTCACTCACGCACCTGAGTAGACGAGTCGCTCTCGCCCGTCTCCCATCTCAACTCATCTCACACCTCAACTTACCTCACATCGACACCCCGCTCATCGACATAATAAAACATCACCGTTTTATACGGTGCTCGACCTCCCCCTGACGTGATATGCACGTGCAGTGCAAATAATGTACATATGACGTGACATGCATGTACGATATAAATAACGTATATATGACGTGCAATAAACACGATACACGTAACGCACATAATTCGCAAAGTCACATAATTCAGGAAATTCACATAGTCAAATAATCACATAATTCAAAACATGTACACATATGTTTTCATAAAAGGGTTACGCGTCGTAGGTGGATTTCACCTACCTGTCGTCCAAGCTAATTGTACTTACTGCCTTGTCTTGTGAAATTCCTATCGTTCGACCCTTAGACAGAAATATTACAATATCAGTGTCATATTTAATTTAGATAATTAGGCCGAACTAATTTTTTTTTACTATTATAATTTGCTAACCCTTAGCCCTAAACTAGGGTTAAATCATCTAAGTTCTCTGTGTGCCTAGGTTCGCCCGATTCGACATGGCTTGAGCTCACTTTCCCATGTCATTATTTCGCCCAATTTACAAGTCTTTGGAATCGCCCGATTGTGCATGAAAATAATTTTCGCTCGACTCCCTCTTAGCTCCCAAATCGGTCGATTGTGTTATGCATGGAATTAGTTTCGCCACTTCACGAATCGTCCGATTCCTAGGGTTTAGATCTTTAACATTCACCTGATTGGTTGGCTTTCAGTCGTTCGATTGTAGCTCCCTTGAATCGCCCGATCATCATTCACGGAATGCTTCACAAATCGCCCGATTTGAGGCATACACAATCCAAGAATCGCCCGACTTGTCATGCTTCAGTCATGGTTTTGCCGAGTGGCTTCATGTCGCCCGATTCCTTCCAATCGCCCGATTTGACATGTGTCGTGGCTTGCTTTTCGATCATCACAGCCCCAATTCGCCCGATTCCATGACTTATTTGCCGCGTTCGATTTGATCATCTACTCGTTCGATTCTACGAGTTTTTAAATTACCCGATTGGTTATGTAAAATTCTAGGGTTCAATCAAAACCTTCAATCATTCATCTATCCGAACCTAATTCATAAAGTTATTCTACCCAGAATTTTATAAGCTCTACCATTTCTTCTATCTTAAAATCGTTACTCCTACCCAACGGTTATTTTATACTAGGGTTATAAACCTCAAAAAATACGTCAGGCTACCCAAAATATAGCTAAACTTAAGGAAGTACTTCAATATAAATTTACTCCCTAAATTAGGGTTTTTTTTTTGTAACGTTCACTAAAAATAAAGAAAGAAAACAGGAGTACAAATACAGCGTGCATGATAACAGTCATGACGCACCAAACAGTAATGTTCAACGACTAGACAGCACACCGTAAAACCAAACAGCCCAGACAACCTACAGGTCCCTACAAGACCCCAACCAAGGGAAAACAAAGATTGCAAAAGTAGGAGTCAAACCACAACAAGCTTCAGGTTCTAGGCCCCAGATGTGGTGCCAGTAGGGCAGCCGGCCGAGGTGCAAGGGCAAGCGCAGAGCGCACAGCAGATGACATATCGCAAAGGATAAGCATCATGCGGAAAAAGGGAAAAAGCAAAAACTGCAATCGCAAACTGGTCGGGAAAGCGGGGACATGAAGGCCACCTCCTGAATCTTTCCAGCAAGAAGAGGCAAGGCGTGCCCAACCCCAACAAGTGGAAGGAACAAAACAGCCAACGGATCCTGACCAAAGACAACTAACTAGTTATTCCAAGCTATATGCCAGGTTCGACGCATAGCGCAGGATTGTAGGTTGTATTTACGAGGGAGTGTGGAGAGTTGGATACTCAAGAGCGCCTCAATTTCAGCGACAATTTGCTCAGGTGATCGGCGAAGCCCCTCACGCCATCTTCTATTCCGTTCAAACCAAAGGTGGTAGACCAACGATGCTAGGGCGTGGCAAGGTCCCATCGAGGCAAGGTGTTTCCCGCGCCATCTTTGAGCCGCCCAACATATACTTTCAGACCAATCCCTGTAAGGCCATCCAAAATGCAAGTGGTTCTGTAATAAATTAAGAGAGCGTCTAGCGTAAGTACACTCGAAGTATAAGTGTGAAGCCGTTTCCACAAGATCAGAATCGCATAGAAGGCAGACAGAATTTCCCGCCGCAGTCGCCACCCACGGCTTGTCTATAGTAGTTGCCGTCCTTCTTAAGTGTAGATTCCTAGATTTCTTAACTAGGATTAAAGTTTCTACACAAAATCTTAAGTTATATAACCTACAAGAGTATTAGAAATTATTTCACTTACCAAATTCGAGAATTGATCTTGCTTGGGATATTCCTTAAGTTATATAAAGTTTCTTAACTTCTGAAGGGGTTGGAGGCCTAATGATCTTCTCTTTTCGAGACTTTGAGCTTCGCTTCTCTGAGACTAGGGCAACTGTGTCTTCGATTTGTTTGCCCTTCTGCTCCTTCTGGATCTCGCTAATGTCTTCCTCGTGTTGTGCAAGATTGTCAAACATAGCGTGGATATTCAACTCCTCAAGGTCTTTGTTTTGTCTTATTTGAGTGGATATCTTCTTCCATTCTGACGGCAGAGAGGAAAGAAATCGTATGTTTGTTTCCATATTCGTCTTTGTGATTTCTACTTTCCTCATCTCGTTCAGCAGAGTGAGATATCTCTGATAGAGATTATATAGGTTCTCCTCGGGTTTGGCTTTGAAGGAGTCGTAAGCCATGAGAATGTTTACCTTCTTGGCTTTTATGCCTACTTCTGTTCTTTGCATCATCTTATGCAGCTCATCCCACATTCCCTTAGCTGTTGGAATGCTGTTGATCTGTCGATAGATGTCGTTTGGGATGCCCTGCATTAGAGTGTTCTTGGCTATCAGGTCAGCCTTTGCTCTCACTCTTTTCTCCTCTGTGTATTCCCTAGGCTCTTTGAGTCGCCTATAGGCAGGAATTGGAGAATTAGCAGTGTTGTCGCCAGGTACATTTACCCAGATCTGAGCTGGACCTTGCTCAAGTGATGAGAGAAGGTTGTCAGCCTGTTCCTTTAGCTCGATGAAGTTCAGAAAGCGGATTCGCCATACTGTGTATTCACCTCTATTAAGTATCGGGGGACGGTTGTCGTTTCCAAGCGAGTAAGCATCCATTTTGTTTTCTTGAGTTGATGAAGGATCTTCGTCTGTTGTTTTGATGGTTTGAACTGATGTGATGTGCTTCACAGGTAGCAGATTAGTTAGTAACGTTTGATTCTAAAGCATTTTCGGGAATAATTTTTGACTCAATCTTTAAAGTTTGATAAAAATGAATTCGTCGAGATAAGACGTATTTGTTACTGTTCTCGTGCGAGAAAGTATGTCAGCGGAAAATTCGAGCGAAGAAAATTGCTCAAAATCCTTTGATCGAGAAAAATTTCTGTATCGTGAATTTATTTCGACGCAAAAAACAATACGTTTAGTAAGTTTCTCGCTGTGTCAAATAAATCCGTTAACTGGAAAAGTTTTTCGACCGTATGTGATTTTTGCTAGGTCAAACTTTAATAGTCTGACCTAAAATGTTTTTCGACGGAAAATTTTGTGAGCGCAAATATCAAAATTTGTCTTGTCGAAAAAGATTTTTGCTTACTGATGCTCGAGAAATTTTTCTACTGAAGTCGTTCTTAGGAAATACGACTTTATGTCTGACTTGGTATTCTGATCGAGAAAAATTTTCGCGTAGAGTTTTTTTATCGAGAAATTAACTTGATCGAAAAAAACTAGCAAGAAAAATTAAGGTAATGGCAAAAAATCACAGAATACAATTAACACTGATTCAAGCAAAAACGGTGAATACGTAGTGAAATTGCAGGTACTTGCTCGAAATCAACTGCTAATTACTCACAAACATACAATTAAACACGTCATGAAGCAAAAGATATCGAATTTTAGCAAAATCAGTTCGTGTTCAAGCTGTTCTAAGCGCAAACAGTAACTTCACAGATTCAATTAATTCTGCTTAATGGATGTTCTACACACTACCGATCTAATCGCACATGATTTATAACATCTAAGCGAGCACAGAGACATCAAATTCAAGTTAATTAAGCACATATTGAAGAATTATCAGATCAAAATCAGTATGGCGCCCTGTTCTTCGAATGGAACAGTTTCAGAATTTCAATTTCGATCCGATTCTAACAATTTTCGATTCAAAACAGAACGAATAGGCTCTGATACCAATTGTTAGGTCCTAATTTATCAACTCTATGATCCTAGACAAGCAATCCAAAGTGATTCGATTAGAATTATTGAAACTCAAGTTTCGATCGAAAAACTCCAATTAAGAACACGACAAAGAATTCGAGTAGAGTGAGAAAGTTACTAATGTTTCTCTCTCTAGAAATTGAATTGCAAGCCTTCGGTATCAAATTCTGTAATACCCGTAAAATTTAATTACGGGATTTACAATAAAATTAATGGTGGAGAGTATTTAATTAGAAACTTTGTTGGATTAGTTAGATAAAAAAATGTTAAGATTATAGGAGAATAAGTATGGCACACAAATTATTTTGAACTCGATGTGTCTCTATGAATTCATGCTATGCGATTTAAAATTTTTATGTGTGTTACGAATTGAGACTTATGTGATGATATTAGAAAGCTTGGTAGAGGAATTTATACTGCAGAATTTAAAAGAAGAATTTCAAGAATTCTAAATTGATGTCGAGATTTACTAAGAGCTAAATGGAATTTATAATATTAGGTTAAAATAAGTTGGACTATATTTATAATTGGGATCAATTCTAATTGGGTCATAATTAAATCTTTGATCTTAGGCCCAAAATATAACTAGGAAAATGGGCTAACCAATAATAGGATTAGAATGGTTAGACTTGGACCAACAATCTAGTTTTTTTTTTTTAAATAAGCCCAACTATTTAACAATGAAGATAATTATTAACATTCCTTAATAATGAGGGAAAAGTGACGTGATTCACTTTGTCCCATCAACCCTATTCTTGGCCACTCAAAGCTTATCTAAGGACTAAGCTTCTCGATGGTATAAGCTCATCAAATAAAAACCTTAAGGAAGGGAGGAAATTAGTTCAATCAGTAACCGAAGGAAAGAACACAAGTCAGAAAACGAATTCCAACTTAAGGAGGTATAGCTTTATTTATAGTTTGTAAATTAATTCTAAGTTTTTATTTTTAATACTTCACGTTACTTAAGAATTAGGAAGAATTAGTGTATTCTTTTTCTAGATTAGGATAGTGTCTAAGGAAGATTTCGATTGTAGTTAAGTTATTAATTATAGGGTTTTTATTATAAGTTATGCTAACATATGACCTTCGAACTGTTCTTGAGGAGTATGGAGTTTCGATCGAAAGTTTAGATGATATCTATAAGGTATTTCGAGTGATGATAAGATCTTTCCAGATTATGAATCTCGAGAATTAGCTCGAGATCCATATCGAAAGTAGGTATTGTTAAATCTCGAACTTCTGTTAAAATGTCGAAATCTATCTTTGATATTAACATATCGAAATCATTGTGTGTAATGTCGAGATCTATGTCGAAATCCCACAGTAAAACTTAAGATACATGTCGAGATCCACTTTGGAGTTAACTTCGAAATATTGTATATTATTTAGTCAAACTCGAGATTTATCTCGAGATATATATCGAAATCCAATTGATGTCAACTTCGACATTTTAGGTATAATCTCGAAAGCACATCTCGATTTTTTTATATCAATGTACATCTCGAAATCCTCAATTATAATTTTGAAACACTATCTCGACATCCTTGTGTACATATTACTTCAAGATAAATTCTGTAATGTTATTTAATCAAGCTCGAGATTCATTTCCAAAACATGTCGAGATTTATGTTGCAATGTGACTCGAGTTCATGTCAAGATTTTACTTGGAAACTAACTTCGAAATTTAGTAAATGATATCGAGATTCATTTTTAAGTCATGTCGAGATCTATTTAACCCATGTAGAGATCTATTTCAAAACCCATAGAAGTCGAAACTAGGGTTTCTAAATTAAGCCATTTTAAGTAACACTCTAATTAGACTAACAAACCCTAATTTGATATGTTTCTATGCTTAGGGTTCGAAGGTTAGCAATTTAACCGTACGATAAGCTAAGGATACCAGGTAAGTGGAAATCGCAACTACAACACATAATTTTTATGTGCATGAAATTATGTGTTATATGCTTTTATGATTTTATGTGACGTGTCTATGTGCTTATATGATTTTATGTGAGTTCTTACGTGATTTAATTACGTTATATGATGATATGACACGCATACTCATGGCATGAGCATGTGCACGCACGACTAGTATGAGAGTCAGGGAGATAGCGTGCATGAGTATAAGATCGCTTGAAAGCGATATGTATATTTGCCGATATGGGCATTTGTGTCGACTCAATGATGAGTCACGGCTCTTCTATGCTACCACGGCGATTCACGAGGCCGAATTACCTGGTTCACGAAAGGTAGGAGGAATACCCCGTAGCGGGAGATGCAACCTGGAGGATGCGACTCGAGGGTATGAGCGGCACCGAGGGAACCTCGAGTGTTGGCGACCTCGTAGTAAGCTACCAGTGAGAAGCGCCCGCGTGTCAGACCGTATTGGGATGGAAAGGCGCCTTAGAGTTAAACAAAATTTGTGTGCCCGAGTTAGCCTCTCAATGGGACCGCATTGGGATTGAAAGGCACTGTTAGCCTCTCAGTGGGACTGCATTGGGATTGAAAGGCACTAGTAGCCTCTCAGTGTGCATCACATTGGGATTGAAAGGCACTAGTAGCCTCTCAGTGTGGATCGCATTGGGATTGAAAGGCACTGTTAGCCTCTCAATGGGACTGCATTGGGATTGAAAGGCACCATAGGGTTATGCACAGACTGAGTACTCGGGTTTAGCCTCCCAGTGTGTGTACTGGCACCATACCCTTAGGGGTTTGAGCTCTATATGGTGCATAGTAAGATTGAAAGCCGAGGACCCAAATATGTTATGAAAGGTCAAGAAGAATGTGAGAAAGGTCAAGAAGAATGTGAGGAAGGTCAGGAAGAATATGAGAAGTAGATAGCATTGGCGCGTATGCCTTCGCTATTTAGGTCACGTACATTGCATGCATGATTTTCACTTACTGAGCTTTATAAGCTCATTCCACGTATTATGCGTTGTAGGTATCGAGCCTGACGCTGATGCGCGTCGAGGCTAAGGCGGGCGACGGCGGTACCCCAGTGTCTTTTGAGGGCAAGGCTGTACATGGATGACGACCTGTGGAATGACGTTAGGTTTATAATATGTTGATAGTTTGGGGCTACGACCCGTATATAGTGATGACGCCATAGACGATTTTTGTTGTAAAATATTTTATTTAGGAAAAAGTTTTTGTTAGACGGGTCTTCCGCGACTTACGTTGCGAAAATCCGCCACTAAGTATGATTAGAAAGTGAGGGTTGCCACAGGTGGTATCAGAGCTTAGGTTATAGGTTCTGTAGACTGTCCATGTACGGCCGCTCAAAAGTCTGGAGGATCAGCCTTGCCTGTAAGTTATATGTTCAATATGATTATGTGCTTACGATGACATGCCTATTTGTTTGACTAATTGTAAAATGACTAGCGGATATAGAGAATTAACTGGTGAGTCGAGTCGTGGGGTTACACCTAAGTCCCCTATGAACGAACGAGACTCAGCACTCTCACATCTTACTGAACTGATCCAATGGCAATCGGGTCAGATCAGTGAACTTAAAGATCAAGTGGGTGAACTCAAGGACCTGGACTATAAGCTTATCAATGAACAAATATCATCCGAACCCCGTAGGTTCTTACCTGCAAATATTGCTAACCCTATTAGGGAAGAAACTCGAATTTTCCAAAACCAGAAAGGAAAGCGAAAGATAGAAAATAAGCCAGATCCAGAAGCCACTAAAAAGCCCTTATATTTTAAGAACCCTCACAATGTCCAGATAACTCATCAAGGGTCCCAACTTTGCCCATCAAGGCCAAACCCAATGGATGCTCATTTTCATGCTCATGTTTCGAACCCCATACCTCGATGTCAACAGTGTGGACGACAACACAGAGGCATTTGCTACTCACAAGATGCCAACTGTTTTAAATGTGGAAGACGGGGACATTTCGCAAAAATATGTCAAATGCACATATCAGTAGAACCAGATCAAACCTTGACGCAGACCTCGCCAGTTCCTCCACGGATGTTCAACCTAAACCTAGAAGAAACAGAATTTCCTCCTACGGAAATGATCGGTACGTTCAAGATTTATAATGTGCCTATACTATGATGGTTAATTCTAGGAAACTGAGCCACACATTTAAATGTGTCGCCAATATCGCGTACCGAAGGTGGAAATACCTTCTGACAATTCAAATATGATGTACTAACCTGCCACATGGAGGTCCAACACGAAATAGTTAAGTGTTGGAAAAATACTCCATTATTTCCATGGAATGGCAGCTTGAGTATCGATGAAAACTACGATCTTGACAGACAGGCTTTCAAAATATGAAGCCGTATCTAATTTCTCTAGGAAAGATCGTAAGCTTCAATTTCCTGAGAAGAGAAATACCCGTCTTGCGGGCAGGATCAGCTAAAATAGAATCTCTAATAGGACAAGTTGCGAACCTTTTCGCATAAATGGCTAAGCAGAGAAATTTCCTTAGTCTTGGCTGAAATAATGCCAACAGCCCCCAAAGATGCCAATGTATGTTTCGATAATATTTCGAAATATTTTCTGATCGATATTTTCTGATCGATTCATGATCAAAGTTGTATTTCTTTCCGTTGAATATTCTTCCTTATGGAATATGATAGTGAAGCTACATTTCATTTCTTTCAGCCAATAAGCCTAAATCCTATTATACCAGAATATACCAAATCTCCCAATTTTTCAACCCTTCTGCGAATTATATATGCTCCATATCAGAGTGGCGCAGTGGGAGCGTGGTGGATGCTCATGATTTCTAAATTCTGGCCTGAATCAGAATTATAACCGTTCTCGTTAGCCCCACCTTAAGACGATATAAGTCCGATCAACTTAGATGAGCGTCATACGCATTCTATCAGGAATTAGTTGTCAGCATCCAAGACGACAAGAGAGACCTTACATTAACTTTTCATTTCTGCTTCCTTTCATTCTACTTCAATAGAATGTTTTTCTTTCTTGAACTCCCGTCACCACATGGAACATTTATTTCCAAACTTCTAAGAATAACGAGTAGCAGATCCTTTTAAGGGAGGAAGAGTAGATTATGAATTAATTGTTGGATTTCCTTTCCTGTGCTGTTAAGATTCAGGACAAGGATGTATCCTACAATTAACACATTAGAAAGATATAGAAATCTTCGATGAAACCTTGCATGACGGAAAAATGACAAGTATAAAATAAATCAAGACAGGGATATTGTTTCTCTGAAATCCCTTGATTTATGATGGCCTTGTCGCCTATAACTTTCCGTACTTATTATTCGATTGTAATCCTAGGACAATCGAAGTTTTTGAATGCAAGTAATACGAAGTCGAAAATTAGAGTTACTGTACAATGATGAATTCTTAGATAAGAAAATTATTCCAAAATTTCCTACTGGTCTTTTACCACCAAGAGGAAATAACGTTCAACCTAAGTTCATCGATTAAGACGAGAAAGGTTAACAATAACCTCCACTCCTTTTCTTCAGATCCAAATCACGTTTAATTTTTAAGAAGATACCTACTTATCATTGCCTCCGAAAGAATTTTCTCTAAAGAAAAGTAGGTGATTGTTTATCACCTAACCAAGCCAAGACAACTCCCTACCAATTGATACCCTGAATTGTTCCAACCGACGGAATTTCGGGGGCGAAATTCTTTTTAAGGAAGGGAGGATGTAATACCCGTAAAATTTAATTACGAGATTTACAATAAAATTAATGGTAAAGAGTATTTAATTAGAAACTTTGTTGGATTAGTTAGATAAAAAAATGTTAAGATTATAGGAGAATAAGTATGGCACACAAATTATTTTGAACTCGATGTGTCTCTATGAATTCATGCTATGCGATTTAAAATTTTTATGTGTGTTACGAATTGAGACTTATGTGATGATATTAGAAAGCTTGGCAGAGGAATTTATACTGCAAAATTTGTGTGCCCGAGTTAGCCTCTCAATGGGACCGCATTGGGATTGAAAGGCACTGTTAGCCTCTCAGTGGGACTGCATTGGGATTGAAAGGCACTAGTAGCCTCTCAGTGTGCATCACATTGGGATTGAAAGGCACTAGTAGCCTCTCAGTGTGGATCGCATTGGGATTGAAAGGCACTGTTAGCCTCTCAATGGGACTGCATTGGGATTGAAAGGCACCATAGGGTTATGCACAGACTGAGTACTCGGGTTTAGCCTCCCAGTGTGTGTACTGGCACTATACCCTTAGGGGTTTGAGCTCTATATGGTGCATAGTAAGATTGAAAGCCGAGGACCCAAATATGTTATGAAAGGTCAAGAAGAATGTGATAAAGGTCAAGAAGAATGTGAGGAAGGTCAGGAAGAATATGAGAAGTAGATAGCATTGGCGCGTATGCCTTCGCTATTTAGGTCACGTACATTGCATGCATGATTTTCACTTACTGAGCTTTATAAGCTCATTCCACGTATTATGTGTTGTAGGTATCGAGCCTGACGCTGATGCGCGTCGAGGCTAAGGCGGGCTGACGGCGGTACCCTAGTGTCTTTTGAGGGCAAGGCTGTACATGGATGACGACCTGTGGAATGACGTTAGGTTTATAATATGTTGATAGTTTGGGGCTACGACCCGTATATAGTGATGACGCCATAGACGATTTTTGTTGTAAAATATTTTATTTAGGAAAAAGTTTTTGTTAGACGGGTCTTCCGCGACTTACGTTGCGAAAATCCGCCACTAAGTATGATTAGAAAGTGAGGGTTGCCACAAATTCTGAACTTTCTCTGTTAGGCTCAATGTTTGTACAAGTATTCATACTAAACATACTTGGTATAAATAACAAGCTAAGTCCAAAACTAAGGAGAAGTACAAATAAAGCCCCAATCTACGAAGACAGCTAATGAAATCAAAGCACAATTACAAATGGTATTCTACATTTTCGATCTCCTTTAGAAATCATTTCTTTTTCGCTTCAAAATTCTCTCTTTCTTTGTCTAATGCAGCTTGTAATTCCTCTATCTGCTTCACGATAGGAGGTTTGTAGGGAGAATTTTCTGAATGCATGCGTTTGGCTTCCTCGATTTCATGTTGAGGCTCAGGAGGTTGCAGTAAATCACAGACAGGCATGGGTATTTCCCTAGATTTGTTGCTGTCATTTAATTCTTTGTAGTCGAAGGGGATTTGGGCCCTATGTGTGGCTCTTCTCTTAGCTAACTCTAAAGCACGTAGATCGTCTGCCTTAGTGAAGTTCATAAGAGTGTCTACGCCTAAACCCATGTATTTTATATCGTAAGCTTCTTTCTTCTTTAACACACGAGGGTTAGTGAAACATAAGCCATCAATGGGATTATAGAATTCTATATCTTTGGGCTGATTTGGGAAAATGGTCTGTTCAGTTTGTCCCCTTCGCGTAAGAAGATCGTCTAAGTTCTTAACCTTAGCGTATAACTTCTTACGTTCTTCTCCTAAGAGAGCAAAATTATTTTTCACCGTTAATTTGGCAGCTTTTATAGGCATCAAGATCTTTCGTAAGTTCACAAACTTAGAATTAGATTTATCTAATTGGGCTTCTAGGTTGATGGCCTTAGTTGTCGCTTCGGTAAACCTACAATTGAGACTAGCTTTCTCATTGAGATTTCTAACCAAACAATTATAATTATTTTCTACCCTGTCTTCTAATTCCTTAATTTTTAAGTCGTGCTTCTCTATTTGAGGGTTCCTTGTCTCACTAATATTTAAGCTCTTAATAAGTTCTGCTATTAAGCGTTTGAGCTTCTAAGTCTGTCTCGAGACTAGTTATCGTCTCCTGAGACTTAGTTTCTTCTCTACTTCCTTTATGCTTTTCTGCTCACGTTTCATGTTAGTGTATGCTAGTTGATACGATTCTAACATGGTCAATAATGTGGAAGGAGAGACTACCTCTTGTAATGATTCGAATGCTTGGTCTTTCTCCGTCTGATTGATGGTTTCGGCATCCGAGTTTTGGTCCAGGCGGGCCATGAGAGCTAGGTTCTCCTCTTCAGAGCTGGACGTATCTTCGAGCCAGTGGTCTTGTTCTGCCATCAGGGCTACCCTAGCTTCTTTCTGCTTTGTGAGTTGAAGCTTCTTGGAGTAGTAATTGGCGTCTCTATTCTTTGGAAGAGTGCACTCTCTGGCACAGTGACCTGGTTTGCCGTAGTTAAAGCACTTGTTCGGCTCTTTGGCATTCTTGACTTTGGAGGGCTCGGGTGTAAGTTCTTTGTTCTTTGAGCTTGAGGTTGGAAGTCGTTGCCCGTTGATGAGGACTTCTTCTTGATGTATTGCTTGCTCATCATTTTTCCAATTAGAGCCAAATGCTTTCCCAACGCTTTCATATTTGGCACCACGACTGAGTCTGATTCATCTTCCGACTCTGAAGGAGTAGGAGGCCTAATGATCTTCTCTTTCATTGGCTTTGAAACTCGCTTATCTGAGACTAGGGCAACTGTGTCTTCCATCGGCTTGCCCTTCTGCTCCTTCGCTTACGTCTTCCTCGTGCTGTGCGAGATTGTCGAAAATGGCGTGGATGTCCAACTCCTCGAGATCTTTGTTCTGTCTTATTTGAGTGGATATCTTCTTCCATTCTGAGGGCAGAGAGGATATAAATCTGATGTTTGTCTCCATGTTCGTCTTGATGATTTCTATTTTCCTCATCTCGTTGAGAAGTGTGAGGTATATCTGATACAGATCATGTAAACTCTCCTCTGATTTCGCTCTGAAGGAGTCGTAAGCTGTGAGAATGTTTGCTTTCTTGGCCTTGATGCCTGCTTCTGGTCTTTGCATCATTCGATGCAGTTCATCCCACATTCCTTTAGCCATTGGAAGGCTATCGATCTGTCGATAGATGTCATTTGGGATGCCTGCATTAAAGTTCTTGGCTATTAGATCAGCTATTCCTCTAACTCTTTCCTCCTCTGTGTATTCCCTAGGCTCTTTGAGTCGCCTAGAGGCGGGAATTGGAGGATTAGCTGTGTTATCACCGGGTGCATTTCCCCAGATTTGAGCTGGACCTTGCTCAAGTGATAGGAGAAGGTTGTCGGCCTGATCCTTTAGCTCGATAAAATCGAGGAAGCGGCTTCGCCAGACAGTGTATTCGCCGCGTTTCAAGATTGGCAGACAGTTGTCATTTCCAAGCGAGTAAGCATCCATTTTCGTTTGTTGAGTTGATGAAGGATCTTCGTTTGTTGTTTTGATAATTTGAACTGATGTGATATGCTTCACAAGTAGCAAATTAGTTAGTAGCGTTTGATCTAAGGCAATCGAGAATTATTTTCGATTTAATCTTTGAATTTTGATCGAAAATAATTTTGTCAAAGTAAAATGTAGTCGTTACTGTTCTCGTTCGAGAAAGTATGTCAGCGAAAAATTTTACGAGCGAAATAAATTGCTCAAAATCTTTTGGTCGAGAAAAGTTTCTGGATCGTGAATTTATTTCGATCGCAAAGAAACAGTACGTATAGTAAGTTTCTCGCTGAGTCAAAATAATCTGTTGACTGGACTCGGACGCAAATGATTTTCACTTGGTCAAACTGAGAAGTCTGACCGAAAATGTTTTTCGACAGTAAGTTTTGAGCACGCAAAGGTCAAAATAGGTCTCGTCGAAAAAGATTTTTGCTTAATAATGCTCGAGAAATTTTTTCTATTAAAGTCGCTCTTAGAAATTACGACTTTAGCACTGACGTAGTATTCTGAATCGAGAAAAATTTTCGCGCAGAGTTTTCATTCGAGAAACTAAACTGATCGAGAGCCTAGCGAGAAAAATTGAAATAGCGCAAAATTATCACAGAATATGATCAACACTGATTCTGGCAAAAACAACGAATTTGGCAGTAAGATTGCAGGCAATTGCTTGAAATCAACTACAGACTACGCACAAACATGCAATTAAACACGTCATGAAGCAAGATATATCAAATTTTAGCAAAATCAGTACGTGTTCAAGTAGTTCTTAACGCGAACAGTGACTTCACAGATTCAATCAATTCTGCTTAATTGATGTTCTAAACGCTACCGATCTAATCGTAAATGCATTCTAGCACTGAATCGAGCACGTAAACATCAAATTCAAGTCAAATAATCACAGAATTAAGCTATCAGATCGAAATTAATTTTCGCGCCAAAACTGTTCTTCGCACGGAACAGTTTTCAGAAATAAATTTCGATCCGAATTCTAACAGTTTTGATTCAAAACAGAACGAATCTGCTCTGGTACCAATTGTTAGGTCCTCGATTATCAACTGCTGTGATCCTAGACTCAAATCCTAAGGAAATCGATTAGAATTGTAGAAAATAAGAGTTCGATCGAAAACATTCTTTGAAGAACTTGAGAGAGAGTTCGAGTAGTGAGAGAATGATTTATGACTTTCTCTCTCTCTAGAATTTGATTTGCAAGCCTTTCGGATCAATTGACTAAAAATTCTCTTTAAGCTCAATGTGTACAAATGTATTTATACCAAACATACTTGGTATAAATAACAAATAAGTCCTAAACTAAGGACAAATACAAATAAAGCTCCTAATTACAAGGACAACTACGCACAACTAAAACTGATATTCTACAACATAGACCACTAATAAACCCCAAGCGGCTCACATATTCCGCCTTACATCCATCGGCCCTTTCGATTCGTCGGGCTCGACCTACCATTCTCTAGCCATCGTTGACCCGTCTCCGTTCAATGTCATAACATACTCTGTGTCAATAACATGATATGAAATTCATAGATTGTGATACATCATATATTATTTTTTCTTTAACGTCAAAACCAATGTGATATTGTTAGTCCAACATGTGGCATGAGAGACATAGATTACATTACAATCCATCAAAATTGGACTTTTGGAAGTATTTGGAGTCCAATTGATACTGGCGTAAAATTTAAATAGTACATGGTGTACAGTCGTATGAATATAATCAGAGATATTATGGAAACAATAAAAGGTACTAGATGACAGTCTCCGTATTAAAGTAAAAAATTCAAACAGTGGTGCGCGCGTCATCACAAATTTGGTGTTCGGAACAATTAATACTAAAGAATTCTCAGTACGCGACCAATTAGCTTTCTCTCTCTACAAACCATAGCTCTCAGTTCTCTCTACACAAAGAAAGCAATCAGCCTCCTCCTCCTCCCCCTTCTCCATTAATGGAGGTTGGAGAGCTTCCTTTCTTTCCTTTTGCCTTGTTCTTTTCTTTTTACACATTTTTTTATTTTTCTTCTTATGTTTGGATTCGTGAGTCTCCCAAGATGGGAGTTTGTTCTCCTCGTAGTAGGAGTTTTCTTCTCTCCGTGTGAGAGTGCCTCTGCCGAATAAAACAAGATTTGATGGTTGAAGACGGAAGAAGTGAAGAGTATTGTAGATCTAGGTTTAATAGTCATGCTTGTGGAGTGTTCAATTTACAATAGTAGGTTTTTCAACCCTCTCTTGATAAGAGCTTCTTCCCTACTAGTAATTGGATATCTTCAGAAGGCTCTTTGGGCTATTTAGCTTTGTACTATTGTTTATATATTAAACTATCGTTTCGAAAAAAAACAATTAAGCTATTACAAAACATCCGATTTGTAGACCTGTTTATGACAAAATTAATAAAATAACATCAAATAAACATGCAATTTGCACACACACAATACCTTAATGCATTTGTAAGGTTAGCTTCGACAAAAGACATCCAATATGCACAATCTCCGAATGGAAAGGGACAATGAATAAACATTATATTGCTTCATTACATGTTTTGCAATTGTATCTATTCCCCCTTACATCTTCCTCACTTGAGTGAACGTTAATTTTAAATTTGTGAAGGAATTCCTCTGTTCATGGACGATGTGACAGTCGTTGGACATTTGGTTCACTGATGTCTTCAAGTAATGGTCACTCATTAGGAAAAATTCGAAGAATTGGATTTATAAATGACATTTGTGTCTCTAAGTATTCTGGAAAACTGTGATAGGTGTCGCATTCATATGGAGAATGCTTAACAAATTGATGCACGCACAAACACGCTTACATGGAATACTCGATTCTTCAAGAATATGTCTTATATCTAAGTCCACGACAAATTTGTCCCCATGTTCTAAAACTTCGAATTTCCATCCACAAGAAGTGTCAGCTTCCAAAGTACGAGATTTTCCAATGTACGAAATCTTTTATAAAGATTACTTTATTTGACCAAGTCAACAGACTCAGGGAGAAATTCGAGAGTCGATAGTCATCCAACCAATCTCGTGGTACCGCAAATGTGATCCAATCAATAATGGTAAAGTTCATTTGCCTATTTATATAATAGATCTCACTTTTCATTTATTTTTAATTTGATTGAATCATTATTCAATTAGGACATAAATGAAATGTGAAATTCTTGAGTAGTATACTTCCCTTCGAATGATAAATCCCTTAATGAGAATAAAAATTTATAACTAACTGATTATAGATAATCGCTCAAATGTATAAACCCTTCACCATATATCTCGGTCAAGTAAGAGTCATTATCAATGTTAAACACTAGACTTGCCTCGACACCCCAAGAGTAAAACCATGTGTAGAGTATACATTTTAGATTGTGATTGATTTCATTAGTTGTCATTGTAATTAGGGGCTTTATTTGTATTAGTCCATAGATTAGGACTAGTTAGATATTTATACCAAGTTTGTTTGGTATAAATAGTTGTACAAACATTGAGCTTAATACAGAAAATTAGAGAATCAATCCGAAAGGCTGTCGAATTCATTTCTAGAGAGAGAAACTCAGAAAACATCATCTCACTAGAGGAATTCTCTCTCGTGTTCTTCATCGAAGGTTTTCGATCGAATTACAATTTAAATCATTCTAATCGATTTCCTTAGAATTCATGCCTAGGATTGATTGAGTTGATAACAGAGGACCTAACACCATGCAATCACCACTGCGAGCCGCGTTTTAAATGCAATGATCTTCGATTGAATGCAGTCCTCTCACAACCTCTCACTATTCCAGGTAAGCAATTGTCGTAACCACTTTAGAGGTATCGACAGATAAGTCGTATATGGACATTCTAGCACCTGACTAGAGTGCTAAGATATACGAATGTCTGTCTATGTGTGGCATAGAGTCATTGGTGCCGCTCTCTCATCATGTGAATAGTACTCAAGTCCACAGAGATGAGTTTCGTCTTATTTTACATTATTGATTATCATATATGGTTTGTACAGTAAAATTTTCCTAGTCTTCGTATTTCTCTTTGACATCATATATCTAACACATGTTCTTATTGTGTTGTGTATTTTTTGTATTGGACGAGTCAAGTTGTGTTATAAGTTACACTAACATTATATGTTTGTTGTGGACGATTGCGTTTGAGTATTGCCATAATGTTATATGGTTAATATCCCTGTTTTCGAAAGACATTTTGGTTTGTTCAATATTCAAGCAGAACTCGCACAGTTTTATTTTCGTGAAGTTGTTAAAAGACATTTTATAATGTCGCCCACTATGTAGCTAAAACCATTGGCTTCGATGGAGAGGGCCAGACAAAACAATCCCAAGCTATGGCTGGCATGCTAATTAATTGAGAGAATGACACAACTAGTGTTATTTTTAATAGCCTTGTTACAAAAGTAGATAACTTTCTCATCACATTACAAAACTAATCAACTTTTCAATTTATTTTAAATTTTCATCACTAAATTATTTTAAATTTAGTTTCAATTTTCACCACTAAATTATTTTAAATTGCAATTATCTCTATCACTTTTTCAAATAAATAAAACTATTGCTCTGAACTATATTTTAATACCAAAATAAGTTTTACTCATTATTTTTTCCATTATCGCCATTTACCATCGGAAATCAGTCATACGTGACATTCCTCATCTTGGCATATATATTAAGAAATATTATTTAATGCATTAACAAAAACAATAAAAAATGTAATACTCCAAAGAATATTCAAATAATTATTATTAACAAAAAGCAATTTCTAATTTTTTTTATCACAACTCGTCATAGTTTTCCGTTGCTTTTTCTGGTGGTCCTTTCGATCCATTTCACATGGATATCTTCGTGATCGCTTACGCCCGACCTTTCTCTTCGCACGTAAATAAGGATTATGTAACAAATGAAAATGGGGCTTCCAGCGTGACTCCTCTAACGAACACTCAAACTGATAAGAATACGTTGTCTCCATCTCAATTCGAAAATCATGTAGAACATACTCACATGGATCAACTTTGAAATACTTGCAAAACCTGACCGAAAATATAGATTTGGATCAGCTATAAAAGCGGAATATAATTCTTATTGCCAACTAATGATTTGGATATCTTTTATTTGGAGGTTATTTTCTTAGTAATATGCTCGATATTAAATCATTACTATTGAATTAATAAGATTCGAATATGAGATTTTTAAGTTTATGGAAGTTTTAGTAAAGATTATGGTTAAAATATATTGTTGATAATTATATTGAGAATTTGAGATAATTACGGGAAAAAAGCAATATTAAAAGATTAGTGGTGAAAACTAAAATAATAACATTTAAAAAAAAGTTGATTAGTTTTGTAATCGGGTGAGAAGTTATATACTTTGTAATAGTACTATTAAAACATATTTCTGTCATTTTCTCAAAATTAATTGTTTTCTTTAAAAATTCAAGAGATGTTGCCCAATAAAATAAGGGGCATATCAGGCCCTCTTTAAGTTTCATAATAGAATTCAGGCCCTGTCAGTATTAATTTCAGTACAAAGGACCAAATATCTTTCAGCTTTAGAGAAAAGGACCAAATACTTGATCTGACAAAAATACCCTTACAAAAGCTTTATAATAAAGGGTATCCAGAACATGTTTTCTGTTACCATCGTTAATCGTACTTAAGTGAATAAAAAAATTTTGACGATCAAAACATCTCGCAGATTTCTATTTTCTTTCGAACGATCCTCGGAAATGAAACTCGATCTATCCACGAGGGTTTATTTCGGTATTCAGGTCTCGAAATATTCGATTTTACGGGTATATTTTTCTAACTCTTTTGACGAAATATCCGATTCGGTCAAAATTGAAGATATTTTGTACAAATTCGAGAGACCCATAACCTGAACAAATCTCTGAAACACAGTATTGGCTCTATTGTTCGTCGCTCATGGTTTGCCGAAATTTAAAATCGTCGGATTGTTGCCTAAACAACTGTTCCCGGAACGTCGTATGGATGGTCATGCATCTGTCATCGTAAAACAGTTAATAGGTATTAATAAGCTGGCATATGGTATATATACTGATTTAAAGATAACGGTAAGCTGGATTTGGTACCAAATGCGTATTATCTGGTATCACTATAACAATGGAAAATCGATCGACAATCGATCGTATATATTATTTCCATCTGCACGAACATCCTGCACCAAACCAAGTTGGTTGTGTCCCAAACGGTTTATCATGTTATCCAGGTCTCGAATGTTCGATTTTACGGTTAAATTTTTCGAATTCTTTTGATGCAAATAATAAAAACACGGTGAAAATGAATCCCGATTCGATCGAAATTGAAGATATTTTGTACAAATTGGAGAGACCCATATCCTGAACAAATCGCTGAAACACCGTATTGGCTCTATTGTTCGTCACTCAAGGTTTGCCAAAATTCAAATACAATCGCCGGATTGTTGCCTAAACCACTGTTCCGGAAACGTGTTATGGACGGCCAAGCATCTGTCCTAGTAAAACAGTTAATAGTAATTGAGAAACACTCGTTTGGTATATGTTTTGATTTAAAAGTAGCTGTAAGCTGTATTTGGTACCAAATTCCTATTTTATGGTATCATTATAATAATGGAAACTCGATTAAAACAATTATCGTATATATTGTATCCATCTGCACGAACACACATCCTGCACCAAACCAAGTTGGGTGTGTCCTAGACGGTTTATTATGTTATTGAGGTCTCGTAATGTTCGGTTTTACGGGTATATTTATGGAATTATTTTGACGCAAATAATTAAAATCGGTGAAATCGAATCCCGACTCGGTCAAAATTGAAGATACTTCGTACAAATTCGAGAGACCCATATCCTGATCAAATCATGGAGACACCGTGTTGGCTCTATTGTCCATCGCTCAAGGTTGCCGAAATTTAAATACAATCGCCGGACTTTTGCCTAATTTTCAAAATAAGAAAGTGGTACCAGTAAGTTATTAATTATTATTCTCTGTGTAACTTGTGTTATCCAATTTAGGCGGGATCTCAATAATTTTTTTTTGGTAAATTTTCCGAAAATAAAAAACGAAAGAAGTACAGTGAAAAGGTGGACCAACCCACCCACAAACCAGTAACAGGCTACTGGTCAAACAAGCACAAACAACACAGCAAGCCAAAACCCACACAAACACCAAACAAGAAGAACAGCCCAACCCTCAACCAACATGCCACAGTCGCTTGATAGCCGCCACCTGGAAGGCAAACCGCGTGTGAACCGTGTCAAGTCGCGAACACGCCAAACCGAGAACCAACGAAATCACCTGCTGAGGAGATGAGGAGATGTTCTCTTTCCAACGCCTATTCCGCTCCTTCCAGATGTGATAAACCAATGAGGCAACCAAGTGACGGAACATCACGTGAAGAAGATGGTGACCTCGCCATCTCCTAGCTGCCGAACGCACGCCCAAACTCCAAACACGAACCGGCCAGCTCCACTTTGTTCTATCTTCAAGCAACTGAACACATCTCAATGAGAATTCACATTCGAAGAAGAGATGATTAGTAGTCTCCGGGAAAAGGCCGCACAAAGCACACAGATTAGAACCCGCCCGTAACGCAATCCAAGGTTTATCCCGCGTGGAAAGCCGCTCACGAATAGCGAGCCAAAGGATGAACTCGAACCTTGGGACCCGCGCAGCTCCCCCAAACAGATCAGCCCAAGGCACATCCGGGCGACGGTACCTAATGGCATCGCGGGCCCTCGCCGTAGAGAATCGTCCATCAGCAGCGCCTTTCCATCGTAAAGAGTCCCTCTCCAAAGGGAAAATCACAGGGAGCAAAGGTTCAATATCCAAGTATTCAACCGAGTACCTGGCAGGCCAGTTCCACCCGTCCGCATTAATGACCGCGGACAGTCTAGTGTCAATAGGAAGACCCATCGCCACCGGACCCCGAGGGAAGTGGTCCACGAGAGGGGAAGGGAGCAGCCACGGGTCTTTCCAAAGCCAAATCGAGTCACCATTACCCACCGTAAAGTCAACAAGAGGTCGAAAGACATCTCTAAGCTGAAGGACCTTCTTCCAGCTCCACGCATCGTTAGACGATGGAAGGACAGCCCAGAAGGATCGCTGGCGAAGTCTCGTATGGAGGAGCCACTTAACCCAAATCGAAGAGAGATCTCTATTCCCAATAAGCCACAGAAGGCGCAGCATCATGGCCTTATTATCAGCCGTGATCGATCGAATACCAAGGCCTCCTTCATTAACCGGCAGGCACACCACCTTCATTAACCGGCAGGCGCAGCATCATGGCCTTATTTAGGCAGGAATTGCAATATTTGGCAAAAGGGAGCTCGTCAAATAATGTGGTGCATCCCTCTAGTTAAGAGGTATAAAACGTGTCTTATCCGGTACCAGATCACTCACTTCAAATTACGTTTTAGACTTACGGATTTAGGTTTAGGGTTTTAACGTCAATGGCTCCTAGGTATTTCTCGGAGGATATGTTGATATTATTAACGTCTTAATGTGAAACGTATACAATGGATCTTGATTAACAACATAAGTAGGGTGTAGTATATACATTCCAATGGATGTGATCTTGATTACAATACTAGTGATATCAACATTGGACTACTAATGGAAGACAATGCAAATTTGGTATTTTTCTCGAAATTGAAACGTTTTCAAGGTGAGTAACACTTTCTGCAAATAAAATAACACACGTATATATAAAGAAAACATTTCATTAAGAATATTCCGGAATGTTCTATATTGTCAAGGAATATTACCACTTTACTTGGCAATAATACCGAATGTCCGATATAAAAGAACAGTAGAAATCTCATTTTTAACACTATTGTACATATTGATACTGCATAATAGGTTTTTCATACCACATTACAAATTTCATTAATTTCGCTCACAAATCCAATTTTTTGTTTGTTTACGGTTTGGGGTCTCGAATTTTGAGTTTATGGTCTATTAAATGTTGTCCGGGCTTTAAGGTTGAACTTTGAATATGTTTGTGATGAAATTCATAAGATTATGTCTCATCAAAAGAGATACTAGTATATTTTGTGAAAGAAGAGCTATGTGTTTACATGACTTTTGATCTCAACTTTCACATATTGATATCAACATTCGCATAACATGTCTTTTAAGGGAATTTGGTTTGTTAACTTAGTGAAATCACATACTTACATGAACATAAATCTTATACATTCGGGAAAAGTGAATTTACGAACAAAAATTTAATTAATTATGTTATACTGAAAAGCATATTATGTGGTATCTATACCAAACAATGTGTCATAAATTCGTTCCGTATTGTTTTTTTATATCAGACATGTGTATTATTTGCAGGTAATGTGGTATTCTAAAAAAAATCTTGTTATAATTTTCTGACGTTTATGTTAGCTTCTCTGACAGTCCAGAACTTTCTAGAGTATTCTTGATAAAGTGTTTTCTTTGCATGTACATGTGTTATAAATATTACAGGAAGTGTTATTCAGTTCGTAAATGTTTTAGTTTGGAGGAAAGCTAATTTTTGTATTATTATATGATTAACATCAAAATTTTTCGTTCATTATTAAGATAGATAACCAAGCTAATAACCTCAACATTCGATCTTAGGTCGCCAATAAACTAGAACGATGTGTTACAGAAATTGAAAATGTTTCGATCTTAGGTCGCATCAAAATTTGTCGTTATTCCGTGGCTAGCATCGATAATTATTTTCGAGTACTAAGACCCACACCCGAATTGGTGGTGTGAATCCACATTATTCGAGCATAAAAGTCGAGATTTCACTAGTATTTTTAGCAAATTTTTTAATTGGGTTTGAACCATTATGCCAACATAACATCGAATATTTTCCTTATTTATGAGGACCAATGAAAAATTGAGATAGATTTTACCTTTTTCGTTTACTAACGTTGAAGATTTCTTCAATTTTGGGGAGTTTTGGGTAGCATACGAATTTTGATCTTCCTCTTGACACCTTATTCCGTACCAGTTGCATGTAGTTTTTTTTTGGTATAATGTCCCGTATATAAAGTGGAAAAGTATGTACAGATGAGCAGGAGAAAAACTCCGCAATAACCAGTAACAGACTACTAGCACCCACAAGACAGGGAAAACCAATCAACCAATGAGCCCCTCCACCAATAAATCCAAAATAACCAATAAAGACCAGTCCTACCAAGCCACACGCCATAGTCGGCGTATAGCCAAGGCAAGAACACACCCCACAAGCCTCTGTGGAGTAGTGATGATCCCCTCCTTCCAGCGTCTATTCCTTGCCTGCCAAACATGGTAGACAAGGGAAGCTAGGATATGACGGTAAGCTGCGTGAAGAAGGTGCTTCCCTCGCCAGCGTGCCGCTGCCCACCGAATGCCCATATGCCAATCCCGATAAGACCAGATCCATCGAAGACACTGACGTGAGAAGGGACTGTCAAAAAAGAGATGCTGGGCAGTCTCGTAATGCAGTTCCTCGCAGAGGACACAAGCTGGAGTCCCCGCCCTCTGAGCAATCCACGGCTTGTCCCTAGTCGAGAGGCGATCCTGCAATCTCAGATATAAAATAAACTCGTGCCTTGGGACCTTCAACGGCCCTCCAAATAATACCGTCCAACCTACCGGTGGCCTCCTGGTGCGCATGGCTTCTCGAGCCAAACCCGCCGTCATAGATCCATCCGGCGATCCCGTCCACTGTACACCATCCTGAACCCCACGAACCACATAAGGTAGTAGCCGGCTAATCTCAAGATACTCCACCGCCCCCTGCCCTGGCCAACTCCACCCCTGCGCATTAAGGACCTCACTCAACCGTGAATCGAGAGGCAGCCCCATCGCAATAGGGCCCCGAGGAAACCTCTCCAAAAGCGACGTAGGCAACAACCAGGGGTCCTTCCACAGCCAAATCGTGGATCCATCCCCAATACGAAACGTGATCATAGATCTGATCAATGGGCGCATCTGCAGCAGCTTCCTCCAGCTCCAAGCATCATTCGCCGAGACCTGGAGGTCCCAAAGCGATCGAGAATGCAGCCGCGTCCTATATAGCGATTCGACCCAAATCGAGTCAGGGGTCCTGGTGAGTACAGTCCACAATTGCTTAAGTAATAGGGCCTTGTTGTTGACAGCTATAGAGCGCAGTCCCAATCCCCCTTCAGCTACAGGTAGACACAAAATCTCCCATGCCACCTTAGCTGAAGCGCCTCCCCACAAAAATTTCCTAAAGCGCGACTCCAAGGCTCGAACAACGCCTTTAAGCAACAAGAACATACCTGACCAATAAGCATGAAGCGCCTGCAAGATCGACTTAACCAGCTGTATCGGCCTGCATAACATAAAGAGCGATTGAGCCATGATCCCAACCGCTGATCCACTTTATGTAGGAGTGGGGCACAATCGTCAATCGTCAAGCGAGTAGTAATGAGAGGCACTCCCAAGTATCGCACCGGCAAGTGCCCCACACGATAGCCCATGAGCGCCTGAATCTGTGCAGTCAACCCTTCAGCCCGCCTCGAAAGGTACATCTCACTCTTATCAGGATTAGGGAGCAACCCTGACAACCGTGCAAACTCCCCCAACGCCTTCTTCAACACCCCAACCGAGATGACGTCCGCATGGCTGAAAAGCAGGAGATCGTCTGCAAACGCTAGGGACACCAAGCCCAGCGTCTCACAGCGCCAATGATATTTGAATCACAGTTCCTCCGAAATGCAAACCTGGAGAAGCCCGTACAGTACCTCCATCACCAGCGTAAATAGATAGGGAGAAATGTGGTTCCACTGTTGTAAACCCCTCTTGCCTTGGAAAAAACCAACCACTTTCCCATTCAGATTCAACGAGAACGCCGTCGTCGTCAGGCACGCCCGAATCCAGCCAATGCAACTCGGATGAAATCCCATGGCACCTAAGACAGACAGCAGGAACTCCCACTCAACCTTGTCGTACGCCTTGGCCAGGTCAATCTTAAACTGTTACCGTTTATTAGTAATCGGTTACAATTTTTGAAGGTCTTTTGGAACTTGTAGAAAATGGAACCCAGATGAAGTGATGTGTTACTGAAATTGAAAGTGTTTCGATCTTAGTTCGCGCAAAATTCGTTGTATTTCATGTCGATTACTAAGACCCACATCCGAATTGGTGTGAATACTCATTATTCGAGCATAAAAGTCGAGATTTCACTCGTTTTTACCAAAATTTTTGAATTGTGTTTGAAGCATTATTCCAACTTAACATCGAAAATTGTCCTTTTTTATGAGGACCCATGAGAAATTGAGATCGGTTTTACCCTTTTCGATTACTAACGTTGAAGATTTCTGCGATTTCAGAGAGTTTTGGGTGTCGTACGAGTTTTTGATCTTCCTCTTGACGCCCTAGTCCGTACTAGTTGCATATTATAGGAAACAAAACGTTATTGTCTTCTCATTATTTGTTATAAAGGCAACATTTATTCCTCAATTTTAGGAATCTGTTATTGTTTTTTAGGATAAGGTTTCCAAAATAGTAGAAAGTGGTATTACTGAGGCAACATTTTTTTATTCCTCAATGTTAAGAATCTGGTATTGGTTTTGATGGTAGAGTTTCCGTACGAGAAGAAAATGGTACCCAGATAAAGTGATTTGTTACTGAAAGTGAAAATGTTTGGATCTTAGGTCGCGACAAAATTCGTTGTTATTTCGTGTCGATTACTCATACCCATATTCGAATTGGTGTGAATCCACATTATTCGAGCACAAAAGTCAAGATTTCGCTCGTGTTTATAGCAAAATTTTCGATTGAGTTTGAAGCATTTTCCAACATAACATCGAAACATAACGTCGAAGTTTTCTTAGATTTCAGGTGGGTCTTTTAAAAAAATGGCCCTTGACTCAGTCAATGTTAAAAAAATAGCCTCGTTGACGTTTTTTTTTTGTCAATGGCCTTCATTTTAATTAACCGTTAACCATCTTCTTTAAACCCTCGTTAACTAACTAGAAATAAAAGAAAAAGAAAAATAAATATACATACACAATCTGTATATATATAAAAGAAACGAAACTCCATTTAAATGCACAGCAGCACGTAATAATTACTATACCAACCTAGATCGATCCATCCTTTTTTCTTCATCGTTTCTAAAGAAAAACACAGCCTTATTTTCGTCACTAAGTCGAACTCGAAGTCTGCGAAACAAGTCTGGAAGGAAATACCCAGGTCTAACTCTTTACAGTAAGTTTTTTCGTTTCGAATTACGAATTTTAACCCTCAAAATTACGTGATTGTGTCTCAAGAGATGATGTTTTGCCACGAGAGTTTTGAATTTCCACTCGGAAAGACGAAACTCGTGGTCATGCTTCATGGAACCAGCACATATATCCACAAGGGCCCCATGCATTAAATCTGGGGCCCCGTGCATGTTTACACGGTCCCTGCACGCTGGTGCAGGGGCCGCGCGCACTGGAGCACGGGTCCACGCGCGCTAGAGCACGGGACCCGGGCATCAGTTCAAGGGCCCCAGGCACTGGTGCTGGGGTCCCGCGCATCAGTGCAGGGGGGCACGCACTGGAGCACGGTTCCGCGCCCGCTAGAGCACGGGACCCGGGCATCAGTTCAAGGGTCCCAGGCGCTGGTGCTGGGGTCCCGCGCATCAGTGCATGGGCCGCCCTAGGGCATGGGTCCCGCGCACTAAGTCATGGGTCTCGCGCTCTAGAGCTTGGGTCCCAGGCGCCGGTCCAGGGGTCCCGCGCTATATGATAGGGTTTTCGATAGCTGTTAGGGTTTTCGAAAGCTGTTAGGGGTTTGGAAGCTGTTAGGACTTTAATTATGCCTAGAAATCACGTTACCAAATACAGCATCCGAAATAACATTTTCGACAACTAGGGTTTTTGCAAACTACTATTTTCGCAAACTAGGGTTTCACAAGTTGTATTGGTTTTCGCAAGTATGGCTACGGTTCTAATAAATTTTACTTCTATTGCAGGGGGTAATCATGACGATCACTAACATTGTGTTCCAAGTCGAGGGTCAGTGGATAATTGGTGGTCCACAGTCTAGACCCGTGCTCCATGTTGAGGTTGCGTCCTTTGTCAGTGCCACACCACCACAAGCTCATCTTAATGATGAATCGAATTTCAACGTCGGTCTAATAGAGCAGTGCGACGCAAATGAGGAAATCCGTCCCGTGGAGGGTTACATGGGCGACACATCTAACTACCACTCTTACCATCTTTCTGAATACGAGGGTTTTCAAGAAGATCAAACCGGACCATGCGAGAATCAAAATGAGAATGAAGATGATACGTTCGAACAACCCGAGGAACATTATGCTTCGGAAAGTGATAATGACGATGTCACAATGGCGGAGCATAACTCTCCACATGCGGACGACGACACGTAAGGATTTGGGGATGGTTCAAGCCTGTTTGTTGGTCAGGAATTTTGGGACAAGAAGGAAGTCAAGGACGTGATCACTAAAGTCTCCCTTGATGCGTGTTTCGAGTTCAAATTGGTCCGGTCAAATAAAACCATGTACGTAGCGAAATGCGCAACCGAAGGATGCACATGGCGAGTACGAGCTGCACAGAACAAGGACTCCCCTTTTTTCTCAATCCGAACGTACTGCGGCAAGCACACATGCGGGGTTTCTCATCGTCGCCGTAGACATCAGCAAGGAAGTTCGTCAGTTGTATCACAAGTTCTGTTGGAACATTTCACCGGTCCTAAAGACATTCCGCCACCCAAGTCAATCATGTCGATGATGCAGAACAGTGGAGTAGATGTCTCGTACTACAAGGCTTGGAAAGGCAAGCAACTAGCGTCGGATGAATTAGTCGGTAACAAGGACGATTGTTACGGTTTACTTCCGGCCTACTTGGATGCGTTGAGGCAAGCAAACGTTGACAGCATCACGGATTGGGAGATATACGAAGAAAGGAGGTTCAAATATATGTTCTTAGCATACGGCGCATGCGTTAGGGGATTTGCATACATGAGGAAAGTCGTATCTATCGATGCAACTTTTTTGAAGGGAAAGTATAAAGGAGTTTTGCTCATTGTTACGGCGCAAGATGGTGATTACCATCAATACCCGCTCGCATGGGGTCTTGCTGACTCGGAGGGAACCGAATCTTGGACATGGTTTCTCACTAGATTGAGTTGTTTCGTACCAGACAGTGATGAACTCGTCATTATTTCTGACCAAAACCACGGTATAAAGAATGCCGTCCCTGCTGTGTTTCCGAATTCATTTCACGGTTTCTGCGCGTGGCACATTCAGCAAAATCTGAAGACGAAAACGGACAAGGGTGTGTGCCCCATTTTCTGGCGGGTAGCGAATGCCTACACCAAGGCCGAGTGCGATGCACAATACAAAGCTCTGCGTGAAACATTCCAGTCGGCGGGTCGATATCTTGACGAGATTGCAATGGAACGGTGGACGAGGGCATGTTGTCCCAAATCGAGATACAACATCATGACTACCAATGGATCGGGGTCGATAAATGCGGCTCTACGCGCGGATAGAGAACTTCCAATTATAGGATTGTTGGGTTCGATTCATCGATTAACATCAACTTGGTTCAGTAAGCAATCGAAGAACATGCGAAGCTTCTATCGCTGCAAATTCGACGTCGTTTACGCCGAAGGTCGAGTCGATCCTCCGCGAGAATTTCGTTGGGTCACAAAGATTTCATGTGTCGGAAGTTGGGCGTCTAACATATAACGTCTACGGCCACAACGTGAACGAGGTCGTCGATCTACACATGCGTACATGCAGCTGTAAGACGTTAGACATTGATCGAATTCCTTGCCCACACGCGATTGCTGCTTGTGGTTATGCCAACGTCGATGTGGGTTCACTAGTTGACCCTTATTACAGCTTGGAAATGTGGAAGTTAGCTTACGACGGTACTATATGGCCGGTGTTCGAACACATTGAAAGAAGTGTTGAAATGCTGCCACCTCCTCACGAGAGGCAACGTTGGAGACCACAGAAAAATAGGTTGCCTTCTGTTGGCGAATTTAGTAGTAGGAGGTAAAACCTCTAAATTTAGGGTTTTCTAATGTAATAGAACCTAATTATTATTGTTATGAAATGAAAGTTTGTTTAGATTAGCGTAATTATGGTTTTATAATGTTAGAGTTATGATATGATATTGTTTGAGGTATGTAAAGTTAGGATTTTAAAATTAGGGTTTCAATGGAGCAAATTTAAAATAATCGGGATGTGCGGGACCCATGCTTTGCGTGAAGGACCCTTGCTTTCACGCACGGGACCCATGCTTAATTGCTTGGAGCCGTGCTTATGTGCTTGGTCCCTGGCGCATAAGTTCGGTCCCGTGCGGAAATAATTTTGTAAACCCTAATTGGTTAGTTTTAGTCAATTATTGGTCTGTCTTTTGCAGACAAAGTTATTGATTTATTGGTCGGTCAACTATTTGTTTGAAACATGTCGGCTTTGATTTCAGGTGTCATAATGCCTTGTCAAGTCTGATGTCCTTTACGATGTGTGAAAAAGCAAGGTACGGGTTTTAAAAAGAATTTCAGTAGTTATAATACATATATATTTTGTACATATTTAAACTTAAAAAAAAATTAACCATAACGAAATACTTGTCGAAAAAAAATAATCTTGACCAAAAAATTACTCTTAAGCCGTTAATGTACACAAAAAAAAATTACACTATTTGGTTATTTTTTTGAATGCGAAGTTAGTGAATTAGTTGGATGTCACAATAATTGAGCAAATTTATATAGCAACAACTTGCCTTATGTTGGTGACTTGGTTAGGATGTAACAATCGAAGACTCGTATCTTATATACGCAAAAAGACCATACTTTTGTTGGCTATGATAGTATATGACGTATTATATTCGTATGGATGCCGAATCAAAGTTCGAAATTATTTAATCTGGTGTAAAATCGCGAAAATAATCGCAGGGTCCCCGCACATGAGTGCTGTGGTTCGGGGCTCATGAGCAGTGGACCCGTGCAAGCTGATGCACGTTGGATGCGCGGGACCCCAGCGACCACGCGAGGGACCCGTGCTTATGTGCGAGGACCCATGCTTAATTGCTTGGGACCGTGCGCATAAGTTTGGGACCATGCGCAGCAGACCGGCCCCGTGCGGAGTTTTATTGACTAGTCAACAATCATTGGTAAATTATTATTGTCAGTAGTCACTCTTTCTGCGAATGTCAGTGTAATCGTCACATTAATGTCAAAAATAACAACCTAATCATACGAAAAAAATATAATCATAACAAAATAATTGGAAAAAAATATTAATCATAACAAAAAAATATAAATTGAATAAAAATTACATTATTTTGGACCAAACCAAGAATAAAAGTCCTTACGGAAAATAGAAATTGTAAGAAATTTCCTAAAATCTACAATTTCCTGCTGTGTCAGATTGGAGACGTCATCACCTCGAAACATGAGGCTCATTGCCGCTCGCAACACATGTACGCCGCATTCTCCCCTGAAATGTTACACACTTATACAGAAATCGTCGTAAAAAAACTTAATGAAATAATAAGGACTGAAACTTACCTTCCTTGCTGCTTGGCGAATTTCGGATGGCGCTTAACTGTCCATTTCTTAAATCGACTCTTGATGCATCCCATGAACACCAATATCGCTGGGATTATTAATTGAAGTGGCTCCAATGCTTTGTTAAGGTTGCGCATGTCCTTGTCGCAAGACTCGTCGGAGTCGTATATCGTCATCGTCTTCTGCCTCCAATCAGCGACGCATAGCACTCAATGTGCTATCGTTTGCACGGGGAAGACGATGCAATCTGCGTTCATCCATGAGATCGACGGCCATTCATCCTGGAGTCCTCTCGCGTAGTGGGACCATAA
This sequence comes from Craterostigma plantagineum, assembly GCA_027422505.1. NCBI lineage: Eukaryota > Viridiplantae > Streptophyta > Magnoliopsida > Lamiales > Linderniaceae > Craterostigma > Craterostigma plantagineum. The sequence goes on from JAPQWV010000045.1 coordinate 6,438,446, forward strand.
CGAAAGCATCCCATTTACGACTTTTCCTTTTTCGAAGCCGTCGACTTCGATACATGTCTTGAATGCATAAGACATGTACGCAACATTCTTCGACGCAAATGTATGCGACTTCTGCATGTCTAGGAACCCTCTCATGGCTTCATCATACGCTGAAAAACCAAAACAACAATGGCTTTACAATTACAGTTCATTGCAAAATTAATAGTTCAAGTCGCATACCATGTCATCGAGCCACCTCGTTGGCATGTATAGATACTCAAACCATTGTCGTCTATGCCTATCGACCAAGCACTCCTTATAATCGTCGTCAGTCAATGCTTGTATATCGCTCTCGACGGCCCCCCACGTCAGGATCTTCTTAGAAATATGGACGTCTACGGCCGAGTGCCTCACGTTCATCTGACCGGTCGACGGAGGCTTAGTGAACGGCGATTGCAGCCACTTGGACGGATTCTTCTGCCGCCCCTCCGGGGTCGCCTCGACCACACCTTTACCCCTATCAGCCACCGTCGACTGATCCGCAACCGCCGACTGATCCGGGGCCGCCGAAGTTGGCAGCATCGACGGATCCCAGTCGACGCCCCTCCAAGTAGATGGGTCGACCTGCGAGCGACTGATCCCAGTCGACGCCCCTCCAAGTAGATGGGTGGACCTCATAATATGCCTCGTTCTGTGCGCCGTCTCCAACGTCCAATTGCGATTGAACGTAATAATTCCATGGATACTCAGTTGCTGGCCATCCCCATCCGCTCGAACTGGGTGGATCCCGCCTCGCAAATTGCGTCCACACAGTCGAAGTCGGCTCGTCGTCTACGATACATTTACATTGTAAGTTATGCCGTAAATTAAATTTGAATTAGGGGTAAAGATAGTTACCACGATAAGGCGCATCGGTATGTGTACGTGGACCGAATAAAATCGTCCAGTCGTCTCGGAAATGCGGAAAGCCGTCTCGGAATTGCGAAAACTAGTTCCCGAGCTGGTCGAACCGACTGCTAAGCGCGTCAAAGCCGCTGCTAATCGTGTCGAACCGATTGCCAAATTCATCGAACCACCGGTCAACGCGTGGCGCAAATTCGTCGAACTGCTCCGACGATGGCCCATACCCCTGCGATGGCCCGGCCTGTGGCGGTGAATTCGGCGGCGTATGGAAGTTGCCTCCGTGAATGGACGGCGGCACATAGTCAGAGCCCATGCCCCTCTTTTCGTCTTGCCGTGATCTAATAAAGAGCTAAGGGACGGACTCTGCCTCGTAATTGGCTTCGTTTGCTGCACGCCGGCCAAGAGGTCCTACAGCCACACGACGACTGCACCTAACGTCTACCCCGTCCATCAGTAGGGTCGCCACCCTATCGTACACATCGTCGTGTGGCCCATTGACCTCGAAGTCGCTGTACCGAAAATAGCCTGCGTCTCTTCTCCAGTCGGCCTTAGTAGACCTCGTACATCGGACCCGCGCGCCGTCTTGGCAACATCCACCAACTTCGGACATCCCTTCCGGGGCCAATATTTCGTGACCCACCGGCATATACGCGGCCTCGCATGCTCCCACTCTCTAAGTTCAGCGTATTTGTCAGCGATGTCCGGTATGCATTCATATGCTAATATCTGAAGACAAAGAAATAAATAATCTTAGCAAGCAAACAGACGAAACCCTAAACTCACAAAGTCATTCAAATATAAAACCCTAACCTGAAGTGGATGTACCAATCCACTGATCAGCTTACTGTCCTTATTATCGGCAAATCTCGTTTCAGTGACCGTAGTGCCGCTCTGAAAGCCACGGTGCCCCAAGGGTAACGCTCGAATGTCGCCGAGTCTTCGACTAAATAAACGATCCAAGAAGGAAGAGTGGTATCCTTCTTGGAAAGTCGAGGCAGCAAGACGTACCCCGCAAAGTGCAGGTTGGCCAACTTCAACTTCTCGTCATTGACGCGCACCGTGGAGTTGGCAGCCAACTCCTCCAACCGCTGCTTAACGTGCGACAATTTAATCGTCAGTGCCGTTTTTCTCGGGAAATGACGACGGACGAATTCATCCGTTGGGTTCACTGCCGGTTCGGCTGCGAACTTCAGCCCCGTGATTAGGCAATACTCCGTTTGTTTCTTCCCGAGGATCATCCAAAGCTCGTCACGATTGTGAAGCTGCGTCTGTCTCTTGATGAGATACCACAGCAGCTGCGCCGACAGATTGAAATTGGCGGCAGCATTGACGAGCCTGCCGAACGGACTCCCTTCCGTAAAAACTGCTAGCTCATCCTCGTTTAGCCAACCAACGATCTCCTGGCTCACGTCGCAGTATCGTGACGTGAGATGTAACCGGTAACCATGGTCATCGTCGCCTCCGGCAATTTGCTTCTTCAATTGAACCTAAAAATCAATAAGAAATAAATTAGACATGCTGCGGGAAAATTGCTTATTATTAGATAGGCCGACGCGCACGGGTCCCCTGCCATGCTGTGCGGGGACCCTGGGCTTACGTGTGGGTCTCTTGCACTTGCATGAAGGGTCCACAGCGCACATAGCACTGGACCCATGCATGCCAGCGCGGGGACCCTGGCAAAATAGTACGGGACCCGTGCTTACTAGCGCAGGGACCCGTGCTTATGCGCGAAGGACCTTGCTTTCACGCACGGGACCCTTCGCGCATAAGCACGGGTCCCGTACTATGTCGCCAGGGTCCCCGCGCTGGCACGCACGGGTCCCAACGTCTACATCGCCCGGAACCCCCGCGCAGCATAGCACGGGCCCCTGCGCTACCAAGCACGGGCCCCGTACTATGTCGCCAGGGTCCCCGCGCTGGCACGCACGGGTCTCCAGCGCTAGCAAGCACGGGTCCCGTGCTATGCTTTCTAGGGTTCCCAGCGAGACAAAGCACGGGTTAATTGGGGAGGACCCCTGCGCTTTCTCACGGATCCCTGAGATTCAAGGCACGGGTCCCCTGCCAGTGCAAGCACGGGTACCCTGCGGCCTAAAATTAGGGTCCCGTGCGATTGTATGCGACGGATTCTTCAAAAATTAAAAAAAATTACCTTCACTGTTTGGGATCTCGCCTGAACTGCCATGGATTCTGAGCTTCAAATTCAACTGTGAAGAATAAAGGTGTGAAGAGAAAGGGAGAAAGCTTGATCGATTTTGCAAATGGCCCGTGAAGTGAAAGGGTTCTTTCTTTATTTACTTTTGCTTTTTTCAGATTCCACAGTAAACCTCTGTGAAAAGCTGTAACTTTTCGTTAACTGTCGTTGATTGCCATTAAAGAAGGGTAGAATGGTCTTTTACGCAGAGTAAGTAAGGGTACATTGGTCTTTTACCATTTAGGAGGCTATTTTTTTAATGTTGACTATGTCAAAGGCCATTTTTTTAAATAATCCGATTTCAGGTTGTTATGGTGTTGTAAGAATTGTCGATCTACTCTAACTCGGACGTGAGGATGATGGCATAGATATGTAATTTTCCGCAATAGTTGAGGGCAAATGTGTCTTTTCGCACAAATGGATCCTTAACTCTAAGGCAAACTTGATATGAGTCCTTTAAACTTAAATTTAAAGCAATGGGGCCTGACTTCAAATGAAAATAACTTAAAAAGGCATGAAACATAATTTACTCATAAAATAAAGATGACTAAATGAACCCTAAAAAAATATGTATGTTATCGACTTGTGGTCTATAATGCATCCACACCCCTTCAAACATTTCCCTCCACAAGATAAAAAATAGTAATAATAACTGGAAAAAAAAATCCATTACGTGAAATATCAACAAGGAACGAAAAAGAAAATCAAATCTTTAAAAAAAGGCGAAAAAAAAAAAGAATAATCATGAAGAAGCAGATGTATAGGTTAAGTGAATAATCTCTGGACGAAATCATCAGTTCGTTTTTCAACTTCCATCAGAATGGCTGCAGTAATCAGCTTCAACGGATTGGCACTTCAATCCTCAAAGCCACACTCTTCATTCACGGGCAAGAAACTCAAAACTCTACGCAATCCCAAAGGCTTGTTTTTGCCCACTTCAAGACCCAAGAATCTACTAGTTTTTGCTTCTGCAACTGACGTTTTCAGCTTAGCACCCGATCTTTTTCTTGGTGTCGGCGTTGGGTTGCCTTGTACGGTCATGGAATGTGGAGATATAATCTACAGAAGCACCTTACCAAAGTCTAATGGGTTTACCGTTACCATCCCTGGCGTGATTTTGGCTATGGGCACACTCTCTTACCTATGGGCCACGCCTGGCGTTGCACCCGGTTTCTTTGACATGTTTGTTCTCGCCTTTGTTGAAAGAATATTTCGGCCTACTTATAAGAAGGTTCTGAGAACCATTTCATGTGTTTTTTTTCCTCTTTTCCTTTTCTCTTTTGTGTTATTATGATTCAAATCTATGAGTTATCAATGTTGATAGGATGATATCGTATTGGGGAAGAAGCTGGGAGAGGGGTCTTTTGGAGTTGTGTATAGGGCTGCGTTAACCAAAAAGTCCTCATCAAAGGTACGAGGTTTGAACTTAACAGTTTTTGGCTATTCTTTGAAACTATGGATTCTTACGAGTTAACCCTTTTTCTTTTTTCATGTGTTGTGTGTATTCTTCCTATAAGGCTGAGGAAATAGTGGTAAAGAAAGCTACAGAATATGGAGCAGTTGAGATATGGATGAACGAACGTGTAAGAAGAGCTTGTTCAAACAGTTGTGCTGAGTTCATCTATGGTTTCCGTGAGGTTGCTACTGCGATGCTTATCTATTTCAACCATAAATTATACAGTCATGAGTCAACTTTACTTATAGCAAATCTATTTTGTGATCAGAATTCTTCAAAGAAAGGACCCGAATACTGGCTCCTATGGAAGTTTGATGGCGAAGCCACGCTCGCCGATTTAATGCAGAGTAAAGAGTTCCCTTACAATGTTGGTACTTCAACTTTCTCGAACGTGAACTTAGATCTTTTTATCATTATTTCCTCGATTTGAATGGTTTAATGCATATGTGTTCTCAAGGTGGAAGCTATGATTCTCGGAAAGGTACAAGACTTGCCTAAAGGCATAGAGAGGGAAAACAGAATCATACAGACAATCATGAGACAGATCTTATTTGCATTGGACAGTCTGCACTCAACAGGGATTGTTCATAGAGATATTAAGCCCCAAAACATTATTTATTCTCAAGGTAAGGGTACTTACAGTTAAATAAATCCCATGATTTCATTTTCCTGATAAATAAGATCGGCTAATAGAACAGTCAAAAAAGCAGGTTCGAAGACATTCAAGATTATCGATCTTGGAGCAGCTGCTGATCTTAGAGTAGGGATAAATTACATTCCAAAAGAATTTCTCTTAGATCCCAGGTATATATTCATTTATGCACGCATATGAGTATGTATATACATATGTCATGAATTAGTAAGTTTCGATTTTCTTGACTTAGTATAGTTGGATGATTTAATTTAACAGATATGCTGCGCCTGAACAATACATTATGAGCACTCAGACACCTTCGGCCCCTTCAGCCCCCGTCGCCACAGCTTTATCCCCCGTGTTGTGGCAGGTCTTATGTTTTTCTTGTTGATAGTATTATCCCATTCCCGATATGGGTAAATACTATCGGTCCATTGATGGTATGCGGAATTCGATGTGCAAAAGAAAATAAAAAGTGTAATATGATACGCACCGAACCATTATACGTTACGCGAAGTGTATCGTACCATTACGCTTTTCCTATTCTTTTCCACATTGACTTCTGCATACCAAACACACCCGATAATACTAGCAGATGGTTAACTGTCAGTCATTTTTTTTTTCTCTTTTTCAGTTGAATCTCCCCGATAGATTCGACATCTACAGTGCTGGCCTGATGTTCTTACAGATGGTATGTAATTAAGCAAACATCTTTTAGTCATTCATCAGTTACTCTCATGTCCTGAATATATGGGTATGTTGCTTCACTTGCTGTGAATTTCCAGTTCATATCTATCTATATATGTACTTTCAAACCGCTTCATTCACTTTTAAACCACATTTGATATATATAATTAGCGGTATTAAATTTGTCAGGCATTCCCTGGCCTAAGAAGCGACGGAGCACTGATTCAATTCAACCGTCAGCTCAAGAAATTGGACTACGACCTAACCACATGGAGACGAAACTTCGAACCGCGGGCTGGACCCGAGCTCAGGCGCGGGTTCGAGTTGTTGGACTTGGACAATGGAATTGGTTGGGAGCTTCTAACAGCTATGGTTCGTTACAAAGCTAGACAAAGGATCAGCGCAAAAGGAGCTTTGGCTCATCCCTATTTCGACAGGGAAGGCCTATTGGCTCTATCTGTTATGCAGAATCTGAGGATGCAAATATTCAGAGCGACTCAGCAAGATTACAGCGAGGCTGCAAAGTGGATCATTCACCTCATGGCAAAGTCGGGGACTGACAAGGAAGGTGGATTCACCGAGGCTCAGCTTCAAGAACTTAGGGTTAGTACTCAGTTCTTCCTATGGTTGATATTCTTGTTTAATATATTTGTACAAATGTATGTATCTTTGTTTGGGGGATAGGAAATTGAGAAACCGAAGCAAAAGTCGAGCCCACAAAGGAATGCTCTGGCGTCGGCGCTTCGTCTGCAGCGGAAGATTATAAAGACGATAAATGAGAGCGTCGATGAGCTGACGGGTCAAAGGAAGAGCTTGTGGTGGAGCCGATGGATCCCCAGAGAGGAATGAGAGAAAGAAACAGTTGGTTTAGTTTTTTTTCCCTGTAAATATAAAGATACGTATGTTGCTTCTTACATTTAACAGATGTATACGTTCAGATTCAGACTATCAAAAGGAGGCAGACACGGTAAATTATCACAGTACTGATGGTGTATTATCTTTTACAACCACAAAGCATATGGGCCTTTAGCAGGCAATGACCGCTGAGCATTTTATAGGTAACAACAATTACTAGTGAAAACAAACAGCATAAAGGCGAGAAAACCCGGCAAAAAAAATCGATCCAAAATGGAACAAAAATTCTACTGAGATCAAACAAAGAAACCAGAAAACCAAATCATAGAAAATGAAGGAATAGAGGAAGTTAGGACGATAAGCAAGCACTAAATGAACTTGATGCCGTCGGGAGATTTGATCTACAGCCCGGTCGCGGACCGCCTTCTTCTTAACGAGAAAATCGCCAAACCTCTGCGGATTGCTGCATGCGTATCAAATGAGGGAGTGATGTTTTTTTCCTCCTGCCTTGGTCAGGAGTGTTGGGAAATCCGGTCGTACCGAAATTCCACCCAAGATCCGTCGCGGAAATATAAACATGAGAAAATAACAACACAAAGATTTAACGTGGAAAACCCTCTGTTAACGAAGAGGGAAAAACCACCTGGGCAACAAGGCCGCAGAAAATCCACTATGTGAATATTACAATCACACAATTCTTCTACGCTCGCCTACACCCAAAACCCGACAACAACGACCCGAAAGTTATTTCACCCGCTAACCCAAACTCTCACCCAAAGGGAATTTTCCTAGAGTTAATTGTTAACACAAATAACTTTCTAATGTGTTGGTGTACCTGTAATCCAAGGTATAGCCCTCCTTATATAGGAGAGGGAACCCTCATGCCTTCCTGTCGTTTCCGATGTGGGACAGTGACAAAGGCACAACTTGGGCCCAAGCCCAACAATCTCCACCTTGTGACTTTGTCCATCTTGACACCTTTACTTGGCGAAGATCCACATAGCTTCCGCTACCATGCTCCACCATAAAAGCATATCCAGTTGGAATCACATCCAAGCATTTCTTCGGCCCATGTCGAAATAACCTTGCTGAAATCTATGGTGCAACTTCCACGCTTGGCTTGCCAGGAAGTTCATCAGCCCTCGACACGAAATTTCCACCACACACCTTGCATCAACGCCAAAACAATGCCCGTGTGTAAACTGTGGACCCGCTAATAGTAACGCGCCCTCTCTCATGACACTTAGCGACATGCCATAAGGACGCCCTTGTCTCTCTCAGAAAAACTCATCCGTGGAGAGAGAGACAAAATTAGCGTCTTTCTCGGTATCTCCACTTACCGACTTGGAGCTGCTTGCCGAACCTGCTCCACCTTTCTGACAATTTCTTTTCACGTGCCCAGATTGTCCACACGTCCAATAAATCGCAGCTTGTTTCCCCTTGGAGTTCCTCTTCTTTCCGCCACCGGCGAACAAAGCTTGATCTTCCGGTGAATTATTCCGTCCACCATCTAGCCTTCTCTCCTCCGCAAGAAGTCTAGGTTTAACCTCGCTCTGATACCACTTGTTGGGAAATCCGGTCGTACCGAAATTCCGCCCAAGATCCGTCGCGGAAAATAAACAGGAGAAAATAACAACACAAAGATTTAACGTGGAAAACTCTCTGTTAACGAAGAGGGAAAAACCACCCGGGCAACAAGGCCGCAGAAAATCCACTATGTGAATATTACAATCACACAATTCTTCTACGCTCGCCTACACCCAAAACTCGACAACAACGACCCGAAAGTTATTTCACCCGCTAACCCAAACTCTCACCCAAAGGGAATTTTCCTAGAGTTAATTGTTAACACAAATAACTTTCTAATGTGTTGGTGTACCTATAATCCAGGGTATAGCCCTCCTTATATAGGAGAGGGAACCCTCATGCCTTCCTGTCGTTTCCGATGTGGGACAGTGACAAAGGCACAACTTGGGCCCAAGCCCAACAAGGAGGGTGTCCTCTTTTAGGTGGGTGGACAGTTATAAGAAAGTAAAAATAATAATGGAAAACCGTGTCGACGCATGGTGCACCCTTGCAGTGACTATCGTATTCATAATTCGTAGGGACGCTACCTCTCATCCAACATTTTCTGGCTTCGGTTACCACACTATCATCATGCTCCTCACACGTTCTTCCCACGACCCCACGTTTTGTTTCCTCATCCTATACTCCACGTTCCTTTTACCGCGTGCCAAGTCGAGATTGTGCGAGGCCACAACCCTCGTTTCCCTCACCGCCAGACATCGTGGTTGATCGTGGGGCTTCTCTGTTAGGAATATCTTTTTTATCTCATCGAATAACATAAGACAATTTTGAGGCGTGAAAGTTTCAACTTTCCTAGAGACAATATTGCCTCCGATATGGATAACTTTCAAAGGCAATTTTCTTCGGGATACAACAAAGCAAAATATTTCTTTTGCAGAAAACTTAGAAGTATTGTGTAGATATATTCAAGACTAATGCATGTATTTATAGGACTTCAAACCAAATGATACATTATTTCTGAAAGGTTTGTACTCCTTTAAATATATTGCAACTATTGAATCAACTATACCATAAAAATAAATAATAATATTTTTTTTCTTTTCAAAACTAAAACTTTACATTAATCCCCAACTAGGTTTAGTTTTTCCTTTTTCACAATCTTCACAATAAAAAACACGCATAACTGAATGTATCTATCGACTAAACCTTCCATTAGTGTATGAATCTTAAAGAAAAAAGTGCATGGTGTCCGCAGATTAAACTAATACTCTATTTAGAGTCGAAGAAACGACACACATGACTCTTATTTATTTTCTTCATAGAAACAACGCTTATGAGACTTTTTCGGCCATGTGTTAATCATCTTCATGAACATTTTCAAGAAAACACCACTTTTCATGTTCCTTGATAGCGGCACCACTTCTATGTTCATATAGGTTGAGTTACATCATTCCGCTGTTATTCAAACATCTATGATTTAATTCAATTAAGATATATCATCCTTTCACCTAACAACCAATATAATCATTTATGTAGGATGATTTTAGTGCTACCAGACACATGACCATGGGCGGAGCCAGAAGAGTATTTGATGGTAGGCATAAAAATAAAATAAAAATGACAAAAATGACAATAGAAAAAATAAAAAATTACCTGCTAAGAAAATCCTGATGGCTTCAATTCTTGCGACTGGTGCATAGGTCTCGTCGTAATCGATTCCTTCCTATTGATTGTATCCTTTTGCTACCAGCCTAGCTTTATTTCGGATCACAACTCCTTGCTCGTTCTTCTTGTTCTTAAAGACCCATTCAGTACCTATTATGGTTTTCCCAGCTGGTCTGGCACTAAGTTCCAGACTTCCAGCCTTTCGAACAGGTTGATTTCCTTCTGCATTGCGATGATCCAATCTGGGTCGGCAAGGGCTTCAGCTACTTTGCTAGGCTCCTTTTGATTGAGAAAGTAGGAGTAAAGAATTTATCGTTGAGGCGCGAGTAGTTACACCAGTGAAGGGATCGCCAATTATCTGCGAGTTTGGGTGTGCATTGGTTCACTTTCTTGTATGAGGTTGCGATGATTCAGCTACATTGGTACCCGTCATTGTTTCTTCGCTTTGAACAGTCTGATGTTCTGTAGGCTCTGCAGCTTGGGGTAGTACGGCCTCTACTGAAGAAATTTCTATTGTCGAATTAGTGGGTTGGGGAGAGTCTGCTTCTGAACTAGAGATAATCTCAGTATCAGTTGGAAGTTCATTGACGTCATCAATGTGGAGATTTTCCAACGTGGGAGGAGAATTATCATTGCTTGGTGCTGCAGAAGTTGTTGGAGCGGTGGGTGGCGGTTGTCTTGAAAAGAGATCCTCAAATAAAAGATCGAGTTCCATATCGGTCAGTGTATTGGAGTTTGAAGGTTCACCCACCGAAGAGGTTGTTGGTTGATCTTTTGTCAACTCTCGTAGAAGTCCGGGTTCTGGACTGATTTGTACAGAAACTACTCGTCTACTTCATCAAACGTCAAGTTGATGCTTTCCATGACTGACCTTTTCTCTTTGAGGTATACTCGATAGGCTTTGGAAGTTGTCGAGTATCTGTGGCGACCCTACTTCCTAATTAGGTTAATTGGCGGATTTCCGCAACGAAAGTCGCGGAGGACCCGATTTTTAAAAACTTTTTAATGAAAAATAATGTACATATATGTACTAAGTCGGGTCTACAAAAATACGTCGATATAATACATCGGGCCGAAGTCCCAAAAATCTAAACCCGACTATCTTACGCCTCTCCACAGGTCGCGTCCCATGTACCGCTCCGCCCTCAAAAGCCCATGGAGTCACCGCCACCAGCCAGCCTACAGCTAACCCGGACACGCATCGGTGTCGGGCTCAGTCTTACCTACAAAAATAATACCCTGAGCAAAATTGCCCAGTAGGTGGTAGTAAAACATGCAATGCGTGCGTGCACTCAACCCAATCCCAAAACCTCACATCATAATAATGCACGCTCGAATCAATCTCACATCTCATCACATAACAGGGCCCTAGGCTAGACTCAGCACCCACGCGCGCAATGGCAAAGTACGCCATAAACCATGCGGTAGCCTACGCCGGCCGTGCCAGGTCGCTCCTTCCGCACACAATCTCAACCCGACGACTTTTCCCCGAGTGGCCTACCACCGACCCGGGTAGACAGGAATCTCACATCTGTCGGCCGTCCCTGAGCCATATAATTTCCGGTGGTGCGCACCTCGGGTGGCTCAATCCCGAGTAGATGGGTGTCGCAAACCCCCTCTCCCACCAGGTGCTACACGAGTCTAACCTCGACGACCAATAAAGGTCACTCTACCCCACTCAACCGACACCGTACAAATACGGTTCCATTATCTCTCTCGTGCATGTCGTGAAATGCACACATAATAAATCCTATGAAACACATGCACTGAAACCACATAATCTGTATAAATACTAACCTGGCCGAATGTTTTAAAATCCAAAAATAATATTTATAATCTAAAATATGGGTTGACCCGAAAATATAAGTTATAACACGAAAATATTTTATTTAAAAGCGATTTGGGCTTAAGACCATTTTATTCAAAACATTTGGGCCTAAAATAGGGCAAAAGCCCAAAAATACTGTCGGTCAATGCACACAAAAATCGGTCAAAGCCCAATTCAAATCGCCCGAAACCCACTTGGTCAACCCGCGAAAGCCGAGTCAACACCCGATTTCGTGAGACTTTCGGCGATTTCGCAAATCGTCCGATTTAACGCTCGAAGCCCGATTTGAATCTCGCGAATCGCCCGATTTCTTCACAGGAATCACCCCGCGATTTGAAATCGGCCCGCGAAACCCAAAATTGGCCCGACACTCTCTCGCCACTCGCGAAATGCTTCAGCCCGCGAAACACGAGCTCTGGCCCGCAAAACCCAAAATCGGCCAATCCTATCTCTTGAAAATCATTTTCACCCGATTTGTAAACTAAATACAGGCTCGCGAATTAAAAATCGTCCGAAACCTTCAAATCGCCCGATTTACTGTTCTATCGGACTCATCTTCATATAAAACCCTAAAATTTTCCAGAAACTTAACAAGTTCTTCATCGAATAAACACATCAGTTAAATCATCCAGTCCAGGAACTCATATATTGAGTTCAAAATCACGTAATATCACATAGGAACATATCACGAAATTTATAAAAATCATAAAACTTAAAACTTTGAATTCAATTGGCCTTCCAATCGAATTCTAACCATTTTGAGGAAAATCGTACGGGTTGTAGGGGTTTAAAACCACCTACCTAGCCTCCAAGCCTAATTTTGATTAATTCCCTAGGCTGAAAATTCGATCAAGCTTGCTAGGATCTGCTCCTCCTTCGTATTTTCTTCTTTCGGCTTAATGAAATTTCATCAAACCATGTAAGGTGTTAACACGTTAGCTTATAGAATATTTATAAGTTAATTCGAAATGTTAGCTTACCAAAAATATTCTCCGCCCCTCTCGTTCCTTTCACCTTTTGTTCTTGGAAAATACAAGTGAGGATTACTTATTGAAGTTCTCGGTTATCACTTAGGGTGTGTGACTAACCTTTCAAATCGTAAGTCTATCTTTGCCAAGCATGTAAGTATATCCCTTCAACGTGGCTTTCCTTTGATATTAAGTAACGATTTCTATTATCCTTGCTCACTTTTACTTTTGATTGGTTGTTTAAGGTGGTGAGACTCTAACCTCAAAGTAGGTGATCACACACCTACGTGATTTTCCATGCTTGATTAATTAATAATTGGTTAATTAATATCCCTATATTTGGGCCTTAATATTTGACTTGGGCCATTTTCTTTATAAATTACTTGGACTTTCTAAACAATTTCGGCCCAACTAATAATTTTCGGTTTGCTCCCGAAAATTTGGTTTCGTTCGAAAATCATCTTCATTAATTTCGAACATTACAAAAATAATCCCGTACTAATTTTACGGGTATTACATCCTCCCCCCTACAGAAATTTCGTCCCCGAAATTTAAGTCGTCGAAAACAACTCGGGGTATTTCTCGCGCATTTCATCTTCTCGTTCCCAAGTGGCTTCTTCGACCGCTTGGTTTCGCCACAGCACCTTCACTAGGGGGATGTTCTTGTTCCTAAGTCGTTTCACTTCGTACATCAAAATCTCTACCGGCCTTTCTTCATAGCTCAGGTCCGATTTCAATTGCTGATGAAGCGTCTCACTTCGTAGCACATGACTCGGATCCGGAACGTACTTCCGTAACGTAGATACGTGGAAGACGTCATGGACTTGCGCTAAAAAGGTCGGTAATTCTAGCTGGTACGCTACTTCACCGACTCTTTTCAAAATATTGAAAGGCCCTATATATCTTGGACTTAACTTCCCCTTCCGTCCGAATCTCTTAACTCCTTTCATCGGTGATATTTTCAAGAAGACTTGATCGCCTTCTTCAAATTCCAACGGCCTTCGTCTCTTATCCGCGTAACTCTTCTGACGACTTTGGGCCGTTTGCATTCTCTCCCGAATTTTATTAACAACTTCGGTCATTTCACGAACCATTTCGGGACCTAACAGCAGTTTTTCGCCGATTTCGTCCCAATGTACTGGGGATCGACATCTACGCCCATACAAGGCTTCGTAAGGTGCCATCCCGATCGTTGCTTGATAGCTGTTATTGTATGAAAATTCGATCAGTGGGAGATACTTACTCCAGCTTCCACGAAAATCCAGAACGCACGCCCTTAACATGTCTTCGAGCGTCTGGATCGTTCGTTCCGATTCTGTCTGGGGATGATAGGCTGAACTAAACGACAGTTTAGTTCCTAAAGCTTTCTGTAAACTTACCCTGAATTGGGACAGAAATCTCGAGTCTCGATCTGAAACGATCGACATCGGAATTCCATGGAGTCTCACTATTTCTTGGATGTACAACTCTGCGTACTTATCCATGGAATAGGTCTGATTAATCGGTAGAAAGTGGGCAGATTTCGTCAATCTATCAACGATTACCCAAATTGCATCATGTCCTTTCACCGTCTTGGGTAATCCGATGACAAAATCCATTGTTATGTGGTCCCACTTCCATTCGGGAACCGTCAATGGTTGTAACATTCCTGCCGGCCTTTGATGTTCTGCTTTGATCTGTTGGCAGGTCAGGCATCGACTTACGAACGTAGCAACGTCTCTTTTCATTCCAGGCCACCAATAGTTCATCCGTAGATCCCGATACATCTTCGTGGCACCAGGATGCACCGAGTAGATTGTCGCATGTGCTTCTGTCATCAATGTTCGGCGGATGTCTTCGTCTTTTGGCACATACAGGCGACCTCTGAATCGTAAACTTCCGTCTCCTTGGAATTCGAATTCCGACGGAACATCTTCATCTCGTTCATCTCGAACCTTCAAATACAGCTCGTCTACTTTTTGCACTTCAATGATCCGATCTAACAGCGTCGGTTTGAGGGTCAACGCTGCCAGTCTCATCTCAATCTCCCCGAAGTGAATTACTTCTACTCCGAGTTGGCATAATTCAGCACTTACAGTTTTCCGGCTCAATGCGTCTGCGACTACGTTAGCTTTTCCTGGGTGATAGTTTATCACACAGTCGTAGTCCTTCACTAGTTCGAGCCATCGTCTTTGCCTCATATTCAACTCCTTCTGTGTGAAGAAGTACTTTAGGCTCTTGTGATCTGTGAAGATCTCGCACCTTTCTCCGTACAGATAGTGTCGCCAGATTTTTAGAGCAAACACTACTGCGGCGAGTTCAAGATCATGGGTGGGGTAATTCTTCTCATACGGCTTCAACTGTCGGGAGGCGTAAGCAATTACCTTCCCATTCTGCATTAATACGCACCCCAAGCCATTCTTCGAGGCGTCACTATATATCGAAAATCCTTCAGTACCCGAAGGTATTGCTAAGACTGGAGCAGTCGTCAGTCTTTTCTTCAGCTCCTGAAAACTTTGCTCGCATTCTTCAGTCCACTTGTACGGAACGTTCTTCTTCGTCAGGTTTGTGAGCGTCGAGGCTATACTGGAAAAATCTTTGATGAACTTACGATAGTATCCAGCAAGACCAAGAAAACTTCTAACCTCCGTGGGAGTGGTTGGTCGCGGCCATTTGTCTATTGCTTCAATGTTGTTGGGGTCCACTGAAATTCCATCTCCCGAAATAATGTGCCCCAGAAAAGCCACTTGTTCCAACCAGAACTCGCATTTCTTGAATTTATCGAATAATTGCTTCTCTCGGAGAATTCCAAGGACCGTTCTCAGGTGTTCCTCGTGTTCTTCTTTGGTCTTAGAATAAATGAGAATATCGTCAATAAAGACGATGACGAAGCGGTCCAGAAAATCTTTAAACACTCGGTTCATCAGATCCATGAAAGCAGCAGGAGCATTCGTTAGCCCGAAAGGCATGACCAAGAATTCATAGCGGCCGTACCTCGTGCTGAACGCAGTTTTGGGAACATCCGTCTCACGGATCCTTAATTGATGATAACCAGAACGTAGGTCAATCTTCGAGAATACCGTCGCCCCTTGTAATTGATCAAATAGATCGTCTATCCTCGGCAACGGATACTTATTCTTGATCGTGATTTTATTGAGCTCACGATAATCGATGCACATCCTCATCGACCCGTCTTTCTTCTTAACAAAAAGTACTGGGGCTCCCCAAGGCGAGAAACTGGGTTGAATAAAACCGTTTTGCATCAAATCTTCTAATTGCTCCTTTAGTTCTCGTAACTCGTTCGGCGCTAACCGATACGGAGATTTAGAGATCGGGGCAGCTCCCGGTACAAGATCAATAACAAATTCAATTTCCCGATTTGGTGGTAATCCCGGTAGATCCTCGGGGAATACCTCGGGGTATTCATTTACTACTGGAACCTCCTCAAGCTTCGGCTGGGAAGATTCCTCGGCTTTCACCGCGAAGATCAGGAACGATTCGCAACCCGTAATCACGAGTCGTTGAGCTTTCAAAGCAGAAATCCGAGGGATGGTCTTACCATTCTTCTTTCCTAAAAATTCAAATTCCTCTCCCTCGGGTGATCGGAACCTAACTACCCTTTTCGAACAGTCAATGTTGGCCCCGTATTTCGAGAGCCAATCCATCCCGAATATGATGTCATAATCATTCATCGGGATTACTATTAAGTCCACCTCTAACTCTCTCCCCTCTATACTAACAGGACAATTTTCTACCACTAAATTCGTTCGAGTTAGATCTCCATGTGGTAGGGACACTACGAAATTACATAAGGATCGGGTGGGATAGATTCCCGCCCTAGTCACAAAATTGGCCGACACAAACGAATGTGTGGCTCCAGAATCGATCAGAATTGAAGACGGTACGTGAAAGATATTCAACGTACCAGTCACCACAGCTGGGTTCGCCTCCGCCTCCTCGTTTGTCAGCGTGAAAACACGCACAGGCACAGGTGGGGGTCGAATCAGATTCTGCGGCTGATTCTGCAGTCGAGGTTGACCTTCCGTGCAATTCCGTGCAGTGTGCCCAGTCTTTCCGCACCGGAAGCACTGTAGATTCTGCGCAGGTCGAGGTCCGTAGCAGATGCCGAAGTGATTTCTTCCGCACTGCTGACACTGTGGTGCTGGCATCACTAGTCGATAGGGAACGTTGGTTGGTCCCTGGCTAACATTCGGGCGCCACATCTGTTGGCCCGGTCGATTGCCTTTATTCTTCGGGCCCTTGCCGAAGAATTGCCATTTCTGACTGCTTCCTCCCTGCTGGCTCTCTCTCTTCCGGTTCGCTTCCTGGGCCTCTCTCACAACTCCTTCCGCCTGTTCGGCTATCAGCGCACGCTCTGTTGCTTGGCGGAATTCCAGCTGACGTACACCCGCTATACTCAAGTCTCGATAGAACTCGGGTTTCAGCCCTCTGAGAAATCTCGTCACCTTCAGCATGTTGGTCGCAACGAGATGCGGGGCAAAACGCGACAATTCCTCAAATCGGCGGATATATTCCGCCACTGGCATACGGCCTTGCTTCAGATTCATAAATTCGTACATCCGCTGCTCCTGGTCGTGATCAGTGAAGTACTTGTCGTAGAAAAGTTCTCTGAAGCGCTCCCACGACATAGTAGCGGGATCCTCTAACACCTTTACGGTGTTCCACCAGAACCGCGCGCTTCCCCGAAGTAGGGAAACGGCACACAACACCTTCTCATTATTCGGCACTCGGCTATACACAAAGAGATCTTCTATTGTGCCGATCCAATCCTCAGCCACTGCAGGGTTAGCGGCCTCGGCGAAGGTTGGGGGATTAAGTTTGCGGAATCTCTCCCCAATAATTTCAACACGATCAGGCTGCGGGGAAATGCGGCGCTCAGATGAGCTCCGGTGATTGATCAGGTCGTTGATTTGGTCGGACTGACGCTGGATCAGTTCAGTCAGACGGTGGATGGTATCTCTCTCGCGAGTCAAGGACTCAGGTTCGTCCCGCCGATTCGTTTCTCCTGCGAACTCTCGTCTAGGTCTACCCCTCGACATTCCCAGGTACTATATAACATATAAATACGTAATTAAACACATAATCACATCGAAACACGTAATACCTACAGGCAAGGCTGGTTCTCCCGGCTTCTGAGCGGCAGTACATGGACAGTCTTCAGAATCTAAAACCTAATGCTCTGTTACCACCTGTGGCGACCCTACTTCCTAATTAGGTTAATTGGCGGATTTCCGCAACGAAAGTCGCGGAGGACCCGATTTTTAAAAACTTTTAATGAAAAATAATGTACATATATGTACTAAGTCGGGTCTACAAAAATACGTCGATATAATACATCGGGCCGAAGTCCCAAAAATCTAAACCCGACTATCCTACGCCTCTCCACAGGTCGCGTCCCATGTACCGCTCCGCCCTCAAAAGCCCGTGGAGTCACCGCCGCCAGCCAGCCTACAGCTCACCCGGACACGCATCGGTGTCGGGCTCAGTCTTACCTACAAAAATAATACCCTGAGCAAAATTGCCCAGTAGGTGGTAGTAAAACATGCAATGCGTGCGTGCACTCAACCCAATCCCAAAACCTCACATCATAATAATGCACGCTCGAATCAATCTCACATCTCATCACATAACAGGGCCCTAGGCTAGACTCAGCACCCACGCGCGCAATGGCAAAGTACGCCATAAACCATGCGGTAGCCTACGCCGGCCGTGCCAGGTCGCTCCTTCCGCACACAATCTCAACCCGATGACTTTTCCCCGAGTGGCCTACCACCGACCCGGGTAGACAGGAATCTCACATCTGTCGGCCGTCCTTGAGCCAAATAATTTCCGGTGGTGTGCACCTCGGGTGGCTCAATCCCGAGTAGATGGGTGTCGCAAACCCCCTCTCCCACCAGGTGCTACACGAGTCTAACCTCGACGACCAATAAAGGTCACCCTACCCCACTCAACCGACACCGTAAGGTGTCACCGTACAAATACGGTTCCATTATCTCTCTCGTGCATGTCGTGAAATGCACACATAATAAATCCTATGAAACACATGCACTGAAACCACATAATCTGTATAAATACTAACCTGGCCGAATGTTTTAAAATCCAAAAATAATATTTATAATTTAAAATATGGGTTGACCCGTAAATATAAGTTATAACACGAAAATATTTTATTTAAAAGCGATTTGGGCTTAAGACCATTTTATTCAAAACATTTGGGCCTAAAATAGGGCAAAAGCCCAAAAATCAATACTGTCGGTCAACGCACACAAAAATCGGTCAAAGCCCAATTCAAATCGCCCGAAACCCACTTGGTCAACCCGCGAAAGTCGAGTCAACACCCGATTTCGTGAGACTTTCGGCGATTTTGCAAATCGTCCGATTTAACGCTCGAAGCCCGATTTGAATCTCGCGAATCGCCCGATTTCTTCACAGGAATCACCCCGCGATTTGAAATCGGCCCGCGAAACCCAAAATTGGCCCGACACTCTCTCACCACTCGCGAAATGCTTCAGCCCGCGAAACACGAGCTCTGGCCCGCAAAACCCAAAATCGGCCAATCCTATCTCTTGAAAATCATTTTCACCCGATTTGTAAACTAAATACAGGCCCGCGAATTAAAAATCGTCCGAAACCTTCAAATCGCCCGATTTACTGTTCTATCGGACTCATCTTCATATAAAACCCTAAAATTTTCCAGAAACTTAACAAGTTCTTCATCGAATAGACACATCAGTTAAATCATCCAGTCCAAGAACTCATATATTGAGTTCAAAATCACGTAATATCACATAGGAACATATCACGAAATTTATAAAAATCATAAAACTTAAAACTTTGAATTCAATTGGCCTTCCAATCGAATTCTAACCATTTTGAGGAAAATCGTACGGGTTGTAGGGGTTTAAAACCACCTACCTAGCCTCCAAGCCTAATTTTGATTAATTCCCTAGGCTGAAAATTCGATCAAGCTTGCTAGGATCTGCTCCTCCTTCGTATTTTCTTCTTTCGGCTTAATGAAATTTCATCAAACCATGTAAAATGTTAACACGTTAGCTTATAGAATATTTATAAGTTAATTCGAAATGTTAGCTTACCAAAAATATTCTCCGCCCCTCTCGTTCCTTTCACCTTTTGTTCTTGGAAAATACAAGTGAGGATTACTTATTGAAGTTCTCGGTTATCACTTAGGGTGTGTGACTAACCTTTCAAATCGTAAGTCTATCTTTGCCAAGCATGTAAGTATATCCCTTCAACGTTGCTTTCCTTTGATATTAAGTAACGATTTCTATTATCCTTGCTCACTTTTACTTTTGATTGGTTGTTTAAGGTGGTGAGACTCTAACCTCAAAGTAGGTGATCACACACCTACGTGATTTTCCATGCTTGATTAATTAATAATTGGTTAATTAATATCCCTATATTTGGGCCTTAATATTTGACTTGGGCCATTTTCTTTATAAATTACTTGGACTTCCTAAACAATTTCGGCCCAACTAATAATTTTCGGTTTGCTCCCGAAAATTTGGTTTCGTTCGAAAATCATCTTCATTAATTTCGAACATTACAAAAATAATCCCGTACTAATTTTACGGGTATTACAGTATCCCACCGGTATCCCTTCGAATGCTTTTGGGTCAAGTTTGCCCCTATCTTCACGATCGTTGGCCACATAGCACTTGCATCCAAAAACTCTCAGGAAAGAGACGTCTGGCAATCTGCGATTGATCAACTCGTAGGGAGTTCTGTCGAACCTCCTGTGAAGGGAAGCTCGATTTGAGTAAAGCAAGCTGTATTCAGTGCTTCAGCCCATAAGAAGTGGGGTAATCCAGAGTGAATGAGGTGTGTTAGAGTTGTTGCTTCAACTAATGTCCTGTTCTTGCGTTCAACCACTACATTTTGCTGGGGTGTTTTTGCCGCTGCGAACTGTTGGGTGATTCTAAGCGATGCATAGAAGTCGCTGAGCTTTTTGTTTTTGAATTCGGTCCCATTGTCAATTCTGATGATTTGGATACTTAGTTGGTAGAGGTTTTGTGCGGTTTTGATGAACTCAATGATTAGACCTGTTAGGATATGCCCTCGAATGCTATACGAGGATTAGATTGTATAGGGCATTAGCTTATTTATCATTCGACCTTTTATGTAATAAGATATTTTTTGTGTGTTTATTGAAAGGCGTTGTTCGTTTATTGGATATAAGAGTACTTTACTAAGCATCCGGTAAAGCAATAAATGAACAAATCCAAATGTGTCGAGTTGAGTCACTGTTCTCGATGAGTACGAGAGAGGAAGGCACCACTGGACTCTTAACCTCGAGCATTAAAAGTCTGTAAGCCTTAGGCTCCAGTTGGGTGCTGGATAACCGATTACGGCTTATTTGTCGATGACCTATCGAGTGCCGATACCCCCTTGGAAGCGGAGGTCATGACTTGTGATGCGAGTCGAATCAAGGGATTGAATCGTCTCATGGACACTGACTCACGGGTCGTACGGTCGAACATGGCTTATTACTCAAGGAGTGTCTATGACTGACGACAACACTATAGTAGCCTACGTGAACCTTAGACCGAAATGGGCTTTGGCGGAGTTGACTTCGAAGTCTCGACTGTCACTGGTTCCCCTTGACCCGATTTGTTGTTGCATGGGTCAGCGGGCCAGAAGCGGTCTTGATGACGATTTGTGATTGCCGGGCTTAGACCGCCGAGTACGGATTCATAGTCTCGCAAGTAATCGAGATAAGTGTCCTATGAGGACGGCGATGGGAAATTACGAAATCCTTGGCCAAGGTATTGAACTAACTCATGTTAGACATGGAGGGTAGTTTGGTAATTTGCCTCGTCCCCGTTTTATCATAGAATCGAGTATAGTGAGTTTGACATAGACCATGGCTCTCACTCGATTGGGACACAGCTGAAGGGTTTATACGTAGTACTATAATCTATAGTAAGGTTCTCGAATAAAGACTGGGTCGAAATTCGCACTCGAATTGGGTTACGGTCCGGTACTGCGGGATTGGCTAGGTAACTGCCGGACTCTTGGATTCCTCCCTTGCCGATTGAGTCGAACCTAGAGAGTCGGGCTTAAAAAGGATCATCAAAGTGTACTGATAAGGAGAGAAAGTGCTTTGGGCATTAACGGGCCTTGGGCCGTTGGGCCGCGCCTTAGTGGGCCTCGGGCCGTTTAATGGACCGAAGTCGGACTTCGTATGAAACTAACTTTGAGACTTGGGCTTGGCCAAGTGCTTAAAAGGCTTGAGGTAAAATTGAAATTGGACCCTAAGCTAATTTTCGAATTATGCCTTGGGAATTAATTTCGAAAATTAAATATAAATATAGAAATAATGTATTTGGAATATTATTTATTTTAAGGTGAAAATTTCGAAATTAATCTTGGATTAAGTTTCGAATTTTATACTATATTTACATATACTTAGTTTGACTTAGTATTTAAGTTAGTTGTCTAATTATGGTAAGTATCCTTATATGAATTTTGAATTTAATAAGGGAGAGAAAGATATGGCAAAATCTCTCCACTTAAGGAGCAAAATCGAAAACCATATCTTTGAGATATCCTAGGGATTTCCAAATATATCATAGTATAAATAGGGCAGCCCTATTTCATAATTTGGTGTGAAAATTTCGTCCATAACAAAGGCACAAAACACATACCGAAAAAAATACTTTTCTCCCACGCGACGGCTGGGTTCTCTCTAGCCATCTTTAGAGAACTGATTCTGTGGTACACTGCGAGGTCGGCGTGACGATCTAGTGCCATCCACCACCATCGACGAAGTCTTGAAGAAAAGGACGAGGAGCTGCCACTCGCTTCAACTGGTAATTCTACACGGGTTTGACCCGCCCTATTACATGTCTATGTGTTACTATTCTGATCCGAGCAACGAGGGCAATAAGGGAACCCGGAAAATTTTTGTTGTGCACCGTACCCGAGGATGTGGCGTCTCCGGGAGACACCGGGTAACCCAACAGCGGTATCAGAGCGGGCGCTCCTGATCAGAATCACAACGTGTTTAAATTGAAACGAGGCGCGTGAGAGACGATCGAAAAGCCGACACGGTTCGACCATCGTTGGGCTGCTGATGCATCGTTTGCCAACCCACGGCCACCAACTCGTGCGGTACAGACCGACGATCAACCACGAACCGGACAGGGACCCGCGCGACGGCGGGACCCGGGCAGCCACACGTTGCGCGCGGGCTGCGTGCGCTGTAACTGCGGTACAGCCGCGGGATCGGGGTGCTTTGAGCAGGCCCGATCAGCCTCGAACCTTGGGTAAAGGAGTTGGATTCCTGTCTTCTATCATGCTTGAGATGTCTAGCATTGGGGAGTTTTGCGATTTGTTTCGAGTAAGTTGGCGTCGTATATTCCGCCCCAGTGTTAGCGTCTCGGGTGCATCTTGGACGCCGCTCGTCATACTAGTCCACCCCCCACGAAGCGTATGGCAGCAAGGGCGGTACATTCTGTGCGATTTGAGCATAAGTTGATATGTCACACTTACGCAGTTAAACCCAATAAGCGGGGTTAGCCGTGAGGGTCAATGACTGAGACTAAGATAGTTGAAACTCTTATTGGATAAGTTCGCGTTCGACGTGACTTCGATAAGATTAGATGAGTCAAATATTGCGTTAAAGGCTGAGGCGAGTCTAGTCGAGTCGGGAAATCAACTCCACTATGAAACTTTCAACGAGGTTTTTGAAACTCTTCTCGGGAGGATAGTTTTTCGAGAAAAATAGTGGGAGTCAAGCGAAACGAAAAGTCCTTCTTTGCGCTTGATGAATGATAAGATAAACCTAATTAGATCTTTATTTTCTGCAGCTTTACGTTTCTTTCTATTTACTGCAATGACGAACATAATTACTATGCTGCTTGAGAGAAACTGTTTGGTGGGACCAAACTACGTGGACTGGCTCTGTAACCTGAGGATAGTCCTAGGTATGGAGTCGCTGACTTATGTCCTCGATTCCCCCGTACCGCAAGTCCCAGGGACTGATGCCAGTGACGAAGACCGGGCTGCGTATGCCAAATGGCAGATAGACGAGCCAAAGGTCAAGGGCTATATACTTCTTTCCATGAGCAATGAGTTGCAGTGCACTCACTCGGAAATGGAAGTGGGCGCCATTTTGCTTCATTTGAAGGAGCTTTTTGGCGAACATTCTAGGAGTGCTCGCTATTCCCTGACGGAGCAACTCTTTCATTGCAAAATGGCTGAGGGTAGTGACGTCGGAGCGCATGTGCTCAAGATGATCGATTGGATCAAAAGACTCGAGGCACTGGACTTTATCATGGATAACGAACTCCAGAACGATCTTATACTTCAGTCGCTCCCACCTTCCTTCAATTCGTTCATCGTGAACTTAATCTGTACAAGGCCGAGATGACATTGACTGGGTTAATGAACCAGTTGTCGGCAGCGCAGACTCAGATGAAGAAGGTGAAAGGAAAGGAAGTTGTTCTTGTCGCGAATGCTAAGACTCGAGGGTCTAGTACAAAGAAAAAGTCGGACAAGCCCACTAAGCCCAAAGGACGAATTTCGAAAGGCAAGGCCAAGAAGAACGTGTTCAAAGGCGCCAAGCCAACGGACAAGTGCCTTCACTGCAATGAGCTTGGCCATTGGAAGTGCGATTGCCCGAAGCTAGCCGCTTCAGGTAAAGAACTTTACGTTTTGGAAACAAATTGTTCTATGACAGTATATTCCGCTTCATGGATCTTAGACTCGGGAGCTAGTGTCACATCTGTGTTCCGAACCAGGGTCTGGAACGAAGTAGGAAGCTGGCGGATCGAGAGATCATGATCAACGTAGGAAGAGGACATAGTATACCGGCGACCCACTTTGGATCAAGAACTCTCGTTTTATCTACTAGACATAGTTTACTGCTTTCCGGTTGTTTGGTTTTGCCCAAGGGGCTTAAGAATATTGTTTCTATTCTCTTTTTGAGCAGAAACGGTTATGAGTTCCGTTTTAGTAATAATATATGCAATATTTATTTTGGAAATAATTGCGTCAGAAGTGCAAGTTTACTGAATGTGTTGTATTACCTAAATATCGAAGATAAAATAAAAACAGTGAATACAGTCACCAACAAACGAAAATTGGAGTCGAACTCAAGACTGCTGTGGCATCTTCGACTCGGTCACGCTGGAGAACAGAAGATTCTTGAGTTGGAGAAAACCGGCGTTATAAAGCCGCTTGGGTCTGATCCCTATCCAACTTGTGAATCTTGTATCCTTGGAAAGATGACCAAGTCGCCCTTCACAGGGACTTTCACGAGAGCCGCAGAACTTCTCGGTTTGATCCACACGGATGTTTGCGGACCGTTCGGGGTAGCGGCTCGCGGTAACTTCCATTATTTCGTTACCTTCACTGATGATTACTCTCGCTTTGGCAAGGTGTATCTCATGAAGAATAAGTCTGATACTTTTGAATGGTTCAAAGAGTACAAGGCTTTGGTGGAAAATCAGACTGGAAAGAGCATTAAAGCCGTTCGATCAGATCGAGACGGCGAGTACATGAGCCTCGAGTTTGACGAGTTCTTGAAAGAGAACGGGATAATTTCACAGATGACACCGCCCGGAACACCACAGTTGAACGGTGTGTCCGAACGCAGAAATCGAACTCTGTTGGATAAGGTTCGATCTATGCTAAGCTATACAGACCTGCCCATATCGTTGTGGGGTCATGACCTGTTGACAGCGGCACACATTCTGAATAGATGTCCTACAAAGTCTGTCAATCGTATTCCGTATCAGATATGGACAGGACGAAAACCGAGCTTGAATCACATTAGAATTTGGGGTTGCCCCGCGTTTGTGAAAAAGCTCAAGATAGATAGACTGGAATCGAAGGCTGTGAAAGGACGTTTTGTCGGGTATCCTGAGGATTCCATGGGATACCAGTTTTACTTCCACGACGATCAGAGAATCGTTGTAGCCCTTCAGGCTCACTTTCTCGAAGAAGATTTCGTTCGAGAAGGTGGAGCGGGTCGCGAAGTAACTCTTGGAGAGTATTCAAAAGCGCTTTCACAAACTCCAGTGTCGGATGACACCGTAGAGCAGTCCGAGATGCAACCTGACTTGCGCAGGTCGGGTAGAGTATCTCGCCAGCCTGAGAGATACGGGGATGATCCACATTGAGCACGAGGTTGCTGCGATGGAAGGGCACATCGGAGACGATCCCACTACCTATGACCAGGCAATCAGGGATAAAGATTCGGAGAAACGGCTTAAGCTATGCAAGCCGAAATGGATTCTATGCACGAAAACCAAGTCTGGACTTAGTAGATCTCCCAGATGGTTTTAGACCCATTGGGTGTAAATGGATCTACAAGAGAAAGATAGGATCTGATGGATTGGTTGATACATACAAAGCTAGGCTTGTGGCGAAAGGGTACAGTCAAAAAGAGGGCATTGACTATGAGGAGACTTTTTCGCCTGTTGCTATGATGAAGTCCATTGGAACATTGCTTGCGATAGCTGCGCACTATGACTATGAGATCTGCACAAGAGAAAGATAGGATCTGATGGATTGGTTGATACATACAAAGCTAGGCTTGTGGCGAAAGGGTACAGTCAAAAAGAGGGCAAGCAATGTATATGGAGCAGCCCAAGGGTTTTACATCGCAAGGAGATGCTCATAAGGTGTGCAAACTGAACAAGTCCATTTATGGACTGAAACAAGCCTCCAGAAGCTGGAATCTTCGGTTCGATGAAGTGGTCAAGGGCCATGGATTCTTAAAGAACGAAGACGAACCTTGCGTCTACAAGAAAAGTAGTGGGAGCAAAATATCTTTCCTCGTATTGTACGTGGACGACATCCTTTTGATAGGAAATGATATTGGAATGCTCTCGATGGTGAAAGTGTGGCTTTCGACCGAATTCTCCATGAAAGACTTGGGAGAAGCTACCTACATCTTGGGGATTCGCCTTTATAGAGATCGAGCGAATCGTATGTTAGGAGTCTCCCAGGCCCTTTACTTAGAGAAGGTCCTGAAGCGATATAATATGGACAACTCTAAGAAAGGGTTCCTGCCTATGCGGCATGGGATTCACCTTTCAAAGGCTATGAGCCCTCAAAGTGAGTTGGAGCAGAAAGAGATGAATGGAATCCCCTATGCATCCGCGGTGGGTAGCTTGATGTACGCGATGCTTTGCACGCGACCTGACTTGGTGTACGCTGTGAGCATAGTCAGTCGGTTTCAGGCTGACCCTAGTAAGGAACATTGGACAGCAGTCAAGACTATCCTCAAGTACCTCAGACGGACTAAGGATATGATGCTGGTCTACGGTAATGGAGAATTGGAAGTGGAAGGGTATACGGATTCGAATTTCCAGTCTGACGTGGACGACCGAAAATTCACTTCAGGATTCGTCTTTACGCTCAACGGTGGAGCGGTGTCTTGGAAAAGTTCCAAACAGAGCACTACTGCAGATTCCACTTGCGAAGCAGAGTATATAGCGGCCTCAGAGGCAGTGAAGGAAGGTATTTGGATGAGAAAGTTCTTGGAAGAACTTTGTGTCGTTCCTGTAGCAGATAGGCCATTGCCATTGTGGCGTGACAATACTGGCGCTATTGCTCAGGCAAAAGAACCGAGGTCTCACAGCAGGTCCAAACATATAGAAAGAAAGTACCACGTGTTACGTGGATTCGTTGAAATGGCTACGTAGCCGTGTAGAAGATTGCGACCGCGGAAAACGTGGCCGACCCGTTCACCAACCCTCTATCACAGGCAGTGCTGGCTAGACATCTTGAAAAGATGGGTATTAGATACTGCAGCGCATGGCATTGAGTGCAAGTGGGAGATTGTTAGGAATATGCCCTCGAATGCTATACGAGGATTAGATTGTATAGGGCATTAGCTAATTTATCATTCGACCTTTTATGTAATAAGATATTTTTTGTGTGTTTATTGAAAGGCGTTGTTCGTTTATTGGATATAAGAGTACTTTACTAAGCATCCGGTAAAGCAATAAATGAACAAATCCAAATGTGTCGAGTTGAGTCACTGTTCTCGATGAGTACGAGAGAGGAAGGCACCAGTGGACTCTTAACCTCGAGCATTAAAGTCCGTAGGCCTTATTGAAAGGTATTGAACTAACTCATGTTAGACATGGAGGGTAGTTTGGTAATTTGTCTCGTCCCCGTTTTATCATAGAATTGAGTATAGTGAGTTTGACATAGACCATGGCTCTCACTTGATTGGGACACAACGGAAGGGTTTATACGTAGTACTAGTAAGGTTCTCGAATAAAGACTGGGTCGAAATTCGCACTCGAATCGGGTTACGGTCCGGTACTGCGGGATTGGCTAGGTAACTGCCAGACTCTTATCACCGTTTGGTTAGGGAGGCTATGCGGATACACCGGCCGATTGTTCCGTGGGCGGTCCTTTTTGGGGGTCCTCTGAGAGTCCCTAGGCACGAGTTCATCCTTTGGCTTGGCATTCGCGATCGATTATCGACTAGGGATAAGCCTTGGGTGGCACAGCGCGCTGGGACCCCAGCCTGTGTTCTCTGCGAAGCGCTCCACTTTGAGACGGTCCAGCACTTATTTTTTGACTGTGGTTTTTCACGTCAATGTGTTCGCCTACTGAGGAGTCGGATTAGGTGGATGTGGCCTTATACGGACGGGCGAGAGGCCATCTTTTGGGCCGCGTTGCGATGGCCTCGGCAGCAACTTTTGCACGAAGCGTATCGCCATGTCTTAGCCTCGTTGGTGTATCATATCTAGCAGGCCCGCAACAGGCGTTGGAAGGAGGGAACTATCACGACTCCCGACAGGCTTGTTGGCGAACGTCCTCAACATGGCGTGTATGCGACTTCTTGGGACATCCCCCAAGTTTGATCTACAGCGGGCGGCTATACGGCGTATTTGGTGCGTAGCTTGGTAGTATTGGTTTACAGTTTGTGATTTGTGGTGTTAGCCAGTAGCTTGTTACCGGATCTGGTTCGTGAGGGATAATCCCCTCACTCACCTTGTACATTTCCTCATTCTTTAATATATATACGAAACTTACTCCAAAAAAAAAACTGCCGGACTCTTGTATTCCTCCCTTGCCGATTGAGTCGAACCTAGAGTCGGGCTTAAAAAGGATCATCAAGGTGTACTGATAAGGAGAGAAAGTGTTTTGGGCCTTAACGAGCCTTGGGCCGTTGGGCCGCGCCTTAGTGGGCCTCGGGCCGTTTAATGGACCGAAGTCGGACTTCGTATGAAACTAACTTTGAGACTTGGGCTTGGCCAAGTGCTTAAAAGGCTTGAGGGTAAAATTGGAATTGGACCCTAAGCTAATTTTCGAATTATGCCTTGGGAATTAATTTCGAAAATTAAATATAGATATAGAAATAATGTATTTGGAATATTATTTATTTTAAGGTGAAAATTTCGAAATTAATCTTGGATTAAGTTTCGAATTTTATACCATATTTACATATACTTAGTTTGACTTAGTATTTAAGTTAGTTGTCTAATTATGGTAAGTATCCTTATATGAATTTTGAATTAAGCCAATGAGCCCTCAGTCCTACTGGCTGAGGGGGAGGTGCTTAGGGTCATGTTGGGAGAGGTCCTGGGTTCGAATCTCATCCCTGTGACATTTCCCTAAGCCTGCCCACATGGGCCCAGACATGTGCGATTGACCTGGTCGACCTGTTTAGCAGGTAGTGGGTCGGCCCCGGGGTTTACCATCGGCTTTACCCGGTTACCAAAAAAAAAAAAAAAAAAAAAAAAAAAAATTTGAATTAAATAAGGGAGAGAAAGATATGGCAAAATCTCTCCACTTAAGGAGCAAAATCGAAAATCATATCTTTGAGATATCTTAGGGATTTCCAAATATATCATAGTATAAATAGGGCAGCCCTATTTCATAATTTGGAGTGAAAATTTCGTCCATAACAAAGGCACAAAACACACACCGAAAAAAAAAAACACTTTTCTCCCACGCGACGGCTGGGTTCTCTCTAGCCATCTTTAGAGAACTGATTCCGTGGTACATTGCGAGGTCGGCGTGACGATCTAGTGCCATCCACCACCATCGACGAAGTCTTGAAGAAAAGGACGAGGAGCTGCCACTCGCTTCAACTGGTAATTCTCTACGGGTTTGACCCGCCCTATTACATGTCTATGTGTTACTATTCTGATCCGAGCAACGAGGGCAATAAGGGAACCCGGAAAATTTATGTTCCGCACCGTACCCGGGGACTTGGCGTCTCCGGGAGACACCGGGTAACCCAACAAGACCCGGGGTTTCGTCCTTGGTTTTGAGAAATTTGGTCCATGTGTAGCGCGAGAAATCATCCACAATAACCAACACATATCTCCGCCCATTGATGGTCTGTGCACATAGGTCCACACAGATCCATGTGAATGAGTTCAAGAGGTTTGGAGGTTGAAGCTATATGTTTAGTGCGGTGGGATGCTTTCCTTATTTTTCCCATTTCACACACCGAGCAGAGATGCTCTTTGTGATACCTAAACGAGGGAAGTCCTTTGACTGAATTTTCTGATCGCAGTTTGTTTAGGTCTTTGAAATTTAGATGAGAGAGTCGTTGATGCCAAAGGTCGTTCTGATGTAGGGAGGCACGGAAGATGAGGCACGTCGGTCGGACAGTCTTTAGGTCAATGGAGTAGAGATTCTTCTTTCTGTGGCCAGTGAGCAGTTCTCTTCCCTTGTCGTATATTATTTTAGGAAAAAGTTTTAATTAGACGGGCCTTCCGCTGCTTACGTTGCGGAAATCCGTCATTAATCATAATTAGAAAACGAGGGTCGCCACACACTCGACGCAGATCACTTGGATGAACCCTTAGATGCTACCCACTACAGAGGAATATTATTGGGTCTCTGCTCTGTCTCACTGCCAGCCGACTCGATATTCTATTATCCACATGTCTTTGCGCAAGGTTTCAAGCTAATCCCAAGGAATCACATCTTCACGGTGTCAAGAGAATTTAAAGTATCTAAAAGGCACACCAGACCTCGGGCTTTGGTATCCTAAGAACTCAGGTATGAAACTAATAGGGTATTCTGATGCAGATTTCGCAGGCTGCAGATTGGACAGGAAAAGCACCTCAGGCAACATCCAATTCCTTGGAGACAAACTCGTATGTGCTTCTAAGAAACAAAATTGAGCGTCAACTGCTACAGCAGAAGCAGAATATGTAGCTGCTGCAAGTTGTTGCTCACAAATTCTGTGGATAAGAACCCAACTACGAGACTACGGGTTCGATTTAAATAAAATTCCTATTTATTGTGATTCCAAATGTGCCATAGCAATTACACTCAATCCTGTTCATCATTCACACATTAAGCACATAGACTTAAGATATCACTTCATAAAGGACCAGGTAGAAAGAGGCATAATAGAAATGTATTTTGTCAATATAGAGATTCAACTAGCTGATTTGTTTACAAAAGCATTGGATGAAAAGCGATTCCAATTCTTAATTGCAAAGCTGGGAATGTTGAATCTCAATCTATAGTTTCGATTATGCCTCCCTACGGTGCAATTCTTGTCGATCTGCTCAACATTTGACCTTCACGATTCTGTGTGTGTTTGATAGTTAAATTTTTTTTCTCGCTCTTCTGCTTTAGGTTTTAGTTAATTTTACAATAAATCTTTCTTTCGTTTTACATAAGTCGATGTAACGCCAGTGCTGATGGCAATACATCAAGGGGGAGAAATGCTATATCCATGCATCGAGTGGGAGTAAATGTTTTATCAAATTTATCAAATTTTTAAGATTCTCGTTAGGCATTTTATTTAGGGGAGTTTACTTCAGAAATTCATTCTACTTAGGAGAGTTAAAGTATTTATTTAGGGGGAGTTTGATTCAAAAATCCAAATATTGAGGGGGAATAAGTGTTTTTCACAAGCTGATTTCTCAACGATTCAAAAATTTTCCAAAATGCGAAGAATACACTCAAACATGTAAGACTCTCAAAATTCAAACAACACTCTCAAAATTAATACGTAAGACTCTCCGAATACATAAAACACTGATAATACGCAAATTACTCTCAAAAGCTAGCAACCTGTAACGACCCAAAACAGAATTGCGAGTAAAGCGACGAATAAGCACAAAAGAAGAAAAAACTCAAATGCCAGCATATTCAAATTGTGCTCTAAATTACGCTTTAACTCTGCATGTTCCTTGGCCTTAATTTCTTCGTCTTGCTTCTGCCAATTCAACGGTGTGACGATAATGCGATAACAAGAAAACACAAGATGAGTAATTTGTTGATCTATGGTGTTATGGGGAGGGTAGAGTCATGTCCTTTTATAGGCACGAATTGAACAAAAACATCGTTATTGTCCCGACATACATAATTAATAGAGACGAATTTTTGACTTGAGGGTTCAGCGACGCGAGGGAAAGCGATGCTTTCTTCGTCGATTTTTTGATTTTGCATCAGACAAACCGATTTTGAAAAACTCGTCGATTTGATAGTTATTGTGATGTTTGATAGAGTTAAATTGATGTTATAGAGCTAATTTTTGAATTCTACGTCTTAGATCAGTAGAAAATTTCGCATATCAGGACTAGTGATGATTGGCAATCCTACATTTATTTCTTTCAAAATTCAGATCGCGAATCAACACTTTGATTCATCAAAATTCCTTATTTCGCGAATTCACTTCACGTGTACTTTGTCTCTTAACCAAGTTAGCAAATTCGTCTAATTATCATGGTTCAGTTCCCGAACTCAAGTTCACGAGCCATTGCACATTTACTTCACTAATCTTTTACGGGCCTGTTTTCGAAATCACTTTGCGGCCCAAATCTATCGGCCCGTGAAGCTTCATTGTGCTCTTTCAGCCTCAATTCGCGAACTCAACAAATCGCGAACTCTCAAATGTTGACTAGACAAAGACCTAGTTCGCGAACTAACAGCCCCCAAATTCGCACACTATCATATTCGCGAACTAGACTGACTTCGCGAATCCTCTGTGGGCCTTCATCTCAAAATTTCGCGGCCCAATTTCAACCTCATATTCAATCTTCAGGCCCGTGAAATTCATTTAACCCTACTTCAATTTGCGACATTTCACTTCATCCCCAATTCGCCAAATTCTCTCAATTCGTCAAATCATCTGAGCTCGCTAACTCTCCTCAGCATAACCTAGTTTGTCAAAATCCTATTTCCCTTCTGCAATTTGTGTGCTTTTCGTCCCAAAAATCATCTTTCACACACACACACACACACGAATCTTATGTGGTAAGAAATGCTTCGATTTACTCATTTACAGATTTGATTTTTGAATTCGCAGGTTTTATCCCTTGGAAGAACAGGGGCTTTCGCGTTTATCATTGGATAAATTTTTCTGATTTTCTTTTAGGGCGTTCGAGTTTAAAGTTATTATTGAATTTTTTTGTAGTCGTCTTTAACAGTGAATTTCGATTTCTTGTGTTTGTGTGTTTTAATGGCGTCTCGCTGAAAAAGAAGTTAGGGTTTGAAATAGTTTAAAGAAAATTACTTTTTGATCTTTCAAGTTCTACTTTGCGAACCCAAAAGTGTTTTTGCGAGTCCATTTTAAGTTTTACTTTGTCAAATTCGCGAATCCATCGCTTCGCGAATGTTGTTCCTTCTCTTTCAAATTTTTTACTTCGCGATTTTGTCCGATTGACTTTCTACTTTGCGAATTCGAGGTTCGCGAGTCTTGGGTTCGCAACAACTCGCGAACTGATGCTTCGCGCTCCATGTTTGGCCTGGTCAATTCGCAAATCTCGAAGTTCGCGATATGAAATTCGCAAAGTTCTTTTAAAACAATCCGCGAATCTCCGAGTTCACAATATGGAATTCGCGAATTCCTTTTAAACCAACCCGGAAACCACACTTAGGAAATTTTTGCAGAACCTTTTTGTGAAATCTAAATAGGCCAAACAGTGCTGGGCCGAATTACTATTCAGAAAAATGATTTATTTTTGCCCACACCATTTTGACAACACAAAGTCTTTCATTGTTATAATACTATATTTCTAATCCCATTTCTCTCTCGTGTTGCAGTTTCGACAGGACTTCCTGGTGTCCAATAAAAAAAGAGGGCGAAAAAAAGCAAAGGAAAAGAAGAAGCCCCAAAACAAAACAAAAAAAAAGTAAATTACGACACCGGCGGACCTTGTATATCCAACCTCAAAATGGATAGCCAGTAAAGACAACAATTTCCAACTTGACCTGAACAACTTCAAATGTCAGGACGCGATTCTCCTATCTATTTTGAGGAGGCATCACCTCGGGTATGCCTTCTCAGCATCAGTCCAAGTCCCCACAGTCTATCTACAACAATTCTGGGAGACGATGAAGACCAAGATTGCTGCCGATAATAGCATCTATTATGAGGCCCAGATCGCAAGTGAGACGGTGCAGGTCACCAGGGAGTTTATTTGACAAATCCTTCGACTGCCTAGTCAACCTGATACGAAGATGAGGCATCCGAGGATGAACTTAATAGAGGACATGATGAAGATAGGATACTTCACTCCAATCAAATTCATCTCCCATTTTCAGCAGTCTATGATACCACATCCCTGGCGAACACTCTTTGCATTCGTCAATAAGTGCTTCTCACCCAAGCACTCAGGCTGGGACAGATGCAACCTTACGATCCTTCGCACCTTCCACGGGATCGTGTTTCAGAAAAATTACGACTTCATCAAGCTACTCACATCAGACCTTGACGATCAACTCCATCAGTGAACGAAGTCGAAAAAGCCACAGAACCTGCCTTATCTTCGGTGGTTCCCATTGATGATCCAACACTTCATGTCAACAAAGCCGGAGATACCAAGACGACCTGCAGAGGAAAACTTTTTTTTTTTAAGAGGGAACTTCACCCCACCTAAACTACGATACCTTCAGAAGGGGAAGATGGACGAGAAGTACGTGCGAAGGGGCATGCCAATTCCACTCGATTGGTTTGCCCTAGCCAGCTCAGACCAAGTCGACTCCTACTGTCAGCGCTACAATGTTCCTAACCCCACGACTCAGGAAAACCCACCAGAGTCTAACCCAGGGGTTAGTGAGAGTGAGCGAGAGAGAGAGAGAGAGTGAGGGCCTGAGAGAACCCTCTGACCCACAGATAACACAACAACCACACCAATCATCCCCCAACACTCTATTCTCGAACCATCTCCAACCATTCGCAGCTAACGAAGCGGATGACGAAGATCAAGAGGCATTGCCAACAAGCGGGGAAGGACAACAAGCTGAGCGGATCGAACAACCCCATTCAGTCGTCCCCGAGGTCACAACGTCTCAAGCTCCCCAGTCAGAAAAGGCCGGGTCACCCCTTAGGATAGAAGACGCCGACCCTAACCCAACGGCACAAGCACAATCCGAACCCAACCATTCGCTTGCCTCCCAACAGGCAAGTGTCTCAAAATCCTCAAGCGCCCCCCCCCCCCCCAAAAAACACAGACACCTCGGCTCCTGTGTCCAATCCACCAGAAACTATCTCTATTCCCACGACACAGCCCGAGTCACAGCCCACATACAGGCCTCAACGTCCATAGAAGCGCCAATAATAGAGGCCCTTCAAGGATTGGACGGAAGTCTAACAGACGATGATTTCAGCAACTCATTATTTGAGAGCCACCGTAGAGGACTTAGTCCTGTATGTGTGCCAACAGGAAGTGGCCCCGGTGAAAGCTCCACACAAGCCCGTCCTCATGACGAGGACGTAACGACCCGAGCACCATCTCCTCGAGATGCGTCGCAAGGAGAGGTCGGAAGACCCAAGGATACTGAAGTTCGACAGACTTCGGTTGATGAGGGCCGCCCTGCCTCTGTTAAAGCGATAACGGCTAACCCTAGTAGCACCGGTGCTACTCCTACAGGTGTAACGACGGCATATCTAGAAAACCGCCTATATGAGTTCTTGGAAACCGTCACCTTACCACGGGTTCAAGGACTCATTAAGGTTGCAGTCCGAACCACCTCAATGGACAAAGGAAAGGGTCCCATGGTGGAACAACCGCCGTTGCAACCTCGGATCATCTCTTTACCACCACGAGCATCCAGTCAACCCGATCCATATCACATGCCCTTACTCCAGCTTTTCGACATCGGAATCTCCCGACTCCTTGAACTCGACAATCAGCGAGATCCAGAAGAAGAAGAACTATACAAAAAGCTGATTGCGGGTGGCGCTATATCTCACCCGACTACCTGCCGTGAAGAAGGCCCCAGCCAGAAGCGTCGTCATGACGATCTTGACGACCAGGATCGTCCTGAGGGGGAGAAAAAAAGGCAAATAACCATAACAGGTAGTCATGGACGAGGAAGAGGAGTTCAGATTCGTGAAGCTGCTTCTCGATCTCGATCATCCAATCCACCACTACCACCAAGGTCCTACGGAGTTAGACGAGCCTCAACAGCGCTGAAGCAGACAACTTCCCTTGGCGAAGTCGAGTCTGGCTCTGCGAGGACCTCCACCCAACCGGTCCAAACAACCACAGCCCCTTGTCCCAAAGATCCTCAAGCCTACATTGACAAATACATACTAGAGGAGGAATGGCTGACGAGAACAGAGACAGAAGAAGAATCCCTCCTGAGGATTGAAAACGTTAGAAATATTTTGAGAGCGGTGGCGTCAGAATTCGTTTGCATCAAGCGAGAAGAAGAGAAGCAAGAAGAAAACCCTGAAGCAGACCTCCCAGAACTTCTAGACCTCCTTCGACATCAAGTGCCTGAGAGACCGACGCCGGGTTACGAGTTCTTAGAAACTCGTTGGAGAAATGCGAAGATCAACGCACCTTTCCTTGAAGACTATTATCCAAGGATCTGGCGGAAGGAGGAAGAAATAAAGGGGATCAACAAGCTAAACCTTCGAGGTCTTGAGCACTTAAGAGGAACGCCCAAGGGTCTTCGCCATCAGATCATGTTCTGGGAAAGCTCAGGAAGAGGTGGAATGACGACAGAACAATACAAAAAACACCTTAGAGCTCAAAAGGCCCTCTACGATATCCAAAACGTAGAGTGCGGGATGGGAAGATACGTAGGCCCTGTCTATGTGATCGAGAGGTACAACAGGTCTAACGATAGATTTACAGAAGCCGATCTTCCTTTCCTTCGATTAGGCGAACTGAACAAGATCTACAACTTGTATCGCAACTAATTCATCCTCGACACTCGCTAAAGACGAGAAGGATACAGAGCTATCAAAGAATGCATGCTGAGGCAGATCAAGTTCTACGCTTCACATGACTTTCAAATGGCCTTAGAAAACAATATGAGCAAAGTAAACTTGACACAGCCTGATAATAGGTACAAGGATCTTGATCAATTCGGCGAAGGTTACACCTTCCTTGAACCACAACCTGCGATAACATACCTACAACGAACGAAAAATCAGATGCAGGCATTCTTATTATCAGAAGCTGCCAAGTTCTCTGATGGAACTATGCAGATATTCCTAAAACAACTCAGGCTAAGACAAGAGTCAATTCCTGACGATACTATACTTAAAGGCATAGAACAACCAGAACAATCTGTTCTGGATAAACTTATCCAAGCTATCCTAGATCGAATTGTTCTCAGAAACGACATCAGACAGTTCGAGCACGCCCTAGGAATCAGGAAGTCATACTTAGCTCATAGGGAACCTCCGCCTCCTCCTCGCTCGAAGAAGAAATGAAGACTTAGAAAATAGGCTTACCTGTAATTTGGACACTTAAGGGGAGAATGCTAGGAATATTTTAGAAATGTCCTAAATATTTATTCTAAGTCATTTATTTCTTTATATTGTATGTAATGTGTTTTATTCTTAGATATGTGGGTTGTAGTTGTAATGGGTTGTTAGGCCCAATGGGGTTAATACCTTTCCAAGGTATTAAACCCTAAACTCTAACCTTATTCTAAATTAAGTTTCCATTTGCTAAATTGCTTCACATACGCAAACTCTCTAAAGCCTCCAGACATTGTTCAAGTATTCAACAAAGGTTAATCTTTATCAGAGTGTTCTTGGATAATTTGGAATTACAGCTAGCATGTGGGATTCTTTGGGATCTTCTTGAAAACGGGCGCAGAGACAAGTGGCAAACATGATGTCCGGCCGACTCGAGGTGAGATACAGAAGAGACCCAATGATACTACGATGGAGTGTGATGTCGACCGCTTTGCCAGAGGGATCGGCATCCAACTTGCAGTTTGTTGCCATAGGAGCGCTGAGAGGCTTGCTCTGATCTTGATGGAATTTCTTCAAGATGTCCTTGATGTATTTTATCTGACTTATGAAAATTCCATCTTCGAGCTGCCTTACTTGGAGTCCTAAGAAAAACTGCATTTCTCTTATGTGGCTCATCTCAAACTTGGTCTTCATCAGATCTTTGTCTTGCCATTTAATGAAGAGAGTCGTATCGATGGTTCCTCGGATAAATCCAGACTTCAGGAGGAATTCACTCAGGACATCATACCAAGCACGAGGGGCTTGTTATAGTCCATAGAGTGCTTTATCCAATCGATAGACGTAATCAGGATGTTCTTGATCAACGAAGCCTTCAGGTTGGGCGACATAGACTTCTTCTTTTATAACACGCCGTTGAGAAAGGCGATATTCACGTCCATTTGATAGACTTTGAAGTCCTTGTGAGCCGCGTATGCGAAGGATAGGCGGATTGCTTCGATGCGCGCAACATGTGCATAGGTCTCGTCGTAATCGATTCCTTCCTGTTGGTTGTAGCCCTTAGCAACTAATCGTGCTTTGTTCTTGATCACTTACTTCTCCATCTTCATTCTTCTTGTTCTTGAATACCCATTCCGTTCCTATGACTGTTTTCCCATGCGGGCGGGGTACTAATGTCCACACTTGGAGACGTTCGAATTGATTGATTTCGTCTTGCATTGCGATTACCCAATCCGTGTTTTTAACCGTGTCTGCTACTTTGTTGGCTCATTTTGGCTTAAGAAGCAACTAAAAAGTCCTCTCTGAAGTCTTGTCCGTACGCCACTCGAAGGATCACCAATAATCTGACCAACCGGATGGGCTCTAGTCCACTTCCACTCATGAGGTAAAGCCGAGCTTGAAGCATCAGCCATTGTGGAGCGATATCTGTTAGGAATATGCCCTCGAATGCTATACGAGGATTAGATTGTACAGGGCATTTGCTTATTTATCATTCGACCTTTTTTTTGTAATTAAATATTTTCGTGTGTTTGTCGAAAGGCATTGTTTGTTTATTGGATATAAGAGTTCTTCACTTAGCATCCGGTAAAGCAATAAATGAACAAATCCAAATGTGTCGAGTTGAGTCAATGTTCTCGATGGGCACGAGAGAGGAAGGCAGAAGTCCGTAACCCTTAGGCTTTGGATAACCGATTACGGCTTATTTGTCGATGACCTATCATGTTCCGATATCCCACTTGGAAGCAGAGGTCATGACTTGTGAAGTGTAAAATATGCCTAAGAGGGCGGGGGGGGGGGGGGGGTGTGAATTAGGCTACAAAAATTTTGGCTTGTTCTTCTTTGAAAAATACTTTTCTTTAAGAAGATAATCGCAGAGTGTGTTATATCCCTGAAAGCAGTAAGAGTATCAGCGTTATCTACCTAACCCTATTTCAATAAATATCACATTATTTTCAGAAAACGTTTCAACGATATTACCAAGTTATTTGCTTGCGTTCCGGGTTTGTCTCACAGTAAAGTAAATAACTGAAAGTAAAGTGAGACGGGATTTTTAGACAGGTTATATCCCCAACTGGGGTTTAATCCTGTCCTTGGGGTGTGATCTCCCCAAGAGGTCCAATCAATCACTAGGTATTACCGGTTAAGGTTACAAAATGATTGACCCGTACACAACCGAAGCACTTTGGAAACTAGACCTCCACCTAGGCTGCCGCACGCCAAGTTTCGATCCACGTTGTTTACCCAGGAAACCAATTCCCCGACTGGA
The DNA here is from genome assembly GCA_027422505.1 of Craterostigma plantagineum. NCBI lineage: Eukaryota > Viridiplantae > Streptophyta > Magnoliopsida > Lamiales > Linderniaceae > Craterostigma > Craterostigma plantagineum. Next base: position 6,478,030 of record JAPQWV010000045.1, read on the forward strand.
TGCAGCTTGTTACCGAAGGGCCACCGAATCCACCAAATTCGTCCCTCCACGTGCGGAAGACTCCAACCGTGCTCCTTTGTGCGTTCAACACGTCCGAAGACAAAACGCATCCGAAGACAATGGTTTCGGGTAGGGTGTTGCTAAAAATCGCTCACGAGTACAGAATTCGCAAATGAAAGTTCAATACAAACTACGAATGAATCGCAAATTTACGCTCAATCACTCTAAGGGATTCGTTTGCTTGTGTGTTCATTTTGGTACCCTTCAACGTGAAGTATTTATCTTCTATATATACCTCAGAATCACTTCTACATTTCACAAGGAAAGTTAAGCACATAATATGCAAGAGAAAGCTCAATAATCACGTTCATTAACTCAAAGAATCATGCCAAGAGTAAACCAATTAGCTCAATGGTCATGCATGAATTCTTACCATAAATACCATAGTCTTACTTTCCTTCCAAGGTGATCTCATCCGTTTGTCAGCACATTCATATATAGACTCAATCAGCATATTACCACATATAAGCCCAATCAATTATTTAAATCCCAAGTCGCATAAGGAAAGATAGATCATGATTCACTGATTTAAAAGTCAAATAATATAGCACTCAAACGGATATATCATTGATATTCTTTCCTAAAATAAATCAATCACATGTAAGCACTTAATCAGAATATCTTTTCCATATAGCATACTCATTCATATCCGGTGATCATAATCATATTCTTTCCTAAAATAACTCAATCACATGTACAGCTCAATCAGAATATCTTTTCCATATATCATAGTCATTCATATCCGGGTGATCACAGCGATATTCTTTCCTAAAATAACTCAATCTCGCAAACAGTTCACATATCACTCAACATAGTACATTTTCCATATATAGCACACAGTGAGATCCATTCGTATGAAAACGTTCATAACCAGGTGATCACATCAATATTCCAGTTAAGCACAAGATCACACAAATTCGATTATCTTAACAATTTAATCACATTTAAGTACTTAATCGAATAATTTTACATACTTAAACATCATAAATCATACATATCGAGTTTTCTAAATTGTACCCCCATATACATAATTACTTGGAATAATCAAAACTCTCATAATCATTTGGACCAAAAAGGTCTACAATCTCCCCCTTTTTGATGATGACAAATAATTAATGTCTATCTTAAGCATATGAGAACACTCGATATGAAACCATTTTAGCACATAGCATGTTTAAGTATCAAAGCATGTGACATATGATCAGAGCAAATTAATTTATCAAATTCTAAAGCATGCTCCCCCTGTCTAATTGCTAATATTCCTATGTAAAGAACAACAACAAAAACATATAGCAATTACCAGGTCATATCATACGAAATGTCACAAGTCACCATGGAATGTCGCGAATTATCAGATCATATCATATGGAATGTCACAAGTTACCATGGAATGTCACAAATTATCAGATCATATCAGTTTGCTCCCCCTGCCTATGTGCGGAATTCCTTAATCCTTAACAAATTACAAACTCAAGCACATAGAGATTAAGACATATGCATATAAAAGCAAGCCGATAGTATTAATCGCATTCCAAGATAACTAAGGGCCAAAGAAGTGAACGACCCGACATCAAACCAGAACACGGCATTAATTGCCCAAAATTCTCCCCTTCAGCATAAAAAAGGAGGGATCCAAAACACCACCAACTTATCAAAAACCTACAACCAACCACAACCTACTAACCCAAAAACCAGCAAAATAAAAGAACTTAGTACTAGAGCTAGGAGATCACTAGGGATTGAAGTTCGAAGGGCTGAAATTGCTATCAGATGAGGCAGATGAGATATTCAGAGCCGTGGAGATCTCTTTCATAAACTTTTTAACTATTTTAAAGTGTCGTGAGATCTCAGCAAACTTTTTCCTGTTATCATCCTTGATGCCTTTGATACTCCATTTCAAATCAGCTATGGTTCCCTGCTCGTCGTCGCTCTCTTGATCCTTTTTCTTCCTGATTTCGAACGAGTAGCTTTCGGAGAGATTTGGGATTTGATCAGAGCAGCCTTGGCGCCTTTTGTTTTCATCATGGTTGAGATCGAAATGTTGGAGAGTGAAATAATGAAGTGAAGGACTTATGGTTGAATGAATTGAAGAAATGAGAGATTGGATGGTTAAGGCCGAAAACTTCTTGGATAAGAATGGAAAGGATTTTGGAGAGTGTAATATCGATTAGACGTGAGGCAGATAAGGAAAAGGTTTCAAAGTTTGAAATTTCAAAGATCATGGCTGGTTAAGGAAACTGCCCGTTAGATGGGACTAAATGAAGATCAGAGGATATCTCACTGAAATTAAGGAAGGAAATAAGCACTTAAGATCAGAGTTCAAGGAAAATTTTGGCTGAAAATTGACTGAAGTCTCGAAGAAAGTCTATTTAGAGAAAAAAAATATTCGCGCCATGAATGGAAAGAAATAAGATAGATAAGGAAGGGAGAATCAAGAAAAAATATCAATAGAATCAAGGGATAAAACCGAAAAGATTCTAAAGGATAAGATCGAAGAGATACTAAAGGCTAACTTATCTAGTCACCTTTCCTATTTGAGCTCAATAATTCCTAATCGATCACGAATATCACAGAATCTACTCTCACAATAAGAGGTTTCGTGAACATATCAGCCAGTTGATCGTTAGTTCCTACGAAGTTCACGCTGATATTCCCTTTCTGAACATGATCTCGAATAAAATGATGTTTCACCTCTATGTGCTTAGTTCGAGAGTGGTGTACGGGATTCTTAGTGATACTAATGGCACTAGTACTATCACAGAAAATAGGAATTTGGTCGTACCTTAAACCGTAATCACTCAAGGTCTGTATTATCCAAAGGATTTGCTGAGAACAACTTCCTGAGACCATATAGTATGCTTCGGTTGTGGATAGGGCGATGGCATTTTGTTTCCGACTAGACCAAGTTACAAGGGAATTCCCTAGTAATTGACAAGTACCACTAGTGCTTTTCCTATCTTCTCTAGAACCAGCATATTCAGCGTCCGAGTATCCCATTAATGGGAATTCCTTGGAATTTGGATACCACAATCCAAAATTGATTGTTCCTTTTAGATATCTAAGTATTCGCTTGACTGCTGTCAAGTGAGATTCCCTAGGACTCGACTGCTATCTAGAATGTAGACCAGTAGCAAACGTAATATCGGGTCTGCTTGCCCGTAAGGTAGAGCAAACTTCCGATCATACCTCTATACTTAGTTTGGTCAAAGGGCGTACCTAAGACAGTGAATGAAGCTCTTGACGATGAATCATGGGTGATTGCCATGGAAGAAGAGCTAGCACAATTCGAAAAGAGCCAAGTGTGGACTCTTGTGGAAAGACCTAACGACAAGTCCATAATAGGCACAAAGTGGGTGTTTCGCAACAAACTGGACGAAAACGGTAATGTGACACGAAACAATGTCAGGTTAGTTGCCAAAGGTTATTCCCAAGAAGAAGGTATAGATTTTCAAGAAACCTTTGCCCCGTAGCTAGGCTCGAGTTGATACGCATTTTACTTGCATATGCATCCTTTAAAAGATTCAAGCTTTTTCAAATGGACGTGAAAAGTGCATTTTTAAATTGTTTTATAAATGAGGAAGTCTTTGTCGAACAACCTCCCGGTTTTGAAAAAGAAGAATTTACAAATCGCGTCTTTAAATTAAACAAAGCTTTATATGGTTTAAAAGCATTATATGGTTTAAAACAAGCCCCTAGGGCATGGTATGAAAGATTGAGTAGGTTTTTACTAGACATGGGCTTCACAACAGGAACAATAGATAACACTCTGTTTATAAAGTGCGAAGGGAATCACATACTACTTGTGCAGATATGCGTTGATGATATCATATTTGGTAGCACTGACATCACTCTTTGCGAGAATTTTTAAGTCTATGCAACAGGAATTTGAGATGAGCCTAATGGAAGAACTCACGTACTTCCTTGGTTTGCAAATCAAGCAATTGGACACGGGAACATTCATATCTCAAACGAAGTACACGAAGGAACTACTCGAAAAATTCGGAATGACTGATTCCAAGGTACTTTCCACTCCTATGCATCAAATAGTGGGAGTCAAGCAAAACGAAAAGTCCTTGTTTGCGCTTGATGAATGATAAGATAAACGATCTTTATTTTATGCAGCTTTACGTTTCTTTCTATTTACTGCGATGACGAACATTATAACAATGCTGCTTGAGAGAAACTGTTTGGTGGGACCAAACTACGTGGACTGGCTCTGTAACCTGAGGATAGTCCTATGTATGGAATCGCTAACTTATGTCCTCGATTCCCCCGTACCGCAAGTCCCAGGGCCGATGCGAGTGACGAAGATCGGGCTGCATATGACAAGTGGCAGATAGACAAGCCAAAGGTCAAGGGCTATATACTTCTTTCCACGAGCAATGCGTTGCAGCGCACTCACTCAGAAATGGAAGTGGGTGCCACTTTGCTTCATTTGAAGGAGCTTTTTTGGCGAACATTCCAGGAGTGCTCGCTATTTCCTGACGGAGCAACAGTTTCATTGCAAAATGGCTGAGGGTAGTGACGTCGGAGCGCATGTGCTCAAGATGATCGAATTAATGTAATACTCATAAATTTTAATACGGGATTTTGATGTAATTAATTTCGTAAATCGCGAATTAGTGAATTAAGAAGGTTGATAAACTGATTTTAATGTTTGGAATGAAAACACCCCTTTCATAATTTCAGAATTTATTTCAATCTAGAAGAAGACCTAAAAAGTAATGCTATTTTATTAAGTGGGCTATACTCAAATTCGAATTTAGGCCCAAGGGTACACGTTAATAATGAAGTTGCTTAGGCCATGAGGAAAAAAAATGAGATCATTCCTTTGTCCCATCATTGGCAATTTCAATGAGTAATACATATCTAACAATCGTTGAGAGAAATGATTAAATAAGAAAACTTTGGAAAGAAAAGAAGAACTTTGGGACTGAAGTACGACAACTAACAGAAGAGCTTGTGGAGATCTTACCAAATCTAAACTACATACTTTCAAAGTAAGGTATGATTAACAGTTCTTAAACTTAATATACTTATACTATTTCGAAGACTATAATGGATTTCTTGGGTAAGTAACGAGTATAAAAAATTGTCGAAGGTTATCATGCTTAAGTAAACCCTAGAACCTTTGAGTTTCGGTTTAGGTCCATGAGTATTTATGTGATATATGTTCGATGATTTTGAAACATGTTAGTTATACGTAATCATCTGCACTTTGGATGGCCTTACAGGGATTGGCCGGAGAGCGTGCTTTGGGCGGCCAGAAGGTGGCGGGGCAAGCACCTTGCCGTGTTGGGGCCTCGGCATGCCCTTGCTTCACTTGTCTACCATCTTTGGTCGGAGCGCAATAGAAGATGGCACGATGGGATTCGTCGATCACCGGAACGGATAGTTGCTGAAATGGAGGCCCTCTTTAGTATTCGAATCTCGACTCTTCCGCCCAAGTACAATCTGCAATTGAACGCCATGCGCCGGACCTGGTGTTTGGACTGGACTACCTAGGGTGCTTGGGACTGGTCTTGCTTCGGTTCAGGGTTTGGTGGGCTGATGGATGAGTTGGAAGGAGCCCATAAGAGACACCACCTCCCCCCTTCTCCCCCTTTCCCCACATCTTGCCCTCTTCCCTCCCCCCATCCCCTTCGTTTTGTTTTCTCTTTTCGTTCTTGTACTGTGCTCCGCTTTGCTTGTCTGCAGGTTGGCCTGGCTGCTGCTTCATCTGGGGTGTCCTACCGGCTCGCCCGTGCCGCATGCAGGCCTCACTTGCTGGTTGCGCTCCCTGGCGGAAAGAAACAGGAGTTGGCATCTAAGTCTTTCCCCGACCAGACCTGCGGAAGCACTCGCTGCACTTCACCCCCTCCGTTAGGAATTTCCGCATGGAAGTTTCCTCCGCTGTGCTCTGGCACTTTGTTCGCACAACAACCGACTGCCCTGCTGGCACTACAACTGGTGCCAGACTCCTGTAGATTGATTTTGGGGTGTGACACCTCCTTTGCCTTTGTTACCATGTGCTGGTAGTCTATGTATTTGGCTTGGTCTTGTAGGGACCTGGTTGGTGTCTGGGCTGTTTTGGTCTTGTTGTGTTGTCTGGTCGGTAGATGTTACCGCTTGCTGCGTCGTGAGCGTTATCATGTACGCTGTCCATGTACTCCTGTTTCTTTCGTTTAGTGAACACTTCCCAAAAAAACATGTTAGTTATATAAGAATCTAGGTTTTAGGTGTCCAAGCTTGTATGATGCGAGTTTTATGATTCTCGAAGATAGTTCTAGGGGTTAATGATTTTCGAATTACAGGATGCTCCATGTTTTAGGGTGTAAGATTTTCTGGATTTGAAATATTTTGAAACTGAACTCGATGATATATGAATTTCATTTTTAAGGTTTTTAATCACTAAATTTTTTGGAGTCGGGCGATTTAACTTCTATTAGTATCGGTCGATTTAGACCAACACAATAAGTTTCGACCATTATGAACTTTCGGCAGATTCCTATGAGATCAAGGTATAAAAATATTTTAATAAGTAAGTTTCGATCGAAAGTGAACTTCCATGCATAATAAATCGGGTGGCAATGAGGCTTATATGATCGGGCGAATGAAGCCTCAAATAAAAGACCTTCGCCATGTTACTAAAGCACCACAAGGAATCGGCCGATTTGAGGATGGGATGAATCGGGCGATTTAGAAAGTGGGTTTCAAGTTTGATGAATCGGGCGACTCATAAATCGGGCGATTGAGAGCTATGGAATCAGGCGAAACTAGTTTCTATAAGTAATCAAATCGGGCGAAATCATCTTAGTGAAGGACTTCGCCGTGTGAAAGAAATCGGCCAACACATATAATCGAGCGAAAGTGAAATACATCACATGATGAATCGGGCGACGTGTAGGTACTAGGATCGGGCGATTTGATGAATAAATGAACTCGGCGAAACTAGGTTCTAAATGTGAAATCGTGCGATACTACCTTTCACCGAGCTTTTAAGAATTAGAGTTGACCCGATTCTGACCAATGTTTTCATAAACTTTCGGGCGACCGCGGCACGGGCCCTAAAGCGGATGCAGCCCGACACGGGGTGCCTTTATGTTAGCAGTGGGAGCTTGGAACGTGCGTGGTCTTAATAAGCAAGACCACAGGAGGGCGGTGAGGGAGTTGATTTCACGTGAGGGGCTGCGTATGATTGGACTTTTAGAGACACGGGTGGCGGTGTCTAATGCGGGGTTTATTTCAGGTGGACTTAGAGCTAATTGGCAGTGGTTTTTTGACTATGATGATGGGCCTTCGTCGCGCATATGGGTAGGGTGGGATCCAACTGTCATGATGGTGGATGTCCTTGGGTTTTCAACCCAAGCTGCATTGTATAGTGGAGCTGGCATTGACGGGGGAGGTCATTTTTGTGTCTTTTGCTTATGGGAAATCTATGAGGGAGGAGAGGCTGCCCTTATGGGAGGAACTGACTACTCTATCAGCAAATCGTGTGGCGGATGCATGGATAGTCATGGGCACTTCAATGCTATTTTGCACACGGGTGAGGGACGTGGTGGTTCGCCCTCTAGGCTGGACATGGAGGAGTTTCAGGCGTGCTTGGTGGACGCTGATTTGATGACGATCCCTACACTAAGCCCGGTTTTCACGTGGTATAATCAGCAGCGGGCAGATGCGGGGGTCTGGCGGCGACTGGATCGTATAGTATGCAACCCTCAGTGGTTCGCCCAGTTTACAGATACCATTTGCAGGTGTGGCCTGCCTGCGACCTCAGATTACTCGCCTGTGTTTTTGGGGGCTACTATGACGCGGCAGTATAAGGCGACATTTCGCTTTGATAACTTTCTGACAAAGGACCCGGCCTTCTTGGGCATTGTTCAGAATGTATGGAATACTACTTTGTACGGCTATCCTATGTTTGTTTTGGTGCGGCGGCTGAAGATGTTGAAGCCTGTCTTGCTGAGGTTGCGACGAGCGAAGGGAGATTTGACGGCGAATGTCACAGAGACGAAGCACTTCCTTGATATTGCACAGGAGTTTGCGTCACGGTTCCCTGCGGAGGACTCTTTCTATGAGCTGGAAAGACTGTGTCGGATGCTATATGCCAAAGCGGTGGAGGTGGAGCAATTGGCGTTATCGCAGCGGGCCAAGCTTGCATGGCTGAAGGATGGCGACCAGTGCACATCCTACTTCTTTCGTAGGGTGGCCATGCGCCGATCTGCTAACCGCATCTGCGCCCTTGAGACGGCTACCGGCGATCTTCTCGCAGGTAGAGGGCGAGCTGATTGGGTTCTACAAGGCGTTATTGGGCCAATCGGCCCACTCATCGCCGATCCTTCCTGCTGATGTTCAGAGAGCTGTGACGCAGCCTCTATGATCACTATGGTGACTGAGACGGAAGTCCGTGAGGCACTTTTCTCTATGGGGGACGAGAAAGCCCCAGGACCTGACGGCTATACGGTCGCGTTTTTTCGTGCTGCTTGGGGAATAGTGGGAGATGATGTGGTGAAGGCGGTCCGATATTTCTTCGCAACAGGGAGACTGCTGAAGGGACTGAACAGCACCCTCATCACATTGATACCCAAGCGAGATACACCTCGGCGTGCAACGGATTTTAGACCCATATCATGTTGCAACGTGGTCTACAAGGTGATATCTAAGATCTTGGCCAATCGCCTAAAGGGGCACCTCTCTACGTTGGTCCATGGCTCACAGACGGCTTTCATCCCAGGGCGACGGATTAGCAATAACGTCTTACTGGCGCAGGAGCTGTGCCTTGGCTACAAGTCCAAGGGCCGCCCTCCTCGGGCTATGTTCAAGATTGACCTGGCCAAGGCGTACGACAAGGTTGAGTGGGGTTTTCTGTTGTCCGTCCTTGGGGCCATGGGGTTTCATCCTACTTACATTGGCTGGATCCGAGCATGCTTGACAACAACGACATTTTCGATTAACCTGAATGTCCAGGTGGTCGGGTTCTTCCCGGGCAAGAGGGGTATTCGACAGGGGGACCCCATTTTTCCCTATCTCTTTACCCTGGTAATGGAGGTACTCTATGGGCTGCTCAAGGCTTGTATTTTGGAGGAACCGCGATTCAAATATCATTGGCGCTGTGAGACGATGGGCTTGGTGTCATTGGCGTTTGCGGATGATCTACTTCTCTTCAGCCATGCTGACACTGCTTCGGTTGGGGTGTTGAAGAAGGCGTTGGATGAGTTTGCGCGCTTGTCAGGATTGCTCCCTAATCCGGACAAAAGTGAGATGTACCTCTCGAAGCGGGCTGAGGGATTGACGACACCAATTCAGGCGATCATGGGCTATCGAGTGGGCCAACTACCAGCGCTTACTTGGGAGTGCCTCTCATTACTACTAGACTGACGATTGGCGACTGTGCACCACTTCTCCAGAGAGTGGATCAGCGGTTGGGTGCATGGCTCAATCGCTCGTTATCTTATGCAGGCCGACTACAGCTGGTTAAGTCGGTCTTGCATGCACTTCACGCGTACTGGTCGGGTATTTTCTTGTTGCCGAAAGGCGTTGTCCGCTCTTTGGAAACCCGCTTTAGGAAGTTTCTGTGGGGAGGCACTTCAGCTAAGGTGGCATGGGAGGTTTTACGCCTACCTATAGCTGAGGGGGGATTGGGACTGCGCTCTATATCGGTTGACAACAAGGCCCTATTGCTTAAGCACTAAGGGAGCGTACTTACCAGGACGCCAGACTCGATTTGGGTCGAATGGCTCTATAGGACACACGGCTGCACTCTCGCTCGCTATGGGACCTAGGGGTCTCGGCGAATGATGCTTGGAGCTGGAGGAGCTGATGCAGTTGCGCCCGGTGATCAGATCTATGATTACGTTTCGCATTGGGGATGGCTCCATATTTTGGCTGTGGAAGGATCCCTGGCTGTTGCCTACGTCGCTTTTGGAGAGATTCCCACGGGGCCCTATTGCGATGGGGCTGCCTCTCGACTCACGGCTGAGTGCGGTCCTAACTGCGCAAGGGTGGAATTGGCCAGGGCAAGGGGGCGGTGGAGTACCTTGAGATTAGCCCACTGCTGCCTTTTGTAGCTCGTGGGGATCAGGATGGCGTACGGTGGACGGGATCACCGGATGGATCTATGACGACGGCTTTGGCCCGGGATGCCATGCGCTACAAGAAGGCCCCTGTATGTTGGGCGACCTTATTTGGCGGGCCATTTGGCGGGCCTTTGCGTATGGGAAGCCTAGGAGGGAGGAGAGGCTGCCCCTATGGGAGGAATTGATTAGTATATCATCAGCTCGTGTGTCGGATGCATGGATAGTCATGGGGGACTTCAATGCTATTCTGCACACGGGTGAGGGGCGTGGTGGTTCGCCCTCTAGACTTGATATGGAGGAGCTCCGGGCGTGCTTGGGTAGACACTGATTTGGTGACGATACCTACGATAGGCCAGGAATTCACGTGGTATAACCAGCAGCGGGCTGATGCGGGGATCTGGCGGCGACTGGATCGTATACTAGGCAACCCTCAGTGGTTCGCCAGGTTTACGGATGTCTTTTGTAGGTGCGGCTTACTGCGACCTCAAACCACTCGCACGTGCTTTTGGGGGCTACTATGACACGGCAGTATAACGCGACTTTTCGCTTTGATAATTTTCTGACGAAGGATCCGGCTTTCTTGGGCATTGTTCAAAATGTCTGGAATACTTTGTTGCATGGCTTTCCTATGTTTGTTTTGGTGAGGAGGCTGAAGCTGTTGAAGCCGGCCATGCTTAGGTTGCGAAGATCGAAGGGAAATTTGACGGCGAATGTCACAGAGGCGAAGCACTTTCTTGATATTGCACAGGATTTTGCCTCACGATTCCCTCAGGAGGCCTCTTTCTACGAGCTGGAGAGGCTATGTCGGGCGTTATATGCCAAGGCGGTGGAGATGGAGCAATCGGCATTATCGCAGAGGGCCAAGCTTGCATGGCTGAAGGATGGGGACCAGTGCACATCCTATTTCTTTCGTAGGGTCGCCATGAGGCGGGCTACTAACCGCATCTGGTCCCATGAGGATGCTAATGGCGATCTCCTTGAAGAACCGGATCAGGTTGAGGGCGAGCTGACCGGGTTCTATCAGGGCTTACTGGGGCATTCTGCGCACCCAGCGCCAATTCTTCCTGCTGATGTGCAGAGAGCTGTGACGCGTACGCTTTTCCCAGCGGACGCTGCATCTATGATCGTTGTGGTGACGGCCACGGAGGTTCGTGAGGCGCTTTTCTCTATGGGGGATGAGAAAGCACCAGGGCCTGATGCGTATACGGTAGGTTTTTTTCGAGCCGCGTGGGGAATTGTGGGCGATGAAGTGGTGAAGGCGGTCCAAGATTTCTTCGTAACAGGCAGACTACTGAAGGGAATCAACAGTACCCTCATTACTTTGATACCGAAGCGAGATACACCTCGACGGACAACGGATTTCAGACCCATTTCCTGTTGCAACGTCCTCTACAAGGTCATCTGTAGAATACTATTTGTAACTGTGCTTGATTTCATTAGTTGTCCTTGTAATTAGGGGCGTTTGTATAGTAGTCCTTAGATTAGGACTAGTTTGATATTTATACCAAGTTTGTATGGTATAAATACTTGTAAGTCCCTTTTCAAAAAAAAAAAAATACTTGTAAGTCAATTGAGCTTAATAGAGAAAGTTTAGAGAATTGATCCGAAAGGCTTGCAATTCGATTTCTAGAGAGAGAAACAACAGTAACTTTCTCACTCTACTCGAAATCTCTCTCTTGTTCTTCATTTGAGTTTTTCGATCGAATTCAATTGCTTATCTAAACGATCGAATTACTATGAATTCTAGCCTAGGATCTTAGAGTTGTTAATCGTAGGACCTAACAATTGGTATCAGAGCAGATTCGTTCTGTTTTGAATCGAAAATTGTTAGAATTGGATCGAAAATCATTTTCTGGATACTGTTCATAGAAGAACAGTGGCGCGAAAACCTTTTTCGATCCAATTTCTGTGCTTAATTGACTTGAATTTGGTGTTTCTGTGCTTGTTTAAGTGATAAATCATCATAGCGATCAGTTCTGTAGCAGTTTAAACTTCGATTTCTAGAATTGAATTGCTTCTGAGTGTTACTGTTTGCGAAGAACATGAAGAAAACGTTCTGATTTTGATCAAATTCGATATATTTTGATTGCTTGTTCATAACGTGTTTAATTGCTTGTTCGTGCGTGATTAGTACTTAATTGCGAGCAATTGCCTCAAATTTCACTATCTGATTCTTTGTTTTTGCTCGAATTAGTGTTAATCGTATTCTGTGAATTTTTCTCGATTGCTCAAATTTTTCTCGCTAAGTTTTGCGATCGGATTAGTTTCTCGATCGATAAACCTAGCGCGAGAATTTTTCTCGGTCAGAATACGAAGTCAGCGCTAGAATCGTCATCAGTAGAAACGATTTTAGTTAGAAATATTTCTCGAGCATTATACAGCGAAAAACTTTTTCGAGAGAGACTTATTTTGACTTTGCATGCGTAAAAACTTTCACTCGAAAAACTTTTTCAGTCAAACCTTTTAACGTTTGACCAGGCGAAAATCGTTTACACGCGAGAAATTTTTCTAGTCAACAGATTTATTTTGACTTGTCGAGAAACTTACTAATGTACTGTTTCTTTACGATCGAAATAAATTCACGATCAAGAAATTTTTCTCGACCGAATGATTTTGAGCAATTTATCTCGCTCGTAAAATATCTCGCTGACGAAATTTCTCGCACGAGAACAGTACTCAGTACACTATCTTGACGGAATTAATTTCGTTCAAACTTTAAGATTGAATCGAAAATAATTCTCGATCTAATTTTCGAATCAAACGCTACTAACGAATTTTGTCACTTGTGAAGCACATTACATCATCTTCAACCTTCAAAACAATTAACGAAGATCCTTCAACAACTCGACTACAATATAAACATGGATGCATACTCACTCGGAAATGACAACCGTCCGCCGATCTTGCAAAGAGGCGAATACACAGTATGGAGAAGCCGCTTTCTGAATTTCATTGCTCTAAAGGATCAAGCCGAAAATCTACTGAAGTCCCTTGAAGAGGGACCGACACAGTTCTGGGTTCATGTACCCGGGGACGAAACAGCTACTCCAGCAATTCCAGCTTCTAGGCGACTAAAGGAGCCTAGAGAATACTCTCTGGAGGAAAGAGCTCGAGCTAAGGCTGATCTAGTAGCCATGAATACCCTTATGCAGGGCATCCCCAACGATATATACAGACAAATCGACAGCCTTACATCGGCCAAAGGGATGTGGGATGAGCTGCATAGGATGATGCAAAGGACGGAAGTTGGCATAAAGGCCAAGAAGGCGAACATTCTCACTGCTTACGACTCATTCAAAGCAAAGCCGGAGGAGAGTCTAAACGAGATCTACCAACGATACCTCACTCTTCTCAATGAAATGAGGAAGATAGAAATAACAAAGACAAAAATGGAGACAAACATAAGATTTCTATCCTCTCTGCCCACGGAATGGAAGAAAATATCCACTCAAATACGAAAAACAAAGATCTAGAGGAGTTGGATGTCCATGCCGTGTTCGATAATCTCGCTCAGCATGAGGAGGATTTTCGCGAGATTACCAAAGAGCAGAAAGGCAAACAAACCGATGACACGGTTGCCTTAGTCTTGGAGAAGAGGAGCACAAGGTCAAGAAAGGAAAAGATCGTTAGGACACCTTCATCATCAGAGTCGGAAGAGGAATCGGACTCTGACATCGAGCCGAACATGAAATCCCTTGGAAAACAGTTAGCTCTCATTGGGCAAATGATGAGCAAGAAATACTTCAAGAAGAAGTCTTCAACCTCAGCCAATAGACTTCGGACTACAAGCTCCAAGAACAAAGAACGTGCTCCGGAGAGTTCCGAGGTCAAGAATCCCAAAGAGACTAACAAATGTTCTAACTGTGGCAAAGCAGGTCACTTCGCCAGAGAGTGCACTCTCCCGAAGAAAAGAGATGCAAACTACTACTCCAGGAAGCTTCAATTGACAAAACAGAAAGAAGCTGGAGTAGCTGTCATGGCTGAACAGGACCAATGGCTCAAGGACACGTCGAACTCCGAAGAAGAGAACTTAGCCCTCATGGCCCGTCTCGACAACGAATTGGACGCCGAAACATCCACTCGTACGGACGACGACAACGCATCCACGTCTTCAAATGAGGTAGTCACTCCTTCCACATTATTGACCATGTTAGAATCATATCAAAAGCAATATGCTAACATGAAACGTGAGCAGAAAAGTATAAAGGAAGTAGAGAACGAACTTGAGAGATCTCAGGACACGAAACATCCACTCGTACGGACGACGACAACGCATCCACGTCTACAGGGAGCGTAGCGTCGGCACTAAAAACAAAGGCGAGAGTGTCTAGCACTAAGATAAAGAAGGAGCCATTAGACTTAAATGTTTCTGAGCATGCTACTCCTTCTGTTACAATAAAAGACACTCGTAGAAATAAAAGAGCTATTTCCACTTTTAAGATAATTGCTTCTACTTATTCACTTCAGCCGATCACCTTTAGAAGCACCAACTACGAAATAGGCTCTACGTCAAAAATTAATCATTCTGAAATAAATGCCACTAGGAAGACACGTAGGAAACAAGATCCAGCCATAAAGAAAGCTTATGGCGCCGTACATGAATGTACTCACCTAAGGTATCCCGTAGAAATTAAATCCCCCAAGCACCTTAGGAGACTATCACAAGAAAAGATCTTTTCCTCAGTCAAACCCTCCAAAGCATTTGTACGTGCTGGAATTAACCTTCCCTGTAAGGTTCAACCCAAATGGGTTCCTAAATCTCCGCCTAGGACGACAAAAGCCAAAAGGGCCAAGTCTCCTATAGAGGCAAAACCCAAACCCACTTTTTCAAAAGTGCAATGGGTTATTAAGACTCTTCCAAAAATAGATTTAGGAGTCATATCTAAACCCAAAACTAAATCTGCTAATCCGAGAGGACCCATGTTTAAGTGGGTACCTAAAGCTCTCTAAATTGTTTTGGCAGATCCATCATGTGTGGTACCTCGACTCTGGTTGCTCCACACACACGACTGGTAGTCAAGAGCTGCTGAGCAACTACAAAGACCGACCAAACGGCAAAGTCAGATTTGGGAACAACGATTCAGCCCCGATTCTAGGACTTGGGGATATCACTCTGAAGAATCTGACCATCAAAGATGTCTCGTACGTCGAAGGCCTCCGCCATAACTTGTTCAGCATAGGCCAATTCTGTGACAAAGGATTCCAGGTGGTCTTCCATGCTGACCGGTGCAGAATTGTTGATAGTCAGGACACAGAACTCCTTCAAGGACTTCGGAGATCAAATCTTTACACGATCAACCTGACGTCTGTGCGGCCCTCGACAACTGTATGCCTCATTTCTCAGACTGATTTACAGAGGAACAGCTTATGGCATCAACGACTGTCTCATCTGAATATGAAAGCTCTCCAACGTCTTTCTACGAAAAAGTTGGTTCACGGTCTTCCAACTATACAACTACAAAGGGAGCATCACTGTTCGGCATGTCAATTAGGAAAAATGAAGCGAGCATCTCATCACGTCAAGCAAATTGCATCTACTTCTCGACCATTGGAACTAATTCACATGGATCTCTGTGGTTCGATGCAGACTCAGAGTATCAATGGAAGAAAGTATGTCCTAGTGATTGTGGATGACTATTCTCGCTACACGTGGACTAAGTTCCTCCGAACTAAAGATGAGACTGGTGACTTGATCATCAATTTTGTGAACACAACTCAAAATCTGCTGCAACAGACTATTCAAGTTGTTCGAACAGACAGCGGCACTGAGTTCAAGAACAATTACCTCAGTGAGTTTTATCAGAAAATTGGAATAAGTCAACAATTTTCAGCCGCCAAAACACCTAAACAAAATGGGGTCGTCGAAAGGAAAAATCGAACACTAGTGGAAGCCGCTCGTACAATGCTGATCCAATCGGAACTTCCACACTTTCTATGGGTCGAAGCAGTCAATACCGCTTGTTTTACTCAAAACAGGACGGTGGTTCACAAACGGTTCAACAAGACTCCGTATGAGATTGTGAATAATAGTGTCCAACATCTCTTTCCTTAAAGTCTTCGGGTGCAAGCGCTTTGTGGCGAACGACCGAGAGCAACGTGCAAAGTTCGACCCTAAAGCATTCGAAGCTACATTTGTCGGGTATTCTTCAACATCAAAAGCATACCGAGTATACATCAAGTCCAACCGAACTATTAAGGAAACCTATAATGTCACTTTCCACGAAGTGGCAGAGATGGCTTCTGGTCAATTCAGTCCAGGACCCGTGCCTAACCCGTTGGCTTCTGAAGACAACATTTCAGAACCCGTAATCACTGGTGTGTTGGCACAAAACCAACAGAAGATGGCAACAACTTCAGGATCAGTGTCAGACGAAGCAACGAGATTTGCAATAGACGACTTGGATTCTCTCTTCGAACCGGTATATCAGTCATACACGCCTACACCAACAATGGATTATCTATCGAACGAGACCGACGTACCAAGTTCATCTCACACCTCTACCCCACCCGATTCAGAATTGCCACAGAACACCGAAGAACCTACAATGGTCATCGAGGAAGTATCATCTGAGACGATCAATCCAAGTGCAGTATTGGAACTTCCTCAGACAAATGATCAATTTGAGACTATAGGCAATCTAGATCCACAGATAGCTGACGCATCGACTTCAGCCTTGCCTCATGAGCGCAAGTGGACGAGAGGCCACTCGGTTGATCAGATAATTGGCGATCCCTCAGTTGGGGTGAGGACAGTCGTCAACACAGTCTTTTCAGTTGCTTCCTGAGCCAAAACGAGCCTACCAAAGTAGCAGACGCACTTCGAGACCCGGATTGGACAATCGCAATGCAAGAGGAAATCAATCAATTCGAACGTCTTCAAGTGTGGACCTTGGTACCCCGTCCACATGGGAAACAGTGGTCGGAACTAAATGGGTTTTCAAGAATAAGAAAAATGAAGATGGTGAAGTGATCCGGAACAAAGCAAGGCTAGTTGCTAAGGGATACAATCAACAGGAAGGCATCGACTACGACGAGACTTATGCTCCTGTTGCCCATATCGAAGCTATCCGCCTCCTGCTGGCTTATGCGGCTCACAAAGACTTCAAAGTCTATCATATGGATGTTAAAACCGCCTTTCTCAACGGCGTGTTAAAAGAAGAAGTCTATGTCGCTCAGCCGGAAGGTTTCGTTGATCAAGAACATCCCGATCATGTCTATCGCTTGGACAAAGCTCTCTATGGACTAAAACAAGCCCCACGTGCTTGGTACGATGTCCTGAGTGATTTCCTCGTGAAGTCTGGATTCATACGAGGAACGATAGACACAACCCTCTTCATTAAATGGCATAACAAAGATCTGATGGTCGTCCAAGTATACGTCGATGACATCATCTTCGGATCAACAAATCCTCGGCTCTGCAAGAAGTTTGGAGATCTCATGAAGAGCAAATTCGAGATGAGTCACATGGGAGAGATGCAATTTTTCTTAGGACTCCAAGTCAGGCAGATCAATGATGGAATTTTCATCAGTCAGACAAAATACATCAAGGATATTCTGAAGAAATTTCATCAAGACCAGAGCAAGACTCTCAGCACTCCTATGTCACCAAGCTGCAAGTTGGATGCCGATCCCTCTGGCAAGTCGGTCGACATCACACTGTATCGCAGCATCATTGGATCTCTTCTCTACCTTACTTCGAGCCGGCCGGACATCATGTTTGCCACGTGCTTGTGTGCCAGTTTTCAAGCAGATCCCAAAGAATCCCATATGCTCGCGGTCAAAAGAATTTTACGCTACCTTATGGGCACCACTACCTTGGCCTATGGTATCCAAATGGTACGGATTTTAAACATATCGGCTACACTGACGCTGACTATGCAGGTTGCCGAATGGACAAGAAAAGCACGTCCGGTGGCGCTCAATTTTTAGGCGAAAAGCTGGTTTGCTGGTCATCCAAAAAGCAGAACTGTGTGTCAACTTCGACGGCCGAGGCAGAATACGTAGCTGCTGCCAGCTGTTGCTCACAGATGCTGTGGATGCGGACACAGCTTTGCGACTATGGGTACAATCTGAATAATATACCCATATATAGTGATAGTCAGAGTGCAATCGCCATTACTTGCAATCCTGTTCATCATTCACGCACTAAACACATAGACATTAGATATCATTTTATCAAAGATCACGTAGAAAAAGGCACGATAGAGATGTACTTTGTGAACACGGAGTTTCAACTAGCCGACATTTTCACCAAGGCATTGGATGAGAAACGATTTCAATTCCTTGTCGGAAAATTAGGCATCTTGAATCTTCCGTAATATGTGCATTACCTGATCTTCTGTGCTATCACATGCTCTATTCTATGTGCTTTCTATGCTTATTTGTTCTTATCTTGCGTGATAAAAATAAATTAAAAAAAATAATAATAACATATATATTTCTATATATAATATAAAGGGGTATGACGAAATCCTTTAGGATGCTTTGATCTAAAGTCACTTAGAATTTTACCCCGACATGCGGTCGATTTAATTGCTTAATTTTGTCAGTCTAAGTCGCATTCTTGTGTCTAAAGGTCATTAGGTTGCTCCACTAGACACAAAGCCACTATAAATGTGAGGATTCAAGCCTTGTTATTTTTTCCTTTGTTTGGATCTATTTCTCGAGTGAGTCACACATCAATTGCTTGTCTTAACTAGTGATACTTGGCCTCATACTCATCTTGCGTTAGATCGTTAGGAAAATGATAAGGGAGTTTAGGATATTCCTCATTCGGCCTTATATAAGTTCCCCCACTTTAGCCCTTAGTCATCCACTTTGAGCCTTCTCCGACGTCCTTTTCTTCATTTAAAACCCATTCCCAGCTTTCAACCGAACTTTATACTCTACGAATGGTTGTTCAAACGAGAAAAGGAGGGGGAGATAACAAAAGAAAAAGTAAAATGATGACAAAAGAAGGCATTGCTCAACGCGCAAAAATCAGACCAAAGGAACCGGCCTTCCGACTACCTTGTAGAAAATGGCATGGATCCTGCTGTGAAGTTCTCCAACGATAATCTCGTACGCTCGTCAGAACGGCTGGAAGAGGAACGGCTGGAAGAGGAGCACCACGAAGTGAACTTCTCCGACGATAATCCGATCTTATATCGGGAAACGAGAAGAGGAGTGCAGCCTCGGGTACGAATTCCATAACCGAGAACTTCTCCAAGTTGATAATCTCTGAAACCTCAATAGGGATTAAGAGAAGAGGAGCTCGGTATCGGCCCGAGAACCAACAAGAAGAACTTCACCTACGATAATCTCCTAGAGCCTCATGGAGAAGCGGAGCTTCAGCTTGAGCATAATATAAAAGGGATAGTTCTTAAAAGAAAAGGAGGGAGAAAAGATTGAAAAGAAGAAAGACGCCGAGAAAAAAAAGGAGACGGACGTAGAATTGGAAGACGATGAAGAGATAAGCTCACTTCCCTTTAAATTCCTTCCGTTCTAAGTCCTAGCCAAATTATAACCCTTACAACCCTTTGATTCCACATAGACGGTCTCTCGCTTAGGTGAAATGATTAAAAAATGCCTCGATCACAGGTAAATTGACTAAAAATTGCTTGTGTTGACTTGCGTGATAAAAATATAAAAATCCCAAGATAGCTAATTGAGAGCAAGAGCGAACCTGGTGAGAGTTGTCGAAATGGACCAGTCTATGGACTTAGGACTTTAGTTTGACGACATGACTTGACAGCATTTTCTTCTTTCAAATGTCTCGTAAAATTTTAGGCGTGACGATTGATCGAAGCAAAATAATCTGACCCCATAAAAAAAAATAAAAAAAATAATAGAAAAAATAAAATATATATATATATATACATATATATAATATAAATAAATAATAAATAATAAAATTCGCACATTTTGACATGAAATATTATGTTTCATATGCGTTGAATTGAATAAATGCGAATTTCTTTAGTGTATCGCACATTCTAAATGCAATTATAGATTGCATTGGTACTGAATTGTTTAAATGCGATAAATTGTTTTTTTCTGCCTCCACCTTCACACAATATTTTGAAGTACATGTTTCGGGGACCATGTATATGTACTTACTTGGTAAAATTTGTGTGTTATATGCTCGTGACTTGAATTGATTTAAATATGACTGCATAATTAGTCAATTCTTGTACATCATTTGAGGGGGAGCAAGTATAAAAATCGTGGTTTAGCTCCAAATATTTTTGACGTTTTTCTCTGAGTATTTCAGATCTCTCAAAATTAAGAAGTAAGACGTCGACACTACAAAGAGAGGAGCTAGACACAAGACCAGATATTTCAAAGATAACATTGCCAAAATTAATTGTTGATTAACTCCATTACTGCTAACGTTTATCTCTAAGTGGTACAGATTTTTCAATTTACGCCAGGGGAGCTAGACGTTACTACACAGAAAAATACAGGGAGTTAATTGCATTTATTTTAATTACTAATGGGGAGCCTTACATTGGGTTTTATTTTGAAATAGGGGACAATCTGAAATTTCTTAGAGAACTTACCATCGAGAAACTGGATATTTGAATCAATTCGCAATCTAAAGTTTCTCGATCGTAAACAGTGTCGGGATCGATTTTGATTAACTGCGATAATTTGCAATCGAAAAATTAGAATTTTTCGTGTGCAAATAGTAATGGGCCTGATCCCTTATATCGCAAAATGTCAAATCACAAGCCCGGCAACAAATTAATGCTAGTTAATAAAAGTTTAACTTTTGTCAGTCGAAAAATTTTTTTCTCACGCAAAACCTAATCGACAGAAATTCTCTCACGCAAAACTTTCTCTGACGATACAAAATCCTTCAAAAATCTTCTAATTTTTCACTTCAAATCGTCTTATTAAGGTAGAAATTCGATTCAGTTAACGATTGCGAATGTTATAACTTGATTTGCATTTACATTCTGTAGTTTTTCGCATGATTAGTTAAGATTTTTCGACTGTTCTTCAAAAACGTTTTAAACGTATACTGTTTCAGTAAATCTAGGAATCTTTCTTGGATTTTCTGAGTTAAATGCCTGATTGTTTAGATAGATTCGATGTCTTTGATGAAACAGATAGCGTAAGGCGTTGGAAAATTTCCATCTGTGATGATAAAATGAGTTTCGATGAAACTGGGTTCTTTGAAGGTTTGAAGCTGTCGAAGAACTTTGTCGATCGCAAATAGACTTAATTGAATTTCAATTCAATCGAGATACTATTTGTGTCGATTTAGTTTTCGATCGCAAAATTTTGATTTAGTCATCAAGATAGAAAATTTTGACCGAAAAAAATTACTTACCATCGAGAAATCTAATTAGGATTTTTGAGAGCGAAAAACTTAAGCACTGATTAGACAATTTAGATGCAAATTTTATCGAGCGTAAAACTTACTATCGCAAAATAGAATTTTCGATTTAATTTCAATTTGGTCGAAAAAAAATTCATCTGCGAAAAATATATTTTTCAACACTTAATTTTATTTTCGATCGTAAAATTCGCCGCTTAGGACACAATTGATCGAAAATTTTCTCGACGTTTGACTAGTCTTTCGTTGACTAATTTTTCGATAAAAATATATCGCAGCGAAAAACTTCTACTTTCAATCGAAAATCACATTCCGCTCGACAAATTTCAAATCGAAAAATTTTATTCAATCGAGGAAAATTTTTCGATAGTAAATTTACCTGAGACGTTTTTTTTTTTTTTTTTTGGTAACCGGGTAAAGCCGATGGTAAACCCCGGGGCCGACCCACTACCTGCTAAACAGGTCGACCAAGTCAATCGCACATGTCTGGGCCCATGTGGGCAGGCTTAGGGAAATGTCACAGGGATGAGATTCGAACACAGGGATGAGACGTAATTTCTCGATCGTAAATTTACACGGAATTTTTCTCGATCGTAAAATTGATCCGACTACAGTCTAGATTTCAACTTCAACACTTAGAAAATTTTTCTCTAAGTCTTTTACACTGTAGCGAAAATTAGCGAATAAAATTTCTCGATCGAAAAATGACACGGAAACGTTTCAATTGAAATCAGTGTATAGGAAATCAAATTGCAATTCAATTTTGGCGACCGAAAATTTTCTCGGCATGAACAGTGACTTACTGATTTACCACTTAGCGAAATTTCGAACCATTTTTCACGCGACAAATATTTCATTCGAAATTACATTCATGCCATCACGATTTTTGAAATTGAACATACAATATGCATTTGATATGATTTAAATTCAAAATTCATCGAACATGCTATTAGTTGCAATATTACTATAGTTTGATGAAATTTATTCATATTTCGACTGAAAATAAAATTGAACTAATGAACTTTTATATATCTTATATTTCAGATGGATCGTTACCCAAGATACAACCACATATATGATCACAACCTTTATCTAAAGGTTCAAGATACGAACTTCCGGCTCGATCTGAGCACATTTCGGTGCCCGGACGAGATCATCGTATCCATCCTCAGAGGCCACCCCATATGGCATGCGTTAACGGTCACCGCATCGGTGCCGATGGTCTATCTCCAACAGTTCTGGGGATGCATACAAGGAGCCGTAGCAGATGGGACATTCTCTTTCATGACCCAAATCGGGACGCGGCATATTCACATGAGCAAGAGCCAGTTCGGCATGATACTGGACTTGCCCCACAACGACAACTACGACCCGCTCCCGAACGACGCAGAGATGATTCAGGACTTCCTGCACATGGGATACCAACCGCCGCTTACAAGATTAGCTCAGGTCCAGAGCAGCGGTATCCCTCACCCCTGGAAGACACTGTTCGACATAGTGAACAAGTGTCTGTCACCCAAACACGCTGGATTCGACAAGGGCAACGGCAACATACTGCGGATCTTTCACGGCCTCGCCTTCGCCAGAAACTACGACTTTGCACAGCTAATCTGGAATGATCTAGCTGAACAGATTCGGTTGAAGGAGAACCGAAGGTCGAAGAACGTGCCCTATGCTCGATGGTTCAACGTGATCATCAGGGAGTTCATGGAGCTATGCAGAGAGCATCCCCCAGCTACCTCCTGGTGGAAACTACCAGCCGCCAAGGCTTAAGTTTTTCCACAACCCACGGCTCACGGACCTGGACCAACCGTCGATGCCGATTCCACTCAACTTACTCAGGCTCGCCGACCCCGCGGGGCTGAGTATCAGAGGTTCTGCCGGGAGCACAATTTAGCGGAGGAAATGATCAGAGGGCCCCCGGCAGATCACCATGTGAGCCCTCCCCAACATCAACCAAGCCCTGACGACGCGATGATTGATGATGTCGCTCAGGAGCTAGCTGTGGCGACCCTACTTCCTAATTAGGTTAATTGGCGGATTTCCGCAACGAAAGTCGCGAAGGACCCGATTTATTAAAAACTTTTTAATGAAAATAATGTACATATATAAACTAAGTCGGGTTTACAAAATGCGTCTGTATAATACAACGGGCCGGAGGCCCCAAAAATCTAAACCCGACTATCCTACGCCTCTCCACAGGCGCGTCCCATGTACCGCTCCGCCCTCAAAAGCCCGTGGAGTCACCGCCGCCAGCCAGCCTACAGCTCACCCGGACACGCATCGGTGTCGGGCTCAGTCTTACCTACAAAAATAATACCCTGAGCAAAATTGCCCAGTAGGTGGTAGTAAAACATGCAATGCGTGCGTGCACTCAACCCAATCCCAAAACCTCACATCATAATAATGCACGCTCGAATCAATCTCACATTTCATCACATAACAGGGCCCTAGGCTAGACTCAGCACCTACGCGCGCAATGGCAAAGTACGCCATAAACCATGCGGTAGCCCACGCCGGCCGTGCCGGGTCGCTCCTTCCGCACTAAATCTCAACCCGACGGTTTTCCCCGAGTAGTATACCACTAATCCGGGTAGACAGGAATCTCACATCTGTCAGCCGTCCCTGAGCCAAATATATATCCGGTGGTATACACCTCGGGTGGCTCAATTCCGAGTAGATGGGTGTCGCAAACCCCCTCTCCCACCAGGTGCTACGCGAGTCTAACCTCGACGACCAATAAAGGTCACTCTACCCCACTCAACCGACACCGTAAGGCGTCACCGTACAAATATGGTACCATCATCTCTCTCGTGCATGTCGTGAAATGCACATATAATAAATCACATAAAATACGTACATCAAAATCACGTAATCGTATAGTATTTAAACTAGGCCGATGGTTTAAAATCCAAAAATAATATTTATAATTTAAAATATGGGTTGACCCGAAAATATATATTACAATATGAAAATATTTTATTTAAAAATAATTTGGGCTTAAAACCATTTTATTTAAAGCATTTGGGCCTGGAATAGGGCAAAAGCCCAAAAATCAATACTGTCGGTCAACGCACACCAAAATCGGTCAAAGCCCAATTAAAATCGCCCGAAACCCACTTGGTCAACCCGCGAAAGTACAGGTCAACGCCCGATTCGCGAAATCACTTGCCAAATTCGAAAATCGCCCGATTTAATTTGGTCAATCCGAGGTCAGCGCCCGATTTCGCGAAGCTTTCGGCGATTTCGCAAATCGTCCGATTTTACACGCGAAGCCGATTTGAATCTCGCGAATCGCCCGATTTCTCTCACAGGAATCACCCCGCGAAATCGAATCGGCCGCGAAACCCGAAATCGGCCCGGCGCTATCTCACAGCTCGTAAAATGCTTCAGCCCGCGAAACCTGACTTCTGGCCCGCGAAAATACTTTTCACTCACACATCGCAAAACATTTGGGCCCGCGACAAAATTACGCGACCCGAACTCCAAATCGGCCAATCCCTACTCTGTTAAAATCATTTTTCGCCCGATTTACACTCAAGCACAGGCCCGCGATTTCAAAATCGCCCGAAACCTTCAACCTTATTATAAAAACCCTAACTGTTTATCAAAGTTCCTTCACATAAACACATTCCAGATTAACATAAACACCTAGCAAATCATCGAACTCATAGATTGAGCTCAAACACAAATCAAAACACGTCAAGAACATGTTTTTGAATTCGAATGACCTTTCAATCGAATTCTAAATATTTTTAGGAATTTAATACGGGTTGTAGGGGTTAAAAACCACCTACCTAGCTTCCAAGCTGAGTTTGAATTAATTACTATGTCGAAAATCTGTCTAAGCTCGTCCCAAAATGCTCCTTTGCTTGGATCGTCGTCTTCTTTCTCTTTTGTTTACTTCCTACCATACACTAACTTTCGCTTAATCCACCAATCCATGTGAGGTACTAAACACGTGAGCTTATTTAAGATTTACAAGTCTTAATTAGGATTTCTTACCTGCTTTATTTCCTTCTCGCTTTGTTCGGTACTTTCTTTCTTTCGTTTCTTCTTTTCACGTTGGTTTTCTCCTTCCTTACTTCTCACGTTTCTTCTGGTGTTATGAATAATTATTTCAGCCTAAATACTAAGGGGTGTTATCATATTAACGTGTTTTACCACTTGCATTAAGTAACTTCATACTTATCTTATTTCTTTGGGTCAAGACACACTTACATGTTTGGGCTTTACTTTGGGCTCTTTTCATTATAAATTAATTACTCCAATTTCACTAATTTATTTGGGCTCTCTTTGAATATATCCAACTCCTATTTATTTTCTTGGGCTTTGTATTCGGCTCATTTTAATTTATTCAATTGTCGGCCCAATTACTATTTCCGGTTTGATTCCAAAAATCCGTTTTGTCCGAAAATTAACTCATTTAATTTCGAACATTACAAAATAATCCCGTATTAATTTTACGGGTATTACATCCTCCCCCCCTTAAAAGAAATTTCGTCCTCGAAATTTAAGTCGTCGAAAACAACTCGGGCTATTTCTCGCACATTTCGTCTTCTCGCTCCCAAGTGGCTTCTTCCATTGTTTGGTTCCGCCACAAAACCTTCACTAGGGGGATATTCTTATTCCTAAGTCGCTTCACCTCATACATTAAAATCTCTACCGGCCTTTCTTCGTAACTCAAGTCCGGTTTCAACAGCTGATGAAGCGTCTCACTTCGTAGCACGTGATTCGGATCCGAAACGTACTTCCGTAACGTAGACACGTGGAAGACGTCATGAACTTGTGCTAACGATGTCGGCAGTTTTAACCGGTACGCTACTTCGCCGACTCTTTTCAAAATCTGGAAGGGTCCTATATATCTTGGACTCAACTTCCCCTTCCGTCCGAATCTCTTAACTCCTTTCATCGGTGATATTTTCAAGAAGACTTGATCGCCTTCTTCAAATTCCAACGGCCTTCGTCTCTTATCCGTGTAACTCTTCTGACGACTTTGGGCCGTTTGCATTCTCTCCCGAATTTTACTAACAGCTTCGGTCATCTCACGAACCATTTCGGGGCCTAACAGCGCCTTCTCGCCGATTTCATCCTAATGAACTGGGCATCGACATTTACGCCCGTATAAGGCTTCGTAAGGTGCCATCCCGATCGTCGCTTGATAGCTGTTGTTGTACGAAAATTCGATCAACGGGAGATATTTACTCCAGCTTCCTCGGAAATCCAAAACACATGCCCTCAACATATCTTCAAGTGTCTGGATCGTCCTTTCCGATTGTCCGTCAGTCTGGGGATGATATGCTGAGCTGAAGGACAATTTAGTTCCCATAGCTTTCTGTAAACTCATCCAAAATTGGGACAAAAACCTTGAATCTCGATCTGAAACGATCGACATAGGAATTCCATGAAGTCGCACTATTTCTTGGATGTACAACTCTGCGTACTTATCCATGGAATAGGTCTGATTAATCGGTAGAAAGTGGGCAGATTTCGTCAATCTATCAACGATTACCCAAATTGCATCATGTCCTTTCACCGTCTTGGGTAATCCGACGACAAAATCCATTGTTATGTGGTCCCACTTCCATTCGGGAACAGTCAATGGTTGTAACATTCCTGTCGGCCTTTGATGTTCTGCTTTGATCTGTTGGCAGGTCAGGCATCGACTTACGAACGTAGCAACGTCTCTTTTCATTCCAGGCCACCAATAGTTCATCCGTAGATCTCGATACATCTTCGTAGCACCAGGATGCACCGAGTAGATTGTCGCATGTGCTTCTGTCATCAATGTTCGGCGGATGTCTTCGTCTTTTGGCACATACTGGCGACCTCTGAATCGTAAACTTCCGTCTCTTTGGAATTCGAATTCCGACGGAACATCTTCATCTCGTTCATCTCGAACCTTCAAATACAGCTCGTCTACTTTTTGCACTTCAATGATCCGATCTAACAGCGTCGGTTTGAGGGTCAACGCTGCCAGTCTCATCTCAATTTCCCCGAAGTGAATTAGTTCTACTCCGAGTTGGCATAATTCAGCACTTACAGTTTTCCGGCTCAACGCGTCTGCGACTACGTTAGCTTTTCCTGGGTGATAGTTTTATCACACAGTCGTAGTCCTTCACTAGTTCGAGCCATCGTCTTTGCCTCATATTCAACTCCTTCTGTGTGAAGAAGTACGTTAGGCTCTTGTGATCTGTGAAGATCTCGCACCTTTCTCCATATAGATAGTGTCGCCAGATTTTTAGAGCAAACACTACTGCGGTGAGTTCAAGATCATGGGTGGGGTAATTTTTCTCATACGGCTTCAACTGTCGGGAGGCGTAAGCAATTACCTTCCCATTCTGCATTAATACGCACCCCAAGCCATTCTTCGAGGCGTCACTATATACCGAAAATCCTTCAGTACCCGAAGGTATTGCTAAGACTGGAGCAGTCGTCAGTCTTTTCTTCAGCTCCTGAAAACTTTGTTCGCATTCTTCAGTCCACTTGTACGGAACGTTCTTTTTCGTCAGGTATGTGAGCGTCGAGGCTATACTGGAAAAATCTTTGATGAACTTACGATAGTATCCAGCAAGACCAAGAAAACTTCTGACTTCCGTGGGAGTGGTTGGTCGCGGCCATTTATCTATTGCTTCAATCTTGCTGGGGTCCACTGAAATTCCATCTCCCGAAATAATGTGCCCCAGAAAAGCCACTTGTTTCAACCAGAACTCGCATTTCTTGAATTTAGCGAATAATTGCTTCTCTCGGAGAATTCCAAGGACCGTTCTCAGGTGTTCCTCGTGTTCTTCTTTGGTCTTAGAATAAATGAGAATATCGTCAATAAAGACGATGACGAAGCGGTCCAGAAACTCTCTAAACACTCGGTTCATCAGATCCATGAAAGCAGCAGGAGCATTCGTTAGCCCGAAAGGCATGACCAAAAATTCATAGTGGTCGTACCTCGTGCTGAACGCAGTTTTGGGAACATCCGTCTCACGGATCCTTAATTGATGATAACCGGAACGTAGGTCAATCTTCGAGAATACCGTCGCCCCTTGTAATTGATCAAATAGATCGTCTATCCTCGGCAACGGATACTTATTCTTGATCGTGATTTTATTGAGCTCACGATAATCGATGCACATCCTCACCGACCCGTCTTTTTTTTTTTTGGAATAGGTCCCAGTTTTATATATAGATGGGTGAATGTATACAGAATGGGTGCGAGTATAACTCAACACATGCAACCAGTAACAGGCTACTGGTGAACAAACCATATGTCAAACATAAATAACTACCATGCCACTCTCCATAGCCGCCGAATAGCAGCCTGCTGAAGAGCATGCTTCTTGCCTATAGTCCCTAGCCGGGCCCCAAGAATACCTAGGGCCGTGGCCACGACATGAGCTGGGGTAGAGCGGATGTGCTCCCTCCATCGCCTGTTCCGCTCCTGCCAGATGTGATAGACAATCGATGCAAGGACATGTCGATAAGCAATATGAACTAGATGTCGGCCTTTCCACTTCAGGGCAGCCCAGTGAATGCTCCTGTCCCACTCAATATATGGTATCCGCCACCTTATCCTGTCCCTAAGTATTCGTCGGCACCGCAACGAAAAGGGGCAAGAAAAGAAAAGGTGAGAGATCGTCTCCCGACTCCCGGTATCACAGAGGAGGCAGGCATCTGTTCCTGCGCGCTGAGCCACCCATGGTAAGCTACGAACGGATAGACGGCCTCGTATAGCAAGCCAGAGAATGAACTCATGGCGTGGGATACGTAGACAGCCTCCGAAGAGAGAAGCCCAAATGACTCTGTCCCGCCGCGGTCGAGTGGCCTCGCGAACCGCCCTCGAAGAGTAACGTCCATCAGGAGTCCCTATCTGCGAACACGATCGGACTGCGACGGATCCACCTGTGGTAAAAGAGGGCCAAACTCCACAAACTCGGATGATGTCATGGCTGGCCAAGACCAACCATCCGACGTAATAACCTAACTGAGTCGTGAGTCATGCGGCAGTCCCATCACCATCGGCCCCCTTGGAAATCTTTCCATCAGCGAGGTCATCAGCAGCCAAGGGTCCTTCCCAAGCCATATGGAGCGGCCATCTCCCACCTGATAAGATATGAAGGAACGAAGGACGTTCCGAAACTTGAGCAACTTCTTCCAACTCCAAGAGGTGTTGCTCCCCGGCGTGATCTCCCAAAGCGATCTGTTATGCAATCTAGTGCAGTACAGCCAGTCAACCCAAATCGAGTCCGGAGCATGCGAGGCCACACTCCATAAATGTCGAAGAAGCAGTGCTCGATTTTCGGTCTCAATGGGGCGTATCCCAAGTCCTCCCTCGGCGATCGGTAGACAAATATCAGCCCATGCAACTCGCGCCGGTGAGCCAGCCCATAAGAAATTCCTCAAGCGCGCCTCAATAGCCCGAATAACCCCCTTCGGGAGAAGGAATATTCCCGCCCAATAGATATGAAGTGCAGAGAGAACGGACTTAATAAGTTGCACTCTCCCCGCGTAAGAGAGCGACTTGTTCAGCCATGAACCCAATCTCCTATCGACCTTCTGCACTAAAGGCGCACAATCAGAGATGGATAGCCTACCTGGAATCAATGGGACTCCCAGGTAGCGCACAGGCAGATGCCCCTGAGGAATGCCTAGAATCGTCTGAAACTGCGCCAATGAGCTCTCAGCGCGCTTGCTCACAAACATCTCGCTCTTTGCAAGGCTCGGTTCTAACCCCGAAGCCGTTGCAAAGTCATCCAACGCTGCCTTAAGAACCCCAATCGAAACCTCATCAGCATGACAAAAGAGTAATAGGTCATCCGCAAACGCAAGCATGGCCAGCTTCGACGTCTCACAACGCCAATGGTAAAGGAATCGCGGTTCATGGCATATGCGGTGTGTAACCATCCCCCGTAAAATCTCTATCACCAGCGTGAAAAGGTACGGGGATAAAGGGTCTCCTTGTCGAAGACCTCTCTTCCCCTGGAAGTACCCCGCCTGCGCTCCATGCAGGTTAATAGAAAAGGTCGTCGTAGTGACACAGCAGCGAACCCAATCCACGAACGTCGGGTGGAAACCCATTGCTTCCATAGCAGCCAGCAAGAAACTCCACTCGACCTTATCGTAGGCCTTAGCCAAATCCACCTTGAGCGCAATGCGAGGGGGACGGCTCATGCTGTTATACCCCAAACAGATCTCCTGGGCTAACAGAATGTTATCACTGATCTTCCGTCCCGGAATAAAGGCCGTCTGAGTCGGATGAACAAGCTCCCCAAGAACAAGCTTCAACCTGTTGGCAATAACCTTAGAGATTACCTTGAACAGGACGTTGCAGCACGAGATAGGTCTATAGTCAGCCGCTGTCCTCGGTGAGTCCCCCTTAGGAATGAGCGTGATGGACGTGCTATTAAGACCCTTAAGCAGCCGGCCCGTCAAAAAGAAGTCCTGAACCGCGAGAATGAGATCCTCCCCAATAATACTCCACGCCGCTTTAAAGAAAGCGGCCGTAAAGCCGTCCGGTCCCGGGGCTTTCTCGTCCCCCATGGAGAATAGAGCCTCCTTGATCTCAGTCGGCTCAATGGGTCGAATCATATGAGTAGCCGTATCCCCCGAAAGAGATCGAGTGATATAAGGATCTAGATCCGCCTGGGTAACCTGATTAGACCTCGCCGAGACGCCCAACAGATCTCGATAGAATCGCACCAACTCTTCCCGAACGGGCCCCTCACCATGGATGAGCTCCCCGCTCTCAGAATCCAATGCAAGAATCCGGTTCCTTGCGCGTCGCATAGCCACCCTTCGGAAAAAGAATGACGTACACTGATCCCCCTCCTTAAGCCAAGATAGCTTGGCCCGTTGTGACAACGCAGAATGCTCCATATCCACCGCCCTCGTGTATAAATCCCGACAGAAACGCTCCAAGTCATGGAAGAACGTCTCGTCCGGGAATCTGCTTGTGAAGTCTTGGCTAATGTCGAGGAATCGCTTGGCCTCAACAACATTCATCGTTAGGTCCCCCTTCGACCTACGCATCTGTCGAAATATATGCTTGAGGTCCTTAAGACGCCTTGTGAGAACATACATAGGGTAACCGGATCGCTCGACCTCCCAAACCCGCTGAACTTGCGCCAAAAATGATGCATCATGTATCAAAAAATTATCGAAGCGAAACGTCGATAACCTCGGGGTACCACGGACTTCGCCAAGAAGCAACGGGCTATGATCAGAAGGCCCGGGCAAATCAGCCCTATAGGAGCAATCGGGGTACTTGGCGAACCACACCGGATTACCAATCACACGGTCAAGTCTTCGCCAGATTCCCGCCTCGGCCCGTTGCTGATTATACCACGTAAAGAATTGTCCGGTGTGCGGCAACGTCATCAAGTCCGCTCGAAGCAAGCAGTCGCGTAAATCACGGGTATCTCGATCAGTAGTGGCGCCTCCCCTTCCTTCCGCAACTTCCACAATAGCATTAAAATCTCCTAAGACAATCCATGGGTCATTGTGGCGTAGTGCAGACGTACCAACAATATCCTCCCAAAGGTCACACCTCTCCTCCCTTCGGTTCTTTCCATAAATAAAAGATACGTAGGTTGTCTCATTAGCAGCTATAGAGAATACCTTACAATGGATAGATTGTGCAGTAAAGGCCTCAACCGAGACCTGAATCCAAGATGGGTCCCATCCAACCCAAATGCGTGATCCGGGACCTCCATCATAGTCAAAAAACCACGTCCATGCAGCGTTAATTCTGCCCGAGATGGAAGCTGCATTAACCGTGGAAACCCTAGTCTCCAAGAGAGCAATCAAATGCAATCCGTTACGTGCCACCAACTCCTCCACTCCCCTCCCGTGGTCCCGCTTGTTGAGACCACGCACATTCCACACCCCGACACTGATCATGGATCACCCCTCGAGCGGGCTGCATAATTAGGACCCGAGGATGTAGAAGGTATCTCACCAGATTCAGAGAGACCCTGAAGTACCGAGAAGGAGTTCCTATCAGCTCCGGCCACCTTCGAGAGCGCCACCACCCCATTCGGCCGAGGCGGGCTACTTCTTGGGGAAGTGAGTCTCGGCGAGCTTTGTCGAGGCGACGGATTAGGATTAATCCGTGGCTCGTCGTGAGGAAGCCGGCCGGCCGTTGCCCCAATGTCGTGGTCCGTAACTTTGGCTTTTCCCTTGCGGCCCACACGCTGCCATTCACGATCGGGCCGGGCTTCATCCGACTCATTTGCGCGACGCCGAGGTTGGACTTGGGCCGGGGCTTTCCCCTTACTCCGTAGACATGAGGCCGTTGAATGCATCCATGATTCACACTCCCCGCATTTAGTTGGCCTCCATTCATACTCGACCCGTACAAGAACACTCCCATCCCATCCACCCTCGGCATTCGGTAGGCGAATCTGAAACTTGTCGATAAACGGCTCATCTAACTTCTTCATGACACAAACTCGCGCAAAGTCAATACGAGTCATATTGGTCGTCCCTCCATCCGTAAACAGTGGACGCCCAACTGCACTAGCCACGACACCGAGGCCCTCCGGAGTCCAGAATTCCCCGGGCACGTGCCATAGTCGAATCCAAAGAGGAACCTCAGATTGGTCCCGCCTATCAAGGGCCATGCCCGCCCGCCATGCCTCAAGAAATAGAGGCTGCCCATGCATAAGCCACGGGCCGCCGTCCAACACACGGTTCATCGCCTCCTCGGACTCAAACCGGAACTTAAAGAACCCGTTTTGTGTCGCCTTGACCTCGACAACACCCGCCCACAGATTACGGAAAAATCTCTCAACGAAAGGAAAGAACGGTTTCTTTCCAAGGAAATATCCGACAAGTGTATGATCCCAACGCGCGAACCCCTTCTTCGCAACATCCCACGTGGGTCGCACTTCAAGCAAGCCGTCAATGAGCGTAGGTGGCGTATAGTCCAACTTAATTCGCGTCATGTTCTCCCGCCCCGTCGTAGAAGAACCAATGAGTCTAGCCGCATACGACTCAGAAACCCTAGGCCCTTGAACGGAAGCCCTAGGCTCCGGCGATGGAACTATCGTGTCGTCGACGTCACGGTTGGCGTCAAGATGTTCATGTGGCCGCACTTCGTCGTCCGCACCATCAGAAATAGCACCTTTCGGCGGCGGCGGTGTACCCTTCCGATCGGCAGCCCTTTTCAAGATGGAGACAACCGGTCGTCGATTTGGATCCCATCTCCGATCAGACCTATCATGGACTTTCGACCCCTGCGCAGCCTCCCTAGAAACGGTCACAGCCGACGCGGAATTCGCCGGGATAGGATCGGCTGCTTTAGTTGTAGCAGTAGAAAACCCTAGTAATTTAGGGTTCTTCTTAACAAAAAGTACTGGGGCTCCCCAAGGCGAGAAACTGGGTTGAATAAAACCCTTTTGCATCAAATCTTCTAATTGCTCCTTTAGTTCTCGTAACTCGTTCGGCGCTAACCGATACGGAGATTTAGAGATCGGGGCAGCTCCCGGTACAAGATCAACAACAAATTCAATTTCCCGATTTGGTGGTAATCCCGGAAGATCCTCGGGGAATACCTCGGGGTATTCATTTACTACTGGAACCTCCTCAAGCTTCGGCTGGGAAGATTCCTCGGCTTTCACCGCGAAGATCAGGAACGATTCGCAACCCGTATTCACGAGTCGTTGAGCTTTCAAAGCAGAAATCCGAGGGATGGTCTTACCATTCTTCTTTCCTAAAAATTCAAATTCCTCTCCCTCGGGTGATCGGAACCTAACTACCCTCTTTGAACAATCAATGTTGGCCCCGTACTTCGAGAGCTAATCCATCCCGAATATGATGTCATAATCATTCATCGAGATTACTATTAGGTCTACATCTAATTCTCTCCCTTCAATCTTAACAGGACAATTTTCTACCACTAAATTCGTTCGAGTTGGATCTCCGTGTGGTAAGGATACTACGAAATTGCACAAAGAACGGGCGGGATAGATTCCCGCCCTAGTCACGAAATTGGCCGACACAAACGAATGTGTGGCTCCGGAATCAATCAGAATTGAAGACGGTACGTGAAAGATATTCAACGTACCAGTCACCACGGCTGGGTTCTCCTCCGCCTCTTCGTGGGTAAGTGTAAAAACTCGTGCAGGTACAGGTGGAGGTCGAATCAGATTCTGCGGCTGATTCTGCAGTCGAGGTTGACCTTCCGTGCAATTCCGTGCAGTGTGCCCAGTCTTTCCGCACCGGAAGCACTGTAGATTCTGCGCAGGTCGAGGTCCGTAGCAGATGCCGAAGTGATTTCTTCCGCACTGCTGACACTGTGGTGCTGGCATCACTGGTCGATAGGGAACGTTGGTTGGTCCCTGGCTAACATTCAGGCGCCACATCTGTTGGCCCGGTCGATTGCCTTTATTATTCGGGCCCTTGCCGAAGAATTGCCGTTTCTGACTGCTTCCTCCCTGCTGGCTCTCTCTCTTCCGGTTCGCTTCCTGGGCCTCTCTCACAACTCCTTCCGCCTGTTCGGCTATCAGCGCACGCTCTGTTGCTTGGCGGAATTCCAGCTGACGTACACCCGCTATACTCAAGTCCCGATAGAACTCGGGTTTCAGCCCTCTGAGAAATCTCGTCAACTTCAGCGTGTTGGTCGCAACGAGATGCGGGGCAAAACGCGACAATTCCTCAAATCGGCGGATATATTCCGCCACTGGCATACGGCCTTGCTTCAGATTCATAAATTCGTACATCCGCTGCTCCTGGTCGTGATCAGTGAAGTACTTGTCGTAGAAAAGTTCTCTGAAGCGCTCCCACGACATAGTAGCGGGATCCTCTAACACCTTTACGGTGTTCCACCAGAACCGCGCGCTTCCCCGAAGTAGGGAAACGACACACAACACCTTCTCATTATTCGGCACTCGGCTATACACAAAGAGATCTTCTATTGTGCCGATCCAATCCTCAGCCACTGCAGGGTTAGCGGCCTCGGCGAAGGTTGGGGGATTAAGTTTGCGGAATCTCTCCCCAATAATTTCAACACGATCAGGCTGCGGGGAGGAACGGTGCTCAGATGAGCTCCGATGATTGATCAGGTCGTTGATCTGGTCTGACTGACGCTGGATCAGTTCAGTCAGACGATGGATAGTATCGCGCTCGCGAGCCGAGGACTCAGGTTCGTCCCGCCGACTCGTTTCTCCTGCGAACTCTCGTCTAGGTCTACCCCTCGACATTCCCAGGTACTATATAACATATAAATACGTAATTAAACACATAATCACATCGAAACACGTAATACCTACAGGCCAGGCTGGTTCTCCCGGCTTCTGAGCGGCAGTACATGGATAGTCTTCAGAATCTAAAACCTAACGCTCTGATACCACCTGTGGCGACCCTACTTCCTAATTAGGTTAATTGGCGGATTTCCGCAACGAAAGTCGCGAAGGACCCGATTTATTAAAAACTTTTTAATGAAAATAATGTACATATATAAACTAAGTCGGGTTTACAAAATGCGTCTGTATAATACAACGGGCCGGAGGCCCCAAAAATCTAAACCCGACTATCCTACGCCTCTCCACAGGTCGCGTCCCATGTACCGCTCCGCCCTCAAAAGCCCGTGGAGTCACCGCCGCCAGCCAGCCTACAGCTCACCCGGACACGCATCGGTGTCGGGCTCAGTCTTACCTACAAAAATAATACCCTGAGCAAAATTGCCCAGTAGGTGGTAGTAAAACATGCAATGCGTGCGTGCACTCAACCCAATCCCAAAACCTCACATCATAATAATGCACGCTCGAATCAATCTCACATTTCATCACATAACAGGGCCCTAGGCTAGACTCAGCACCTACGCGCGCAATGGCAAAGTACGCCATAAACCATGCGGTAGCCCACGCCGGCCGTGCCGGGTCGCTCCTTCCGCACTAAATCTCAACCCGACGGTTTTCCCCGAGTAGTATACCACTAATCCGGGTAGACAGGAATCTCACATCTGTCAGCCGTCCCTGAGCCAAATATATATCCGGTGGTATACACCTCGGGTGGCTCAATCCCGAGTAGATGGGTGTCGCAAACCCCCTCTCCCACCAGGTGCTACGCGAGTCTAACCTCGACGACCAATAAAGGTCACTCTACCCCACTCAACCGACACCGTAAGGCGTCACCGTACAAATATGGTACCATCATCTCTCCCGTGCATGTCGTGAAATGCACATATAATAAATCACATAAAATACGTACATCAAAATCACGTAATCGTATAGTATTTAAACTAGGCCGATGGTTTAAAATCCAAAAATAATATTTATAATTTAAAATATGGGTTGACCCGAAAATATATATTACAATATGAAAATATTTTATTTAAAAATAATTTGGGCTTAAAACCATTTTATTTAAAGCATTTGGGCCTGGAATAGGGCAAAAGCCCAAAAATCAATACTGTCGGTCAACGCACACCAAAATCGGTCAAAGCCCAATTAAAATCGCCCGAAACCCACTTGGTCAACCCGCGAAAGTACAGGTCAACGCCCGATTCGCGAAATCACTTGCCAAATTCGAAAATCACCCGATTTAATTTGGTCAATCCGAGGTCAGCGCCCGATTTTGCGAAGCTTTCGGCGATTTCGCAAATCGTCCGATTTTACACACGAAGCCCGATTTGAATCTCGCGAATCGCCCGATTTCTCTCACAGGAATCACCCCGCGAAATCGAATCGGCCCGCGAAACCCGAAATCGGCCCGGCGCTATCTTTTTTTTTTTTTTTTGGAATTGGTAACTATAATAAATGGAAAACAGGAGTACAGAGTACACAGCGAGCATGATATCGCTCATGCCGCACCAAGCGGTAATTTACAACCGACCAGACAGCACCAAAGACCAGGTTACCCAGACAACCTACAAGGTCCCAAAAAGACCTATGCCTCAAAAAAGGAGTACAGCAGTCAAACAAGAAAGGCACGTAGGAGTCAAAAGCCACAACAATCAACCGGCTCCTGGCACCAGATTAGGCACCAGCAAGGCAACCCAGTAAAGTGCAAACAAGCGCAAGGCGCCTTGCGCAGAAGCAGAAGACAATATCACATGGATAAGCTTCAGGCGGAGAGAAGCAACCGCAAAGCTGGTCAGAAACGTGCGTACTCAAGCAACCTCCTGATATCCATGCGGCAAGCAAGGAGGAGAGCGCCAGGGCTGGGTGGGCCACACCACTCACAAGCGAAAAGAAGACTCCGGCAAGGTAAGCAGAAAGCCACAAGGTTCCAAGTCCAACCTACACAGAACATGAAAACAAATAAGACAGAGGGAAAACAACTCGAGCGTGAAGGAGAAGGGGGAGAAAAGAAATGACAAAGTCTCCTTCGGGATTCAGTTCTGAGGGACACCACAGGAACAAGCAGCCAGTGAAGCTGCCCACACCAGTCCAAACCAGTGGAAGTGGAAACCCGCGCACAAACATGGAAGCCCACTCAGCACGCAGTAGCCAAACCGCCACACTGTAGTCATCAGGCAGCACCCCAAGCGATGCGCCAAGCGATGGGCAGAGTGGAGATGCGCAGACAGAGCTGCGTCTCAATGTCAGAGATGAGATGGGCAGGCTGTCTTCGTCGTCCTTCGCGCCATCTCTTGTTACGTTCCATCCACAGGTGGTAGACCAGAGAGGCCAAAGCATGACGAGGACCCAGCTTAGCTAAGTGGTTGCCCCGCCAGCTCCTAGCCGCCCAGCAAATGGCAGCGAACCAGTCTCTAATCGGCCATCCAAAGCGCAGTTTATCGCGGAGAAGTCGGAGGCAGCGTCTGGAGAATGGGCACTCGAAGAAAAGGTGTTTAGTAGTCTCCACAGCTTGGGAGTCGCAAAGAAGGCACGTAGAGCTACCAGCCGCGGCCGCGATCCACGTCTTGTCCCTCGTAGCCAATCTATCTCGGATAGCAAGCCAAAGAATTATCTCGTGTCTAGGCATTGCCAGCGGACCCCCAAACAAAGTATACCACGGGACCTTAGGTCGATGCAGTCGAAGTCTTTCCTTAGCCGAGGAAGTAGAAAACTTTCCATTTGAGGAGGCAGCCCACTTAATCGTATCAGTCTCATTCGGCCTAATAGGGGGAAGTAACGGCTCAATCTCCATGTACTCAGTGGATGTTTGCGCAGGCCAGTGCCATCCATCAGTAGTAATCACTTTGCTAAGCTTTGAATCGAGAGGAAGTCCCATAATCATAGGTCCCCGAGGAAGGCGATCAATCAAAGGGCCATTGATCAGCCAAGGGTCGGTCCACAGTCGTATAGAAGTGCCGTTCCCAATGTTGAAGGTAATCAGTGGTCGGATATGTTCTCGAAGCTTCAGAAGTTTCCTCCAACTCCAAGAGGACCGCGAGTTAGGCCTAATGGACCAGAGGGAAGTATTGTGTAGACGCGTCTGCCGAATCCAAGTAGCCCAGATCGAGGTATCGTCCTCATTAAGGAGAGTCCAAATAAGCCGAATTAGAAGCGCCTTGTTGTCCGTTTCAATCGAGCGTATCCCCAAACCCCCTTCCTCTCTTGGAAGGCAAATGTCCGCCCAAGCAACCTTAGCAGAGGAGCCACTCCATAAGAATGTTCGAAAGCGAGCCTCAATGTTCCGAATGATTCCTTTGGGGAGGAGGAAGACGCTCGCCCAGTACGTATGAAAGCCAAGTAGGACAGATTTAATAAGTTGGACCCGTCCTGCATAAGAGAGGGTAAGGTTGGTCCACGAGCCCAACCGTCGATCAATGCTTCTGAGTAGTGGTGCGCAATCCGCAATCGTCAGTCTCGAGGTGATGAGTGGGACCCCAAGGTATCGGACAGGTAGGGACCCGTGCGGGATTCCCATCTCGGCCTGAAGGGCACCTTTCAATCGTTCGGCTCTTTTGGAGATAAACATCTCACTTTTTTGGGCGTTTGTTCGAAGACCAGAGAGTGTAGTGAAGTGTTCTAAGCTGCTCTTGAAAACCCTAACCGATGCCATGTCGGCATGTGAGAAGAGGAGGAGGTCGTCGGCGAAAGTGAGCATGAAGAGCGAAGTACTGTCGCACTTCCAGTGGTAGCGGAAGGTGGT